>CM048745.1:856725263-857395263 GCA_026315105.1 Locusta migratoria | reverse complement strand
GGTGTTATTGCATATTCTCCATAATTTATGGTCACTGCAATGGATTGGTAACAAACCCAATGGTACAGTAAGACATACAGTAGAACCCCTTTTTATACTTTTCAAGAAACTTGAAAGAAAGAGGTGTAAAGTGTGTGGAAAACGTAAAATGTGGGAAATAAATGTTTTAGAAGGTAAACATTACTTATAATACTTTATCACTTTTACATTTTCGTTGTTTATGTACGATATATGTAGCCTATATAATAGGCATCAAAATACTCTCCAGGAAGTTTACTATGCAATAAAGGTTATCTGAATACTGTACTATTTTAATCATCAAGTGGAACTGGATCTGGTAACTTTATAGGAAGTAGAAATTTTTTATGTAATTTCATTCATCATAATTGATCTTGTCAGCAAGCCTTTAAATGGCATTCATTATGTAAGTAATGAAACATTGCACAAGTTCCATAATTTTTTAGTTTTCAATGTTTTGCACGAAAATATTCAACAGTTTATTGGCCTTGTCATGCACAAATACTTACGTAATTATTTTTTGTGGCATTTGCACAGGGTAGGCATCTCACACTGTAACCATCTTTTTGAGATTTCAACATACTGTGCCCCCTTCAGAGTGCATGAACACATTCATAAGTAAACCAGTATCCTCACTGTTTATAAAATGTCACAAAAAATCTTACATGAATATTTGCTCTTCACAATAAGAATGAATTCTCAAAATGCTACGTGGAAATCCTGAAAAGCTACCTGTCGTGTAAACAAAGCTAAGCTGACAATTGGCACAGTGACTGATGGGATGCTACAATCAGCCACCACATCTAAGTCAAATTGGCGCATGCTGCAAACAATGAAATATGAAACTATATGCATTTGAATAAACACAAAGTGTCAAGAAACTCGACTGTATAATGTATATAAACAATATACTTGAAGGTGAAAGCCATGCCAGCATCAGTTTATGTCAATTAATTAACATTTTGTTCTCCTCGATCATGGTTTCAAAACACATAAAACAGGCAAAAAAGTAAATATGTTAATGCAAAAATGGAGTAAATTAACATTGTGAACATAGGAAAATTGACAGGACAAAAAAATTAAAAAAAAAATAAATAAATAAAAAATAGAATAAAAACGTAAATGGTGATAAAACGCTAAATCTGGAAATGTAAAAGAGGCATTATACTGTATGGAGATTTCAAAGTTAAATAAAAACATAAGCTGAAATGCAATCATCATCTTTAAGAGCCCCAGTTAAACTCTGTGCAACAAGAGGCCAAGTTACCAGATTCAGTAAAATTAACTTTGCTTGTGAATGCTTCCAACTTCCCTTGGACGGAATATTTTGTGTGTACCTAGTGCTCTATACAGCATTTGTCTCTATAACTGGTTACTTTCAAAATTCCTTTGACCTCAATCATACACTTAACATTTTATGGATCAATTACGATACAGTATTCTAAAATGTGCCACAGCAATTTCATGTATCTCAGTTGCAGGTGCAACACCTTCACAATACTGAACTTTAGTTTGACAGGCGGACAGAAAAATAAATAAATAAATAAAGAGGGGGAAAACACTCCATTCCAACCCAAGCACATGTTTCACGCAAACTTCCTGGGCATATTTGGGGTTCAAACCAATATCCATGTCCTTCAGCTCCATAATGTATCCTGTTACCTCCAAGCACAAACTTTGGTGGCACTGAAATAAACTTTGCATCCATCATTCTGGTCAGCAGCGGTATGTTTTTCTGAGATTGCATTCCATTACTTTTGTTTTACTCTTGTTAATGTTCATCTTATATCTTCCTTTCAAGACACTGTCCATTCCATTCAATTGCTCTTCCAGATCCTTTGCAGTCTCTGACAAAATTACTAGGTCATCGGCAAACCACAAACTTTTTATTTCTTTTCCCTGCACTGTAGTGCCCTCTTCAAATTTCTTCTTCCATTCCTTCACTGCCTGCTCAATGTACAGATTGAACAACATTGGGGAAAGGCTACAACCCTGTCTTACTCCCTTCCCAATCTCTGCGTCTCTTTCATGCCCTTCGACTCTAATAATCGCTGTCTGGTTTTTATATAGGTTGAATATAACTCTTTGCTTTCTATATTTTACCCCTGATACCTTCAGAATTTGGAAGAGTGTATTCCAGTCGACGAAGCTTTCTTCAAATCTAATAACACTAAAAACACATGTTAGCCTTCCTTAGCCTATCTTCTAAGATAAGTCGTAATGTGAGTATTGCCTCCCGTGATCCTACATTTCTCCTAAATCCAAACTGATCTTCCCCGAAGTCGAATTCCACAAGCTTTTCCATTCGTCTGTAAATAATTCGTGTTAGTTTGCAACCATGACTTATTAAACTGATAGTTCTGTAATTTTCACACTTGTCTGCACTTGCTTTCTTTGGAATTGGAATTACGATAGTCTTCCTAAAGTCGGAGGGTATTTCTCCTATCTCATACATCTTGTATACCAGGTGCTACAATTTTTTCACGACTGGCACTCCTAACGATATTAGCAGTGAAGACAGAATATCATCTACTCCAGGGTCCTTGTTTCGACTCAAGTCCTTCAGCGCTCTGTCAAATTCTTCTCGTAGTATCATATCTCCTATCTCATCTTCCCCCACTTCGTCTTCCATTTCTAGAATACTGCCTTCAAGATTATTGACCTTTGTATAGGCCCTCTATATCTTCCTTCCACAGTTCAGCTTTCCCCTCTTTGCTTAGTACTGCTTTTCCAGCTGAGTTCTTGTATTCATACAGCTGCTTTTCTTGTCTCCAAATATCTCTTATTTTCCTGTAGGCGGTATCTATCTTTCCCCTAGTTATGCATTCTTCTACAGTTCTGCATTTGTCCTCTAGCCGCTCCTGCTTAGCCAGTCTGCACTTCCTGTCAATCTCATTTTTCAGACGTTTGTACACTCTTGTTCCTGTTTCACTTGCTGAATTTTTATATTTTTCCTGTCATCAATTAAGTTCAGTATACCCTGTGTTATCCAGGGATTTCTATTAAGCCTGCCTATATGATCCTCTGCTGCCTTCACTACCCTATCTCTCAGAGCTACCCATTCTTCTTCTACTGTATTACTTTCCCTCATTTCAGCCAATCCTTGCCTAATGGTCCCTCTGAAACTCTCAACCACATCTGGTTCCTTCAATTTGTCCAGGTTCTATCTCCTAACCTTTCTACCTTTCTGCAGTCTCTTAAGTTTTAATCTGCAGTTCATAACCAGTAAGTTGTGGTCAGAATCTATATCTGCCCCTGGATATATCTTACAGTTTAGAACCTGGTTTCTAAATCTATTCCTTAACATTATAAAGTCAATCTGGTACCATCCAGTGTCTCCTGGTCTCTTCCATGGATACAGCCTTCTTTCATGATGATTAAACCAAGTGTTGGTGATCATTAAATTGTGCTCTGCGCAAAATTCTACCAAGTGATCTCCTCTTTCACTCCTTTTTCCCAGTCCATATTCACCTACTACATTTCCTTCTCTTTCCTTTCCCTCTACCGAGTTCCAGTCCCCCACCACAATCAAGTTTTTGTCTCCCTTAACTTTCTGAATGATTTCTTTTATCTCTTCATACATTTTTTTCAATATCCTCATCATCGGCCGTACTAGTTGGCATATAAATTTGCACTACTGTGGTCGGTGTTAGCTTCGTGTCTACCTTTACTATGATAATGCGTCCACTTTGCTGTTCATAGTAACTTACCTGCATTCCTATTTTCTTATTCATTATCAGACCCACTCCTGCATTACCACCAACTGATTTTGTATTGATAACCCAGTACTCACCTGACCAGAATTCCTGTTCATCCTGCCACCGAACTTCACTAATCCCTGCCATATCTAACTTCAACCTATCCATTTCTCTTTTTTTTATATTTTCTAACTTACCTACATGATTAAGGGTTAGAACATTCCACGCTCCAACTCGTAGAACGCCTGCTTTGTTTTTCTTGATGACGACATCCTCCTGAGTAATCCCTGCCCGGAGATCCGAATGGGGGACTATTTCACCTTCGGAACATTTTACCCAAGAAGGAGCCATCATCATATAGTCATACAGTAGAGCTGCATGTCCTCGGGAGAAGTAACAACTGCAGTTTCCCCTTGCTTTCAGCCGTTTGTGATAACTGCACGGCAAAGCCATGTTAGCTGATGTTACAAGGCCAGCTCAGTCAATCACCCAGACTGTTGCACCTTTAACTACTGAAAAGGCTGCTGCCCCTCTTCAGGAACCACACTTTTGCCTGGCCTCCACAGATACCCCTCCACTGTGGTTGCACCTACGGTATGGCTATCTGCGTAGTTGAGGCACGCAAGCCACCCCACCTTGGCAATGTCTGTGGTTCATGGGGTGGGAAAATTTAATAGTTCCTCAAAATACACCCTTCATTTACTTAATATAGCACTGGGGTCTGCCATGCCCCCACTATCCCTCAAAGAGAATTTGCCATAGCCTGGAACCACTTCCTATACCCATTTATGTCTAGGTAGAGTTCCATAATATATTTTTTATTTCATTTATTTATTTTTTACTGTTACTTCCCATTTCTTTAATCTGATTGTTCAAATAACAACCACTTTCCATTCTCATTTTCAAGAATTATTCTTGTTTACTGTCTCCCATTCTATCCCAAACTAATCATGCTGTTCTCATTTCCTCTACAAATTTCTTGCATTTCTCAAAACCATTTCATCAAACCACTATTTCCTCCCATTCTTAGCATCAAACTTATTTGAAATTTCTATTAAGTACCTTCTTCTCAAGTCTTCATAATTCAGATTGTCAGTGTCGAATCCAATGAGTTCTGTATTGTAACTATGGTTGTGTCCGAGTGGTTTGGGCGAATCCATTATTCGCCGAATCCAGTATGATGCATAATGGCCGAATACTACCGAATTACAAATCCTAAGTGTTATATGGAAACTTTCAGTTACAAATGTTGTACTTTACTTTGCATAAAAGTGCACTTTCGTCTGCGTTATTTAGTTTATTTTCCATAGATGCGCTGAAAGATGAGACGTCATAAAACAATCAATCTTACTTTGAATTTATTTAAGCAAAACCACTACGAAATTTACGCAGTTGCGTGGCTGTTGTGAAAACAATCTAGCGTACTTACCCGAATCTGAGCCTAAATTTTTTTTTTTTTTTTTTTTTTTTTTTTGGGGGGGGGGGGGGTCCAAAAACTGCCTGTTTTAAATCGAGTACAAAGGGAACGAAATTTTGAAAAATGGCACTAGAAGCCACCACAAGTAACTTTTCCCGTCTGATATAAGCAGTGCTACACAGGCTTGCTTTTCAGGTGCAAATATAAAATGTAGCAGCCTGTGAAACATTAGTAGCAAGAAACATGAATTTCTTTGTGTAAATACCAACAATACATGAGGCTTTAGGATTCTTTTATGCGTTGCCTCATTCTGATTTCATGTATTGTTTTGTCGAATTGTGTAGAGTGCTGAGGTATGTGAACTGTAATGAAGCACTAGCATTTCAAGAAAAAAGTTATTTATAAGTGAGGAAAAAGTTCTAATTGCGCACCATCCATGGGGGATGATGTCAATTCATCAACCACTTGACTTCTGTTTCAATAAATCATTTAAGGTCAAGCTTAAACATGTGTGCACCTACTGCCTTTTGAAAAGTAACAGACAACTGACACCAACGGGTCACGTAAAATGTGCAAGTGTGTCAATGGAATGGTGATACATGGATGTGGGTTCCAAATCAGATTGTGTAGCAGGCATTTAAAAACATTCGATATCGAATGCACTACATTGTATGAGGGATGATGCTCTGTACCATGAAGGAACTGAATAACAAGGTATCAAGTGATAGCGATTCAGAATTACCTTACCTGCATCTAATTGCTATTATAAACATTTGGTAAAATTTGTATTATAAGTGTAATAAAACTGTTTAGTATTTCCACATTAAGTTTGCTGTACATTTGAAGTCTCATCTAAAAGCTACTGGCAATCCTGTGTTGCGTCAATATGCCTGACGCTACAACCACTGCCTTCGTGCTACAACTTACGTGTTTTCTCTTAGGGGCAAGGGATTGCTCCTATGAATCGTGACTCATAAATTCCACACTCTCTTTGCCGTAAGAATAATACACATGTAAACAAAACACCATGTAATCTTATGTTTTAGCTGTTACCACATTTAGGCCTAAATTCCATCTGCCTAACAAAGCCGAAAGACAAGGGCGAACGTGGGAGAATATACGTATCACATTAATTTTTATATTAATATTATTCTTATGCTGAATGGGAATAGTTATAATGAAGCACAGCAACTGACTTCTAGTACTTATTTTTAAATCTCCTACGAATATAAATTCTGTGCACACATGTTACATGTTCTTAAATTTTTGAAATAATAAATAAAGCCACAAAATACCCTTTGCTTAACCTCTGGAACCATGGCAATAAAAAGTACACACATGTCGAATAAATGCGGATTTCTCTGTGTCTGAATGTCCTGTCTGTCACTTATGGAATGCCTGCTATGTCACTACAAAATTACTTAATATTTACAAGCACTGTTTATTAAAGAATCTATTTTTCCAACTTCTAAAATATCTGCTCATCTTTTCAGGTTTTATTTTCAATTCTTCCCCCTTTGGAAAAAAAGGTTATTTCCTTTTGAGGACTTTATAATGCAATTATTTTTTATTTCATCAAAATAAAACAGTTTGTAATAGAGTGAAGAAAGATTATTATCTATCTCTAAATGTTTCATAGCCTTCAAATTTCTTTTAAGCAGAGGGAGGAGTATTAAAAAATCCTTAAGATTTAAAATAAAAATCCAAATGAAATTTTAATTTCTTAAATCTTACTATAATACCGTCATTTGGAATCAGAAGGCTTATTTTCACCACTGGCTGTGATAAATACATCTATTTAAAAAGAATTAGTATTCTGAGTTGACGGATTATTTGGGTTCGAGTTTCAGAAGATTGGATTCGGAATTCGGCACATGTGTTATTTAAGATTCGGTATTCGGATTCGATAAAATTGGGGTTCGATCCACCCCTAATTGTAACATCTAGATGTTGCAGTTGATAGCCATTGATAAACTTTTGTAACTAAAAAAAAAACACATTCTGCTCCCCTGAAAGTCCTAACATTTTCTATACCAGAATGCCATCTCCAATCTACAAAAATATGATCAATTTGGTTTCAGGTGTTTCCATCTGGGTAGATGCAAGTTGCTTTATGAATGTCTTCCCTATGAAATGTGTTCTCAACAACCATGCCTTTGGAATCAGCAAAATTAACCACCCTTGTGCCATTATAATTCAAAATGTTCGCAAATTTTCTTTCACAACTGTAGGCCTATCTTTGGATTAAAATCACCTATGATTAATTTCATATCAAACGAGGAAAACACATCCCACAGTTAATATAGTTCTTCATAAAACCAGTCTTTAGCAACGTCTTCAGTGTCCTCAGTCAGGGTGTCAGGTAAAAACAAGGGGAAAAAAAAACACACACACACACACACACACACACACACAAACACTTTCAGCTATCGGCCGTGGCCTTCTTCAGAAAAAAGAAAATTCACACAATTGCTCAGGCAGACAAAACAGTCACACAACCATCATTCTCTGGCTGCCGCACTTTGAACCACGCTCTGTGGTGTGGAGATATGAGAGAGGAGGGAGGGATAGGAATGTTGCATCACAGTAGTGGGGATAGTTACAGGACAGTCTTGTAGAGGATGTACGTATTAGATGGGAGGAATGAGATGCAGCTTAGAAATGGAGTGGGCAGGCGGGTGAGGGGAGAAAAATAAAATAACACACACACACACGCACACACGCACACACGCACACACGCACACACGCACGCACATGCACGCGCGCGCACACGCACACGCGCACGCACATGCACGCGCGCGCACACGCACACGCGCACGCACATGCACGCGCGCGCACACGCACACGCGAGCGAGCGCCCGCGCGCACACAAAATAGAAAACATTTAGGATAGAGGTAGGAAATGTTGGGTGTGGAAAAAGGGAAGTTATCATAGGTTGAAGGCTGGATCAGAAAATGTACCGTAGACTCCCTGCTGTTCAAGCTTCCACTACTGAAGTTACGGATCACAACAATGGTAGGTCCAGTAAGGTATGTTAATATGTAGATAGGGAACAACTCACCATAAAGAAGAATGTTGATCCGCAAACAGACACAAATAAAAGACACACAAACACACACACAATTTTAAATTTTCGACCACGGCCTTCCTCAGACAGAGAACACTCATCCACATAATCACTCAGGCACACTCAGCCACACATGTCAGCCACAGTCTGTGTTGGGCGGCCATAGATGGCTGATGTGTGCGGCTGAGTGTGCCTGAGTGATTGTGTGGATGAGTGTTCTATGTCTGAGGAAGGCTGGGCCCGAAAATTTAGAATTGTGTGTGTCTTATTTTTGTTTGTCAGTGGCTCAACATTTGTCTTTATGGTGAGTTGTTCACTACCTATATATTATTGAAGTTACGGATCACAGTGACTACCTGGCAGAAGGGGGCGGCCAACTTTCTGACTCTTCCATGTACACGTTGTGCCTGAATGAATCCATTCCAAAGTCCAACAAGATCTCCAATCCCTGTTAACATCCTACGGCCCCAACAGCACCCTGCACATCCACCTTCTATGTGCTCCCCAAAATCCACAAGCCAATTAGTCTTGGGTGCCGAATTGTGGCTGGTTACTGTGCTCCTACGTAAAGACTTTCAGCCTTTGTTGACCAACATCTTCGACCAATTGTCCAAAATCTATCCTCCCATTTCAAGGATACCAACCACTTCCTTCACTGACTCTCCATCATCCCCACTCCTTTAACTCCTGGATCCATACTTGTCACAGTGTATGCCACCTCCCTATACACCAACATCCCACACACCCATGGCCTTGCTGCTCTCAAACACTACATCTCCCAATGTCCCTCTGAATTCAAACCTGATACTTCATTCCTCATACCCCTCAACAACTATATCCTAATTAACTACTACTTTTACTTTGAAGGGAAAGTTTACCATCAGATACGCAGCACAGCCATGGGCACCCACGTGGCGTCCTCCTATGCCAACCTGTTTAGGGGACGTGTGAAAAAATCCTTCCTAGCATTCCAAAACCCCAAATTTCTGGTCTGATTCAGGTTTATTGATGATATTTTCATGATCTGGACTCAGGGCCCAGACAGCCCTATCCTTTTCCTTCAAAACCTCAACTACTACTCCCCACCATTTCATCTGTTCTTCCTCAGCCTACCATGCCACATTGCTGGATGTCAACCTCCACCTCAGTGTGGCTCCATCCACACTTCCGTCCATATTAATCTCACCAACAGTACTACACCTTGACAGTTGCCATCCCTTCCACATAAAAAAAAATACCTCCTTTGCAGCCTGGCCAACGATGCACAGTGTAACTGCAGTGACAAGAACTCCCTTTCTCAATATGCTGAGGCCTACACAGACAGAAACTACCTCAAAGACCTAGCTGCAAACAGATCATCTTTGCCATATCCCCTCATATCCTAAATCCTTCCTCTACCACCAGTAAACCACAAAACAGCACTCCCTTTTCAACGAGTACTACCCTGGACTATAAACTGCATCCTTCACCAAGGTTTTGATTTTCTGTCCTCATGCCCAGAAATGAGACACACCCGGCCAAGATCCTTCCCACGCCTCCTAAACTGGTGTTCCGTCACCCTCCCAACCACCACAACGTCCTATTTCATCCTTATGCCACCCCAAAACCCAGCCCCCTGCCACAGGAATCATATCCCTGCAGAAGATCCTGCTGCAAAATTTGTCCATTCCATCCACCCAGCACTTACAGTCCTACCGTATCAGAGGCCGGACCACCTGTGAAAGCAGCAATGTAATTTACCAACTGTGCTGTAATCATGTGCAGCTTTCTATACTGGATTGTCCACTAACCAGCTGTATATTAGGTTGAATGGTCACCGCCAAATTGTGGCCTAAAACAAGATGGACAACCCTGTGGCACAACATGTAGTGGAGCATATGCTTGATTTCAATGGCTGCTTCACAACTATGGCGATATGGATTCTCCCACCCACCACCAGATTTTTTTTAACTGCACAGATAGGAGTTATATCTACAGTATTCTCCGATCCCGAAATTATCCAGGCCCAAACATATGATAACTTCCCTTTGTTTCCACATGCAAAAGTTCTTACCTCTCTATCCTAAACAGTGCATCTCATTCCTCCTATGAAATATGCACAAACTCTGCAAGGCCATTCTGTACCCATTCCCACCACCGTGATGCACCTTCCTATCCCTTCTCCCCTCCTCTCCCTTATTTACACACCACAGAGCGTGATTTGAAGTGCGGCAGCTGGAGGTGATGCATGTGTTACTGTTGTGTGCCTGTGTGATTGTGTGAATGTTTTATTTTCTGAAGAAGGCTATGGCAGATAGATGAAAGTGTTGTATGTGTGTGTGTTTTTTAAGTGCCTGTCAAAGCTCATCGCCACGTCTTTGCGGTGAGTTGTAAACTGACCTTATTACTATATTCTTTATTCTAACGTGGACTTAACACTATTAATTACTACTAATCTATTCCATCTGCTGGACAACGCTATTACTTACAGACTGTCACTCATAAATCTTATACCTCTGACTGCGAGAAGCTCTTTTCTCTGTATTGCAAAAACCTGTTCCAAAACTATGAGCAAGTGCACCTCCATAGAAAAAGGTATTCCCCCTGCCAACAAGTATTCTTAAATAGCTGTAATGTCTAATACTGTTTGGAACATTCCTGCCCTGTTCAAACTTTTAACATTCCATGTTCCCAACCTAAATGTTCCTTTCAGCGAGAATCTTTTCGAAGTAGGTTCCGCCCTGAGATCTGAATGAGGACCAACTTTACCTCTGGAATGTTTTACCTCAAAGGGACCCATGACTATTAATGTTGCTGATTCTTGATGGATAGATCTGATAATAAGAGAAGAAGAAACAGGGATAGTTCATCACGCCATCACCTGCTCCCCACCGGCTGTCCGCGACTGCTTATTTTTGTATTCGCAGCTACCCTTCATATCTGAAGGCCGTATCCCCTATCCGAAACCTGGGGACGCGCTGTGCCGTGGTGGTAGGGGCCCACGAAACAGAACACAATTAGCATCTATGGCAAAATACATGACACAGTATGATATGTCACAGAAAGAATGAAAAAGCATAAACATCTTTCTTACTTCACCTTACCTAAGAATTTGGCATCAGATGGAAGAACAGTGTCAAAAGGTAACTGAGGATAAAGCCGAAAGGGGTCTCCCCAATCATTCCACAACTCGTATCCCTGTCAAAAATATAAAAACGGCACACAGTTATATTTTGTTACTCACTAACTAGTCCAACAAAATTGACGAACTGTAGTCAACACTGCCATAACAAATGAGAGTGAATTATGCCACAGTCAGATTTGATTCCCAATGCAATTCAGAGTTTTAATGCGAACATCTCCTCATGACAAGCTCTTCATAAGTTAACAAATAAAGGAAGCATGGTAAATAATGTGAATGGAACACACCTGAGTAAGAAGCACCGTGAAATTTCGTTTAAATTTTGGTGATGCGTACGGAGGTTCAATAGGCCCCAAGCTCTCCTCTGGCTCAGCCTCTGCGACGATGGCGTCTGTCTTCAGCGGCTATAAGAATGAAACATTTTACAATTCAGGATAATATTTATGGTTTTCTGCAGCAATATTCAATCTGCATCAGGTGTACAGAAAGATCATTATAATTTCATTTCCTGCTATATTTATCTCTAAGGCATAATTGCTGGCTTTCATGTGTTCAACAGAAATTACAAATTAAAATCAGAACGAATCACTCACACACACACACACACACACACACACACACACACACAAAAGATTGCCGCTCCCCCCCCCCCAAAAAAATTACAGTGTGTAAATAACTGAGTCACTCAAGGGTGGTTGAAGTTCATAAATATAATTGTTTATTAATTCAGACTGTTACACATAGAAGTCCCAAAAAGAAAAAGTACTAATTGTCTGGTTCAGCGGAACGATAAATAAAAACCCCTTAAAGTTCACTTGGCTAAACACGCAAAAGTTTATGTGCTGAAAAATGAAATGCCAAGTTTCAAATTAAAGTTCCATATATTCACAGAAAAACAAGTCTGAAGTATTTGAAGGTATAAATAATAAAGTTCACTCCTGAGTACTCAAATTGCAGAAAATAACGAGGCTTGTGTGCTTATAAACTCGCATGAAAATCTGTAAGTGTTGTTTCTCGATCACCAAACATCAAAATCTTCAAAGTATCAGCTTACATCCACTGTGACACAGAAAAATCTCTAAGTTTCAGCTTGCAGACTGCTACCACACAATTATTCCAAGTCCCAACATGAATACTTAGACGATTTCCCACAGCAAATTGTGGAGCAGTGGAGCGCAGATCTGGCCTCAACTACGCCTGATCGGATAATGCCGAAATAATAATTTCTAGCCTTCTCTCAAACTGGACAATTTTGTTAAATTCTTAATGCCTTTCTGTGGCTCATTGGACATCTCTGTGGTAAGTAAGCAACCTATCCTCAAAAATAAACTTTTTTAACAAATATGTGTGTGTTCAATGCAAGGATGCTGATTACATCTGGGAAGAGAGTTAAGCAAAAAACTGATAAACATCAAATTCAAAAACTTTACACTATCTGAAGTCTTGTAAAATTGTATATCCTGGAGTTGAGGATTTTTTACTTATCTGATTTTGATTCTTCTATAAACTTCCAGGTACAAATGAAAAATCTTCGTCTTTCAACTCACAGAAATGCATTTCAGGTTATCTATTCTGTGTTGACGCAGTAGTATGTAAAGTTTAGCAGAACTTTAAATGAAATATATCTAGTTCATATTTTATGGAACTTATTTAGCAGTTATAGCCTACATCAATTTCACAAATCTATACTAATGAGCTATTTTTTAGGAAAAGTGCAGGCAGTTCACAATTCGAGGATATTTTTATCCTACAGAAGAGTTCCTGGAGCAAAAAGCATAGCATTCACAGAGCTACATTTGAGAGGCAGTCTCTTTGTAATAACAAATATATTTATTTACTGTAACAGAACCTAAGTTGTAGATTACTATCAAATCAATTAGTAATATTTAGATAATACAATACAGTATAACTAAAACAATTTTGTAAACCCGACGAATTCCATACCCTGTGATGTATATTCACAACATGGATAACCATAACACAAAATAAATAAATAAATAATACTCATCTAGAAGAAAATCTTCATTCAAACATCACGAGATTAAAAAGTGGATGTGTATGTCTCCAAACTGTAAAACTACAGTAACCTATTTAATATTGCAATAGGATGACAGTTCTAATGGCATCCTACACAATCACAATGTCTTTCACTTTGAAAAGCTTCTACAGTGGAGAACAGGAAAGTCCTGATTTTTTTGGATCTTTAGAATAAATTACAACAGGAGCTATTGGCACTTACTTTGTACAGGAAAAGTGCAATAATCACAGGTATGTTAAAAAGTATCAATATTCTACTAGCAATTGGTGTAGTAATTCTACATATGACAAAAGGTAATGAAAGACGCTAATTTAAATAGAATTTTCTGATTTCTCATGCCTTCATTCCAAATTTTAGGGACTTAGGCTGCCAAGAGATACTTTCCCCACTAAGTGTGAGAAATATCTCAATATATCTACATCCAGAAATTGAACTGAAGTGTAAAATTTACAGTACATGCATCTTCTGAGTTTATAGGTTTCTATGGCATTTGAGTTTACAGATAAAAATCGTTACTTACAATGAAAGAAGCGTTGAACACACTGGGTGAGGGTTCTTCCAGTACAGGCACTGGAGGAATTCCTAATCTTGTCCGCAGCAATGCAATCACCGTGTCCACTGTTGCTTGTACAGATGACAAATAGCGTTCCCACAACATGCGGCCCTGGCGACGCATCGCCAACAGGTCTGCATCACCCACAGCTCGTATCAGAAAATGAAGTTCTGTTATTCGTGCCTACAAAACAATAAAATATTGAGTGCAACAATGTAATAAGGATAGTTTAGAGTTCACGGCAAAGACATATGACAAGCTGTGACAGGTACATAAAAGAGACACACACACAACCCTTAAGCCATTGGTCATTAGCCTTCTTCGGCACACTTCACAGTCACACAACCGTCATCTCTGGCCGCTGCACTACGAATCTTGCTCTGTGTGAGGGAATAGCTGGTGAGGTGAGGGGGGGGGGAGGATTGAGTCACAGTGGTGGGGATAGATGCAATACAGCCTTACAGAGTATGTACGTACTACATGGGTGGAATGAGATGCAGCTTAGGAATGGAGTGGGAAAGTGGGGAAGGGGAGGAAAGTAACACACACAGGTGTAGGATAGATGAGGTAGGAACTGTTGAGTGTGGAGAAATATGGGGTCATCGTAGGTCGAGCCAGGGGTAATTTTGGAATGGAAGAAAGTGTAAGAATAGATCCCATCTGTATAGTTCAGAAAAGCTGGTGGTGAGTGGGAGGATCCAGATGGCTGGGGTTGTGAAGCAGCTGTTGAAATCGAGCACATGTACTGCTCCTTGTTGTGCAACAGGGTAGTCTACTTTGTTTCTGACCACAATTTGGTGGTGGTGATTCACCTTAATAGACAGCTGGTTAGTGGTCATGCCAATATAAAAATCCGTGCAGTGATTGCCGCCCAGTTGGTAAATAATAATAATAATAATAATAATAATAATAATAATAATGTAGTGTGGCTCATTGGCTTAGTGCAAGTCTTTCAATTGGATGCCACTTCGGCGACTTGCATGTCCCTAGCCTATCCCAGTTACCCAACCGGGGAAAGTGGACCTACAGCTTAATGTGGAATCCGAACCACGTGTTGTTTCTGGTGACTCCTCACATTGTTGAGAGGTGAAGAATGGGTTAAAGTGCAGACTGAAAAAATCCGAGGTCCGAGCGGGTTTCGAACCTGTAACTCTTTTCTACACAAAACACAATGACAATCAATCTAATGATCAGAGATACTAAATTTAATATTCCATGATACGTTTCTTAGTACTTCCTCCTTGAAGGACCACTGCACAACCATGATACAGCAAATAGTTACGGTGCATCCCTTCACTCATGAAGGACTCCTTCCCGTTACCCTATAAAGAGACACAACGGACACACAAGCACCTGTTCTTTTAGTCTCGCGCGCACGCGCACGCGCACACACACACACACACACACACACACACACACACACACACACACACACTCTTCAAAACTGCACCTCACATTTCCAAAGAATACCTATATGATCTGCCTGCACTCTGTCTGCTTGCCGGGGGTCTTATCCGAGATGTGGAGCAGGAGGCTCTGCCGGCAGTAATAGTGAGCACCGGGAGCAAGCGGCTGCAGATCGTTTTCAAGTGGCTGGCTGATTTAGTGAAGACAGCCTCACTCATGATGTAGAAATGGAGCTTTCAATCTGCAGCATCGTGCCTAGATCCAATTGAGGTCCTCTGGTTTGGAGTAGTGTGGAAGGCTTAAACAACGAGTCTGTGGTGACCTTGGGTGCAATTTCGTCGACATCCGCTATCAGGTGGAGGAATGTAGGATCGCCATGAATAGGTCAGGCATGCACTACATGCAGAAATTGGCTACTAGAGGAGGAGAGTATATGTGGAGTACACGTGGGATTTTTAGGTTCGAAAGATCCTTCCATAGGGCCATTAAGATGCTTAAGATTCAATGCAACACTCAGCACAAAAAATTGATATAGTACCAGTTAATTACAGGAGTGTCAATGGAAAGATCCCTAAACAGCTCTCACTTTTAGTCACAATGCCCACATAGTACTAGGGGCGGAAAGCTGACTCAAACCAGATGTCAACAGTAAAGAAATCCTAAACTCAGCCTAGAACGTATACCCAAAAATAGGCTGAACACTGAAGGGAAAGGTGTGTGTATAGCAGTAAAATATTATCGCATTGATATGGAAGCAGACTTGACTTCGAAGGCAAGTAAACACAGCACTTATACTGAAAGCAGGTTTATTGCGAACTTAACATACATGCAGCACTAACTGCCTCTCAGGCAGAGTGCTCTGCTATTCATACACAGACAGAATGTACCAGAAATTAGAACATTTAACATAAGAAACAAGTAGAATTTACAAGTGAACATAAGAAAGATGTAGAATATTCTAGAATTGTTAATTACAAAGAAATAAATTTTTGCCAGTGGGCGGGATTGAACCGGCGACCTTCAGCACCGCAGTCAGTGATGCTATCCCCTGCGCCACGCCGGCAGTCAGTTTACGTGGTGTCTCGCAGCAACATACAATTGTATCATGTGAAATTAGAACAGATTCAGAATGTGAAATAATTTGGGTGAAAGTCAGTCTGAAAAGTGGCTCAAACACGGTCTTTAGAAGTTTTTATAGAACACCTGACTCAGAAGCAGCAGCAGCAGATCATCAGAGGGAAAACATAGAAAATATTTCCCATAGTTTTCCTAGGCATGTTATAATTTTAGGTGGACATTTTAAATTACCGAACCTAGACTGGAAGTCAAATGTGTTGCAGTATTACAAGATAAACTACATTTTTCTCCTGGATCAACTTGAGATTATCAAAGCATTAAATTGTGTAAGAGCAGCCTAGCAAAGCAGTGGCTACTGCAAGGATGCAAGGATCTGTTGTTTTTTTTTTTTTTTTTTTTTTTTTTTTTTTTTTTTTTTTTTTTGCAAATTCAACAAGCAGTTAACAATTGTACAGAGGACGCTCAGAGAAGAGAACTAATTATCATGGAGTAATGAATTAATATATTCTTTGATCATTGTTAATTACTCAATGTAATATAGCTTTTGTCTTCATTCTTGAGTGCATCCATGCTGAGAGCAGTTTTATGTTTGAATTGTTTGTTACCAATTCATCAATAGTATTTATTTGACAAACAAAAAGGTAACCTAACCCAACCTGTATTCCTACTAGAAACTTCACTGTTCTGAACTCTTATTTAATAAATTGATCTCACTTATCAATTACTTATGAATGGAGAAGATGTCTGATTGCCTTCAAGGCATACCTTTTGGTAGGTGGTTAGAGGAACAGCATATCTAGACCTCCTTTATTATTCTTTCATGTTAAAATTACACAGATACATCAAGATTTTCTTAACTGTAAGCTCGAGTCTGAAGTGTGTTTTCCAGGTCTACGAGTAAGCAATTGGAAGTTACGGCAAATAAGGTATATTTACCAACACCAGTGGGGCTCTTTACACTTGTTGTGGACATGTACCAATACAGTGTTTAAGACGGGTGGCAGTGACAGAGAATTGAGCAATACTTTCAACAGTATTAAAACAGAGAGCAGACTCATGGACGTAACATGTTAGACCTACTGATGACAGACTTTTCGATTCAGTTAGCTTAGCTCAGGGAATTAGAATCAGAAGACCATTCAAGCATCAATGAATACTGCTTTAAATAGAAATATCAAGAAAGGTGGGACGGTTATCTTATTTAGGAAAAGTGAAAAGGGTCAGATTTCAGAGTACTTGACTGCTCAAGACAATAGTTTCGTCTGAAACACTGACAACTGTAGAATCAAATGTAGATGAAGTTTAAGTGTACTGTACAATATGTGTTAGATAATTATGTGCCAAGTAAAATTATGATACTTGGGAAAGATCCACCTTTGTTCAACAAACGACTAGGAAATTGTTACAAAAACAGAACTTCAACGCAAATATAAGTATAGCCAAAATCTTGCAGACAAGCAAAAGTTACATGATGCCAAAATTAGCATAAGGGGCTGCCATGCAAGAGGCATTCAACGACTGACAGAAATATTTTGTTTACAGACTTGGCAGAAAATCATAAGAACTTTTGGTCCTATGTAAAATCGGTAAACAGATCGAAGCCAGATACCCAGACACTCTGTGACCACGTCTTTCTCCAAAGCTGTTTCAAAGAGGAAGATTGCACTGTAGTACCTCTGCTAAACCCTAGCACGAATGATAAAATGGTGTATATTGAAATAAGGGATCGAAAAGCTACTGAAATCGTGCTACAAAGGAAAGGCCGCTGCACTTGATGGAATACCAATTCAATATTACATGGAGTATGTGAAGGAACTTGCCCCCTTTCTAGCAGTGGGGTACCAAAAGTCTTTAGAGGAACAAAGTCTTCCCAAGGATTAGAAGAGAGCACAGGGCATTCCCTTTAAAACAAGGGTCATCAATGAGATGCACAAAACTATAGCCCTATATCACCGACATCGGACTGTTGTAGAATTTTGGAACACATTTTATGTTCCAATATTATGTCATTTCTGGAGACCATGAATCAACACTGTTTCTGGGAGGATCAATCACATAAAACACAACTCCTGCTATTTGTCCATGATATTCCAGAGGGCAGTTTATACAGGGTCCCAGGTAGACACCATGATTCTTTCACTTCTGCATGGCATTTGACACAGTTCTACACTGTCACCAGATGAACAAAGTGTGACCATATGAAATATCAGATCAACTGTATGACTGAATTGTGACATTTCTAGCTAACAGAACACAGCATGTCATTCTCAACGGAAAGAAGTCTTCATGTGTTAAAGTGCTCTCAGGCATGCCCCAGGAGAGTGTTATAAGACCTTTGATTTTCAAAGTACATATCAATTACCTCTCAGATAACATCGGAAATTCAATGAGGCTTTTCACGGATGATGTAGTTTATCAAGAAGTCGCAACACTGGAAAAGGATAGCAAAATGCAGAATGATCTGCAGCATACTGACACATGGTGAAGGAAATACACATGCTGAAAGCAGTTACTTCCATAAAATATCTAGGAGTAGACATAAGGGACAATCTGAAATGAAACAACCAAATAAAATCAGTCGTGGGTAAGGCAGATGCCAGACAAAGATTCATTGAAAGAAGTGTGGTCCGTCAACAAAGGAAGTGGGTTACAAAACTCTTGCTCCAGTAGGTATTGCTCATCAGTGTGGGATCCATACCATGTAGGGTTAATACAGGACAGAGAAGATCCATTGGAGAGCAGCAAGCTTCATTACGGACTCATTTAGTAAGCGAGAAAGCATCCGTCATGGCTGATAAAGAAACTCCAGTAGCAGACACTGCAACAGAAGCATTCTGTATCGCAGTACGCCCTTTTGTCAAAGTTCCAAAACCAGTTGTTTCTTGAAGAGTCAACCAATACATTGTGATTCTTTAGTTTCTCCCGGTATATTTGATAATCAAGATATCCACAGGTGCACTGCTGGTCTATAGTGTTCAACGGGCACTATAGACCGGCAGTACACCCATGGATATTTTGATAACCAATATATCGCTTCCTCCTGAGTATAAAGCAACCACAAGGTTAAAATCAGAGACAATAGGGTCCAACAGAGGCAATCATTTTGACCCACAAACCATACACGACTGGAATAGGAGGATGCTACAATGGCACACATAGTACTCTCCGCCACACACCATGAGGTAGCTTGCACAATATGGATATAGATGTAGTTCTTTCCGGTAGTGCAGACATTTTCTATCCCCATCCTTGCCTTTCATCTTTCCCCTAGCCCTTCCCCTCAAACTGTTGAAGTGCCACACAAAATAACAGCACCTGGAGACAGTGGTCATGGTGTGAGAGATTTGCCTTTGTGAATGTGCAATAGGCTCTCTCCCTGATTAAGGCTGTGGCCAAAAATTTCAAGTTATATGAGAAAGTGTTTTTGTCTTTTCTACATGCCTGTCTGCAGCTCAGCAGCGATCTTTACATTGAGCTGTAATCAGTCCGCATTTCTTACAGATATACTGAGCTGGACTTTCCATTGTTAGACACAATGTAAATCAGCCACAACAGGTGTGGGTGATTGTGTGTGTGTGTGTGTGTGTGTGTGTGTGTGTGTGTGCATATACTTTAAGTGCAATATGGTGTGCAGTAAAGATATTTGAGAGCAATGTTTAGTGTGACATATAAGGAAATGGAATTTTAAGCATGATAGTGCAAAAATTTTGTCTTTCTTTCTTTCCATTCTGTATAGATTGTATCTAGAAAGGACAAGCCGTAGTGGATGGAAGAACCCACTATTATGTACTGAATATATATAGTTTTGATAATAAGCAGAATAGTTGTAAATTCAAAGCAGAAAACTCTTAGAGAATACAAACAAGGAATACAAGAACTGATGAAAATGCATTAATTGTACTGTTGATTCAAAGCAGTGTAAGCTTGCCCGTCTTTTAGTGTTGTTTTAAATATTTGATAATGCCCAACAGTCACCCTCTCCCCCACTCACTAACCTGTATCTCCTTCCAGTTCATATCTTTCTTCCAAATGTGTATAACCTTTATTTTTATTTATTTGAATACCCCCCTCACCCCCCCCCAACCACACACACACACACACACACACACACACACACACACACACACACACCACCCATTTTCCACTCTCCCACACCATTCCTTTACTGCAATCCAAGCTGAGTCTCACATTCCCACTTATCAGACCTTTACACTCCATCATGCAATGCTGGATGTTTCATCCCCACCCTTGCCTGGCTTCCTTTCCCCTCCACTCCTTTCCTCACTAACTGTCAAGATGCTTGTGCTGGAGTGGCCACAGAGATGGTGGACATGTTTGTTCAATTTAAGACTGGGTGATTGTGTGAATGTGTGTATCATTTTATAAGAAGAAGAAGAAGAAGGAGGAGGAGGAGAAGAAGTCACCTTTCTTCTGAAATATACTGGAACCAACATGGGGCAAGACTTTTCTCTTGGTAAAATGAGCTATAAAATGAAATCCTGATCTTAACTGCTTGTTGATAATAAAGTTCAGACATCTGCCTTGCCAAGATGAAAGACTAAAAGGCACTGCATTGCAGGTCTTCAACTATATCAAGATACTTTACAGTGGCCAGAAAATCTTCAAACAAGTTAATGAAACACATTTATTTCCAGTGGCATATCTAATGAGATGTTGTCCAACAAGCTTGCACATACAACCAGGAGCTGGAAACATTTCAGACTAAGTGAGTGAACACACACACACACACACACACACACACACACACACACACACACACACACACACAGAGAGAGAGAGAGAGAGAGAGAGAGAGAGAGAGAGAGAGAGAGAGAGAGAGAGAGAGAGAGGGGGGGGGTCTCAGGGGAGGAGAAAGAAAGAGGGAGATTTACTCATAGTCTGTAAAACTTCTCATATTGTCTTCATTCCTGTATTTTTTATTTAGGCCTCCTTTATAATACATATCAATACAGGCAGATAAAGAGATACAAGTTGAGCTAAATCAAATTTTGGTTGTATTCCTTCAAACAAATAAAGGTGATAGCTTAATGGAATTTGACTAGACAACAGTGGCAAAAAAAAAAATCTTAACAGCAGAGAGATGAATGTTGTGGTGTGTGCAAATGACCTTCACCCATAAATAGCTTATGATATGGATAATATTCTGCACAATCTGTTTGCTACTCACCTTTGGAAGCAGAATTGCAGCTTTTCTCCAGTCAATAACTTCATCAAATGGAAGGAGTACACGATCTCCACCCAGTACAACAGGCACAGCACCAGCCTTAAGCGCTTCATAAATACGCAGTTGCATTGGTGCTGTTGACAACACTTCTCCACCCACTGGTGCAATAATTAGCACAAATGTAGACTCTTTGAGCACACTTAAGCGTGACGATTCTGTTCCACAGAGTCGCCACTCCCCTAAAATATCCCCTGCACCTGTCCTTCCCCTCACTGGTGAAAGTAAACACTCAAACTGAAACAGAAACTTGTCCGACGTAGAACCCCTCTCCATTCGTTTGAGGTGCTCTACAATAAATCTATCTACATCCTGAGTATAATCACTGTCTTGTTTTCTATTATAATCAGCCTTGTGAGAACTGTCCACATTACCATCAACATCATCAAGATACGTTGTACTACTAATTTCTTTAATAGTTCTGTTTGACAGCTTTCTCAGTTCACCTTGAAATGAAATAAGAAATTTTCTGCGCGCCGGCACCATTCGTGGACAGTCTTGCCACACATCCCCTCCAGGAGGTCCCAATACTGGTGGAGCTATCACATCAAACTTGTGTCGAAATCTGGTCCTCGAAAATGTTGACTGCACAATAATAGCCCGTCCAGTATCCACACCCCTGAAAGCGTCCTGGCTTCCAGTCGCTAAGTCTCGTCGTCCAGTGCTCCCACTGCGAGCCAGGTTTAAGAGGATGTGGTTACGGCCATCACCACCCCAGAATGGCAGTTTGTGCAATGCTTCAGTTGATAAAGGCTGCTTACTGATATTAGTACTTGACACTGCTAAAGTTTCACCTACTAAGACCACAAACAAACAAGCCTCTGTTGGTTCTGATGTATAGTGAGGATTGTAGCCCAGAGTCTGTTTTAGTGTTGTCTTTACAAAACCCTCAACCTCCCAACCAGCACTGGCTATAGGAAACTTATCTGGATCATACAAAAACACCGGAAAACCAGACACTAAAGAACATCGGGAGTGGTCAAAACAATTATACATCTGACACAAATGAATTGATTCTTGAGGAATAGCTGGGAGTTGTTCTGGCAGCAAGTCTGGCAATATACGTTCTGGAAGAGCCAGTTCTGGAGTGTTTCTCTGCACTGCTTCACGGTGAGAAACTTGAGCCTGCAAAATAAATAGTAGAGATACATTTATAGCTGAATTGCAAATGGCATAACACAAATATGTGAAGGCAAAAAAAAGAAATACCAGACATACATAAACAAGCATTTATGAAAATTGTTAATATTTCAAAAATAACCTACCAAAAAAAGCAAATATATCAAAGAATATCACATTCAAGAATAAGAGGTGAGTGATGCGTCAATCCATTCTACAACTATGATTACAAAAAAGATATTTCAAAATGCCAAGATTGCTTTCTTATTTATAGATGACCAGGTCTCAGCATAGAAGCATAAGACCAAAAGATGCTAAAATTGTACCAAAACCAGTCATCTACAAATAAAGTTATCTTGGCATCATGAAATACACCATCAAAAAAACTGTAGTTTCACCTTGGTTCCAAGGCGTATACTGTCTGAGATGTATATTGAATCCAGAATGCAGTTCCTTAGATTGTCCATAGATGTCACTCAACCCGCACAAAGACATACAACTACTACACAATGTGAAAGAGTGGGTATGACAGCTGATCAGTTCCACTCTTAAGACCAGGAAGGAAGTACACTGCTTGTGTAGACTGCAGTGCTGCATGCCTAGAAGGTCAATTCCATGTTTCGTCGTTACTTTGAGTCAGGAGGGTCATCACCAAGGGAAGTTTCCAGACATCTTTAAGTGAACCAAAGTGATCTTGTTCACATATGGAGGAGGTAGAGAGATACAGGAACCGTCAATGACTAGCCTCACTCTGGCCACCAAAAAGCTACCACAGAAGCTAATGGCTATTACAGATTTCAGCTTTGAGGAACACTGCTGCCACCATGCTGAATAATGATATTCAAGTAGCTACAGGACGTTCTTGTTTTGACCCAAACTGTACGCAATAGGCTGCAAGAAATGCGACTTCCCTCCTGACGCCCAAGGCAAGGTACAACTTTGAAACCTAGACACCGTGTGGCACAGTACAGAGGACACAACACTATGTTCAATGACTCTTCAGAATGGCATAATGTGCTATTCACAGATAAGAATCTCATCTTCCTTCAAACAGACAACAGTCAGATACATTTTTGGAGGCAGCCCGGTCACCCCGAACGTCTTAGACACAACACCCAGCAAGTGCAGCATGGTGGTGGTTCCCTGATGTTTTCGGGTGGCATTATCTGAGCCACTGGTGGTTGTAGAAGGCAATCAAACAGATAGATGGTACAGGGATGACAGTCTCTGATCTACAATACAACCACATAGGCAGCATTTTGGTGAGGGATTTGTCTTAATGGACAAAAGTTCTCATAGTCCATGTGCACATCATGTGAATGAATTCCTTCGTGGTAATGACATCACAAGATTAGAATGGCCTGCATGCTCTCCAGACATGAAGACTATTGAACACACTTGGAATACATTGAAAAGGGTTGTTATTAATTATCATTATTATTGACAAGACGACCTGCCAACCAATCTGAGAGATCTAAGGCAAATCGCTGTTGAGGAATGGAACAATCGGGACTTCTTACAGTCCCTTGATGATCTAGTGGACAATGCACCACGACAAACACAGGCTTGCTTCAGTGTAAAAGGACAAGTTACCAAGTATTATGGGTACTGGAATATGCTGGTCTGGAACACAAATGTAGAATAGCTAGGTTATTGTCGTATTTGTCGTCAAGATGAGAATTTGCATCTGGTGGGAAGCAAGCGGAGGTAGCTCATGTGGCCACGGTTCTTGCTGTATCTGTAGTGGCACAGTGGTCCAGCAAGTATGTCAAGTAGGCAGCCACCCCACTGGAAGCTGCCATCATAAATTTATTTGCTTGTCCTTTTAAATCCATTGTCAAAATTACTCTAGATACTCCCCCACAGTATTTGTGTTCACTTACCACAATTCTAGTCAATTTACGTACAACTGGAAACTGTCCATCTATATACTACAATAAAACTATAAAATCACTGCATCTGTCAATCTGTTTGAACACACTAAATCTCCATATGCCATGGGGTTTTCTCAGGTAACTTTAGAGTAGTCTGGGGGCAACATAAAGGAATTATTTTATCAATAGGAACATGGAAAAGAAGGTGGCATGATTTAAAGTTTTATCAGTAACCGCCATTGTCTGTCTGAACATACTACATAAATATGGAAGGGTTTTTTCCTGGGTATCATGGGCACAGTTTGGGTCAAAATATATGTATTATTTCACCGAAAGGTGAATTTATCTTGAGTTAAAGTTTTATTTGTAGCTGTTATGACTGTCAGTACTGAAACTACTAGTTGAATTCTCATGGCAATTTCATGAGTAACTTGAGTGTAGTTTGAGGCATAATATAGGCTTTATTTAATCATAACCAGGCCCAGGAAAAATATCATAATCTATTCTGGTTTTTAGATCCAGCAGGGAGGCCAAGTCTCAAAAATTATATTATACTCCTGTGGAAGACGCAGGCACAGGAGCTGCACAATCCAACTATACAGTAATTCCTGTTCTAGTTCTCTCACAGGCTTAGCTAAACCTAGCCAAGACTGGGCCATCTGTGAAAGTAGACAGGTCAGTTGCCAACTCTGCTGTAATCACTGCACAGCTTTTTTAAGTTGGTATGACTACAACTGGAATAAATGTTTACCATCAAACTGTAACCAAGAGGAAAAAGAAGGTCCCTCAGGCATAACAAGCAGCTGAACAAAGATAGCATGCCTGATTTCAAAGGCTGCTCCACATCCTAGGCCATCTCAATTCTCCCCTTCACCACTAGCTTTTCGTAAGTGTGCAAATGAGAGTTATCCTTTTAACGCATTCACAACGCAATCCCAACATAGGATAACCTACTGATTACACACCCTCCACCCAACAATTTCTGCTTTCTCTCTCATTTCACTTCCTCCTAATTCATGGCTCATCATCCCCACTGTTTGCCACTCTTTTCCACTACTAGATGCTACTCTTCTTTTCCATTCCTTAATTGATTCGCCCCTTCCCCAACTGAAACTTCTAAACAAGCCATCTTACAGTGTTATCCAGCCAAATAGTACCTCACAGCTTCACTATATGGTGCTGACTCTACCCCCACCCAAGTCCTATATCTTTTCCCCTCTCTGCCCCACTCCATATTATTGATCTTCCATTTGATTCTACATCAGGACTGTAGCCATTGGAGACAGAAGCAATTATGCATAATTTGTACCTTTATGATTGTATGAATGTTTTGTTTCTGCCTTTTCTTACAAAGGCTTTGGCCAAAGGGTAAGTTGTGTGATTGTGATTGTCTTTTTGTTGTGCCTGTCTGTCGCTCAGCATATCATCTTTATAATGAGTAGCAATCCATGCTTTTCATTATATCGCTTCCATTAATAAAATGTTTGCTGAGCCCCAGACAGGCACATTAATAGACAATTACATTCATGTAACTGAAATTTTTGGCCATGGCCTTCATCAGATAACATACCATACATTCGCATAAGGACTTGCGAGGTGTCCGCATGACCAATATTTTATAAACTTGTTCTTGTAGGCCCCATGCTTGTCGTACAGCCTCTCAACAGATGGAAATTTAACAACTTTTTCCAAATTCCATCTAAATAGGCATACTGATTTTAAATGCCAATTTAAATCTTCAAAACTATTTATTATCGTTTATTTTACAATCTGTTATATATATGTATATGTTATTGGTTCTGTGACCTCCTACCAACTAAAATAAAATCCTGTTACTTTTTCTCTTATTTATTCCTTTGCTTCAAATCCTCAGTGCTCTTAGAACTCCGTAAGGCATTGCAGTTTCCTTGCCACTCTGTCTGACGTCACATAACCGCGCGGCCGCACGAAGCCCAAAGGAACACCTCGGAGAAGGAAAATATAAAAGAAAAAAAGAACAGAAAATATACAATAAAATTCCTTACACTAAAGTTAAAAGGAAACAAAAATATATAAAATTCCCTCCCACCTAACACCTATTTGACTCTTACTTGTTTGTTTAGAGGTTTAAATGTAAGGTTCTATTTTTTTTAAAGACAATATTTTCAAAAATATGTCTGTACCCTTACAGACTCCAATATATTCAAGCACAAGTGTCCACCATGACCAAGTATTGAGATGGTGGCAGTGGCGGCATGTCCTACATGTTCAATGGTTCAGTGAACCCCCAGAAAAAAGCTAGTCATGAAACAAAAGTAAATAAATGAATAAAATAAAGTGGTTTAAATTATCATTCTTCATTTTGTTCTTCTATCAGTCATTTTAGACTTACATTCAAAGTATTTTTATCACATGAGAAATTTTTTATGTTGCAGAGACAGCACACCCACTTAATATACACGGCAGTGGCCGCAGCATTGAAATGCGCATGCACAGCTGAAGAGAAAATTCTTTTCTGAACCCCCTGGAGGCAACATATGGACACTCCCGCAGTATGGAGGGGCGAGGGGAAATGACGCTTTTAACACTGGCGTTGAAGCTGGTAGAAACACCAGCTCCAGACTACTCAAGCCCTGGTGGTTACACACAAATGGTCCCGTAGCAAGACAATGAAGCTACTGTGCACCTTACCTCGCACATGCATAAATCTTCCAGGCAACATCCGCCCTTCATATTTGTTCTAGGCGCATAGAAGATTCATAAAAAACGTGTCATATTTGGTAAAATATCTTATAAATTAAAAACACATCAACTATAAAAGCCTTTAGAAGATACGATCATAAATAATTATCAAGTCACTACTCTTCAGCTAGCAAGAATAGCTGTGTGGTTAACGGCATCACATACGGGAACAATGAGTTTTGTATTGTTACTTGCCACATATACTTTGGATGTTTATGCAAATGGGTCGCAATTTCGAGGGCAAATGACATTTATACTCTTCTTTGTAACAAATATTTAACTGTTTGAAAAGATGTGGGGAAGCACAGCCTCTGCGCATGTGTAAATTTAGGAAGGGGTACTGCTTACAGTGACACGAAGGTAACTTGTCTCTTCATCGTAAAAGATTCATTTTGTTACAGTCACTTAACAGTGGAATCAGTTGCTTACTGTGTTTTAGTGTTCATGTGCACATTCATATGTTGTTGGAGATTATTATCAAAGGAAAATTAAGAACATTCAGTATTTTTATAAACAAATTACTAAGCTTGAAGCTTGGAAGAGAAGTGTGAAATAACAAAGCTTGGTAAGGCTGACATCTCAACTTGAGTTGAAGCAAGTGCAAACAGGCCGAGTTAAGACATTCTGCAGATCTTGTAAAGAAAATATATCTGAGGAGGATGAGGTGGGAGGGGGGGGGGGGACAAAGCATCAACGCGCTGACTGTGAGTGAAGGGGAGGGATGGTGCCACTATCAAAAGAAGTGAACCCCCAGTCATCCGAAGCACCAGCCACCACTGGATGGTGGTGATGTGTACTTGTGAGTGATTGTGTGAATGTATGGGTTTCTTTTTCTGATTAAGGCTATGGCTGTCTGTGGCTCAGCGATCATCTTTATGGTGATTTGTTGTCTATCCTATATTACATTTCTTTCCAACCTGGATTTCCATTGTTGGACTCTGTTAATAAGATTCACTGATAGCATTATTGTTCTTACAAAAGTGAGAAAGATTTACAGGAACTGCTGAATGGCAATTGAACGAAGAATATGAATCAAGACAAAACTAAAGAGAGAAAAAGCATTGAATAGTAGAAGGAATAAATTAGTAACAAGCTTAAAAACAAGATCAAGAACCAGGTAGTAAATGGCATGAAAGAATTCTGCTACCCAAAGTAAAATAATAATTATTACATGAAGAAAAATTGACAAGCAGTAGACTAGCGCCAATAAAAAAAGTATTTGTCACCAAAATACACCAACACTGGTATTATGAATCGGCCTTAATCTGAAAAACGTTTCTTGGAACTTCTGTGACGAGCTTAGCATTATATCGAAGAAAAACATGAACTGTTGGTAAAGCAGCAAGAAGAGAAAGTATTTAGCATGTGAGTTAGAAGTATAATTCTCCTTGTTTTGTCGAAGGCCGGTCAATGAGGAAGGAAAATGGACCTTTTTTTGTATGATTGCAAGAGGAATTTGTTGTTGTCCAGGAACTGTTGGAAGCTGCATTGACAACGATCAACAAGGCTTCAGGCTGCTCCACTGAGATGATGTGGTGTTGATGTAACTGCAGCAAAATATGTGGAGGCACAAGTGCCCAGGGTGTCACCTAGAAACTTTGATGTCATAACTTCTTTCAGTAAGCCTATTTAAACTTCCTTGAGAATCAATTGTTTATGTGACAGGATAGTACATGAGCCAAGGCACAACAGATTTGATTCCCATATATTCTGATCTATTTGCTTCATGATTGAGCAAAACTACATTCATAAAAATTAAACTTCATTCACAACTAAGTACTTCCCCAAGTGACAATTAAACAACGATGAGATTTGAGGAACTAGAAGTGATTACCCCCATCTCATTCAACAAATGGGCTTCTCCCATTGTAAAGACTGTGTGGCGATTTCAAAGTCATACATGCTCAAGAAGTCAAGTTTCAAGCTGGATGAGGTCAGCTTACTGTAGGTACTGTACATGTTGCCTTTTTGACTAATAGTGGTGGCCGTAAAAGTTTCAATGGTCATGATATTATTACATTCCTGGCCATTAAAAATGCTACACCAGGAAGGTGTCATGCTACGGACGTGAAATTTAACCGCCAGGAAGAAGCCGTTGACGACACCTACAATGTGCTGACATGAGGAAAGTTGTCAACCGATTTGTGTTTTTTGTGTCTATCGGTGAGCTTGTGCTTTGGGTAAATCAAACAATCTTCATTTTTAGTAATATTTTTCCCGCCGGGAAGGTCTCCTTCTATAAGATATATATAAAAACAGATGAAGTTTACTTACCAGGCGAAGGAGCACAGGTAGTGATAGCAGGGTGGCCACCAAATCTTCATTTTCAAATTCAAGGTTTTTTCCCGGTTTTCCAGGTTAAAAAGAGTTATTTTCCAGGTTTTCACGAAACTTAATTTTGCTCAAAGGGTTTAGCAAGCAACTATACCGTAAAGAAACTAGTTACATATTTTTAAGACACATTGCATCCAAGTTGAACCATGTCATTTGTAATATACACCAAGCACTGGCGAATCCTGGATTTGGATTGGGGAGAGAGAGGGGGGGGGGGGGGGCAAAGCTCATACAAATTGTGGCATTGTACCTCAAACTGATCTACAAAGAACCAGCTCATATTATGAGGTTTTTCCTCATGGTTTTGGGGGATCTGCAGCCCCATAGACCCCCCGTCCCCCACCCCCAGATTCGACACTGACAATGTATAGTACAGGGTTTAAGTTGACAAACCAGAATAACTATAGAAAAAAAAGAAAAAAGTATATATTCAACAACAGTTTTCGCCATTATTAACGGACGGCAGAGGCATAGGAAATGATACTGAACTTTAACTGCCTGCACCGTTTGGGAGCGGTGTGGGTGGCTGGTGTAAAATTTTAAATGGAAACTCCCATTTTTTATTGCAGATTCAGATTTTACAGACTAAATCATGTATAGTTTGGTTGATTTTTTTATTCAATTGCCAACATATTGCACCGTAATGGCAAGAATGATTTGCCATACTGCTGAAGAAATGTACCACCCAGGAAAGAAAATAAAGATGATGCTTCAGAACCCAACTTTGAGGTTTTTTCTTACTAAAATTACAGGGATTACTTATTTACACTTAAGTACATTTCGAACTGGTCGTGTAATCTGAGCAATAGGCTATACACGCGAACGATCGTTTATCTCTTAAAGCCGCGAGATCTCATGGGTTAAAAATCCTGGTTTCTGGCTGAAATTCAAGGCTTTTTCCCGGTTTCCCCCGGTTTTTTTCAAATTCAAGGCTTTTTCCCGGTTTTCCCGGTTTCAAGGTTCGGTGGCCACCCTGTGATAGTAACAAATAAAACACACACATAAACGCAAGCTTTCGCAACCCAGTTGCTTCTTCAGTCAGAAGGGAAGGAGAGGGAATATGAAATGATGAGGGTCTTAAGGGAGCGGGTAAGGAGCCATTGCAATCCCGGGAAAGGAAAGACTTACCTGGGGGGAAAAAAAGGAAGGTAAGCAAATAACCTGACACCCATAAATATCAACAAATGCAAACACACCTAGGTGCACACACACACACACACACACACACACACACACACACACACACACACACAAACTACACACATTATATATAAAGGGGAAACAATCCTGTTCGGAAAAAAATTATAAAACACAAAGAAAGTTGGACTTACCAGGCGAGAATGCAGCGGTTCGTTGATACACAAATAAAAAAAAATTTTAAAGAATGTGTATGTGTATGTTTTTATTTTTATTTGTGTATCAACGAACCAGTGCCTTATCGCTTGTTAAGTCCAACTTCGTTTACGTTTTACATATTATATGGCTTCTCATACAAATCAGCAAGCTACCACTGATACACTGCCCTTACTGCAATTGTTTCTACAAACAATGCATGGAATAAAGATCTCAGAATAAGAAACAAGTACATATCTCAGTAACATCGTAAGTTTTAAAAAAATCATAATTTGATAAGTTATCTTATACTTTCTAGAGAAATAAATAATTGTATATTTCACAGACCTGCTCCACAGACATTTTCAATCTCTCAAGTTCGGTCTGTTGATGATGAAGTTCTTGTTTCAATTCATCAATCCTCTGTGTAAGACTGACCACCTCAACCTGTAGCCTCTGACGTCGAGATTCTAAATCTCGTAGCTCAGCACTCACAGAACCTGGTCACAGAAGGGATTGATCCAAAACACTAGAAAATTTCACACTTACAATTTAATAGTCAACATTCCATGGGTGAAAACAGTTTCAAATATGTTTGTTAAGTGTACTGCAATTACAAACACAAATTTTTTATGTCTCCTTGAGTTTCTTATTTCATTTCATACAACAAGAACTCACACATATAACATGTTGAAAATGAGGACTAAATATTAGTGCTAAAGTTATCAAGACAATTATGTTAGGAGAAAGAAATGTGAAAGAGAAGATGCCACAAAATTTTAGCCAAAGTCCTAGATCTGCGAGTCAAAAATATGATTATACCACCACCATCACTCACCCACATTTCAGCGTTCAAGGCCAAACTGCACAGCTTGCTTCCTACATTAAAATGTAGAATATACTGTTAGCAACTGATACATGCATACACCTAGAATATGCCTCAAACACTTTCTAACAATTAAAAAAAACTTTTTTATACACAGAAGGGCGTTGGAATCGATGTCAGCCAATATTTTAGCTGGAGGACACCCAACCACTCTTGAGGTAACTGTAGATAGGAAGCAAATGTGCATGGACATTTGAAACCTGTTTTTTTCCTGTGCACTATTAGAGAATGAAATGGTAGAGAAATGCAATAAAAGGGGTTATAAACCCTCTGCCATGAACTTCTATGTGAGTTGCATAGTATTTATGTAGATGTAAACAAATGACATGAGGAAAGATACCAAACAATGAACAAGTAAGCAACAGCACCATCGCACCACCAAAGATCATAAACATCAGTGATCAATGTGCGCGACAACATTAAATCTGGGTTGTAGGGATTTCTATTCATGAGGTTATTTAACTGGACTTCACGTTATTAAATTTCAACCACCTCCTTAATAACACAGTTCCAACAGCTGGAAGTGAAAGCCAGAATCTCCATGTTACTAGATTCCGTACAGTAACCTGAGTTTAGTCAATGTTCTGCAATAGTAGATTTGCTGGATTGTTGTAAACATATGTAATGCTTATGTTCAGTACACTGGTCCTCCACAGCCATGAGAGTCTGAGCAATACACGACATGCCACAACTGCATTGGGTGCAACACACACCCGCCTTATGCAAACCAAGATCAACCTTTACGGAACCTGGCAGTGCCTTATTCTTAGCTGGTGGTTGAAAGACACATTTCACATCATATCCCCACAAAAAACAGCCAATCCTGCTGAAGATGCTTCCAGCCTATGGCAATAAGGCCTTTAACTAGGATGTTACCTCAGTGGTATCAGCCTTCGCCCATTGCACAGTTTGTCAATGGCAATCCTCCTTTAATCTGTTGTTTACTATAATCATTCTGACAAAAACTGACTTCCAGATTGGAGAAGTAAGCTGACAAATTTTCAGTGTCTGAAATGACGTGAGCTCTGTGCACCAAGGTATGAAGAAACACTTCACACTGAGCTAAACAGTGACACCTATGAGCTTGCAAATACAAGTCAACCATTTTCCTCCTGACTAATACATTAAAAAAAGGAAGGAAGCCACCCTTTCCTACCTCCCCAGTGAAATGAATATTTGGGTGGATTGAATTTAGATGTTTCAGAAAGCTATTCTCATTAGCAAGTGGGCAAACAGCAAAAGTATTGTCCACATATCTGAAAAAACACAAAGGTTACAATGCCACTGACTCCAAGGCAGGTTCCTTGAAGTCTTTCAAGAATAAATTGGCAACAATGGGTGAAAACAGGGTTCCCTTTGTAACTCCATCTGTCTGTTCATTAAATAAGAAGTAGGTGTAAATCAAAATATGTCTAAATAAATTCGTTAACTCAACACCAAACCCAGCCTCAATAAATTGGAACGAATCTGACAGAGGAATGCGAATTACGAGAGAAACCACATCAAAACTCACTAAAATATCAGATCCATTCAAACGCAATCCCTCCAATCGACATAGTATATCTGCCGAGTTCTTAATATGACATTCACATCAAACTAATAGTGGGCTCAAAATATGAACAAAATGTTCGGCTACACGATATGTCAGAGAATCAATGTTAGATACAATAGGCCTTTTTGTATTGTCTGCACTGCTCCTGTGATATACAGTGTCAGAAAATAACACTGCATTTTTAAAGTAATCCTGATTGTTCAACCAACTGTATCATTTCCTTTGACTGCAGCTAAAATAACAATATCAGAATCCACTCAAAGATAACAAAGCAGCCACCACAGGTCCTATTACATCGCTCACATGCAAACATGCATTAGTCAACACATGATGCACTTCTCTTCCATCTTAAACAGGCTGTTCAGTAGAACTAATGAAATATACGACAGGTAAACACTTGGGCGTCGGTGCAAAAGTCAAACCCTTCCCCAACAAGGATAAAGCTGCTACCTCCTAATGCTGCAAAGACTAAAGGAAAGCTTGTCATGTGTTGCTCGATAGTAATGCAATAACAGCTAAGGTGGCTGGTTTATGTGCTCTTAGAACAGATCCTGAAATTATTGTTATAGCTAAGGACAAGGAAAATGCCATAGCTGCCGACATGGGGGAAAAAATCCATTCTTGTATTGGAAACAGCAAAATCTTGCTGTTCAAATCTAATTTTTTTTTAATATTGTAATTTCTGCCTCTAAAGATTCAATACGCCTACTGGATGAATAATTTTGTGCCAAAGGGAGTAACATTGGCTTGTCCATCACTTTTTTGCTTTAGAAAAGTGATTCATTTAATTATTTCAGACTGTTAAAGAAAATGTCTTTCAAGTTCATTGTCTAATTTATGTAAAATTTTATTATTTTTGATTAATACAAACTATAAAATAGATGCACAAACACCAAACGAACATGGGGAAGAACCCTTCATGCGGTATATCGATCAATTAGCTTGTACGGGTCTGTCGATAGGTTCATCTTGACTTCATTGTCATAAAATCTGCTTTGAATGTATTTATTTTACTGTTTTAATATACAGCAATACAACATTGTTTAACAAATTAATACAGTGGGTTACCATATGCTTATAACTGTATACTAGTTACTTACTTTCATAAAATAAAGTTTCACTTTGATTATGAAATTTGTCTGTTTTATTTGGGAGTGCCAAATGGCTGCCACTATCAGGACACTATCAAGAGCATTGATTCTTGTTGTGCCGTACCTCCTAGATTATATGATCCTTCTTAAAGTCTATAAGCAGGGGGTTCCTCTTGAGCCTGTTATGTGACTACACATCTTGCTGGTTTGTTGAGCCCACTAGAAAGTTGATGTGAACATCACATTACGAACTACGACGATTTGGAAGATTTCATTTGGATTACCGATATTGTATGAATTATGATGTGGTTTCCCTCTTGAGTTATCTATCTCATTTGTTGCAGCTAATTGAGGCTAGGTTTGGTGTTGGGTTAACTACTTTATTTCAACTCGTTCTGACTTCCACTTACTTCTCCTTTAACTGACAGAGTTATCACCCATTATTGCCAATTGATTCATGGAGGACTTTGAGGAACATGCCTTAAGACTCAGCGGCATTAAAACCTATGTCTCCCCCCCTCCCCCCCCCCCCCAGAAGTGGCTGAGGAAAGATGCAAATGATAGGAGACAAATTCGTAACATTTGCAAATCATAATCAAAATTGTTCCTTAGTTTTTTTCAATTATTGTCATGTATTCTTGAAATAGTTCCCCGATCGGATCTCCGAGGGGAACCAGGTTGAGAGAAGCTTCAAGAAGAGTAAGATGCTGCAAGGAGAAGTACTGCATAGGAACATTGAATGTAAGATCAATGTATCAGGGAAAACTAGATGTAGTCAGAAGAGAAATGGAGAGAATTAACATTGACATATTGGGAATAAGTGAAATGAGGTGGACTGGTATGGGAGAATTTGCTTCAGAGGGCACTAGGATATACTATTCTGGACATGAGAACAACAGAAATAATGGAGTAGCTTTCATAGTTAGCGATAGAGTAGGTAAAGCTGTGATGGGATGCAACTATAAAAATGATAGAATGATGTCTATCAGACTTCAAGGTCAGCCCCTCAACATCACAGTAATTCAAGTTTATGCACCAACCACTGATGCTGAAAAGGAAATTATTGACCAGTTCTATGGAGACTTACAAGAATTACTGCTGTCGACACCAAAATAGGATATTGTCTTCATAGTTGGAAATTGGAATGCAAAAGTGGGAAATCAAATTGTAGAGGGTATAACAGGAAAATTTGGTCTTGGTACAGCAAATTAAGCACGACAGAGACTATTAGAGTTCTGACAAGATAATTCGTTGGTAATTACTAATACATTGTTTCAGCTGCCGAAATGACGCCTATATACCCGGACTTCAACAGACGGCAAAACCCGGAATGAAATTGATTACATACTTTGTAATCAGAGGTGGAAGAGTGCAATCCAGTCAGCTACAACAAGACCTGGAGCTGACTGCGGATCATGTCATGAGCTAATTGCTACATTTCAGCTGAAACTGAAGAAAATAGAAAAAATTATTCCATCTTGCAGATACGACCTTGAGTCCATACCCTCTGACTACACAGTGGAGGCCCAAAACAGATTTAATGTATTAGAGCTGGAAGACAAAAGTTCACAAGTGCTGTGGACAGAAGTAGCCAATACTGTCAAGGAGGCCGCAGAGAAACACATTCCCAAGAAAAATAATACCAAGAAGGCCAGATGGCTATCAGCTAAGGCACTGCAAGTTGCAGAAGAATGAAGGAAAGCAAAAATCAAGGAGGACAGATCAGCTATACTTAAATTAAATAAAGAGTTTTAGATATTAGCTAGAAGAGATAAACATATCTTCTATAATGGACAAAGCAAAGAAGTTGAAGATAGTAACAGAATGGAGAGGACAAGAGATCTTTACAAGAAAATCAGAGAAATTAAAGGAAAATTCAAGGCTAAAATTGGAGTAGTAAAAGATAGAAATGGGAAAGATCTAAGTGAAGCAGAAGATGTTAAGGAAAGATGGGCAGAATAATGTAGAAGACCTATACAAGAATGAAATGCCTAGTGACAGTGCTGCTGCTGCTGATGCTAATAATATTTTAGAACTAGAGCCAGATATTTTGGAGAGCAAAGTCCAGTGGGCCCTTGAAAATATGGCTAATAACAAAACTAGTTGACATGATGGAATACCAGCAGAATTATTTAAAGTCATTGGAATACATGCAGTGAAAGTACTACACTTAATATGTCAGAAAATATGGCGCACACAGCAGTGGCCAGAAGACTGGAAAAGATCAATATTCATCCCGATTTCAAAGAAGGGAATCTAAGGAATGTTCAGATCACCAAACAATTGCACTTATCTCGCATGCTAGCAAGGTCATGCTGAAAATCTTACAAAACAGACTTCGCCAATATCTAGATCGAGAGCTACCAGAAGAACAAGCTGGGTTTAGAAAAGGGAGAGGAACCAGAGATAAAATTGCCAACATTCGGTGGATTATGGAAAAAGCAAGAGAATTCCAGAAAGATGTATACCTTTGCTTTATTGATTATGCCAAACCTATGAATGTGTCGATCACAACAAATTATGGGATGTAATCAGTAAAATGGGAGTCCCAGTACATCTCATTCATCTTATATGGAGTTTATACCTTGACCAAAAAGCCACAGTGAGAACTTTGTATGGCACAACAAAATGGATAAAGATTCAGAAAGCGGTCCGGCAAGGGTGCATATTGTCTCTGTTCTTATTCAATCCGTTTGCAGAGCAAGTTATGAGGAATGCCAGGATAGATGAAGAGACAGGAATTAAAATAGCTGTAATAAATGTAAACAACCTCAGATATGCAGATGATACCATAGTGCTGGCAGAAAGTGAAGAAGAGTTAAAGACTCTGTTGCTGAAGGTAAAAAGTTAAAGTGATAAGGCCGGTCTCAGGCTAAATGTAAAGACAACCAAAATTATGGCAACTAAACCTATTAATTCATGGGATATAGGAGGAGAATCCATGGAGGTGGTGTCCACATTCAATTATCTCGGTTCCCAGATATCTGACGATGGCGACTGCAGCAACAAAATCAGGAGACGCTTGTTGCTCAGAAGAAAGGCAATGTCAAACCTTGAAAGGTCCAGAGACATAACTTTAACAACAAAGATATGTACTGTGAAGGTTATGGTCTTGCCAGTTGTAATGTACGGATGCGAGACCTGGACCATTAGAAAGGCTGAACGGTGAAGAATTGACTCCTTTGAATTGTGGTGCTGGAGGAAAATTCTTAGGATTCCATGGACGGCAGAAAGTGAAGAAGAGTTAAAGACTCTGTTGCTGAAGGTAAAAAGTTAAAGTGATAAGGCCGGTCTCAGGCTAAATGTAAAGACAACCAAAATTATGGCAACTAAACCTATTAATTCATGGGATATAGGAGGAGAATCCATGGAGGTGGTGTCCACATTCAATTATCTCGGTTCCCAGATATCTGACGATGGCGACTGCAGCAACAAAATCAGGAGACGCTTGTTGCTCAGAAGAAAGGCAATGTCAAACCTTGAAAGGTCCAGAGACATAACTTTAACAACAAAGATATGTACTGTGAAGGTTATGGTCTTGCCAGTTGTAATGTACGGATGCGAGACCTGGACCATTAGAAAGGCTGAACGGTGAAGAATTGACTCCTTTGAATTGTGGTGCTGGAGGAAAATTCTTAGGATTCCATGGACGGCAAAAAGAACCAACAGATCTATATTAGAGCAAATAAAACCAGATTGCTCTCTGGAAGGTCTAATATTAAAACAGAAGCTGACCTACTTTGGACACATAATGCGAAGACATGCCTGACTGGAAAAAACATTAATGCTGGGGAAGATCGAAGGCACTGGAAGAAGAGGATGGCAGAAGATGAGGTGGATCGATGGCATGACAGAAGCAACGTGTTCCAACCTGGAAAATCTACGGGAGAAAGTGCAGGACAGAGGGAAGTGGCGTGCTGTGGTTCATGGGGTCACGAAGAGTCAGAATCGACTAAACAAAAAGAGAGAGAGAGAGATTCTTGAAATCCAGCACTTTCATGGACAAGTCCAAGGGACAGGAATGTGCAGTGTTTACTGTCAATAACTGGCTCTCCCAAAGTGCAAGCTTTCTTCCAAAGGCATTTACTTTTTCCAATATGTCAGAAATTATATTATTTTCATCTCGCAAACTGACGTTCAGGCTGTTCATGTGAGATGTAATGTCCATGAGAAATGCAAGGTCTGATATCCAACAAAAGTCCTTCAACATAGTTAACTTTTTCCCTTCTCATGTAAGAATTTTACTATGTGTTGTGTTATGGTCTTCAGTCCGGAGACTGGTTTGATGCAGCTCTCCACCCTACTCTATCCTGAGCAAGCCTTTTCATCTCCTCATAAGAACGACAACCCACATCCACTTGAATCTGCTTACTACACGCGTCTCTTGGTGTCACTCTGCGATTTTTACCCCACACACTTCCCTCCAATGCTAAATTTACGATTCCCCGATGTCTAAGAATGTGTCCTACCAAGCGATCCCTTCTTTTAGTCAGGATATGCCAAAGATTCCTTTTCTCGCCAATTCTGTTTAGTACCTCTTCATTAGTAATGCGATCTACCCACCTAATCTTCAGCATTCTTCTGTAGCACCACGTTTCAAAAGCCTCTATCCTCTTCCTGTCTACACTGCTTATCGTCCATGTTTCACTCCCATACAAGGCAACACTCCACACAAATGCCTTCAGAAAAAGACTTCCTTACCCTTAAATTAATATTTGATGTTAGCAAATTTCTCTTTTTCAAAAATGTTTTTCTTCCCATTGCCATTCTGCACTTTATATCCTCTGCACTGCGACCATCGCATGTTATTTTATAACCCAAGTAACAAAACTCATCTACCACCTTCATTGTTTCGTTACCTACTCTAATTCCTTCAGCGTCACCTGATTTTCTACGACCACATTCCATTATTTTTGTTTTGTTCTTGTTAATGTTCATTTTATACGCTCTCTTCAACACACTGTCCATTCCATTCAACTGCTCTTCCAGGTCCTTTGCTGTCTCTGACAGAATTACAATGTCATCAGCAAAACGCAATGTTTTTATTTCTTCCCCCTGAACTTTAATCCCTATTCCAAATTTTTCCTTGCTTTCCTTCACCGCCTGCTCGATGTACAAATTGAATAGCATCAGAGAAAGGCTACAACCCTGTCTTACACCCTTCCCAATTGATGCTTTCCTTTCATGCACTTAAAGTCTAATAACTGCGGTCTGGCCTTTGTACAAGTTGTAAATAACTCTCCTTTCCCTGTATTTTACCCCTGCTGACTTCAGAATTTGAAAGAGTGTATTCCAGTCAACATTGTCAAATGCTTTCTCCAAATCTACAAAAGCTAAAAATGTAGGTTTGCCTTTCCTTAATCTATCTTCTAAGATAAGACGTAAAGTGAGTATTACCTCCCGGGTTCCTATGTTCCTCCTGAATCCAAACTGATCTTCCCCGAGGTCAGCTTCTACCACCTTCTCCATTCTCCTGTAGATAATTCGTGTTAATATTTTGCAACCATGACTTATCGAACTGATGGTTCTGTAATTTCTGTCTGCACCTGATTTCTTTGGATGGGGATTATTACATTTTTCTTAAAGTCTCGCCTGTCTCATACATCCTACACACCAGTTCAAATAGTCTTGTCATGGCTGGCTCTCCCAGAGACTTTAGTAGCTCTGAGGGTATGTCATCTACTCCTGGGGCCTTGTTCCGACCTAGGTCTTTCAGGGCTCTGTCAAATTCATCTCTCAGTATAGTATCTCCTATTTCATCTTGATCTACTTCCTCTTTCTTCCCACATCATCATCATCTCCAAGTTCATTTCCTTTGTAGAGCTGCTCTATGTACTCTTTCCACCTTTCAGCTTTCCCTTCTTTGCTGTGTCCTTGATATTCCTTGATATTCATAGAGCTGTTTTTCTTATCTCCAAATGTTTCTTTTATTTTTCCCCTATTTATACATTCTTCTACAGATTTGCATTTGGCTTCTAGCCACTCCTGCTCAGCCATTTTGCACTTCCTGTCAATCTCATTTTTTAGTCGTCTGTACTCCATTTACCCTGTTTCATTTCCTGCATTTTTATATTTTTTCCTTTCATCAATTAAATTTAGTATTTTCTGTGATATCCAAGGATTTTTTTTTTTGTAGGTTTTGCCTTTCTACCTATTTTGTCCTCTGCTGCCTTCACTATTTCATCTCTCAATGCTACCCATTCCTCTTCTACTGTTTTATTTCCCCGTTTCTGTCAATTGATGCCTAAATCTCCCTCTGAATTTCTCCAGAACTTCACGTTCCTTCAATTTATCTAAGTCCCATCTCCTTATTTTCCTACCTTTCTGCAGTTTTTTCAGTTTCAGCCTACAGTTCATGACTAACAAGTTATGGTCAGAGTCTATATCTGCCCAAGGTATGTTTTACAGTTTATCACCTGGTTCCGGAATCTATGTTTTACCATTATAAAATCTATCTGATACCTTCCGGTGTCTCCTGGTCTCTTCCACGTATACAACCTTCTTTTGTGATTCTTAAACCACGTGTTTGTTACGATTAAATCATACTCCGTGCAAAATTCTACCAGGCGACTTCCTCTTTCATTCCTTCTGCCCAGTCCATATTCACCTACTATTTCTCCTTCTCTTCCTTTTCCTACAACCGAATTCCAGTCTCCCATCACAATTAAGTTTTCCTCTCCCTTAACTGCCTGAATAATTTCCTTTAGCTCCTCATATTTCTTCGATCTCCTCATCATCGGCAGAGCTAGTTGGCATATAAACCTGTACTACTGTTGTCAGTGTTGGCTTCGTATCTATCTTGACAATGATAATGTGATCACTGTGCTGCTCATAGTAGTTTACCCGCATTCCTATTTTCTTATTCATTATCAGTCCTACTCCTGTGATACCCCCAACTGATTTTGTGTTTATTATCCTGTACTCTCCGAACCAGAAATCCTGTTCATCCTGCCACCGAACTTCACTAATCCCCACTATATCTATCTTCAACCTATCTATTTCCCTTTTTAAATTTTCTAATTTTCCTACCCGATTAAGGGATCTAACATTCCACGCTCCGATCCATAGAATGCCAGTATTGACTTTCCTGATGACAACATCCTCCTGAGTAGTCCCCGCCCGGAGATCCGAATGGGGGACTATTTTACCTCCGGAATATTTTACCCGAGAGGATGCCATCATCAAATTTTCATACAGTAGAGCTGCATGTCCTCAGGAAAAGTAACGGCTGTAGTTTCCTCTTGCTTTCAGCCGTTCGCAGTAACTGCATGGCGAGGCCACATTAGCTGATGTTACAAGGCCAGCTCAGTCAATCATCCAGACTGTTGCCCCTGTAACTACTGAAAAGGCTGCTGCCCCTCTTCAGGAACCACACGTTTGTCTGGCCTCTCCACAGATACCCCTCCGCTGTGGTTGCACCTATGGTACGGCTATCTGCATCGTTGAGGCACGCAAGCCACCCCACCTCGGCAATGTCTGTGGTTCGTGGGGGTGGATTTTACTATGACCAAACATAAATCAAAAAATCTTTTCGGCATTTCACCTTGATTGAGCCAGAGTGCTTTGGTATAGTACAGTATGTTGCTGTACTCTTCTCCTAATTCCTCTGAGAACTGCCAAAATGGGCAATGTGTAAGCCCATGTGTATTCAGGTAGTTTACATTATGCACAACAATTTGCATGTCACTTCCTAACAGTACTAATTTAGCACAAAGCACCTCTCAATGCAGAATGCAACAAATTCCATACAAAGTCTCTTCTGTGTGCACTAGTTTTTTGCACATAAATGCTATGAGTATTCTCTGACAGCTCTGCATTGCCGGTGCTCCATCTGTGGTCACAGAGACTAATCGATTGTAGTCCATACCGACACTGTCAATTGCTTGCTCCACAGCCTGAAGTAAGTCTGCACCTGTAGTAGGCCCATTCAAAGGCACTAAGTCCAAAGTCCTGTGTTTCACAAAGTGTGTTATCGACACCTCTTACATATTTTACAACCTGATACTTCATCAAGTGCAACAAAGAAAGCAACAAAGTCCATAGCTTTACTTATCAACTGCCTATGCACATCGCCGGCCATAGCACTTACACGCATTGTCACCATTTGGATAAACAGATTTCCTGACGTTTGTGTGACACACAAGTTCTGTAGCAGCAATCAATGTCTTTCACAAACACCCATTTGGAAAAAAGATTTTGCAGTTCTGAATGCAATTTTAAAAGTTGTCCACAGTGAAGATTTATTGTGGTTATCATTCTGGAAAATTTAAAACAGTACATTGTACAGTAAAACAGAAATTAATATAACACAAAAAACCAAGAGTTTGTGAAGTATCAGTTACCATGACTTACATTAACATCAAGTTGATGTGCCTCACCCAAGTTCTGTAGGGCATTTAATTTTGCTTAAATGATTGTTGCACTATCAACCAATTGTGCAATGGGTGAGACATAACAACACCAAGTTGGCACTCATATTAATGGCCTTTTCACCTTAGGCTGGAAGAGTCTCCAACAGGATTGGGCATATGATGTGAAATGTGTTTTTTGAGCACCATATAAGATTAGGTGCTGTTAGGATCTGTAAAGGATGAATCATTTGTGTAAGGTGGGTCTATGCAGTTGTGCCATGTCATATATTAGATCATCAGGACTGCGGAGGACTGATGTACTGAACAGGAGCATCGCAGGCATGTGTGACAACCCAGCAAATTGCTATTAACAACATTGTTTAGACACAGGTCATCTTATGGAATATAACTCAGATTGTGGCATGCACTTCCAGCTATTTGGATTGTATTAAGAAAGCAGTTCAAATTAACCTAGTGAATAACCTTCATAATAGAGATGGAGGTTTTTCCTTAAACTTTGCTCTATCTGTGTGTTATCACAAACAGACTCAGATTTAATATTGCCTCACTCTTGATCAATTATATTTACTACTACTGGTGGTGTGATGGCACTGTTGCTTACTTGGTTGTTATGAAGGTATCTGTTCCAATTTCATTGAAAACTGAGGTTTTAAATGTCCATGCACAGCTGCTTCCTACCTGCAGTTGCCTCGAGAATGGGCGAGAGTGCTCCAGCTGAAATAGCAGCCAACATCAATTCCATCATTCAACTGCTAGCCCATATGTTTTTCAAATATTCAGTATGCCAGGAGAAGCTCAGTTTTCAGACTTTATAACTAGTTCATAATGAAATTTTCCACAGCTGGTAGTGGAGCTGCTCCTTATGGATTATCGTTGCATGTAAAAGCCCAACAGTCATTGATATCTTTTAATAGTTTGCTGTAAAACTATCATATATTATTTCTCATTGGTGTTTTTTGTGTGTACACCATATTTTCCGTATTACTTACCAAAAATTAATGATTGAGGTATCATTTTCATGGTTTCATTCTCCACTAAATACACATATAGTTTAAAGTTATTGTTTTCACACACACACAAAAAAAAAAAAAAAAAAAAAAACTTTATTTTGAAAAACTGAATTTTCTTACAGTCTAAGTTGATGCCCCGGTGAACAGTGGTAAATGGGACATGTATTTACCATTATTCCCATCAGCCACCGCGCAAAGAATCAACTTGTTTATGCGGCCAATATAAAAGCAATGTAGAAGGGGGCCATCTATTGACAGTCTGTTTAACTAACATGAATGGCAGCTCTTGCAGTAGTTTAAAATTGTAATGCAATCCAAAGACTTTCTTTCATGCAAGCATAGTTTATCACTTGATTTTGGTTATACAGGTCAATGTAAATAAAAAAAGGGCACAAATTAAGTAACCGACACGACAGCTTTTGCAGTGTTTAGATTCTTTATGCAAGCATAGTTTATCACGAGATTCCTGTTTCACATATCAATGCACAACAGCTGTTGAAATTGTTCACGCTGTTCAAGTAAGCGTTGTGTACTGCGCAAATTGACTGAATTTTGTAAAATAAACAAGTTTTCAAAAAAATAAAATAAGCATGAAAAAGTCAATATCTGATTTTTTATATCTTTCACAATTAGTCACGTTGTATTTAATTATATAATTTTTTTACCACAAGACTAATATTTGTTACTACTAATCAAAGTTTATTATCTTACAAATATGTACTTGTATATGCCTCTTTTCCATTACTATCCTACCTACCTGTGACTGATCAGGATAAAGTGAGAATTATTCACACAGGTCAATTAGTGGAAGAATACGTTTCAAAGTCTATGACAGAAGGGATTTTCCCATTAAGTACAAACCTTTTATCCTCAACATTTCTTCAATCCTTAGCTTTAAATCAGAAGCTTTCATTGTGCTGAAATCCTCAAAAACTTCCAACTGAGAGCGTGTCCTATGTACATCTCCACTTGGTGCATTGCTCTCAACCTGAGGAAAAAACAGGCTATTGTAAAGAAACAACACTGAACCAATAACTGACTGTAGCTCATTGAGGGGTGGGTCATTTAAAATACTGGGGAATGCTTCAACCATTCTGATAAAACATCTTAAATGGCAGAATAAACATTTTACTAATTCTTATCTTAAGCACTTTCCTGTTGACATATACAGCTTAGGCACTACACACAGCTGAGATATGTCTCACTAACTCTGCTAGATTTGAAAAAAAGTTTTGAGTAAGGGGACCTTCCTCCTTTCTTCAGTTCTCAAAGTGTTACTGCAACATTTTTATTTATTTATTTTACATTTTAAATTTTGAATACAATAGCTGTACTATAAAAAAGATAAGTAAACTTCCCATGTGCACCAACAGTCTTATTTTACAAATTTTACTCATTAATCAATCAATTTACATATTATTTGACATTTCATAATTTGTTACAGAACAAAATTCTAAACTGCTGGGTTATCAGTCCCCCGTTCCCAGCTAAGAGTTCACATCCAAGATTAAAAATTTATAAGCAAGTGCTCCATACCCAGTATACATACGGTACAGGGGGTCAACAAATAGTAAAATGACAACATATAAGAGGAAAACAGTAAGCATTGACCAAAGAGACAACAGAACAAAATACATACGTGCCAACCTCCAAAATGTAAAAATCAGGAGATCCAGTTTAGAAAATCGGGAGATTCCTCAAAAAAATCAGGAGATACGTTCTATCAAAAACTGCGGTGCACTTTACTATACGCCTTAAGATAACTGATTTTAGTCTTATCCTATGATATCATAACGCTACATAATGGCTACAAAAAAACTTGCGTTAACCCAATTGTTGATTACATCCTTATATTTTGTAGCCAGTCAAGGTAAAGTGATTGATTTTTTAGATCAAAACGAAAAAGTTCACAGCTGTATATTTGTGCTATACTGCTACCTGGGAACATGTTATGCAACAAATGACCCACAGTCGTATTTAATTGGTAAGCCGTACTCTATAATAAACAATGTAAATAAGCTCTCTGCTTGTATCGAATGATCACTTTCACTTTTTTCAGCAATTTCAGTCTTTTATTGTTCTCTGCACTATTTCGGTACATTGCTTTTTCCACCGCGTGATGTGGAAATATCACACCGACAAAGAGTACAAAATAGATAAAATGTTCCGAAAACTGCTTAAAAATTGATTATATTTCTTGCATACTGGACCACCTACCACCGAATTGAAATCCCATAATCACGTAAACCAGCTGTTTACACGAAAGTTGCCTGTTTTCTGCAATTCGCGTATGAAACTAATGCCCCTAACTATCCAATCAAAAGGTTACCAGCGATTAAAAATCCACTGAAGTGATTTCACTTACGTACACCGACGAAACATCACATTCGAAAACAGCACAACTTCGAAACACTACATGTGTATTTGCAAATACGTGCAAAGAGCAGAAACAATTATTATATAAGTCAAGTGCAACTGCTAATTTCTATGATTTTCGATACGTATTTATTTCTAACTGATAAATGAACAAAGGACTTCTGACCATTGGCGGAAAATCGAATCTTGGGTTTCAGGACAAAAGCTAAAAATCGGGAGAAATAATGGCATAATCAGGAGGCGGGAGAGAAAGCGAAAAATCAGGAGACTCCCGCGTAAATCGGGAGAGTTGGCAGGTATGAAAATATCAGAACAGAAGAGTGTGGCTGGCTGATCACGGGAATAATACAGTATTAGGCAGCCACTCTGCACACACTAAAACCCTCCAGTTAAAAACAAGATACATACAATAAAAGAGACAACAGGGTAAAGTACTGCAGGGGTGGGGGCCCGAGAAAACAGGGAAATAAGCCCACCAATAAATAGAACAATAAAAGCCAGTTACACGAGTAAAACCTAAAACTCTGTCAACCATAGGGGTATCGTCAGCTAAAATCAAAGGAAGCACAGAGGGCAGGATAAAAGACTGCCTCAAGGCGGTTAAAAGTAGGCAGTCCACCAGGATGTGGACCACTGTCAATAATGCACCACAACGGCAATTTGGCAGATCCTCTCAACATAGAAGGTGGCCGTGTGTTAGCCATGTATGGCCAATACGTAGTCTGAAGAGGACTACGGACTCCCTACGAGAGGCCCACAGGGAGAATCTCTACACGGCTGTAGAGAACTTGACTGCACATAGCTTATTCGGCTCGTTCAGGTCTACCCATTCCAAGTTCCAAAGCCCAAGAACCTTGTGCGACAGTTGCAGTCGGAGATCGTTATCCTGGAGACCAATCTCCAAGTGCCAATTTGTGGTGGCCTGTTTGGCCAGGTGATCGACTCGTTCATTGCCTGGGATACCAATGTGGCCCAGGATCCAAATAAAAACCACTGAATGGCCCGACACACCAAGGGTGAAGACAGCATCTTAGATAGACCGCACCATCTGGTGCTTTGGAAAGATATGGTCAAGGGCTTGTAAGCCACTCAGGGAGTCACTAAGATAACTATAGACTCCCTGGGGCAGAGTAGGAAGTGTCTTAGAGCTCGAGAGATAGCCACCAACTCAGCCGTGAATACGCAACTCCCGCTCGGCAAAGAATGCTGCTCAATGTGATCACCATGGACATATGTATACCCAGCACTGCCACCTACAAGGAAACGTCTGTGTATGCCACCTCCGCACCATGAAATGAGTCAATGAGTGCCTGGAACTGGCGACGGAGGGTCAATGGTGAAACAGAGGCTTTTGAGTCACTAGACAAGTCTAACCAAAGCTGCAGGCAGGAAGTGGACCAAGGAGGTGTCCGGGAAGCGTAGTGGAAAGTAGGAGGTATAGAAAGGGATTCAAGTGTTGTTGTTGTTGTTGTTGTTGTTGGTTGTTTAGGGGGACTAAACAACAATGGTCATCAGTCCCCCATTCCATCCCTAGGCGTCAAAAGTGGCGATCTCATTAACGTCCATGGAGCTAGAGGTTAAAATGTCAAAGTGAGAGAGGAGTCCCACTGTGTCCCTAAAACATCATAAAAATGGACAAGACACAAAACGTAGAGACACGATCACACAAGGACTTCTGACAACAAAGAAGCCGATGTCTGTGGTTGACCGACCAGAAGAATAAAAAAGGAGAAGTCAACCACTCGGTTTCACAAAGAAATCTCCAGTTAGAGAGAACGATAAAATCCCCCTGCTCGAATAAAACGTAAAACGGTATCTGCCATTGTGGCATCGTCACCTAAAACGTCCGATAAAACAGCAGGGAGGTTAAAATGTCTCCGCAAGGCGGCTAAAAGAGGACAGTCCATCAAGATGTGGACGACTGTCAGACGGGAGCCACACCGACATTGGGCTGGGTCCTCACCCCGAAGGAGATGTCCATGGGTGAGCCACGTATGCCCAATGCGGAGGCGACACAAGACCACTGACTCCCGTCGTGAACCGCACATGGAGGAGCGCCATGCAACCGTCGTTTCCTTGACCACCCGGAGCTTGCTGGGCGTGCGCAGGCTACGCCACTCAGTATCCCAAAGCTGACGTACTCGCTGGCGCAACAATGAACGGAGATCAGAAGCCGGGAGGCCGATCTCTAGACAGGACATACCGACAGCCTGCTTGGCAAGCCTGTCAACACGTTCATTGCCTGGGATACCAACGTGACCCGGAGACCAGATGAACGTCACTGATCGCCCAGACAGTTCAACGGCACGAAGCGTCTCTTGTATGGCCAACACCAGGGGAGACCACGGGTAACACTGCTCCAGAGCTCGGAGGCTGCTCAGGGAGTCGCTGCAAACAACAAAAGACTCGCCTGAGCAAGACCGGATATGCATGAGAGCTCTGTGAATGGCCACCAGCTCTGCAGTGTAAACACTGCAGCCATTCGGCATAGAGTGCTGTTCCACATGGTCACCATGAGTATACGCAAATCCCACACAGCCATCAACCATAGAACCATCTGTGTAGATCAGGTCATAACCACGGAATTCCGCTGTGATAGCCGAGAACTGACGCGGAGCACCTCCAGTGGAACTGAGTGTTTGGGCCCCTGGGCCAAGCCCAGCCGAGTAGACGGCCTTGGCAAACACCACGGAGGTGTACGGGCACGGACCCGATAGGAAGATGGAAGGGGAGAAGACTCAAGCTCCTGTAGGAGAGACTGAACCCGATAGGCAATCGTATGACCTGATCTGGGGCGTCGCTGATGGGGACGGACTACCACATCAGGAAAGAGGAGACGATGGTTCGGGTGGCCTGGGGAGCAATACACATGGGCTGCGTAAGCCGCAAGTAGGTGTTGGCGGCGGATCCCCAAGGGTGGAACCCCAGCCTCCACTAGTAAGCTGTTCACTGGGCTGGTGCGGAAGGCACCCATCGCGATGCGAACCCCACAGTTGTGAATGGAGTCCAGTAGGTGCAGTGCCGAAGGTGCCGCAGACCCATAGGCAATGCACCCAAAATCGAGACGGGACTGCACCAGCGCCGTGTAAAGCCGCAACAGTGTGGAGCGGTCGGCACCCCAGGTCGTATGACCCAAGTGTCTGAGAAGGTCGAGACGGCGCCAGCACTTCCGTTTCAGCTGACGAATGTGGGGGAGCCACGTCAGCCGGGCGTCAAAGACCAGTCCTAAAAAACGGTGAGTTTCCACTACAGTAAGTAGTTCGTCATTAAGATAAAGTTCAGGGTGCGGGTGGACGGTCCGACGCCGGCAGAAGTGTATCACTCTGGTCTTGGAGGCAGAAAACTGAAAGCCGTGGGTAAGCGCCCAGGTCTGCGCCTTCCGAATAGCACCTTGCAACCTGCGCTCGGCAACTTGGGTGCTGCAGGAACTAAAAGAGAGACAAAAGTCGTCAGCATAAAGAGAGGGGGACACCGATGATCCAACTGCTGTGGCTAAACCGTTGATGGCGATTAAAAATAATGGAACGCTTAAAACGGAACCCCATTTTCCTGGATATGAGAGGAGCTCAGAGAAGCACCAATTTGAACATGAAAGGTACGGACGGCTAAAAAATTCTGTATAAAAATCGGTAGGGAGCCCCGGAGGCCCCATTCATATAAAGTGTTGAGGATGTGGCGTCGCCAGGTTGTATCGTATGCTTTGTGCATATCGAAGAAGACGGCAACAAGGTGTTGGCGGCGGGAAAAGGCTGTGCGGATTGCAGACTCGAGGTACACCAGATTATCGGTGGTAGATCGACCCTGGCAAAAACCGCCCTGGCATGGAGCCAATAATCCCCGAGTCTCAAGAATCCAACACAACCGCCGACTGACCATCCGCTCCAACAGTTTGCATGGCACGTTAGTCAGGTTAATGGGCCGATAGCTATCCAAGGAAAGAGGATGTTTATCTGGTTTAAGCACAGGAATGATGATACTCTCCCGCCACTGTGACGGGAAAACACCATCACACCAAATGCGGTTATAAACCATTAGAAGATTACGCAGGCTGTCTGCTGAAAGGTGCTTCAGCTTTTTGCTATGGATGCTATCAGGCCCAGGCGCCGTGTCAGGACATAACTTAAGAGCACTGAGGAGCTCCCACTCAGTGAAAGGAGTGTTGTAGGATTCAGAGCGGCGGGTACGAAAGGAGAGAGACCGGCGTTCTACCCTCTCCTTTACTGTACGGAAGGCCGGTGGATAATTTGCAGAGGCAAAAGCGCGGGAATAATGCTCGGCAAACATCTCTGCAAGTGTGGCCGGGTCCGTACATAGAACTCCATTTGTGGAGATTCCGGGTATTCCCGCTGGTGACGGTATTCCCTTTAACCGCCTGATCTTACTCCAGACCTGCGAGGCTGAGGTACCTGTCCCAAAGGTGGAAACGTACCTCTCCCAGCACTCCTGTTTCCATCTTCTTATTAGCTGGTGAGCACGAGCGCGAAGCCGTTTAAAATTAATGTGGTGCTCTTGAGAGGGGTGCCGTTTGTATCGCTGTAAGGCCCGCCTGCGGTCTTTAATGGCCTCAGCGACCTCCGGAGACCACCAAGGCACTGTCTTACGCCGTGGGCACCCTGATGTACGTGGAATGGTAGCGTTCGCAGCAGAAATAATAGAATGCGTGGCGCTCTCGACCACCACATCTATGTTCTCGAGGGGGGGAGGGCCAACAACGGCAGCAGAAGCATAGTCTTCCCAGTTAGCCCTGTGCAGAACCCACCTGGGTGGGCGTGCTGGGGACTCGCGTTGTGGGAGTGACAAAAAGACAGGGAAATGGTCACTGCCACACAAGTCGTCATGGGCTCTTCAGTGAACAGATGGTGGAAGGCTGTGGCTGCATATCGACAGATCAATGGCCGAAAATGTACCATGTGCCACACTAAAGTGTGTGGGGGCACCTGTATTTAAGAGGCAGAGGTCGAGTTGAGTTAGTAAATCCTCGACAACCCTGTCGTGACCTGAGATCGTAGAACCACCCCACAAGGGACTGTGGGCACTGAAGTCGCCCAACAGTAAGAAAGGTGGGGGTAGTTGAGCAACGAGTGCAGCCAAGACGTTCACAGATACGTCACCATCTGGCGGCAAGTAGATACTGCAGACGGTAAACTCCTGTGTGGTCCTCACCCTGACAGCCACTGCTTCTAATGGTGTCTGAAGGGGCACGGGTTCACTATACACAGAGGTGAGGACATACACACACACTCCACCTGAGACCCTGTTATATATGCTACGGTTGCAGTAAAATCCCCTGTAGCCACGAAGGGCAGGGGTCCGCATTGCTGGAAACCAAGTTTCCTGAAGAGCAATGCAGAAAGCAGGTGTCGTGCTCAGAAGCTGCCGTAGCTCAGCCAGGTGGGGGAAGAAACCGCCGCAGTTCCACTGGAGGATGACATTTTTCGAGAGCTGGGAAGACATGAATGAGACAAATGAGCGGGTCATACCTCATCATCACTTGCATCCACCGATGGAGGTTTATCAGCTTCAGTGACCGGTTTGTCAAGGGCGTCCCCGAGAGCGAGGTCCTCGGGTGACGCAAGAATCTCCACCTCATCCTCAGAAGTAGAGGCGGAGGCAGAGGGTAGTGGTGGCACAGAAGCCACCGTGGATTCTTGTGATGTGCCTTTCTTTGGCCTTATTTTTCCCCTCCGTTCCCTCGGGGGCTTCGCCGGAGGGAGGAGGAGCTCCTCTGACACAGCCACAGGGACTGAGGAGGAGCGTGAAGCCCTACGACCAGCAGCCTGCGAGCGCGCCTGCTGCTGGTTAGTGTCGCTATCGACACTGGCGGAAGGGAGCGTCCCAAGGGACCCCTTATTTATTTATTTATTTGTTTTTTCTGTTCCATAGGACCCACTTCAGGAGTAAGACTCCATGGTCATGGAACAAGTCAATACATTGTTACACAAGAATGGTAATAGAAAAATTTTAACTAGTCCTTTGCACACGACAATCTTAAGACAAAGTGAAAAGAATCAATAAAGAAAAAATGAATTAGCTTAATTGTTTAACTTTTCTAGGAGTTCCTCGACAGAATAAAAGGAGTGAGCCACGAGGTAACTCTTCAATTTAGATTTGAAAGCATGTGGATTAGTGCTAAGATTCTTAAGTTCTTGTGGCAGCTTATTGAAAATGGATGCCGCAGAATACTGCACCCCTTTCTGCACAAGTGTTAAGGTGGTGTGGTGCAAATGTAGATTAGACATCTGTCTAGTATTCACCGAGTGAAAGCTACTAACTCGTGGGAATAAGCTGATATTATTAACAACAAACGACATTAAAGAAAAAACGTATTGTGACGCCAGAGTAAAAATTCTCAGACTACTGAAAAGGGGTCGACATGACGTTCGCGAACTTACACCAGATATTGCTCGAACCGCCCGTTTTTGAGCCAGAAATATCCTTTTTGCATCAGGCGAGTTACCCCAAAAAACAATGCCGTACGTCATAAGTGAGTGAAAGTAAGCGAAATAGACTACTTTTCGTGTTGAAAAATCACTTATCTCAGATATTGTTCTAATGGTAAATATAGCAGAATTTAGTTTTGGAACAAGATCCTGAACATGGGCTTTCCATGACAGCTTACTGTCTATATGAACACGTAGAAATTTGAACTGTTCAGTCTCACTTATCACATGCCCATTATGTGTAATCATAATGTCAGATTTCGTCAAATTATGTGTTAGAAATTGTAAAAACTGAGTTTTACTGTGATTTAACATCAACTTGTTTTCTATTAGCCATGAACTTATCTCTTGAACTGCATTATTTGATACTGTGTCAATATTACGAGCAACATCCTTCACTACCAAGCTGGTATCATCAGCAAACAAAAATATTTTACAATCACCTGTTATACTCGAAGGCATATCATTTATATAAATAAGAAACAGCAATGGTCCCAAAACAGACCCCTGGGGCACCCCATACTTAATTGTGCCCCATTGGGATTGCACGTCATAGCCATTTTCTACACTGAGAATTACCTTCTGTTGTCTATTATTAAAGTAAGAGGTGAACCAGTTGTGGGCTACTCCCCGTATTCCATAATGTTCCAACTTCTGCAACAATATTTTGTGATCAACACAATCAAACGCTTTTGTTAAATCAAAGAAGACGCCTAATGCCCATAGCCTCTTATTTAACCCATCAAGTGCCTCACAGAGAAACGAAAATATAGCGTTTTCGATCGTTAAACCACTTCTAAAACCAAACTGTACGTTTGACAGGAAATTATGTGAACTGAAATGATCAATTAATCTTGAATATACAGCCTTTTCAATAACTTTGGAAAAAACCGATGGCATAGAAATAGGTCTATAGTTGTCTACATTATCCCTTTCTCCTTTTTTATAAAGCGGTTTCACTACTGAGTACTTTAATCTGTTAGGAAACTGACCATTCTGAAAGGAAAAATTACAAATATGGCTTAGTACTGGGCTAACATATGGAGAACAGTACTTTAGAATTCTGCTAGATACCCCATCATATCCACAAGAGTCCTTAGTCTTTAGTGATTTAATTATTGACTCAATCTCACCTATGGAAGTATCATGAAGGATCATTTCAGGTAACAGCCTCGGAAACGCTTTTTCTAAAAACGTTATATGATTACCTGTAGAAACTAGAGTTTTGTTTAGTTCCTCTACTATATTCAGAAAGTGATTATTGAATATTGCACATATATCTAACTTGTCAGTAACAGAAACATTCCTACTACGCACTGACGTTATATCTTCTACCTGCTGCTCCTGACCAGACACTTCCTTCACGACTGACCAGATAGTTTTAATTTTATCCCGAGAGTTTGCTATTCTTTTTGCGTACCACATACTTTTTGCATTCTTAATGACGTTTTTCAGAACCTTACAGTACTGTTTGTAATGAGCTACTGCATCTTCATTCTGACTGCTTCTAACATTTTGATACAACTCCCGCTTAGTTCTACATGATACTCTTATCCCCTTTGTCATCCACCCTGGCTGTCTGTTACTGAAAGTACCCTGTTTTGAGCGTTCCAGCGGAAAGCAACTTTCAAACAGCATAATAAATGTGTTCAGAAAAGCATTATATTTATCATCTGCATTATCAGCACTGTAAACATCCTGCCATTCTTGTTCCTTAATTAGGCTTAAAAAGGTCTCAATTGCAACTGGATTAACTTTTCTGTGTAGTTGATATTTATGTTTAACATTTGTTTGAGAACAAATACTTTTTAGAATTAAAAGTTGGGCATCGTGGTCTGATAGGCCATTTACTATTCTGCTGACAGAGTGCCCCTCTAATAATGAAGAATGAACAAAAATATTGTCAATGGTAGAACTGCTATTTCCTTGCACTCTCGTTGGAAAAAATACTGTTTGCATCATGTTATAGGAATTAAATAGATCTAACAGCTGACTTTTCCTTGAGCTATCACCTACACAATTAATGTTGAAATCTCCACACACAATTAAATTTTTATACTTCCTATACAATGAACCCAGAACCAATTCCAGCTTGGGCAGAAACATTTTAAAATCTGAGTCAGGGGATCTATAAATAACAACTATTACTAGTTTAGTTCCATTAACATTAACAACTCCTGCACAACATTCAAATATCTGTTCTGTGCAGTGTTTAGAAAAATCGATTGACTCCGATGAAAAATCGTTTTTTACATACATGGCCACTCCCCCACACTGCAAGGAACTCCTAGAGTAGAAGGCAGCTAACCTGTATCCTGGCAAAGGAAGTCTCTTAATTGTCACACCACTTAAAAAGTGCTCTGAAATTCCAATAATGTCAGAATCAGTATCAATAAGCATTTCATTAACTTTATCTCTGATACCCTGTATATTTTGATGAAAAACAGTAATTCCCTTATTACTTATATTCTTAGACTTTGTCAAAGGTGATTCAATTCTTAGAGGGACTTCCTTTAAGCAGGAATATCTATCAGCTGTCTTCAGTCTAAAAAAGGTGCAGCCCTAGCACCAACTACTACAGGAATTTTTCCATGAGTGAAACCCCCACCCCCTACTACAATGTCACCTATGAGCTTTGCCAACCTCCCCTTCCCATACCTATTGAGGTGCAGACCGTGCCTAGTAAAATCCGACCTTTGGATAGTTTCAACTGGCACCACTGCAATGTGATCCATGCCCTCCGTCATCAGCGCCTTCTCAAGCCCCATGTTAACACGGCTGACAGCCGTATTAAGACAAGGCCTATCATGAGGCTGAAACAGCTGCACGAAATGCACATTCGTGCCACCAGTTTCAGTTGCTATCCTTTCCAGATCACCACCTATATCATATTCCCCGTCCCTATCAAGACTATTCCCGGCCCCACCCACTATAACTACCTGATCCTCTTTTGAAAAATTCCTACATAAGTCCCCTATGTTGCAAGTGACCTGAGCTAACCCTGCACTAGGGAAGGTGTGAGGGAAGCCAGAGAAGGTTGTTCTTTCTCCGGTGGAGAGGTGGCAGCTGATCCCGAGGCTTTCGCCTTGGGAGCTTTGGAAGGATGGCCCCCGTGGGGGCAGGCTTAGGTTGGCGGCCCTGAGGGCCCACAGGAACAGAAGAAGTAGAAAATACTGTCGCCGCCAAGGAGAGTAGCGACGACGTCACTGCTGCGAACGTGTTTTTCATTGTTACCGGGTGCAGACGATCAAACTTTTTCCTGGCCTCATTATAGGATATACGGTCCAGGGTTTTATACTCCGTAATTTTCCGCTCCTGTTGAAGTGCGGGACATTGCGACGAGCAGGGAGGATGGTTCTGACCACAGTTGACGCAGATGGGAGGCGGCGTACATGGAGCGCCCGGATGTGCTGGACGCCCGCAGTCCCTACATATAGCACTGGACATGCAACGAGAAGACATGTGGCCGAACTTCCAGCATTGGAAGCACCGCACAGGGGGAGGAATATAAGGCCGCACATCAACACGGTAAACCATCACCTTGACCTTTTTGGGCAATGTATCACCCTCAAAGGCCAAGATGAAGGCACCAGTTGCGACCCTATTATCCTTTGGGCCCCTATGGATGCGCCGGATAAAATGAACACCCCGTCGTTCAAGGTTCGCCCGTAGCTCGTCTGTCTGGAGCAACAAATCCCGGTGGAAAATTACTCCCTGAACCATATTCAGCGACTTGTGGGGAGTGATGGTCACCGCAACGTCACCCAGCTTGTCACAAGCGAGTAGCGCCCGTGACTGAGCCGGGGATGCTGTGTGGATAAGAACAGACCCGTTGCGCATTTTAGAAATGGAGTCCACATCCCCAAACCTGTCCTCTAAATGTTCCACAAAGAACTGAGGCTTGGTCGCTGTAAATGAGTGCCCATCAGTCCTGCTACAAACCAGATATCGAGGAGCATAATCGTCATTCAGTTTTGCGGCCCCGACGTCCCTCCCAGATGTGGTCAGGGAGGGGAATGTTTGGGGGTCATACGTTGAAGCATTAAACTTTCCCTTCTTAGAGACAGCGGTTGTACGTCCGCCAACGTCACCCGATTTGTGTCTCTTCATGGCGGGTGATCTGCCCCGATGCCACCCACTCCGATCAGGGGCTCTCCTCATGGGCGCCACCCAGCCACAGCAACGTCACCTGGCGGGATGACCATTGCCGGGAGTCCTGATGCCCCACAGAGACAAGCATCGACTCCTTGGCTTGCATGAGGAGTATGCAGCTCTGGCACCGGTAGAGCGATCCCTGTGTTGTCAGGGGGCTACATCCCAGCCAAGAGGGTACATGACGACCCCACCACAACGGACTGGCTACCGTGTTGGCTTTCTGGCGCTACATGAACCATCATAAATTAGAGTGCTGAGATATCAGTGCACAATGGACGCGACTTGCACGGAAAAAAGAAATGACATGCCCAGTGGCAGAATAGAATCCGTAGTCGCAAGTCCATTCCATGGTGGGTGCTTAAGATGGCATGGCACGAGAATTACATGATGCACCACGTAAGGTGTCCTTCCCCAAATGGTTCCCTCTTCTGAAAAATGGAGGGTCAAACCCACATAGGGGACCACAGATGGAAAGCCGAAAAGTATGAAGACTTCTTTTAGTCGCCTCTTACGACAGGCAAGAATACTGCGGGCCTATTCTTACCCCCGAACCCTCAGGGGGGGGGGGGGGGGGGGGATTCAAGTGGCAAAAGAGAAGGGAACGAACTCTGACTGCAATTGGGAAACCCGATTGTGGCCGTCGTCGTGGGGAAGGGAGGGCAGCAGCTGGGAAGAGAAGCCTGTGATTCGGGTGGTTGGGTGGAGGAACCCCAGGAACCCCAGCTTCAGCGAGATGATTTGTCACTGGACTTTTGTGGAAAGCCGCTGTGGTTAAATTGACGCCAGTGTGGTGAACTGGTTCCAAGACACATAATGCAAAAAAAAGCTGCAGAGTCGTAGACCACACTGCCATAATCCAGATGTGACTGGATTACGGCCTTATATAGTTGCAAAAGAGATGGACGGGCGGCTCCCCAGACAGTGAAGAATGTCCAACACTTTTGTCACAGCTGTAGGAGGTGCGGCACCCACGTGAGCTGGGAGTCCAACAGCATGCCTAAGAAGTGATGCGTCTCTACAATGTGTCATCACCCAAATACAATTCGGGCTTTGGGTGCACCGCCCGACAGCGAAAGAAGTGCATCACCTGGGTTTTGGGGGCAGAGAACTGGAAACCACGGGCAAAGGGCCTTTTGGATCGCTCCCTGCAGTCGCCGTTCTGTAACACCAATGCTAGCAGGGGTAGAATATAAACAAGGAAGAAAATACCAACGACCCCACTGCTGTATCTAGACCGTTTATAGCGATTAAAAATAGCAGTACACTGAGGAAGAGCCTTATTGAACACCATTCTTTTGAATATGATATGAGCAAAAACAGGAACCTATCCAAACCTGAAAAAAAGGCTGGGAAAGAAAATTTAGAATAAAGATTGGAGGTTGGCCCCTTATGCCGCAGTCATAGAACATAGCGAGAATATGGTGACGCCAGGTGGTGTCATATGCCTTCCGAAGGTCAAAAAAGACCGCAAAAAGATGTTCCTGCCTAGAAAACACTGTACGGATTGCAGACTTGTTGTTGTTGTTGTTGTGTGTTTAAAGGGGACTCAACTGCTGGGTTATCAGTCCCCTGTTCCCAGCTAAGAGTAAACTTTTAAAGTTTCCTTTTGTCGCTTAGTACTCGAAGTCCAGTATACTCCCAGTACAAAGAGACAGTCAATGGTAAAAGGACGTAACAAAGAACAAGACAAGTGTTGACAAAATAGACAGAAAACTAAAACAAGGCAGCGGAATCGTGTGGCTGGCTGATCACAAGGATAATACAGGATGAGCCAGCCACTCTGCAAACTTTAAAATCCTTAAATTAAAGCAAGTCTTAAACCGTAAAATGACAGCGGCCTATTGTTCTGGAGGGGTGAAGCCCGACAAGGCGGGCCTATAGGCCCCACCATTAAATAGACCAATAGAAGCCAGTTGCACGAATAAAACCTAAAACACGGTCGATCACAGAGACATCGTCAGATAAAATCAATGGGAGCTCACAAGGCAGCGTAAAAGCCTGCCTCAAGTCGGCTATAAGTAAGCAGTCCACCAGAATGTGGACCACAGTCAATAGGGCACCACAACGGCAAGTTGGTGGGTCCTCTCTTCGTAGAAGGTAGCCGTGTGTTAACCACGTATGTCCGATACGTAGTCTGCAGAGGACTACAGACTCCCTACGAGAGGCTCGCAGGGAGGATCTCCACACAGCTGTGGTGGACTTGACTGTACGCAGCTTGTTCGGAACGTTCAAAGCATCCCATTCCGAGGTCCAAATCCCTAGAACCTTACGGGTTAGTTGTAATCGTAGATCCCTTTCTTGAAGTCCTATCTTCAAGGGCCGTGATGTGGTGGCCTGCTTGGCGAGGCAATCAACCCGTTCATTTCCTGGGATGCCTACGTGGCCTGGGGTCCAAAGGAAAACCACCGAACGTCCTGATTCGCTGAGGGTATATATGGTGTCCGGAATGGACCGAACCAACTGGTGCTTTGGCATAAACTGGCCTAGCGCCATCAGCCCACTCAGGGAGTCACTACAGACAACTATGGACTCCCCGGGGCAGTTGCGGAAATGTGAAAGAGCGCGCGAGATGGCCACCAACTCAGCTGTGAAAACGCTAGTCCCACAGGGTAGGGAATGCTGCTCAACGTGGTCACTATGAACATACGCGTACCCAGCACGTCCGTCCACAACGGAGCCGTCAGTGTAGACGACTTCTGCACCACGGAAAGTATCTACGAGTGCCTGGAACTTTCGACGAAGGACCATTGGCGAAACTGAGGCTTTCGAGTCACTGGACAAATCGAACTGAAGCTGGAAGCGAGGTACGAACCATGGAGGTGTAGGTGAAAGGTATCGGAATGTGGTAGGGATGGGAAGGGATGCGATGGACGAAAGAAGGGAACGAACACGAACCGCAATCGGGAGACCCGACCGTGGACGTCGTCGTGGGGAAGGGAGGACAACAGCTGGGAACAGAAGCCTGTGGTTCGGGTGGTCAGGTGAGGCATGAATACGGGCGACATATGAAGCCAGTAGCTGCTGCCGGCGGATTCGGAGGGGGGGAACCCCAGCTTCAGCAAGGAGACTTGTCACGGGACTTGTACGGAAGGCACCCGTCGCTAGACGGACGCCACTATGGTGTAATGGGTCCAAGGCCTGCAATGCGGATGGGGCTGCCGAACCATACACAAAGCTCCCGTAGTCTAACCGTGATTGTATCAGCGCTCTGTAGAGCTGCATAAGACTCGAACGAGCGGCTCCCCAACTAGTGTGGCTGAGGCAGCGTAGAATGTTAAGGTACCGCACGCACTTCTGCTTGAGCTGGCGAAGATGGGGCGCCCAAGTGAGCCGGCTGTCGAAGAGCATGCCAAGAAATCAGTGAGTCTCTTCGACACGAAGAAGTTCATCATATAAATATAGCTCTGGGTCCAAATGGACAGCTCGACGGCGGCAGAAGTGCATAACCCGGGTTTTAGATGGAGAAAACTGGAATCCATGGGTTGAGGCCCACGACTGCGCTTTTCGAATGGCTCCCTGTAAACGCCTTTCAGCTACCCCAATGCTAGCTGAGCTGAAGTATAGGCAGAAGTCATCGGCGAACAAGGAGGAAGAAACCGACGACCCCACTGCCTCAGCAAGTCCATTAATGGCAATTAAAAATAGGGGTACACTAAGGACAGAGCCCTGTGGGACACCGTTCTCCTGGACGCAAGAGCTGAGGGAAGTACCAACCCGTACTCGAAAGGATCGGAGGGAAAGGAAGTTCTGAATAAAAACCGGCAGTGGACCTCTCAAGCCCCAAGCGTGCAGTGTAGCCAGAATGTGGTGGCGCCAAGTGGTATCGTAGGCCTTCCTGAGGTCAAAAAAGACGGCAACAAGGTGCTCACGCCTGCTAAATGCCGAACGAATGGCGGACTCCAGAGCCACTAAGTTGTCAACAGTGGAGCGGCCTTGGCGGAAACCCCCTTGGCGTGGGGACAACAGACCCCGATGTTCAAGTACCCACATAAGCCGCCGGCTCACCATACGTTCGAATAGTTTGCACAGAACGTTGGTGAGGCTGATTGGGCGGTAACTATCAGCCACCTGTGGATCAGCACCAGGTTTGATCACGGGAAGAACGATGCTTTCTCGCCATTGTGACGGGAAAGCCCCCTCCACCCATAAACGGTTAAACATGGCGAGAAGCTGGTGCTGAAACTCCACGGAAAGGTGCCGAATGAAATGGCTGTGGATCCTGTCCGGACCTGGAGAGGTATCGGGGCATGCAGCAAGGGCAGTGTCGAATTCCCATTTACTAAAAGCAGAGTTATACGATTCTGTTCGACGTGTGTGAAATGACAGCCGTCGCTGTTCTACCCTCTCTTTCAGTGCACGGAAGTCTGCACTGTATGCCGCAGTTGCGGAATTGCGAGCATAATGCTCCGCCATATGCTCAGCAATGGCAGTGGCGTCAGTGCATACAGTACCCCTGATCCGTAAGCTGGGGATCGCTGCTGACGTGCGGTACCCAAAGAGGCGTCGAACGTGGGACCACACCTGAGATGGTGAAGCACGAGAGCCGATGCTGGCTACATACCTCTCCCAGCTGTCCTGTTTGCTCTGGCGAATGAGCTGTCGAGCTCGGGCCCGAAGCCGTTTGAAGGCTATCAGGTTGTCCAAGGTGGGGTGGCGTCGATGGCGCTGTAGCGCTCGCCGACGCTCCCGGATGGCTGCAGCAATCTCTGGCGTCCACCAGGGCACAGACCTGCGCTGAGGGGTGCCAGAAGTGGTGGGAACAGTGGCCTCAGCGGCGGAAACGATAGCAGCAGTGACTTGACCAACCGCTATGTCCACATTGGCAGGCAATGGTACAGGAAAAGTAGCAGTGGACGTATAATCCCGCCAATTAGCTCGACAGAGGGACCATCGAGGTGGGCTGCCTGCAGGTTGGAAGTGCAGGTGCGACACAAGGATAGGAAAATGGTCGCTGCCGCAAAGGTCATAATGGGTCCTCCAGCGAAAATGTGGGAGCAAAGTCGGACTACATAAAGAGAGGTCGATTGCCGAGTAAGTGCCTCGCGCCACGCAAAAATGCGTGGGGGCCCCAGTGTTTAAAAGACAGATGTCCTGCTGGGACAGAAGTGTCTCGACGTCCCTACCACGAACCGTCGTCTGCGTTCCACCCCATAACGGGTGGTGGGCATTGAAATCCCCCAAGAGGAGAAATGGTGGGGGCAGTTGCGCTACCACTGCAGCAACATCAGTAGTGGAGACGGTTGCATCCGGGGGAAGGTAAATGGAACAGACGGTGAATTCCTGTCCCGCTCAGATGCGAACAGCAACTGCCTCTAAGGTCGTTTGGAGAGGCACAGCAGCGCTAGGGACAGTTGCGAGGACGTAAACAGCGACACCACCCGAAGCCCTATCGTATATATCGCGGTTACGGTAAAAGCCCCGATAGCCTCGAAGGGCTGGGGTCCTCTGAACAGGAAACCACGTTTCCTGCAGTGCTATACAAAACACCGAGCTGTGGCATAACAACTGCTGCAACTCAGCTAAGCGGTTGAAGAAACCGCCGATATTCCATTGGAGAATAACTTTGTCTTCTAGCTGAGATGCCATAAATAGTAGCTGAGGAGCAGGTTAGTCCATTGCATCGCCGTCTGCCTTGTGTTCAGCATCAAGAGAGTCGTGATCCATACGTTCTATTGGATCAGTAAGTGCAAGATCCTCGGGGGAAGCGAGGATCTTTACCTCATCCTCTGAACCAGAGGATGAGGGTATATGTGGCTTTGGAGCCACCAAGGGTTCTTTTTTTCTTGTTGATTTTTTCTTAGCCTCTCGCTGGCCCTTGGGTTTTAAGGGCCGGGAGGGCTTCTCAGGCATGGTCTCGGGGGCTGACGAAGAGCAGGAGGCCCTTCGGTCAGCAACAAGAGGGAGTGTCCCAAGGGACCCCTTCCGAGTGAGAGGGGCAGGAGAAGGCTTCTCCTTCTCCGACTTAGAGGTGGGGACTGGTGTCCCCAATGTTTGTGTGGTTGTTGCTCCCACTGTGAAAAGAGTGGGAGCCACCGAAGAGGAAGTGCCCCCAGCTGGTAAGGGGGCAGGGGTAGTTGATTGGGCGTGGGAGCCCACTTGCAGTGGTTCAGTACACGGTACTCGAGGCACTAAGGGTGACGACGAGGCTGCTGTGGCATAGGAAGTGGTCAGATGAACGGGATGGAGCTTTTGATACTTCCGTTTTGCTTCTGAGTAGGTCAGTATGTCCCGGGTCTTGTATTCCATAATCTTCCGCTCCTGCTGCAATACTGAGCACGTAGATGAGCAAGGGGAGTGATGCTGGCCGCAGTTTACACATACTGGAGGAGGGGTGCAAGGGACGTTTGGATGGACTGCACGTCCGCACTCCCGACACGTAGGATTGGCATCGCATCGGGAGGACATGTGCCCAAACCTCCAGCACTTGAAACAACGCATAGGGGGAGGAACGTAGGGCTTTACGTCGATCCGGTAGACCATCACCTTGACCTTCTCGGGCAATGAATCACCCTCGAAAGCCAAGATGAAGGCACCGGTCGCGACCCTATTGTCCTTCGGACCCCTATGGACTCGCCGAATAAAATGTACTCCCCGGCGTTCCAAGTTAGCACGTAGTTCTTCATCAGACTGCAGCAACAGGTCTTTATGGAATATTATCCCCTGGACCATATTCAAGGTCTTGTGTGGCGTTATTGTTACGGAAACATCACCCAGCTTGTCACAGGCAAGCAAGGCCCGTGACTGGGCTGGGGATGACGTCGTAATTAAGACTGACCCAGAGCGCATCTTGGACATTCCTTCAACCTCACCGAACTTGTCTTCCAAGTTCTCCACGAAAAACAAGGGCTTTGTGTTCTTAAACGATTCTCCATCAGTACGGGTACAGACAAGGTATTTCGGAGCATAAGCCTCACCCTTCTGTTTTGCCCGACGTTCCTCCCATGGTGTAGCCAGGGAAGGGAACGTTTGGGGATCATACTCTACCGCATTAAAGTCATTCTTACCACGCTTTGAGACGCCATGTTTGCGTGTGGCGACGCTATTGAGTGCTCGTTTCATGTTCGTCCCAAGAGCAGCTAGGGAACTAAAGGTCCACCCAGGCAGAGCCCCGCTTGCCTGGGTAAGCCTTATACAACTGAGGTGCGGCAGGTTCCTCAGAGGTTGCTCGCTAGCGGCTGTTCAACCTCAACAGCCATGCATCTCCTCGGCACGTAGCACACCTTGAGATTGAGGTTTTTTTTATAGAGGTTTGTACCGTCCTCGCGACCCGGGCGATTAAGCCAAGATCCCCGGGCTCTGAAACGTACAACGTTCCACCGTCGCGCCGAACGATGGTCGTTGAGGCACGCACAGAGCTTACGGTTTAGCGGACTGTTGGCGCGACACAGCCCACAGCTCAGGACCCCGGGTTCGCCAAGCCCATACTCAGCAAATTAATGCTGAGCCCCTGAGGGGGATTGCAGACTCCAGTGAGACGAGGTTGTTGATGGTGGAGCGGCCCCGATGGAAAGCCCCTTGGTCTGGGACCAAGAGTCCTCTACCTCAAGGATCCACATTAACCGTCGACTAACCATATGTTCTAAGAGCTTGCAAAGAATGTTGGTGAGGGTTATCAGGTGGTAATTGTCAGTCACGAGTGGGTCAGCTCAAGGTTTCAGTACTGGAATGACGGTGCTTTCCCACCATGACGACTGAAAAATTCCCTCTGCACATAAATGGTTGTACAGGGCAAGAAGCTGGCATTGGGCCTCCGTTGAAAGGTGACGAATAAACTGGTTGTGAATTCTATCGGGTCCTGGAGAGGTATCAGGGCATGCAGTGATGGCAGTTTGGAAATCCCACTCGCTGAATGGGGCATTGTAGAGTTCCCGGCGTCAGGTGCAGAATGATAATTGTCGCTGTTCGACCTGCTCTTTGAGGGCAAGGAAGTCTGAATTGTAAGCTGTAGTCGCAGAAGTATCGATATAATGGCCCGCCATGTAAATGATAGTAGCTGGGTCTGTGCATATGGTACCCCGAATTTGGAGACTGGGTGTTCCTGTCGGGCAGAATCCAAACAGTCGGCTCACTTGGGACCATACTCATGAAGGTGAGGTGTGAGAACTGATGGTGGCCATGTACCTCTCCCAAGAGTCCTGTTTGCTGTGCTAGATCAACCGGTGGTCTCAGGTCTGAAGACGCTTAAAGGGAATAAGGTGTTCAATGCAAGGGGTGGCATCGGTGGCACTGGAGTGTGCGCCGTTGGTCCCGGATTGCTTGAGCAATCTCCAGAGTCAACCAGGGAACAGACTTTCGCCGCTTAGAACCGATGGTTTGGGGAACAGCTGCCTCAGCGGGAGACAATACTGTAGGTCACCTGTTCTACTGCAGCATCGATGTCTGCTTCTAGCGGAGCAGCAAGGACAACAGTTGAGGTGTAAGATGGCCAATTTGCCCTATGAAGAGACCATTGCGGCTAGCACGTTGCAGCTTGATAATGCAGGAGCGACCGAAAAATAGAGAAATGGTCACTTCCATATAAGTCATCATGGACCCTCCAATTAAGATGTGGTTGAAGGCTTGGACTACAAATGAAGAGGTCTATAGCCGAGTATGTACCTCGCACCACAAAAAAATGAGTGGGGGGGGGGCACCAGTATTCAGGAGGCAAAGTTCTTGTTGTGCCAAAAGTGTCTCAACATCCCTACCGCGGCCTGTGGTCTGCGTTCAACCCCATAATGGGTGGTGAGCATTAAAGTCCCCCAAAAGGAGGAATGGTGCGGGAAGTTGTGTGACCAAAGCTGTAAGATCAGTTAGAGACACGGCCTCATCCACAGGAAGGTATAAGCTGCAGACGGTTTATTCCTGTGTTGTCCGGATTCTGACAGCCACTGCCTCAAGAGCGGTGGGGATTGGCACCGGGAACAGTGTCACGACGTACAGACAGACTCCGCCAGACACCCTGTCATATATGGACCGGTTGTGGTAGTAGCCCCGATACCCACGAAGGGCAGGTGTCCGCTGTGCAGGAAACCATGTTTCCTGTAGGTGATACAAAATGCAGGGTAGTGGCAGAGTAACTGTCACAGCTCAGCCAGGTAATTAAAGAAGCCGCCGCAATTCCACTGGAGAATGACTTGTTCTCCATGCTGTAAGGCCATAAAAGTATAGAAATAAAAGAAGTACATCATTCCATAGGAATATCTGCTGCCTTCTGTTCAGGATCTACAGAATCAAAGTCCATAGATTCTGTAAGAGCAGAGATCCTACGGTCTGGTGAATCAGTAAGTGTGAGATCATCAGGGGAAGCGAGGATTTCGACTTCATCCTCTGAAGCAGAGGATGTGGGTGTTTGTGGCTTCGAGGCCACAGAAGAATCCTTTTTCTGTCTGTCGTTTTTCTTGACCTCTCACTGGCCCTTCAGTGTTAAGGGGCGTGGGGGCTTCTCAGTAGGGGCTGCAGGAGCTGATGAAGAGCAGGAAGCCCTTCGATCAGCAGCTGGGGGATCTTTCAGCAAATTGCTGGCACCCTCTTTGCCATAGAGAGAAGCCTCAGAAAGAAGCGTCCTGAGGGACCTCTTCCGGTAGAGAGGAGCCGGAGAAGGCTGTTATTTCTCTGGCTGTGTGGTGGGGACAGTCGTCCCCTGTGATGGGGTAGTCATTGTTCCCAATGTGAAGACTGTGAGAGAAACCGAAGAAGTAGCGCCCCCAACTGTCAAGGGGGCAGGTGCAGTAGATCAGGCCTGGTGGCCCATTGGCATTGGTGGTACGTTTTGAGGTCTGGTTGTAGAAGGGATTGATGACGAAGCAACAGTAGCATATGGAGTCATGTTCATTGGATGGAGCTTCATGTATTTACGTCTAGCCTCTGGGTATGTCAGCCGGTCCAGGGTCTTTAACTCCTTGATCTTTCATTCTTTGTGAAGAACAGAGCAGTTGGGGCAACAAGGAGGATGCTGCTGGTTGCAATTGACGCACACTGGAGGCGGGGTACAAGGGGCGTTCGGATGCGATGCACACCCACACTCAACATGTTGGGTTGGCATCACATTGGGAGGAATAAAAGCCAAGATGAAGGCACCGGTGGCAACCTTGTCCTTCCGACCGCTGTAGATGTGCCGGATGAAATGCACACCTCGCCACGCCAAGTTAACTCGCAACTCCTCGTCCGACTGCAGCAGAAGATCCTTGTGGAAAATGATACCCTGGATCATATTTACTCTTATGTGGTGTGATGGAAACATCACCCAGTTTGTCACAGGCTAGCAAAGCCCACGACTGTGCTGGGGATGACGTCGTCATTAGGACCTACCCAGATCTCATTTTCAACATGCCCTCCACCTCTCCGTACTTATTCTCCAAATATTCCACAAAGAACATTGGCTTCATTGACATGAAAGATTCCCCATCTGTACGAGTTCACACTAAATACTTACGGGCATAAGCCTCACCTTGATTTTTAGCCCTACATTCCTCCCACAGTCTGGACAGGAAAGGGAACGTTTGCGGGCCGTATTGTGTACCACTGAAATCACCTCTCCCAAGCTCAGAGACACTGGTTGTACGTCCGGCACCATTTCGTGTTCATTTCATGGTGTTCCCACGAGCAGTTAGGGATCTAAAGGTCTACAAAGGCAGAGCCCCGCTTGTCTGGGTAAGCCTTATACAACTGAGGTGCGGCAGGTTCCTCACTACCTACTGTTCAACCTCAACAGCCATGCATCTCCTCGGCACGTAGCACACCTTGAGATTGAGGTTTTGTTTTATAGAGGTTTGTACCGCACACGCGACCCGGGCAATTAAGCCAAGATCCCCGGGCTCTGAAACGTGTAAAAGTGCAGTTTATGAGTCCGCGAGTGGTGGTTCATGCGTAGACGTTGGTAACAGCAGGATGAATAATGCAGGTGAAGGCAGCCAATCAGAGTCCATATCTCATGTGTTGTGAATTTGGCCTTTCTTCACATGCTTTTTCATTCAGATTTAATAATTTCTTGCAATGTAAATTCAATTAAGTGTTTCTCTCTCAAGTAATACGACTGACAATTTTTCCAGTGAATTGCAAGATGTGAATAATGAACGTAATTAAAATTAGTGTTCACTTCCCTAAGAAAAAACCAGATGTTGGTTAGTTTGGAAGAATCCATGTATCTCGAAGTCCCGGTTCTGAAACAGAGATTTGGGCACTACACGCCCAAACGTACTAAAAAAAAATAATTCTTTTTTAACCTATACCTAACCATCTGAAGGCTACGCTAAAGATCACTTTTTTCAATGAAAGGATGTTTCCAACACTTTCAGACTACTCTTTAACACACTGTTCAAAAACAACAGGCCAGCGCAGCCTTAAGGTTAGGTACATAGGTTACACAAGAAGTTTTGTTTCGTAGTAGCGCCTGAGTATCCAGTTCAGAACCGCTCAGTATAAGTAATTGCGCTTGTAAAGACTGCGAAAGTCATGCAATCACCACAACTAAAATCATTGGTGAAAATAATTTTGACTACATAGTACAGCCAGTATGCTCAATCTCCATTACAGAACGTAAATATAAATCCCACATATATTGCAATGTTGATCAAAGGATCTTTACATCCACTACGCCGATTTGTTCACAAACCATAAAGAGAAAGCTATTTGTCATTGGTCGCGCGAACGCGACTGCTGATTGTCTCTGGCACCGTTGCCAACGTCCAAACATGAAATGCCACTCGCGGATTCATAAACTGCACTTCAGCCGTGAAACGTACAATGTTCCACTGTCACGCCGAACAATGGTAGGTGAAGCACCCACAGAGCTTACGGTGTAGTGGTCTGTTGGTGTGACACAGCCCACGGCTCAGGACCCCGGGTTCGCCAAGCCCGTACTCAGTAAATTAATGCTGAGCCCCTGAGGGGTGTCCATGAAGTAGCAAGGATTCTACATACTTGGCAAAACATGTTAATGGCTGGCCATTCAACTTCAGAAATAGTAGTGAAGATACACCTTTTGTTAGCAAAGAGGCTGTACCATCAGAGATGGTGAGGTTCATATGATAACAGCCCCTTTCACAATCACTAAATGACACTGGATTTGTCTTGATGGCATTGATCAACAGAAGTGAAATTGTGGTATACCTAATTTTGTGTTTGCAATTTCCAACAAAGATCTTGCAGTTATCAAACATACTCATAAAATGCTTCAATTATCTCCTGTTTATTCAACTAACAGTGAACTGAAAATGACATCTTTTCCCAAAAAAGCAAAAAACCATTGTCGTCAATGTCTTTGGGGCACGTGCTTGTATCAACTACTACAAGATATGAATAGGCCACAACTGCCATTTTCTTTCCCCACTAAACAGTATTTCCAATGGCCTGTGAAAGGTTAAGTTAAAACTCAACAACATTAATGGGCTATTCTTTATTTTTCATACAGTAATTCTTACAAAAGTTTTGTTGTTGCGAGGTATCAAGATCAGCTTATAAAAAGTGCCTGGACTACCTTTCTGAGCAATAAATATGTTAAACAAAATCTGAAGTTTTTTATTTGCCTGAAATAAGGCTACATCTTGGTGTTGCAGTTCTTCACAAACTCATGAAAATTCCTGAAGTGCATGACATAGCAACTACAAATCTAAAACAAAGCACGCCGATGTCAGTTTCCCGAGTGACCCTTCATACTTGCATCTGCCTGAAGCATCATGTGTAATGTGTTCTTAAGCTGCTACCAAATGTCTCCCAAACTGCTGAAACTGTAGGTAAATTGAACACTATCAACCTTGCGTCTAACACTCTTTGAATTTTAAGCAGTTGAACACAAACTTCACCTGGAAACAAATGCAGTTCTAAGCTCTTCTTACGCTAGGATGATTCAATTAATCCTATTGACGATACTGCATTATTATATTTTTTCTAATTTCTAAACAATTAGATGTTAAAACTTGCAGTAATTATGATATTTAAGAATGCTATTACACATGCACACTCGTATATGATTTGCATGGCCTCCTTCAGAATCAGGAACATCCACATAAGCACACAGGCACACGACCATCAACTCCGGCTGCCACACTTCAGATGCTCTGTGGTGTGGAGATAGTAGAGGGGAGGGGGGCAGGAAGGTTGCATCAAGGTTGTGGAAATGGATACAGCACAGCCTTCCAGAGTATGTATGTATTAGGTGGGGCGAATGAGATGCAGCTTAGGGATAGAGTGTGGGGCGGGTGAGTGGAGGAAAATAAAAATTAAATGAATGCATGCACCCCCCCCCCCCCCACCACACACACACAGCACTCAAAATAGGACAAGTTTACGATAGAGAGATGGGAACTGTAGGGTGCGGAAAAAAGGGAAGTAGTTATTAGTTGAGTTCTGTATAATTTCGGGATCAGAGAATGTACTGGATAACTCCCATCTGTGCAGTTAAGAAAAGCTGGTGGTGGGTAGGAGTATTCAGATGGCCTGGGCTGTGAAGCAGCCATTGAAATGAACCATATGCTCTGTTGCATATTGTGCCAAAGGGCAGTCCACCTTGTTTTTGGCCACAGTTTGGCAGAGGCTATTCATTCTAATGGGCAGCTGGTTAATAGCAGCACAGCTGGTAAATTACATGGCTGCTCTCACAGCTGGCCTGGCCTCTAATAGGGTATGATAGCCCTATGAGAGGACTGGGATAGGAAGTGCTGGGTGGGTGGACTGGACAGGTCTTGCAACAGGGATATGATCCCTGTAGCAGTGGGCTGGGTTTTGGGGTGGCATAGGGATGGACTAGGATGTTATTGGGGGGGGGGGGGCATAGAACACCACTTTAGGAGGGGTGGGAAGGATCTTGGGCAGGTTATTTCTGGGCACGAGGTCAGAAAATCAAAACCTAGGTGAAGGAGTTTAGTTGCTCGAGCCCAGGGTAGTACTGGGTGAAAGGGGAGCAATCTTTTGTGGATGGTTACTGGTGGTAGAGGGAGGATTTGGGATGTGTGGGGATATGGCACAGGGGATCTGTCTGTGGGGTAGTTTCCGTCTTTGATGGCCTTTGTGAGACCCTCAGCATATTGAGACAGGAAGTTCTTGTCACTGCTGATAAGCCATTTATGGGTGGCCAGGATGTAAGGGAGGGATTTTTTTATGTGGATGGGATGGCAACTGTCAAAGTGTAAGTACTGTTGGTGGGTGGTAGGTTTAATACGGACGGGATCCCCAGAGGGAGTCCTGTCACCATTAGACATGGACAAGAAATCTGCTTTTCTATTTAAGTGCGGGAAGCAGTTCCCAACGATTGTGTGAAGGGAGCCCGAAGAGAGAAGGGCAGTGATAGAGCAGGTATGGAAAAAATTGAGATCATTGTGTGAATGATCCAGGCACAGAGGAAATGCACTTAAAAGAAAAAAGTCGTTAGTATTCAGTGCCATTTGGGGGGTTACTGATCATGAGCAACTGTTCATACGTTCATTAAGCTTATGGGACTTAACTGCATTGTCATCAGTCCCTAAACTTACAAACTGCTTATACTACAGACAGTACAAACATCCATGCCTGATGGGAGATTCGAATCCCCGACGGGAAATGGCCACGTGGATCAGAGCATAGCACCTCAATGCACTCTGTCAGTCCGCCGTGGCTGTGCAACTGTTCACAGATCTTGCAGCCTTACTTGCTGTGGAGTGAAGAGCATCGTGTTTGTAGTCAAGCAGTTCTTTGCCAACAATAATTCTGTAATCATGATCCAATGTCTTTTAATTCAAATTTTTTATGTTGGAGGTCAAGAAGCAGTCTCAAATTAAAACACTGAGCTTCGATCAGTACTGGATCTGTGATGAATAAGGAACGCTAGTTTGAAATTATACACTCTATGATAAGCTGTATCAATGGCTTGTTGCATTGTTTGCTTCATCGCATCTTACATCTACTGAGGAAGGCATGTGCTCTATTTGAATCTGACAGAGGGCAAAGAGTCATGGCCCAGGGGGGCTTGGCAGAAGCATCTAGAATACTGCACAATGTGCCAGATGTTCATGAAGTGCTGTGGTGAGTGTCTTTAATAAGTGGTGAAATCACATCCAACTAATGAATTGTGTGGCCACATCTCATAACAAATGTTGAATTTTGTAAGCTGGACAGATAGGTAAAACAGGACAGGTGGCAAACTGTGGCAAAACTAACATCAGATTTTAATCCTGGGCACAGCACAACTTTCTCTCAATACACAATGCATCAAACACTGCTAATGATGGGCAACCGCAGCTAACGACCCTTGCATGTGGCCCAAGTTTACACTATGACATCAGCAACTGTGACTGAAATGAGCAGATGACCACCATGATTCAACATTGGCACTGTGGCAGAGCACTGCATGATCTGTTGAATGCAAAAGTGGGGGTGTAATTTTGTCATCTTTCAGTGGAACAGAACCTTGACACCTGTGTTGTGGGACAGAGACAAGCTAGCAATGACTCAGTTATTCTCTGGAAAACATTCATGTGGGCAACCATGGGAAATTTTTCAAACAAACAAAAATGTCTCTTAGGATGATAATGAGAGTTATTTAATGTTGTTGTTGGGTGTTTAAAGGGGACTCAACTTCTGGGTGATCAGTCCCCTGGAGTTATTTAAATGGCTAGAGATCTTAACTGTCCTCTGTGCATACATTTTCCAAAAATAACTTTATGAGGATACATGTTGCTGTACTTGGAAAGCAAACACAAAAATTGAGAACTCAAAAAAGTATGGTAGCTTATTCAATACCAAGGATTAAAACTACAACACAACATATAGCCTAACTAGCTAAAACACAAGCGTGCTTTCTTTCTTACAAAAAAAGTAAATATACCTCGTGGAAATAAGTCATTATATGCCTGTACGGTGAAAGATTAAATGAAATGGAAGTGTAACAAACACAGCAATTAACAGCTATGGATGAAATTAATACTGACAATCTACTTTTGCTATACTAGCTGAATATTTGTAGACACTACATTTCACTTTGTACGAAAATTTTTATTGTCTTCATTTCTATATTAAACTACTGATTCTGTTATATATGTGCAACATATCGTCTGCGTAGACACGCATATAAATCACAAAAAAATCAGTTACGAAATTAACAAAATTACACCAACCTTTGATAAAAAATAATGTGTTATAAGTGGTACTATGATTAGTACTGCACATACAAGCAAGAGAATTCGTGACAATCTGACATGACTTAGGCGCTGAACTTCTTTTCCTATTCCAAGACAGCATACGCCTCCCGACTCGAAAGCCATAATGAGAAATATATTTTGCGGCAGACGTGTGTGTCATTCTATAAAAATTTGTCATCTGCATGTCAAACAGTGGATAGCGTCTTTCTCCTGCAAAAACGAAAGTAAATTTATGTGACATTATGTTAAAAAATGAATAAACATACAGAGTATTATAGCCACTACCTTATGCACGGAACAAAAATATAAAACTACACCCCAATCTCAATATTAGTGTCCGTAAAACTATTTAGAAGTGCTATTACTTACGCGTCGGCGAGACATTTCCCAACACCACACTGCACAGTGTTTTTCATTCAAAACATTAAACACAGACAATAACAATGACACACCAGAGATAATGTGCGTATGGACTGACAACTAAGTTGACAACTACTGTACTCAAGGAGGTTAGCCTTCTTTACGGCATCTACGGAGCCAAGGTTTTCCCTACAACTAAAGAACTTATCTAAAATCAAAATTCTCTAGCGCCTACAGTATGTCTTATATTCATCTATGCTTATGCGACTAACAAATGATTCAAATGCGTTTGAAGGCCATTGTTTAGAAATACATTTTGGGATGTTCTGACGGGCGGTGACGTGCCGGACGTGTGAACTGGCCTTGACACTGTGTCCGTAACGTCACGTTTCGCTGGAACAGTCTAAAATGCATTTCTGATGGCTCATGTATTACGTCAATTTGTCATAGATGTGGTATCGGAAGATCAAGTATTGCCTTTCTAATGGCGGAATTCACTATCCGTCACACTGTCCGTCACGTTACGTCACCGTTCGTCAGAACATTCCGCAATGTATTTTTAATGGCGGAATTCACACTGTCCGTCACCGGACCGTCACGTCACGTCAAGCTCTCGAGAAGAATGTTTTGACGGAACGGCCGTCGGCTATCATCGGTAGTTAACCTATTTTCGTCACGCGAATTACATGTTGCAGTCGACGATTGCGCTTTTTATATGCATATGTGTGTTATTCATCTTTATTTTGTTGTTATACTTCGTTTTAGTGGTAAATCTCAAATGTTTTATGACGACTTAAATATTTTTGTCAGTTGAGTGACCCTCTAAAATCAAGGTCGGATATCTGAAACCAAAAAAATGGTTTATGTTATGTAACATTGTAACAGAAAAGACTGAAGCAAACTGTTTATTTGAATAAGATTGTAATATGATTACGCATTTTTCTTTAAATAACATTTTAATTGAAAATAACAGTTCTAATGAGAGACAAAAATTCAGTTGTTTACGACGGGCAAATCCTAATGATTAAGTAAACAGGCGCTATTTATGCCCTTATAAGTATTGTATGATGTTTTTATATGTTTATTTTTTCGCTTGAAAATAGATGTCGATGTTTCGAAATGTTGTTTCGGTTCCCAGTAAGTTGGCCAAAAAACATACACTGTTAAGTTTTCTTTGGCCGTCAATAACATTTAGCGTTGTTGTTCCCTCAATTCTAGTATTAAACTATGACTTTCTATGTAACAGATCGCTACTCATAACCACACTTTCAACATCGCATATTGACATGGGCGAATTGACGTGACGGACACTGACGAACAGAGTGAATACAACTTGACGTAACGGTGCCGTGACGTGACGAACAGTGTGAATTGGCCTTTAGTGTAAAATTTCAAATGTTTTATGATGACTTAATTTTTCTTTTCAATCGAGTACCCTAAAAGCAAGGTCGGATATGTGAAAAAGAAAAATTGTTATGTTATACAATAGCGTAACAAAAATGGCTGAAGCAAACCATTTATATGAATGAGAATGATTATAAGTTGACATAATTTTCATTAAATAATATTTTCAGTGCAAAATTCTGCGCTAATGAAGAAAAAATCGTTTGTTTATGACGTTGTTACCAACAAAAAGGGGAAATGGTAATGGGTAACGTAAACAAGTTGTATTTATTGTTTGATGGGCATATATGTCTATATTTTCGTTTGGAAATAGATGTCGATGTTTTGAAATACTGTTTCACTTCCCAGACTTTACCACACTAAGCTGACCAAAAATATACATGATAAAGTTTGATTTGGCCATCAATAATTTTTAACAACATCTTTCCCTCAATCCCAGCATTACCAGCATTAAGCTGTGACTTTTGCATACCGGACCGCCACTCATAAGCTCAGTTTAAACATTGGGAAATGGGCTAAGCGAGCTGACCGATAAATACACCTTGACATGACAGTGCTGTGACATGATGTTGAATAATGGACAGTGTGAATTGGCTTTTTGTACTTCATTCATGCAATGACAACGAAAATAAAGCAACTGTATCGCACATGCTCTCTCATGTTCATTAATTTTAATGTGTATCTTAGTTGTTACATTTGCAGGAACTACATTTGACAGATAACTTTAGGTTTGTGTACTTGTGCTCAAAGTTTTATTAGTGTTGTGAACGAGTTCAACCAGCTAGCCTCAGGCAAAAACAATATCAGTGCCGGCAAATGGTGCAGCAATTAACAGTGTGTTTGAATATTGGGCTCAGGCCCCTACTTCAAAATATTGGTGGCGAGAAAAAGTACCCCCCCCCTTTCCCCATAAGTCAGTGCCACTGAAATAGTGATCATGCGGTATTAATTCACTTTTCACTCATGAGCACTTTATCCAAAATTCCTGAAAAAAGGCTATATGTACTTTTATGGATCAAATATTAAATAGTATGAATAACTGGACAATAACTATTTGGATTTTTATGTAATTCCAAGAGTGGTTTGATTCTTACTTAACCAGAAGCGTGTAGATAGTGGGAAAAAGCCGTTCACATCATGTATGCACAAAAAAACAGTTGTTTCCTCACTTTGTTGCACTATCAAAAATTAGATGCTACAGGGCTCTGTCTTGGGTCCTTCGTTTTTCTAAATATATATTAATGAATTGTCATTCTGTATTCACAAAGATGCAAATCTACAAGTAGCACAGGCTGCTTATGATACAATTATTGTAATCATTTCTGACAAAGAAGAATTAACTGGGAAATTGTAAACCATGTCTTTCAAAACACCAGTAACTAGTTCTCTGCAAATGGACTCTTGTTAAATTTTGATAAAACACCATGTACACAGTTCTGTACACTATTAATAAACATTGAATGTGAACTATAGTCTGTAGCTTAACAGAATATTCTATTTTCTTAGGTGACTAGCTGCAAACCCCTGAAGTCGGAGTTCGGGCATACACATGGTTCCGAAAACCGATAAAAATATATAAATTCAATTTCCGAAAAATAAAGAAAATTAACTATGGCATTCAACCCCTACAACTGCGGAGAACTTCATAAGGAAGCTACTGAAATGCAGCAACATGCGATGGGGAGCGATTACAGAGATGGATGAAGTACAGTCTCAAAACCCGAAAAAGTGAAATAATTACAAAGTCGGAAAAATAAAAAATATGGCAGGCAACCCATATAAATGTTTAGAATTACATACGGAAGCGAATGAAATTCAGATACACGCAATAGGGACCGATTACAGAGACGGATGAAGTCCAGTCGCAAAAAACCAGAAAAATGAAATAATTACAAAGTCGGAAAAGTGAAATTAAAACTATGGCATGCAACCCTTAGAAATACATAGAATTTCATTATCAAGCTATATCATAGTCAATAGATATCAATAGCTGTCGGATTCCGGAAGGGGACCGACAATGTCCATATGGATATGACGAAACGGGCCTAGTGGCGACGTGAATTTGCTGAAAATGGGCATGTTCTGTCAGTTGACTTTCGCACGCTGGCAAGGTAAACAGGTTCTACACCGTCTCTTGCAGTCACGCTTGATTTATGGCCAGACGAACAACATCCGTGAGCATTTTTGTTGTAGTTCGAATACTGGAGTGCGCGACTGAATGAATAGCGTCAAAAGTTTGCCAATGCAAGGCAGCAGGACTCACAGGGCGTAGTTTCTCAGTGGAGATGTCGCAGATGACTGTCGTGGAGAGTCCATGGACCGTACAGAGTTTGAAGCAGAGTGAGTTTGAGTCGTCATCTAAGATAGTTTTGATCTCAGGATCCGAGACTTGGTGTCTCGCAATCGCGTCTATCTGATAGTTGATGTTGTTCACTCTAGAAAAGTAGTCCGCGACCACGTTATCAATCTGACGGATGTAGCGGACATTGGTTGCGAACTTGCAGATGAGATACATGTGACGGAACCCGACCGGGAAGGGGAGGGGACATCCGGTGATGGATTGCGAAAGGCGTTGGCAAGGGGCTAGTGGTCAGTATAAAACGGGAAGAGGCAGCCTTGCGGGGTATGAGAGAGAGATGGCCCACGATAGGAGGGTTTTCGAGTTCTCAGATTCTGTGTTAAGTCCTCCATCCACACAGGTTTGTGCAAGCCTGAGGTAACCCTACCAGCTAAAAAGTCAGTGAATGGAGGTTGAATAGATGCAGCGTGGGGAATATGGCACCTATAAAAATTAAGCATACTGAGGAAACGGCGCAATTCACCATAATCTTGCGGAGGCAGTAAACTGAGGATAATATCCACAAGTGAGGATATTGGTTGAACTCCGTGGCCAGAAACAGCATGGCCTAAGAAACCAACTGAGTTCTTGGCGATCTGTAAGTTGTCGTCATTAATTATTACTGAAATCACATCTAAGGCAATGCGGACACGTCGGACATGTTCTGCATGTTCTTTTTCTGACAACGAGAAAATCACAGTGTCATCGAGGTAGGCATAGGCGAAGGGGAAATCGAATAAGATTGAGTCTATGAATCTTTGCAATGTCTGGACTGCATTCTTGAGGTCATATGGCAATATTCGTACAGTCCAAACAGCACTCAATCACAGAAAAAATTTTAGCACTATACTGTAGCTGTGCAAAGTCTTGGATGTGCTACATGGGGTAATTGTCAATGATAGTTCTAGCATTAAGGGCCCTATAATCGCCACACATCTTTAAAGAACCGTCCTTTTTAGGTACAAGACGGATCGGAGACGACTAATTGCTATCGAAAGGGCGTGGGATGCCGCTGTCCAAGAGTTCTTTCACAATGTCTTTAGGTGCAATGTGTTGTGCCAGGATAAGTCTATGAGCCTTGTGTCGAATAGGAGGTCCCTCAGTAGTGTTTATCTTGGGGAAAGTACCGTTACTGAAAACACACTTGAATGCACGGGTGGGTGTGGCTTGCACATGTAGACAGTGGATCACAGACTTGATGTCAATAACATGAGATCCTGCAGTTGGTAAGCTGTTGCAGTATCCGTGATGGCGGAACGAAGGGAAGAAAGGCGTTGCAGTCCAGCGAGAGCTTTGGTGAGTTTTGCGGCATGTTAAGCGATGCGACATTGTAGCTCTGTGTTGTCTCGATGGAGGTATGATGCGTCCTGCTATAGCTCGAGGAGAGCGGAAGAACAGCGCTTGATGTTGGAGTGTAACTTGGCTTGAAGTCACGACTGACATCTGATGGCACGAATTGACATCGAATTGCATACCGTGGATTCACACGAGATGATGGCACCTGAAGGATGAATGAGCTGGTGAGTTTTAAATTCCAGGACAAGACTGTAATGTAAAAGGAAGTCCACGCCGAGAGTGGATGCGTCAACCTTGGCCACCTAGAAAGTCCATGAGAATGTCAAATTCTCGCCAAAGTGAAATCTCCACTTGATAGAGCCAAGGAATTGTTGGCAGAGTAGAGCATGAGAAGCACATCTGACAATGCCATAGATGCTGCTGATGAAGGGGTGATACTGAGGTCTGCGCTGGTGTCGACCGGGAAACTGATGTTATGGTTGTAGTCCCGGACGGAGAGCCAATGAGATTGCAGGACATCGTCGGAAGATGCAGGAGGAGAATGTAGACGAGTTGAATGGATTATATGTTTGTGGGATGATGCGCCTTTAGCCCCCACCCGCTGTATTTGGGTGATTGCATGGAAGGCGGCAGCGTTGTGCCACGTCGCCGAACGTAGCGTGATACCAAGAAATCGGGTATACACTCGCTGCGAGTGAACGAGTCACTGCATGCTAGGTGACCGGGCAGGGAGAGCGGGCTGCTGCTGTGCTGTCTCTGGGTGGCCTTAAGTGGTTGGGGGGAGGGGGGGCGGGGGCAGCGCCAGCAGCGAGACGGCCACCAGGTGGCAGTATCTGCAATGCAACAACTGCCGATTGGCTGGCATGGCCTATTCCCGATGCTAGGTGTGGTGGGAGGGATTGAGTGCTTCCAACCGTCGGAACAGACATTGCAACACCTGAAGTAGAATATGATTGCCAAAAAAAATGTTCAAATGTTTGTACAACTTATGGGACTTAACTACGGGGTCATCAGTCCCTAAGCTTACAAACTACTTATAAACTAGCTAAGACTAAAGACGGCACAAATATCCATGCCCGAGGAGGGATTCGAACCCCCGACCGTAGTGGCCGTGCTGACCGTGACTGGAGCACCTCAATCACCTCGGCCACCGCGGCCGGCAATATGATTGCATGGAGGGAAGCTATAGATGGCAAATAATCTTGTAAGACTCGTTGGCGAGATGAAGTAGGCTCATGATGGGATCTGACAGGTGTGACAGCAGTTACAGGCAAAAATCCGGCGGCTGCTTAAGCAGCCAGACCGATAACATGGCGTTGCCTGCGAGGAAGGTGTTGTCGATTTGAGCTCGTAGGTAGAGCCGGAGCTCGGATGGTGAGCGATTGTCCAAGTTAGGTTTGTACACGATATGATCAAGACAGATGCTCGATAATGAGCTGACATGCGAACTAGTAGTTTCCAGATTTGGGTGCGGAAGTAATAATGTCACTGATTAGTGGGAGCTGATCTGGTAAGTTAGTTATGAGACACACGAACTTTGTACTGTCATCTAAAATGAAGTGATGCTCCAAAATTGTATCCTCGATAGCCAACCAAGCTTTAGGACTGTTGCACATGAAAACTGGCAATTTCAGAGGTTTACCAGGGGCTCATGATGACGCGTAATCGGTGCGTTCAGAGTGTTGCGTGCCGAAGGTGTAAGTAGTATTTCAAACGTGTGACTGGTATGGTTGGAGAAGTCTGTGATACTGGATTCCAAGTGGAAGCTAGGAACAGTGTCACTAGTGACCTGTGCCCCGACACAGAGTCCTGTGTGAAATGCACATGGCGGTTCTATGGTGGAACAACACTCGGTAATGAGACAATAAAAGTGGTGGATGAGTTTTGTTATTTGGGTAGCAAAATAACTTCTGATGGCAGAAGTAGAGAAGATATAAAATGCAGAATGGCTATGGGAAGAGAAGCATTTTTAAAGAAGCGAAACTTGTTAACATCCAATATTAATTTAAATGTTAGGAAGTCCTTTCTGAAAGTATTTGTCTGGAGTGTAGCATTGTATGGGAGTGAAACGTGGACGATAAAGAGTTCTGAGAAATAGATTATAGAAGCATTTGAAATGTGGTGCTACAGACGAATGATGAAAATTAGATGGGTAGATCACATAACTAATGAGGAGGTGCTTACCCGAATTGGGGAGAAAAGGAGTTTCTGGCATATCCTAAGAGAAGGGATAGATTGGTTGGACACATTCTGAGACATCAAGAAATTGTCAACTTAGCATTAGAAGGAAGTGTGTAGGGTAAAAATCGTAGAGGGAGACCGAGGGGCGAATACAGTAACCAGATTCAAAAGGATGTAGGTTGTTGAACATCTTATCACATGAAGAGACTTGCACAGGACAGGGTAGTGTGGAGACCTGAATCAAACCAGTCTGCAGACTGAAGACCACAACAGCAACATGTTTATTTAAACTTAACTTTTGCTATCTCATTATGTAATATTCAGCTTTCATACTTTCGTAAATAACAATTACAAATACTAAAAATAAATTACGCATAGTCATGGAATATTCTAAGCCCAAAAAGTCGTATACTAATATAAATGTAACATTATTACTTGTTGTAACTATCTCACAAAATTATTACATATTTACCTTTTGTTTAAATAAATTACGGCAGATCATGTTTCATATATCACTGGATCCTAAATCACACGTTTATTACGATTTTGTCACTCATCTCAACTATTTGTCTTATTCTGAGAAGTTATTTCCGAAATTAACTACAATACTACACCACTAAGCAAATCCGTATTTATAAAAAATTAAACCACTAAATAAAATTCATTAAAATTACGAGTCTAAATAGTAGTAAACTTAAATAACATTCTTAAAACATGTATGTGTGCACTTCGAAATCACCAATACAGTAAATAAATTGAGTAAAATTAATATGAGTCAAAACACGACATTTAGTTAAATGCAAAATTAAAGAAACATGTACAAGCATTGAGCTAAATAGTTAAAACCTAAATGTAATATATACATATATCCAGATGTACTTTCATATTATGCTTAAAAACTGTAAGAATGTTTATTGTTTAAACTGATAGACAGTTTCTATGATGATGTTATTGCTTTTCAATGTACTCTAAGTAAGATATTCTGGGAATATTTGGTTACATTTAAAATTAACTGTCTGTGATGTTACTATTTTGGTAAAATGGTACTTCCATGTCTGACTAATATGAAATGTTTGGATAGTATATGCCGCTGACACTAATGTTATATTTTTCACTAAATCTTGAATATGTAATAGTTATGATTAGATGCTTTCATTTCATTAAATATTTTAAATTGGCTTCTAAAAGCTGTATTTCTCATGCTTCACTAAATCTCTTCCATAGTCCACATGATTTCAAATGTTCAAATGTTTGTATAGTCTATGGGACTTAAATACGGGGTCATCAGTCCCTAAATTTATAAACTACTTATGAACTACTTACGAAATAGGACGGCACAAACATCCATGCCCAAGGGGGGATTTGAACCCCTGACTGTAGTGGCCGTGCAGACTGTGACTGGAGCGCCTTAGTCCCCTCGGCCACCGCGGCCGACCCACATGATTTAGTGTACCATAGACTATAGTCATAAGATGTTATTTAACTTCAGTAAATTTTTGAAATCTTAACTGTATGAGCAGTAGATATTTTCCTTATTAGACTGTGGTTTCTACCAACACTACGATAGAATAGCGCCAGAAATGCTGGCAGAAAATAACTTTACTTGCATGCTATAACCAACAGACACTTTACCTTCTAGAGCAACACTAGTTGTATTGCTGCTGAGGCAGCGATCGTGTACCTCGACCAAAGAGGTTAATTTTGGCTCACGTGTGTAATATCGACATGCGGGATGCCACAGAGCCCTCCCCCCATGGTAGTGTGGAGCACACGCGGTCGGTGTGTTGTCGCGTGGTGCCGGCTCGTAGCTTGGCGAGAGGCTTGAAGCCCGCATCTTTGTGAGGCCGTGCAGTGTGGCACGGTCACCGAGGGGGCCATAGCCGTGGCGGTGAGACGTGTTGGAGGGTGTCAGTGGAGGCTGTGCGGCCGGGAGGGCACGCGATGACGCTGATGGCGTAGAACGTCGTGGATGCCGATCCAGTGGAGAGGTGAAAAGTGGGGAAGACAATATGTAGTCCTCCAACCACTGTGGGCGACGGAGGGGCCGTTCAGTGCATGACATCGGAACAGCAGAGGGTGGGGAAGGGGGAAGAAGAAGGGGGATTGAGAGATGTAGGACACCTGCCGCTCTGAAAAATGCCACGATCTTTGAAGCGTCGGCGGAAGAGGGTAAAGCGAGGTGTTTTATTAAGGTAATGTTTCCGGGAGCGGAGGGGTCGTCGGAACAGGGCAGGAGGTAAAGGACAAACAACGTTTTGTCCCGCAGCTGTACTGTCACGTCGTACTGTGGATAGGCGGAGACGTCCTCAGCGTATGTGACGTAGGCATCTGCATCGGGGGCATGGGAATTGGCGAGGTGCACTGTCGTCAGTGGAAGACAGGGCTGGGAGGCACCGAAGTTGGGGGTCAGAGAAAAACCTGCGAACGTTGGCGAGTTGTCCGGCGCGACATACGTTGCACCGGGAGGTGGCTGTAGGAGGGTGAAGTCTGCCTGAGCACTGCCTAAAACTTGATCGCCACATGCACGGTTGGCAGTCGGGAGGCCGTCGTCACATGCAGGAACACCGTGTGTAGGCGAAAGATCGTCACACGCTGTAAGTTGTTGAGGGGTTGTCTGCGTCATCATTTCCTGCCTGTGAGGTGTCACACACAGGGGAAAGCATCACGCGGGTTTCAGCCGATTGATGGAGACTGTAACCATGCGTCAGTTAAGGGAAAATATTAAATGTGTTTCTGGATCTGCGGAGTGGGCCGGAGTAAGGCACCTGTAGTGGGAGGTGCACGGTGTCATCACACAGAATTACAAACTTGCAGTGTACAAACACACGTGGTGTACAATGGGCATGCGGCAGGGTACCCGAGTGTGCGCGATAGGTTCGCGTACGCAGTCGACAAGTGTTGGCAAATTGGCTTGTGAGGGGTGGTCAGTGTCGTTGACGAAATCCGTAGGAAGTAAGAGTGGTTCGCCATAAACTACCTCGGCCAGGGAGGCGTGTAGATCTTCCTTATGTGCGGTGCGGATGCCGAGAAGAACCCACGGGAGGGCGTCGGTCCAGTTACCGCTGTGGCATGGGAGGGCCGTTTTGAGGGTGTGATGCCATCTCTCTACAAGCGCGAAGCTCTTTGGATGGTAGGCTGTCCTACGAAATCTACTGGTGCCGCATAGATTGCATAAGTTATTGAAAAGTACTGACTCAAAATGTCACCCTTGATCCGTAGTAAGTGAGGGCTGACATCCAAACTGCAATACCCACGCGTCAATGAAAGTACGCGCAACAGTTGCTGTGGAAATGTCTTTGAGCAGGACAGCTTCGAGCCATCAAGTAGTACGGATGGTCATTGATAGTTTATAATGAAACCCGTCCGAAATGGGAAGGGGCCAACGAGATCAAAATGACTTTGTTTAAATCGGTCTGTAGGGGTTTCGGATCTGCCTAGTGGGGGTTGCGTGTGTCTGTCGACTTTACTGCATTGGCACGATAAGCACGCCAGAGTCCACGACTGGCAGTCGTGTCGCATATTCAGCCAAACCAATCGTTCAGAAAACGACTTTAAATGGGGTTTGAAACGAACATGTATCGTTGGCGCACGTTGACTTGCGCACATCAAAATGTACGTGTGAACACCCAAATTCGCAACTTGCGCAAGTAAAAATGAAAGTTGAGGTCAAGTCAACTTACTTGCACAAGTTGGCTTTCCCCCACTACTTTTTCATCGTTTCCGCAAGAGGGCCGCTGGTGTCGAATAACATCTGTAGTCTCTGTTTTTACCATCGCGTGTTGGTTTTGATCTCTATAGTTGTTGTTGTTTTTTTTTTTTTTTTTTTTTTTTTTTTTTTTTTTTTTTTTTTTAATTGTGAAACGCAATGTCAGTTACAAGAAAGTGGCCATTGCAGTTTACAATCCAGTTTCTGGAGCTCTACGAAGAACGTCCGTGTTTATGGAACATTTATCTACCTATTTATAAAGATAGAAACATGAAAGAGGACGCAATAAAATCAATCATCAACGGAATGCGAGAAAACGTGCCACAGATAGACGAGATTGCGGTGAAGGCAAAAATAAGGAGTTTAAGGAACGGCTTACCTCATCGAGAAGAACAAAGTTTGAAATTCTATGAAAAGTGGCTCATCAAAAAATGAAATTTATGTACCTACATTGCTGTGGTTTAACATTGCTGATCAGTGTTTAAATAATATTGTGGTGGCAAGAGAAACAATTTTTCCTCTGAATAGTTAGGCCCACCAGATTCAATAAACGCCGAAACTTGATCAAATTCATTCTAAAATGATTTTCGAATGATACTTCGTCCTCATTTTCTAACTCCATAATCAGAACTGTGGAAGCTCCAAACTCATTTCTCCTTGCGATCCACTTTCGCACCCAATATCTGCGGTTTCTCTTCTTCCGATCTAAGCATTCGATTATTTTTGGTATTGCAATTAAGGCAACAACGCGGATGCTCGCAAGTATCAAATCATTTGGCGCCATTTTGAAAAGCTACACTGGACTTGGTTAGACTGAAAACTTTCGCGGGCATGTGAACGATCACTTGCGCAAGTTGATGTCCATTCGCACACATAAAAATGATCGTGTCAACTCTTCTTCAGGTCGGCTTAACCCCAGAGTGGGAAGGGGCTTGAAGAGAATGGAAAATGTTTGTGCACATCGCCGTAGGAACCAGGGAGTGCGCTACCCTGGTGGAAATGTCACAAAAGACTGGGATGCCCGAGCCGGGTAACGAGCGCCGTTCAGTGCGCAGTGACGTGTCTAGAGAGTGGAGCAGCTCTTGTATTTCTTGTCCATCTGCTGAAGGTGCACGAGTCTGTCAAAATCCACAGGTGTCGAGATAGCGCAGATGCGCGACATACAATCTACTATGACATTGTCTGCGCCGCGCACATAGCTTAAGTCTAAATACCGCCAGTGCCGAGGAGGGGGCAGCAGAGACGTCGAGCGTCGAGTGCGGGTCGTACGTCGGTGTGCACGCGGCGTCGCGCGACGCAGCAGGCGGCGTAGCGGCGGTGACGCTGGTTGTCGGTGCGGGTTGTACGGCGGCGCACGCGTCGGACCCAACTGCAGAACGCACGCGGGTAAGTGCTATGCGGGTGGCGCGGCCGATGGCGTTGCGACGAAGACGCCGGGCGTCGCGTGCGGATCGAAAAACGGTCGCGCGAACAACTGTGGCGGTGCAGCGGGCGGCGTTCGGTCGCCGGGTACTGCACGCTAACTGAACTGTTTGTCATAGTACTTGCATTAAAACACTGTGTGAAACACTTGTGTCCTTGGGTGCATACTGGTTTTCTGAGATGAGGCAACGTGCCTGCAGGAGCATACAGTGCTGAAGTCCATGCCAGTTGTTGGAAAACACTGCACGGCTCGGTTAAAAGAGGTTTACGGTTGGAATCGTTCATTAAATCGTCGTCGAATTGAATAAGTGGTTCATCCTGTGCCGAAAATTGCGAAAGCTTCTGGGGATCTGGTTCAATTTGTCCACTGTTGATGGCCATTATTTGACCTTAACGGTATTGTTGTCGGATGCAGTTCCACAGCAAAAACAACGAAAAAACGAAGTTGGGGTCACCACTGTGGTTTCTACCAACACTACGATAGAATAACACCAGAAATGCTGTGAGAAAGTCACTTTATTTGCATGCTATAACCAACAGAGATGTGACAATTTAACGTCTAGAGCAACACTGGTTGTCTTGCTGCTGAGACAGCGATCGTGTACCTCGACCAAAGAGGTTAATTTTGGCTCCCATGTGTAATATCGATATGTGGGACGCCACTAGATGCTTTCATAACATATGATCTTTATGTACTGGTTGTAATCTACATTTTGCTAAAAGTCTTAATGTAAAACTATTTATAAGTGGAGGTTAATGATTTTTGTGCAAGAAACTTGAAGGGGTACCTATGATTTAAAATTTGATTATTATTAACTAAACTGACACACTGTATATTGTTCTTAACTATGACTTTTGAGTACCAAACTTGACTGTGCATTTTGTGTTCTGATAATATAAAGTTTTAATGTGATTAACCTTTTGGCTTTGATGGCTGGGGTCTTTTGTTGTTATTCAGGAAGGTTATCGGGATGAGACTTATATTAGATACTGTATTCATAAATTAATATCAAAGAATACTGTACTCATGATATAACATGTATTTAATAATTTTTATAAGTGAATTTCTATGGCGAGCTCAACAGCCAATATTTTTATGGTGGTGACATGCCCATCTGATGACCTGTAGCTGCGCAGGCTGTGGATGTAAAATTTACAGTAGCATATTTTTTTTATTTTTTAGGTGCTTGTGTGCAGTTCGCACAAGTGACAAATTGGTAGGATTTCTGTTTATAAAACTTCTGGTTACATTTGCTAGGGTATGTAACAATCTAGCTTTACCCTATTATATTACCATAAAGACATATTACTGATTATCAATATATTATTTTGCTTAACCTCATAGCAATAATCCTCACATTATTGTCATGAATGTGTTTATGACTGTTTGCTAAATAAGACATAATGAAATTCTGATATCTGTAAGCAGTTTCAAATTTTGTAATTATTTTGCATTGTCAAATTATTTCCAGTAGTAAAAAGTGTAATTACTTATTAAAAATACTCAATGTGTACTTGTAACTAAAAATTGTTTCATTGATACATAAATTAATCATTTTTATAATGTGTTTCTGAAACTTGATGTTTACTCATTTTGTGAAATATATGTATGGTTTACACAAATGTTACATGTACTTATTGTTAACATGTAAGTTCAATTTTTTTATCCATTGTGACTTCAGACTGTACTTGTTCTATTTAATGAATGTTTCTCTAAAACAATTTATGGTTCTTCTGTATCTAATTTCATGATATTTAATTTAAATAGTGGTGCATTTCAGAAGTTATATTATATCCATAGTAGTAAAAATATCTTTTTAGTAACTGTTTTTCATAAAATCAGTTATGTTTGCAATGGCTAAACTATTTGTAGACGCATGATTTGTAATAGCATCATACTGAAATTTTATATAAACAATATCTGTAATTTTTGTAAACATAAGAAGAAACTACCGATGGAGAAGACATCAGAGAAGAAGACGCTACAAATTTCCTCTGTAAATTGGTTCTTGTCATGTGAAATAACTTTTATTGAGCACATGGAAGAATCACCCACATGTCGTTTCTGTATATTTGGACTAAATATTTTTGGAATTATAACATATAAAACTGTTTATGTCAATAATTTTGTAATTTTTTAAATATCACTTTCCAGATATACAGTATAAACTTTGTATGATTTCATAAAATTATGAGCTCTATTTCACTTCTAAAAACTGATTATCATTTTGACTTTAAAATCAAAACTTTTGCTGATTGTAAATACTCCCCAAATATTCTAATCACACATGAGCTGTTTGACATTGTGTGAAGGCCAATTCACACTGTCCGTCACGTCACCGTCCGTCAGAACATTCCGCAATATATTTCTAATGGCGGCATTCACACTGTCCGTCACTGGACCGTCACGTCACGTCAACGTCCGTCAAGCTTTCTCGAGAAGAATGTTTTGACGGAACGGCCGTCTGCTAACATCGGAAGTTAACCTAATAGGGTTATATGCAAATAGGTCTTATTCATCTGTGTGTTGTTATTGTACCTCGTTTTAGTGGTAAATCTCAAATGTTTCATGACGACGTAAATATTTTTGTCAATTGACAAAATCGAGGTCGAATATCTGAAACCAAAAAATGGTCTATTTTACGTAACATTGTAACAGAAACGACTGAAGCAAACTGTTTATTTGAATAAGATTGTAATTTGATTACGCATCTTTCATTAAATAACACTTTAAATGAAAACGTCAGTTCTAATTAAAGACAGTTGTTTACGACGGTATTAACAATGTCAGCGAGCAAATCGTAATGGTTAAAGTATACAGGCGCTATTTATGCTCTTACAAGTATGGTTTGATGTCTTCATAATTTTTATTTTTTCGCTTGAAAACAGATGTCGATGTTTTGAAATGTTGATTCAGTTCCCAGAAAGTTGGCCAAAAACATACACTGTAAAGCTTTATTTGGCCGTTAATAACATTTAGCGTTGTTGTTTCCCCTTTCTAGTATTAAACTATGACTTTCTACTTAACAGATCGCCAATCATAACCTCACTTTCAACATCGCGTATTGAGATGGACTAATTGACGTGACGGACACGGACGGACAGTGTGAATACAACTTGACGTGACGGTTCCGTGACGTGACGTTGACGTGACGGACAGTGTGAATTGGCCTTGAGGGGGGGTGGGTATTTTAATGAATATACCCCATAAGATCCCGCTTGTTTCGATATATGCAAATCGCGATACCACTCAGAAATGTGACTTTCCTTATGTATAACCATTAATCTAATCATAAAACATTGTAAACGCTACAAGACTGGTTAATTGTATCAATGATAACATTATTTTAATAATCTTGTTTATGTTTGTAAAAATCATAGCATTAATATCATGCAATAATGTTTTTGCTAATCATATTTCCAACTAACATTAGCTGATGTCTTTTGCAATGAACTGATTTGTTTCTGATACTTAGCTAATCTTAAAACTGTTTATTACTTAAGTTAGATGTTATAAAAATATTAAGAAACCCATCTACTGCTCTAATTGTAAATTACTTACGATCTCAGGTTCCGTTTTGTTTCGATAAAAAAATCCTATCATTACATTTATCATAATTTTGTGTATATCTTCTTTATGAAAGATTCATTTATGTTTCATGAACTATCTAATATGTTATGTTGCAACTTCCTGGTTCTAGAATGTTCTAGAAAACACTGCATTCGATAAATACACGCAAATTGTCACGAACATAGTTAGTCTTACTTTAGTCATTAGTTAGTATCCAACCAGTTTTCTACAAGTCTTAGAAAGAATCTTACATGTCTTGGTATAATCATTTATTGGTTTGTAATGAATGTATATGTCTTTCTCAAGAAAGTAAATAAATCAAGACAGTATATGAAACATGTATACATTTAATGATTCAAATGATTATCAAGAATCCACCGTATTGATAATAATGAACAGGCAGACGAGCTATTGAAACTACTGGATCTACCACTGAATGACCGATACATAATGTTATGTATGACTTTTATTTATGAAAACACCTTTAAAATATGGTGCAAATAGTGAGTTAAGACGAGTTTCCACAGGCATGAATTTCTTAAACATGCATTCCCCAACACCACTCACGACAGTCAACATGGAAACAGCAAACTTGCATACTGTCATGCTATCTTACACGTACGTTACGAAAGTTCAAACGTGTTTAACTTTCTTGCACGATGTTGCTTCTTCCACCATCGCTTATGAGCTTCAGCAACTGCCGATAGGTGGATCTGCTTTCATTCTGGTCTTGCTCGTTTGATAGAACAGAATACGGAGCTAGAATTAATGTTTGTTTATGTACATGAAGAGTTTGCGATACAACAAAATAATGACTTTCTTCTTTAGATAAGTAAATGAATACTTCATAAAGTGACAAAATATTCATGAACAATGTGATGTATACATCAATTTAGAATTGTGCTGCTTGTTATAAACATTTATACATAGAGTAACACACCATGGATTGATGTGATGAAACGAATTTGAAAACATTGAAACAGTGTTAAGTTCTAACGTTCATAGCATTGCATAACAGTTAATATTGTAAATATATATTCTGATTCGATATTGGCCTAATAATAATTCATCACTGACTGTAAACATTTCGATCAAATGAAAATTTATATGTGGCTTTGAAGATTTAAAAGTAGGCCTACTTGATCACCATAAAAATCTTATTTGAATATAATAAGGTTCAAGTCGGCATTCACATTGTTTAAAGAGTATTCTGTCAAGTAGATGCAAGATTGCTTACAAAATTAAGTAGTGAATCGGTATTTTCAGCACTTGTTACCTATCAGAAATTAGACTAATACTTAAAAGATGAACTATTGAAACAGAAACCTTGCTTTCCACTTATTACTGCTGAGGTGAAGTACCGATATAAACATAATTTTCTGATGTATCTTCTGTTAACTGTAAATAACATATGGTAAAAACAAAGTTCTTCATAATGTATGTACTGCAGTATCGCCAGTAGCCAATGACCTTGAAAATTAATACGAGATGGCATGGTATCTCTCATATGTGTTTTAACTTTGGTATACCGGTAGTATCGGAAATTACGAAATTAGGTTAAATGTCAAGTAACGGCAATACTGTGCTTTGTTGGCAGTGAAATGTTCTCTTTATGAATGTAATTTACTAATTACACAAGGGTAAATGCATGACCCTGCACCCCATAGAGCAGGAATAGCATTCATTATTTATTATATGGTCAAAACGAAAGATTTTCTCCCTTATTCTATTTGTGGCAGTTTCAAACAACCATTACCGACGTCGTGGATAACATTGACACTGCCATTACTAAAAGCTGATTCGCAATTTATTTTACCATCCCCAAATACTTCCTACGATTTTTCCACTTTTATATTCAGCAGTAGTGCAGCTGTTTTTTTATTCGTCAACTTCTGTATAAAATCTAAGCTAAAATGTGTACAGCTCCCAAACAAAAAATTCACGAGGGGCTATCTTGAAAGTCATGTAAATAGCGTTTCCTACATTGGCGTGTGGAAACGCTACATGTATGTAGGGAATGGTGGTGGGGGAATGCATGTGTAAGAAATTCATGCTTGTGGAAAGCCGGCTTAACATCATTTTAATACGCACTCAGTGATATCTATATGAACATGATGGTGTGGCTATATAATGTGAAACTGGCAGCGCCTGAGTAAAAATTGGTTGTATCGAGTACTGTTCAGTGGCATGTACTTAAAAATGCTGCATAATTTTAATATTTATATTTTTTTTCTGATTCATAATGAACTCTCATAGGAGCAAGATCAGAAGGTCTTTCATCTACAATTTTATTTCTAATGTAAGGTCTTGACATCTTTATAACGGAAAAAATTTTTCAGAAGACACTGGGAGCTTATATATACAGTATATGCATCATTTTAGTCAAAAGGAAAAAAAAAACTATTCACCACACTGTTCAATAGCTATGTTTGCAGTGGCAAGTTTTCGTTCCAGAGGTCTCTAGCGATTATTCTATACTTTACATTCATGCAGAACTGCTATGGTTACATTTTGGAATAAAATGATGATACCTTTTTAATGATTCCTTTTGTACTGGATTCATTAATGGTTTTCTCAGGGAGAATCGTCTGAATCCATGTACTTATTTTTTCATGAGGTTTAAAACAAGCAATAAATTCTGGAATTACATGTTCAATAGTAGGGGGAAAATATGTTAACATTTTCTCCTGTTACCATTACTGCCTTCTGCTAGTTTATCTAATAACTATGTCACTAATCTGCTTTAGCTGCTCTTAATAGATTGAAAACTAATTTTAATTCCAAATATTTTGATTTCTTTTGTTTTTGTATGACTGCAATTTATAAAAAGCCCACCTTGTCCTTCTACATTACATCGCCTAGATTCGCTGTTTTTGGTAGTTCTTCCTACTACCTATAATTACGAACATGATAAAATGACTATTTTCAATGGTGGCCTTTAGTTGCCATTGTCGGGAGGGGACATCTCTGATAGCAGCATCTTGAAGTACCCCAAGTGTTGCAAGCGGTACAGGAATCATTTTCGCAAATGTTTCTACAATCACAAAATTCTTCCATCCATCGTGTGTTAAAAACTGAGAATAATGTTGGATAGAAATTCGTGATTTTACAAAAATAAATAAAAAAATATTTAAAAAACATATATATATATATATATTTAATTTTTTTATAATATTTATTTATTTATAAATATTAACACACACACACACACACACACACACACACACACACACACACACACACACACACACACACACATATATATATATATATATATATATATATGTTTTTTAATATTTATTTATGTAAAATTGCGAATATATATATATATATATATATATATATATATATATATATATATATATATGTGTGTGTGTGTGTGTGTGTGTGTGTGTGTGTGTGTCACATAGTGTTATATTTTACTAAACTTACAAATCTTCCATCATTAGGAATACTTGTATTCATTATCTACAGGACAGTATTAATGTAATCTTATATAATATGAGTCAATTTGATGTGAACATTTCTTGAAAAGGTAGTCTCCAAATGGAGATTGTACAGCCTGTAAAAATTTCATAAAAAATGAAGCATCTCAGTAAATGCAATATCAGGAGAAAAGTCAGTTTGGGTTTCAGAAAACTATTAAAACAAACTACAGTCTTCCACAGAATATGTAAAGATGAAGAAACAGTAGTAAAAACTGGTGATCCGTTTTTAACTGGGGTGGATACCTCATAATAACCTAGCTTGCTTTGCGATCGTCTTTTGACATCTCGAAATTTAAGTGAAAATAACGGCTTAACCGTTCATCTGATACGAAAATTGAAACAACCTTATTTGTAGAGGAGAAAATTCTCTACAACTTTACTCTCTTATGTTTTTTCCTATCTCGTACCGTTTCAGAGATATTTGCAAAAAAATCGGCTGTTTTGGGATGTCTGTCGGTCTGTCCATAACGTGTTCCCACTTTCTAAGCTGAACCGTTCAACTGATATGCACCAAATTTTGCAGACATAATTGTAGGCCGACAGAGAGCAGAACCTCCCTTTTACAATTTTTTCGAATAAACAATACGATAGTTACACCCAAAAAAGCCGGTTTTAATGTAATTGCAATTGCAAACGAACTGTTCATCTGACACGAAAAATGAATAACCTGATTTGTAGAGGGAAAAATTCTCTACAACTTCGCTCCACACGTTTTTTTCATATCTTGCATCATTGCAGAGATATTTGCAAAAATAACGGCGATTTAACGATGTCTGTCTGTTTGTAACGTTTTCCTACTTTTTTGGTCGAACCGTTCAACCCATCAGCACCAAATTTTTCAGACATAATTATTGCTCATCAGAGACCAGAACCTCGCTTTTTCAAATATTTTGGACAAAAAATACGTTAGTAACACAAAAAAAAGCCATTTGTAATGTAGTTTTCAATTGCAAATAAACCGTTCATCTAACTCAAATATTGTTGTTGTTGGGTTTTTTAAGGGGGCTAAAAGGCTAGTTTATCAGTCCCCTGTTCCTAGCTAAGAGATAGCATCTGTTAGTGAGCATGTAAGAAGTATGCCATGTCTAATGCATGAGACGTTCAAGGTGAGAATACATGCTAATTGCTAAGACAACATTTAAAGGTAAAAACACAGTCTAACATATACAATCACGACACTCACTGCTGTGAAAGTTGTTACCAACTGACAGTTGCAACGACACTAGCGCTCCTAGCGGTGGGTAAGCCGTCGAAAGAGTGATGTTTGTTTATAGTTATTTCTGTACGTAATTAACGAAATAGTTAATATAATTTTTGTGTTACAAACATTAGTAATATATCAAGAGACATACTTAATACGGAAATTAATGTAAAAACAGTCGAACTTAATCGATTCAGTGGTATAACAAAGAACTTCGTCATGAACCAATACTTACGAATATGTGTATATTTGCAGCTTATCCCGCTGAAAGTAAGTAGAATATAAACATAATAGAAACATAAATTTCTATTTTGGTCTGTTCTTACTATGACAAAGCGTTTTTGACACGTATCATTGTGGTATGGAGTCTAATGATTCGCACATTTTTAGGCTTCACTCGTCTTTATTATAAGCGCATATTCTTTTGAGTGTGATTACTTTAGCTTAAGAAGACACTGTCTTGAAGATTCTTGCCGTTTGTGTTTCAGCTGTAGCAACAATTGCGGAATTGGGTTCTTCTTTGTTGAATACGGTTTGACTGCTTTTTCCGTTTTCTTGTCACGTTTCTGATGTTTTTCTTCAGCTACAGTTGCGGTGGCTGATTTGGTACGTTAAATACTGTAGTTATTGCATTCTATATTCATTTCCTACGTTCCAGCCCAACCGATTTCACTGGAATTGGAATGGAGACACGTTAACGCTCTTGAGAAGAAAAAACACGTCTTTCTGCCAAAGGCTGGGTATTCGGTGTTTCCTAGCCATTTTTCAATTTTCAATAGTAAATTAAATTATTCAGTATAACCCTGTGGGTTACAAGATAAATAAACTGTGCCGCAATGTACCGTTTCCAACCTTGTCAGGGATCTTAGGAAACCTAAGAAACACAAAGGTAGAGCTATTTTTAAGTTTACCTATTTTATGATATTACATACGTTCCCTAATGTAAAAAATGTGTTTAAATCAATATAAACGATACTATTCGCACTCATCCACTATTGTATTCATAGAAGTAGCTTGCCCTCCGCTTGGAGCGCTGCTGTCGCAGTGTATAACAAAAATCTACCGAAGTGTCATGACTGTATATGTTAGACTGTGGTAAAAATCACTAAAGCAGTGGACCAAAGAGACAATAACACTAAGAGAGCACAGCAGAAGATTGTGGCTGGCTGATCACAGAGATAATATAGGATGAGCCAGCCATTCTGCACACACTAAAATGCCAGTCATACATGGGACTGACAGGATGAAAGTAAAAATAGATTAAAACCGGTGAAATGGCAGGTGCCTGAAATATCAGGTTTAGAGACCCACTATTAAATCACATGATAAAAACCAGCAGAGCGAATAAAATCTAAAACACGTTCGACCATTGCAGCATCGTCTCCTAACATAAAAGAAAGCGCATCTGGTAGAGTAAAAGATTGTCGCAAGGCAACTAAAAGTGGACAGTCCAACAGAATGTAGACCACTGTCAAGGGGGCGCCACAGTCACATCGTGGTGCGTCCTCCCGCCGAAGAAGGTGGCCATGCATCAGCCATGTGTGGCCGATTCGTAGGTGACAGAGAACAACCGATTCCCTATGAGACGACCGCAGTGAGGACTTCCATGCAACTGTAGAGAGCTTCACTGCACGAAGCTTGTTGGGTTGGGCGGAGTCAGCCCACTCGGAATCCCATAGGCCAAAGATCCTCCGACGGAACTCCAGTCGGAGATCGCTCTCCGGAAGACCAATAGCCAATGGACCGGAGGAAGTAGCCTGCTAAGCCAGCTGATCCACACGTTCATTTCCAGGAATGCCGATGTGGCCTGGGGTCCAAACAAAGACCACCGAGCGACCAGACCGAACAAGCCTGGAAACAGACTCCTGTATGGATTGCACTAAAGGGTGTTTCGGGAAACATTAGGCGAGGGCTTGCAAGCCACTAAGGGAGTCAGAACAGATGACCAGAGACTCCCCAGGGCACCCTCTGAGATGTTCAAGTGCCCGATAGATGGCAAACAGTTCCGCAGTGAACACGCTACTTCCACAGGGCAGTGAATGCTGCTCGATATGCTCACCATGGACGTATGCATAGCCAGTACGGCCGTCGACCACAGAACCACCCGTGTACACAACTTCGGCGACACAGAACGACTCTAAAACCGCCTGAAACTGGCGACGGAGACTCAGTGGCGCTACAGAGGCTTTCGAGACATGCGCCAAGTCCAGCCGCAGCTGTGGACGTGAAAGTGACCAAGGAGCGATATGGTAAGGCCAGTGAAAAGCAGGAGGGATAGGAAGGGACTCAAGAGACGACAGGATGGAACGAACACGGACCGCGATCGGAAGACCCGACCTCGGTCGTTGTTGTGGAGATGGAAGTGCAGCAGGTGGAAAAAGAAGCCTGCGATTCGGATGGTGCAGTATCGCATGAACGTGGGCAGCATAGGAAGCCAACAGCTGCCGCCGCCGAAATCGCAGGGGAAGGACTCCAGCTTCAGCAAGTAGGCTGGCCACTGGACCTGTCCGAAAGGCCCCTGTCGCTAAACAGACGCCACTGTGGAGTACTTGGGTCCAAGGCCTGCAATGCAGATGGGGCTGCTGAACCATACACAAAGCTCCCGTAATCCAATCGCGATTGAATCAGCGCCCTGTAGAGCTGCAAAAGGCTCGTACGGACGGCTCCCCAACTAGTGCGGCTGAGGCAGCGTAGTATATTGAGGTACCTCACGCACTTCTGCTTGAGCTGGCAAAGATGGGACACCCAAGTGAGCCGGTTGTCGAAGAGCATGCCAAGAAATCGGTGAGTCTCTTCGACACGAAGAAGTTCATCATATAAATATAGCTCTGGGTCCAAATGGACAGCTCGATGGCGGCAGAAGTGCATAACGCGGGTTTTCGATGGAGAAAACTGGAACCCATGGGTTGAGGACCATGTCTGCGCCTTTCGAATGGCTCCCTGTAGACGCCTTTCAGCTACCCCAATGCTAGCTGAGCTGAAATATAGGCAGAAGTCATTAGCGAACAAAGAGGAAGAAACCGATGACCCCACTGCCTCAGCAAGTCCATTGATGGCAGTTAAAAATAGGGGTACACTAAAGACAAAGCCCTGTGGGACACCGTTCTCCTGGACGCGAGAGGAGCTGAGGGAAGTATCAACCCGTACCCGAAAAGAACGGAAAGAAAGAAAGTTTTGAATAAAAAGTGGGAGCGGACCTCTCAAGCCCCAAGCGGGCAGTGTAGCCAGAATATGGTGGCGCCAAGTGGTGTCGTACGCCTTTCTGAGGTCGAAAAAGACAGCAACAAGATGCTCACGCCTGCTAAATGCCGTACGAATTGCAGACTCCAGGGCCACTAAGTTATCAACAGTGGAGCGGCCGTGGTGGAAACCCCCCTGTTGTGGGGACAACAGACCTCTATGTTCAAGTATCCACATAAGCCGCCAGCGCACCATACGTTCGAATAGCTTGCACAGAACGTTGGTGAGGCTGATTGGGCGGTAACTATCAGCCACCTGTGGATCAGCACCAGGTTTGATTACCGGATTAACGCTGCTATCTCGCCATTGTGATGGGAAAGCCCCCTCCGCCCATAAATGGGTAAACAGGGCGAGAAGCTGGTGTTTAAACTCCACAGAAAGGTGCCGGATGAACTGGCTGTGGATGCTGTCCGGTCCTGGAGAGGTATCAGGGCATGCGGCAAGGGCAGTGTCGAATTCCCAATCACTGAAAAGGAGTTGTACAATTCGGCTCTACATGTGTGAAAGGACAGCCATCGCTGTTCAACTCGCTCCTTCAGTGCACGGAAGTCGACACTGTATTCGGATGTTGCAGAGGTACGAGCATAATGCTTGGTCATATGTTCTGCAAAGAAAGTTGGGTCGGTGCATAGGGTACCCTGGATGTGTAGGCTGGGAATCGCTGCCGTTGGACGATACCCAAATAGGCGCCTAACCTGGGACCACACCCGAGATGCAGAGGCGCGACGGCCGATGCTGGGGACATACGTCTCCCAACAGTCCTGTTTACCCTGCCGGATGAGCTGTCGAGCCATTTAAAAGCTATTAGGTTTTCTAAGGTGGGGTGTCGACAATGCCACTGGAGCGCCCAACAACGATCCCGAATGCCCTCAGCAATTTCCGGCGTCCACCAGTGCACAGACTTACGCCGTGGGGAGCCAGAAGTGGTGGGAATGGTTGACTCAGCGGCTGAAACTATCGTACTGGTTACCTGGTGAATCGCCATGTCCACGTCAGCTGGCAGTGGAACAGGATCAGTAGCAACTGAGGTGTAGCGTTGCCAATCAGCTCGACGGAGAGACCATCGAGATGGGCAGCCCGGAGGTTGAAAATCCAGGAGCGACATGAGGACAGGAGAATGGTCGCTGTTGCAAAGGTCATCATGGACCCTCCACTGGAAATGCGGGAGCAGGCTCGGGGAACAAATGGAGAGATATATTGCTGAGTATGTGCCTCGTGCCTGTTTAACAGGCAGACGTCTTACTGCGATAAGAGCGTCTCTATGTCCCTACCGCGGCCTGTTGTCTGCGCTCCTCCCCACAAGGGATGGTAAGCATTGAAGTCCCCCAGAATCAGAAATGGTGGGGGAAGTTGTGCCACCAGGGTAGCAAGGTCATTTAATGAAATCATCCCCTCTGGAGGAAGGTAAAGTGAACAGATCGTCAGTTCCTGCATAGCCCGGATTCGAACAGCCACAGCCTCAAGAGTCTTGTGTAGAGGCACAGTGGGGACAGTGGCAAGGACATAGATACAGACACCTCCAGAGACCCTGTCATATATGAGACGATTTTTGTAATAGCCCCGATACCCACGAAGGACTGGGGTCCTACTAGCAGGAAACCAGGTTTCCTGCAGGGCTACACAAAACGCTGGGAAGCGGCACAACAATTGCTGTAACTCTGGCAGAGGGCGGAAAAAGCCGCCACAGTTCCACTGGAGGATCAGAGAGCCTCCTGGTCGCTGGGACATGCTGAATTTGGCAGCGCAATAGGGGTCGCAGTATCTTCTGCCGTCGCCGATTTCTGAGGCAGAGCCTCAACGTCCATGGGTTCCGCAGACTTGGCAACTGCCAAGTGTTTGGGGGATGCGAGGATTTCTTTCTCGTCCTCAGAAGAAGAGGTGGAGGGGAGTGGTGGCAAGGTGGACATTGGGGTATCCTTCTCCTTGGGTGGTTTCTTGTCCTTCTTCTTCTTGGTTTCGCGCTTCTCTTTAGGTTTCTCATGCTGGGAGGGCGCTGCCAGCTCACTCCCCAGGACTGAGGAGCGGAGTGCAGCCCTACGGCCAGCTGGTGGTACTTTCTGCCATCCACTGGCATCCGCTGATTCAGCGGGAGAAACCTTAGAGGGAAGAGATCCAAGCGACCCCTTCCTAGCGCGAGGAGCCAGAGCAGGCTGTTGTGACTCTGGCTCTGGGGTGGGGACCAATGTCCCCTTTGTTTTGGTGGTTACCGCTCCCAAAGCAGGGTCTTTGGGGGCGGTGGAATTTGAGGTGCCCCCAGTAGTTAGGGGGGCAGAGGTGGATGGTTGGGCCTGGGAGCCCATTAGGACCAACTGCACACGTGGTAATTCTATAGATGAAGATGCGGCTGCAGCAAAGGATGTCTTCATGCTGATGGGATGCAGTTTCTCGTACTTCCTCTTTGCCTCCGAGTAAGACAGCCTATCCAGGGTTTTATATTCCATGATCTTTCTCTCTTTATGCCGAACAGAGCAGGTGGGCGAGCAAGGGGAGTGGTGTTGTCCACAGTTCACACAAAATGGAGGAGGTGCACAAGGGATGTTAGGGTGTTCCGCACGTCCACACACTTGACAGTTGGAGTTGGCTGTGCACCTGGAGGACATGTGCCCAAACCTCCAGCACTTAAAACAGCGCATAGGGGGAGGAACGTAGGGCTTCACGTCAATCCGGTAAATCATCACCTTGACCTTCTCAGGCAATGTGTCGCCCTCGAAGGCCAAGATGAATGCACCGGTAGCAACCCTGTTGTCCTTCGGACCCTTATGCACTCGCCGTATAAAATGAACTCCTCTCCGCTCCAAGTTCTTACGTAGCTTGTCATCGGTCTGCAACAGAAGATCTTTATGGAATATAATACCCTGTACCATGTTGAGGCTCTTTGAGGAGTGATCGTTACGGGAACTTCACCCAGCTTGTCACAGGCAAGCAGTGCTTGTGACTGTGCTGGGGATGACGTCGTAATAAGGACAGAGACGGATCGCATCTTTGACATGCCCTCCACCTTGCCGCATTTATCCTCAACATTTTCAACAAAAAACAGGGGCTTTGTGTTGGTAAACGACTCACCGTCAGTCCGGGAACATACTAAGTATTGGGGGGCATATGCCACACCTCGATTTCTTGCCCTAAGTTCCTCCCATGGCGTTGTCAAGGCAGGGAACGACTGAGGGTCATATTTCTCAGCATTGAAGTCAACCTTACCACGCTTTGAGACGCCGTTTTCGCGACCGGCCATGCTTTTATTAGCTCGTTTCATCTTGGTCCCACGAGCAGCTAGGGAACTAAAGGTCCACCCAGGCAGAGCCACGCTTGCCTGGGTAAGCCTTATACAACTAAGGTGCTGCAGGTTCCTCAGAGGTTGCTCGCTAGCGGCTGTTCAACCTCAACAGCCATGCATCTCCTCGGCACGTAGCACACCTTGAGATTGAGGTTTTTTTTTATAGAGGTTTGTACCGTCCTCGCGACCCGGGCGATTAAGCCAAGATCCCTGGGCTCTGAAACGTACAACGTTCCACTGTCGTGCCGAACGATGGTCGTTGAAGCACGCACAGAGCTTATGGTGTAGCGGACCGTTGGCGCGACACAGCCCATGGCTCAGGACCCCGGGTTCGCCAAGACCGTACTCAGCAAATTAATGCTGAGCCCCTGAGGGGAACTCGAATATTGAATAATCGAATTTGTAGAGGAGAAAATTCTCTAAAACTTTGCTCTCTTATTTTTTTTTTTTTTTTTCATATCTCGTACCGTTTGAGAGATATTTGCAAAAATAACGGAGATTTGACGCCCGCTATTGAATTAACGAAAACCAGCCGTTCGGAGATTGTCATGTGACATTCCTCACCCAGAACTCTCTCATGCATACACCATCTTGCATTGCGTATTTGATGATTTTCTTACTGTAACTTGTATGTTGTGATTTCTATATAATGGCGCACTGAAGAATTAACAAAATGCCATATAAGTATCAGTGAACTGCCATTAATAGTGCAAGAAATAAGGGAGTATACTGCAGACTTTACCTGTGGTGTTGTGGATAGCGTGTTGGACCGTAATGCTTATGGTCTGTGGTTCGGAACCCGTCACTACCAAAAACTTTTGGCCCACTTTAGGTTTGTAATTGCAAACGAACCGTTCATCTGACACGAAAATTGAATAACCTGATTGGTAGAGGGGAAAATTCTCTTCATCTTCGCTCCATACGTTTTTTTCATATCTTGCATCGTTCCAGAGATATTTGCAAAAATAACGGCGATTTGACGATGTCTGTCTGTCTGTAACGTGATCCAATTTTTTAGTTCGAACCGTTCAACCGATCGGCACCAAATTTTACAGACATAATTTTTGGCTACCAGAGATAAGACCCTCGCTTTTTCAAATATTTTGGACAAGAAATAGGTTAGTAATACCAAAAACAGCCGTTTGTAATATAATTTTAATTGCAAATAAAACATTCATCCCACGCGAAAGTTGAATAACCGAATTTGTAGAGGAGAAAATTGTCTACAACTTTGTTCCCTTATGTTTCTTTCATATCTCGTATCGTTTGAGAGATATTTGCAAAAATAACGGATATTTAACACCCTCCATTGAATTAACGAAAACCAGCCGTTCGGAGATGTCACGTGACGTTCCTCGCCCAGAACTCTCTCTGACATACGCGATCTTGCGTTGCGTCTTTGATGATTTTCTTATTGTAACTTACACATTGTCATTTCAAAGCAATGATGCACTGAAGAATTGACAAAAACACATCATTATTCGTACAATAAATGATAATCTAGTGTCTACAAATGCCATATTAGCATCAAATAACAACGGCCATCAATAGTATGAGATTAAAGAGCAGAATTTCTAGATGATAGCCATAGGAACTCGCCCGGGCTTTACGTTTTACACCGCCCATTCCTCGAGCCGCCTGGATCGCATATACCTCACCCGCTCTCTCGCAGGTGGAACCCGCCACGTGGAAGTCTGGTCCTTAGCCTTTTCAGATCATGAGGCATATATCTCCGACGTTAGGCTCATCCGACAGCGTGTGTGGCATAGTCGTGGCCTGTGGAAACTAAACGTGTCTCACCTGACCGCTCCAGACTGTCGACATATGATCGAAAATGCGTGGGCACAGTGTTTACGCCGTCTTAACGCCTATAACTCCACTCTATCTTGGTGGCTCTCCTGTGCAAAGCCAACACTGCGCAAGTCTCTGATGAATTACGGCCGAGACATCAAGACATGGCGAAACAACACTTTGAATTTTTATTATTCCATTCTTCGAGAATGTGTGATGATGCCTTTCTCACCAGCCAGGCAGACGATGGTTCACCGTACAAAGGCCCAAATCTCTTTGCTAATGCGCCGCCACCTAGAAGGGACTGTAATCCGATCTCGTACAAATGATAGAATAGGTGAAGAACATCCGTCGATGTACCATCTCATCCAGGAAAGACAAAAACGACGCCGGGCTCTGATACACGTCCTGATTGACGCGGAAGGTCACCGGCACAATACCCAACACGCCATCGGTCAGGCGTTTCATGCCCATTTCACAAGACTATATGAAGCTGTTCCGCATTCGCCAGAACTGATTTCAGAAGTCGCACAACTTATTCCAAGTACTCTCCCAGTGGAGGTGGCACGCGAACTCCAGGATGGCGTGACCACGGATGAAGTACTAGAAGCAATTAAAATGGGGCATAACAATAGGTCTCCTGGTCCCGACGGTATTCCCGTTGAATTTTATAAAAGTTTTGACTATTTGTTAGCACCTACATGGACGACGATCGCTCAAGAACTAATGTCCCCGGCGACTGAGATCCCTAAAACCTTCCTTGAAGGCATAATTATTCCTGTACACAAACCGAACGGGTCATCCAGAATACAAGATTATCGACCTATAACCCTGCTTAACAGCAATATGAAAATATTTACATGGTTGTTGGCCTCGCGACTCAAGAAAGTTGCACGGTACGTCACATCCTGCGACCAGACGTCCTTAGGAGGAGACAACAATATCCATACGGCTCTTTGCCGCTATCGAGACATGATAGCACTTGCCCGATATCAACGACTTCCTGGTGCCCTGGCTTCACTTGACTTTAGCCAGGCCTTCGACCGTGTTGATCACTCCTACTTACAGACAGTTCTCCAGCACATGGGTTTCCCTGGCGATATTATTGCAGTAGTTATGCGCCTTCTGACCGGCGCGACCTCCAAAATCAAGTTCAACGGTCGCCTCACCCCACCCGTGGTTATAACACGATCCGTCCGACAAGGCTGCCCACTTTCAACTATATTATACGCCTTTGCTTTAGAACCTTTGCTCCATGGACTACGCCAACGTTTGGAAGGTATGAGTTTACATGGGAACCGCTTCTGTTGTACAGCTTACGCCGATGACATCGTCCTTTATCTACGCACCCACATCCTGAGAACGACGTACGGGCAGCCCTGACGTGGGTGGCCACCTATGGCGAGGCATCAGGCAGCTTGCTCAACGTCTCAAAATCCAAGGTCTTGCTCATCGGCGAGGGCCTACCAGAGAGAAGCATCACTCCTCTAAGTGTACCCACCACCGTCAGATGTCTTGGCGTAGATTTTTCAGCCGATCTCCGCCGATCAGCAGCGATCAACGGTCGGCGATTGCTTCAAAGAATCAGGGGAAGTCTGGCAGATCACCGGCTACGATCCCTCGACATAGTTCAACGTACACAATATGTGAACATCTATCATGCCTCTCGCATACCCCATGTTGCTCAAGTGCTACCGATCCCAACTCTCCTGGCACGGCGTATATTGGCTGCGTTAGGCTCCTACATCAGCTCCGGATTGATATTCAAAGTGCAATACGACGCCCTTGCACTCCCGCGGGAACGTGGTGGGGTGGGACTAACACATGTGCCGACCAGAGTCACAGCGCTCTACGTCAGCTCTCAATTAAAAATCTGGCAACGTTGCCCACAGAGTCTCACTGGTATCCTATTCAGTGCCTTTGCCCCGGACTCTTTGGTAGCCCCAGTGATGACTGCAGCCATTCCAGTTACCTTCCATCATATCCGACGATTCTTCTTGGACCTTAGTTATGTATACAAATCTTTACCATCTGCTCGTTCGTCTCAGACTAAAACAGTATATGATCTGCTACAACAGTGTCGACCATCCAACCCGATCGAAATTAAGCATCCACAGTATGTGTGGCGGCATATATGGAAAGCTATTTACGAACGTTTTCTCAAATCAGACGTCCAGTCAGCCTGGTATCTCACTGTGAACGGAAAACAAGTAAACCGACATCGCCTGCATCGGATCCATCTCGCCGATTCACCCCTCTGCATTCACTGCGGAGTGGACGACACAGACAGCCACAGATTCCACTGTGGTCAGGCGAACGATGTCTGGACGCTTGCTCGGCGAATTTTGGCGTTCCTTACTCGCCAAACACCCGCCCAGATCGACATCAACATGCTCTTATTTCCGGAGGAGACTTTCTACCCCACCACCAAAACACACTCGGTAAATTGGATTCGTGGCTACACGATCCGATACCTCTTGGATCCTGGCGAGAAATCAGTACTTGGATACTGGAACTTTCTTAATGAACGACACTGCGTCCTAACCCGTAACCCAAAGAACCAGCAATATTTTTCCAACTTTTTATGGAGTTCCTTTCACAACCCACCTCGCAGCTGGAACGTCCAAGCGATGAGAAGATAAATCTTAACGCAACCAACCTGAACTGAACAGGACCCACAACGGAACATAATCAACGAGAAGACACGTTTGGACGATTCTAAGTATGCCGGCGGCAACAATACGGCGCACCTCTTATTATATATTAAATAAATATATACACGTAAAGAATTAAAAAAAATAAAGAATACAAAGGAGAAGAAGTTTTCCCAGTTTTTTTTTCTTCCAAATCTCATGAGTTTTATTTTATTTCATTTTCTTCATTATTATTTTTCTGCTTTCGGTAGCCTATTAGCTTTCCTTGCCCTTTATTAGAATTAGGTTAGTTGGACTGGGACTAGGATAAGGTAGGAGCCAACGCCTGAAGTGGACAAGTTTATATATTTTTTTTCTAAGGGCAAAAGTGGCGGTGGCAAGTTCCCCCCGCCCCCACTCCAAAAAAAAAAAAATAAAAAATAAAAAAAATAAAAAAAAAATAGGGTAGTTGGCAAGGCATTGGGCTATGATGGTAAAGGTCACTGGTTCAGAACCTGCCACTACCTAGTTTTTTTTTCTGAAAGTGTTTCAGACACTCTTATTAATTAATTGTTTATTATTTAGATTATTATTTTGGTCCAAAATGTTTGCAAAAACTTATAAAATTAAAAATCTATAGTGGGCCGTAAAACACGTCAGTGCGATTTTTTTCTCCTTTTTTTCCTAAAAGGGTTTTGGGCATCCTTATTAATTAAATAAAGCTATGTTCTTCAATGTTTAGAGTTGTGTATATGTAAAAATGCTCCCTCTAAATTGCAGTTTCTGCTATTTCGTGAACATACCGCGAAATACGTAACAACGAATTGAACAATGGTCTTTCGAAGCATATGCATGTAAACTGTGAGGAAGCTGTAATAATGAACATTCTGAACAATGTGCTGATACAGGTAGTTTGTACATACAAAATAAGTTCTAGATTTCTGTGGCAAGTGTAGTTCCTTAATGAAATGGGAGGGAAGTGTATACTTTGCAACAAATTACCTTCTTTCTTTTTTTAAGCGTTTATTCACTATTTATGGAATATATTGAAAGGCATTAATTAGAATCATTGCATCTACTAAAACGTTTGACATGGTTGCTATGGATGGTTTTAGCATAGATGTTATTACCTTTCCTGTAGTTCAAAATGTTCAAATGTTTGTACAGCTTATGGGACTTAACTACGGGGTCATCAGTCCCTAAACTTACAAACTACTTACGAACTAGGACGGCACAAATATCCATGCCCGAGGGGGGATTCGAACCCCCGACCGTAGTGGCCTTGCAGACCGTGACTGGAGCGCCTCAGTCTCCTCGGCCACCGCGGCCGGCCCTGTAGTTCAGATATGACTTCATTCATGTTACTCTGTAAAACAAATAGCAAATATTCTATTTCAAACCGTGATTAAGTTTTCTTTTACAGCTAAAATCACAAACGGTATAAGTGTGGTAATACTGAATTCCACATAACTCTAGTACTTAACATATATACAAAATTATTTGTTATATTTACAACAGTTAACAGTATCTCCCCAGTTTATGTACATGTGATAAAGAAGTTTATGTTTATAATTCGTTGCTATGTATTTCATGGCATGTTCTCAAAACAGAACAAATGCGCTTTTCAGAGAAAGCGCTGTTACCTTTGAACAACTCTTAATCTTGCAGAATGTAGTTGCGTTCAGTTAACAAGAGTGTGTGAAAACCTTTCAGGAAGCTATATATATATATATATGCGGTCGTTTGTTCATATTCGTTCTGGGGTGTTCGTTGAGAAATTTACTCAGTTTTCAGTTTTGTATTACAGATGGCGATGAACCATCACTGTCTGAAGAGAACGCCTGTGCACTGCCATGCCATGTCACATCACACAGAGTAGGTCGCAATTGAGTAGCTCACTGGCTGGCTGATGGGGCACAGTCCACCGTCTCACAGCAGCTAGCCAGTGAGCTACTTTCGTTTCAGTGTATAGTCATTCGTATCCAGTATAGGCAAAGAAAATAAACTTTGAACCACCATGGCAAGACAGGTGGTAATATTTTAACGGAAAAATATAATGAAAATGTGGGAGAGATATTCGAATGTTCAAATGTTTGTAGAGCTTATGGGACTTAACTCAATTTCATGTGAGTGTATTCCGACCAGGGCCATCCATGAACTTTGTGCTGCATAACGCTTCAAATTTGAATTCAAGGCCCACCACAGCGCCGCCATGTTTGCATGTGTATCCTTCCGTGACACCCACGCTGGTTTGCAATTTGAATAGTGGCGCGCTTGTGCAGAACTATTTTGTGCCTCTGGTTTCCAGTGTCGGTACAAGTGGACACGTTTTGACTCTCCTTCGTGTACTATTTACATTGTAGGACATTTTGCTGTACACAAAACCCAACCCACGAACCATTTGGTGTTTGTACAATCCATACTGTTTCCATCAGGTGATCATGCGGCCAAACAGTAGCTATGTTGTCGAACAGGACGATCCGTCGGATGTTTTTTCGTGTCTGAACAGTGCGCGCAATGACTTCGTGTTCGATACGCAGCCACTTCCAGCGTCTGGACACACTGCTACTGTGCCGCGTACGCCTACACTTTCTGCTTCCATGTGCATGGCTAGAACGCTGACTTTGTTCCGTTTCCATGCATTCTACCACCCATTCCCACAGCACTACCGAGTGTGTCTACCGCGTCAGTTGTCAGTTTTGTACCTAAAGCATCAGTCACATGTGATCCCATTAAACAACAACAGTGTTTCCTCTGCTGCCCAGGCATGCTGGCCCACCATGTGGCGGTTGGTCTCTTAAACTGCCGAGTTCTCACGCGAGAATCTGCGGATGTGGTTCCTACTGGTGGAACATTTATTCTGGGTTCACAGTATCACCAGTGAACCATCATGTTATGCATATCTCCTGTCAAGTCTCCAATTTCTTCTTGAACTACTCGGAGACATGATTCTAAGACCGCCATGGGCCAACTAGTACAACACCGTAAAACGGATCGTTCTTGAGAAATTGTCACATCCTGCTGACAAGGCGTTACAAGACTTTATCAACTCATCGTCCCTGGATGACTAGTCACTGTCGGATTTGTGGCAATCATTGAGGTCCCAGATAGACACCTCCCTCATTCCTGATTTCGCTCTCTGGCCCCTGTTGCTCCTGAAAATGCCAGTCGAGCTGCAGCTGCAGCTCCTGCCACATGTGGGCAATGCCTTGTACGAGTGACTATGCCTTGTAGACTCGACGTATCACCTGTTGTCTTTGCAAGGTCTTCTGCCCGTGCAGCCACGCCTACCCAGCAAGAAGATGACGCCATCCCCCACCATGGACTCGTGGCCGCTAGTGCATCCCCCCCTCCCCGAAACATAAGGAAGACAATCGGACAAATTGCTACTACCACATCAAGTTTGGTACAACCGCATGAAAGTGTCATGCACCTATATGCGACAAGTGGGGCGATGTAGGCGCCCCCCCCCCCCCCCCCGTCCAGCTGATGATGAGTGCCCTGCTGCGTTACATTCTGTGCAACACTCGCCTTCATCAAGTGCTCGTCTATATATTCATGACTATGTTTTGGGTGTGTATTACCTCATTGACATTGGGTGGATGTGTCCCTTCTGTCGCCCATGACGGCTACAGGACTTGTGTGAGCACACCAATCGCTTCTTCGAGCAGTGAATAACACACAGCTAATGTGTTTGGGCTCTACCTCCCACACTGTTCATCTTTCTTCAGACTGTCATTTACAGTGGACCTTTTCGGTCGCCGTCTTTTAACAGCCATTTCTAGTAATTGACTTTCTTTCCCATCATAAACTGTCGCTCACATTGTATCTCGCTCTGTGCGTCATCATGACTCTCGAAAATCTTTTCCCTGTGACTCTTTGAGTGATAGATCACCCCCCGCAAGTGTTAGTGTGGTAAAGGAGTGTATACACATGATTAACGGTGTCGACTCTGTGATCCATTCATGGATTAATGAACGCTGTTCAATGTCCAACCTACAGATTGAGCGCTACAACATCACACGCCGGCTCCAGGATGCAAAATCCCAGCTGCGGCCTCTTCCCACTCCAAATTGCACGTAACATCAGTAACAGTGCCTATAATCTTGGTGTCACTTACCTCTGTGAACAGTGGTGTGCGAGTCACACTTGCAGGACATATGCTAAGGTGCATGAACAATCTGTGGTAGCTAGATCACCTGACGCGCCTGTCAAAACTTTGCTTGCATCATACATTTTTTCCAAGTGTTTTTCCACCAAATGAAGTTCCGGACCTCTACCCTCCCCCACTGTCCAAAATATCACTTCTCTGTTATCTCTTACACTTCCAGATCCTTCCAATTTTTTCGCCCTACTTCCTCTACTACTCCTGTTGGAGCTACAAAACAAGCCATCAAGTGTGTGCAATTAAGTCTCCATGATCCTTCTGCAGTCCGCCCATCGGCTGTCTCCCCTCCTGTGGCGCCCTCAAGCAAGCAGGTGGACACTGCCGCAACCTTCCACCACTCCGAATCGTACGACCGCTCTGCTCGGCCGCCATCTTCGTGGTCGGGCAAGGTGGCACCCTCGTGCTTGCCAGCGGCTCCTTCCACAAGCTCACTGAGGATGGCCCCAGAGGATATTGAGAAGACAGTCAACACCACTCCCATTGGTCTATACCAATACATGTTCATGCCCTTTGGCTCAAAAACGCGACCCAGACTTGGCAACGCTTCATAACAGACACACTCCTCCCCTTAAAATTCTGCTTTATCTACCTCGAGGACATCCTGATTTTCAGCTCATCCATTGAGGAAAACAAGCAGCATCTCGACACGTTGGCACAGGCAGGTATCGAGCTCAATCACTTGAAAAATCAGCCGCACCTCCCCTCCGTCTCCTTCTTCAGCTATTCTGTTTCCTCCTCCGGCATATACCCTCCTTCCGAGAAAGTCGACACATTCCTTCAGCTTCCTCGCCCCTCCACCTTCAAGGAGCTCCGAAGGTTCCTGGAAGCTTTCAATTACTAGCGACGGCATCTACCTGGTGCCACCGACATTCAAGCCTCCCTCACCAATGCTATCGCTGGTAAGAACACCTTCAGTTCCCACCCTGTTCCATGGACCCCTGCCATGTCAAAGACCATTGGCTCCCTCAAGCAGCTCCTTGCCCAAGCTATCACCATCGCCCATACCCTTCCTGATGCGGACATATTCATTACCACTGATGCCAGTGACTCTGCTATCGGTGCAGTCCTTAGTCAGTCGGACAATGGAGATGTCTCTCCCCTCCAGTTCTTCTCCAAAAAGCTTTCCCCAGCCCAACACAAGTTCTCTGTCTTCGACCGTGAGTTTCTAGCCGTCTATGAGGCTATCAAGCACTTCCGCGCTGACATTGAAGGCAGAGATCTCTACGTCGTTACTGACCATGCCGCTGCCATCCAGAACCCTCCTTCCCACCCCACCCCTCCTCGTTACTTATGCCACCTCGACTACATTGGCCAATTCAACACTGATGTATGCCACATCAAGGGTGCAGACAATGTAGTCGTGGACTTCATCTCCCGGATCAACGCCGTGTCATCTCTCATCGACCTCTCCAATCTCGCCCTCCTCCAATCAGTGGATGACGAGCTGTTACAACTCATCTTCGACCACTCCTCTTCCCTCCACTTTTCCAGGTGTTGTGGGTGAGGTCGTGTGCGACGACTCCACTGGCCGACTGTGCCTCATCCTTCCCTGCATCCTGCAATGCAAAATTTTCCAGGTGCCACATAACTTGTCGCACCCAGGAATCCGAGCCACCACCAAACTTATAACTGATTGTTTCGTCCAGCGGGATGTCAGGTGCGATTGCCAGGCCTGGACTCATGCCTGACTTCCTAGTCAGCTAAACAAGATCACCGTTCATACTTCCCTGCTCCCATTCCCCCTGCCATGGGCCGCTTCCAGCACGTCCACAATGACCTAGTAGGACCACTTCCCCTGGCTGATGGCTTCGGTACATGTTGCGGCCATTAACTGGACCACCCAATGTGCCAAGGCCACTCCTCTGTCTGACATCACAGTGGACACAGTGGCCAAGGCCTTCCTCCTTTCCCAGTTCAGCTGCCCCTTAGTCATCACTACTGACTGAGGACGACAGTTCAAATCGGCACTCTTCTCTGCCATTTGCCACCTCTGTGGCATCAAATGTATTCATACCACCGCCTACCACCCGCAGAGCAACAGTCTGATGGAGCAATGGAATCAAACCCTCAAGTCCTCCCTCTGGTGGCACGATTCCTTGTGCGTGAAGCCCTTCTGCTCGTTCTGCGGGCCATGTGCAAGGAAGATCTCCGTGGCACCATAGCTGAGGTTGTCTATGCACAAACACTCCTCCTTCCCAGCGAACTCATCATGCCCTCTCCCGTCCCCTCCTCTGCTTATCTTCCTACACTGGTGGAGCGTGTCCGCCGGCACTGTGCCGCAATATCCCCTCCACCTCCTTCCAGCCACACCTTCCCCCAATCTTTCTTCCTAAGGACCTGTCCTCTTGTTCTCACATCATACTTCAGGATGACACGGTTCAATCCCGCTCTCCCCACCCTATTCAGGTCCCTACCCTGTCCTTCGCCATTCCACCAACACCCTCACCATCCTCATCAACCACAAACGCTCCACTGTTTCTATCAACAGCCTGAAACTTGCTTGTGTTGAGCCATCCACCGCTCCGCAGCCTCAGACCTCTCTTCGCCCCCTCACCACCTTCGAGGTTGATCCCCTCTCGATCCCTCCTCCCTCCGGCCAACCGCTCCCAGATGACACTGTTGAACTGCCGGTCACTCAGCTGCCACAACCTTCTTCACCAGTGGCTATGGCCCCCCCTTCCCTTCGCCCCCACAGGAAAATGGTTTCTCGGTACATGGGGGGGGGCTGTGTGGCGGCGAAAGCTCGAAACCAGCACCAATATGCTCGAGTGTGCACTCTGCGGTGATGAAACTCTTTGGGCGTGCCGCCATGTAAAGGAGTCATCATTGATCTGAGGCATAATCCACATCACTTTGAACTTTAATTTTGAACAATTATGTAAAAATTATTCAGTGTTAGGCATATAGAAAGTATATCTACAGTGATTAATCCTTCATATTAGTACCACATTCAAACATACACCTCGAACTTTTCTATTCCACACACAAACAGTGTAAATTTGTATTATTGATGTGTGGACTGTAAGTACTGGATTGTAGATATTGTAATTAATGAGACTTGTTCCCTGGCCTTAAACGGGGACAACTGGGCACTAAATGAATCATTAAAGTGTCAATGAACTGTAATTGTATGTGTTGCCTACATTATTTGTAGCAGATTAGTTTTGACCAATCCAATTTCAGCCAGCTGCTACCAAGAGCGCCAATCTATGAGAACTTCAAGAACCAACAAACTATGACCTGGTACATTTCAAGGTCCAGTGGGGATATAAATTTTAGAACTATATGATTCCGAATGACAGGAAAAGTTTTGTGCTTGTCAAATCACCTAATTTACTCTTGTTATAGGGTTGCAATCATTTAACCGAATTTACTAAAATTTTGGAACCTCTCATTGATGTTCCTAAACTTTCATCACACAAATTTTCTAAGTTTTTTGTTTGGGTAAGGTTTCAGTTAAATATAAATTTCTTGATGATCTGATGTGGAAGATATCATGGTATAAAATAAAAGATTCTGACAAAAACAGACAGCCTGGTGGAATGACACAGTCAAGGCAGCCTGTACAAAGAAAAAGAAGGCATATCAAAAATGGCTCCATACTAGAAATCAGGCAGACAGAGAAAGTTATTTTGAAGAAAGGAATAAAGCCAAACGGATAATTGCAGAATCCAAGAAGAAATCATGGGAAGACTTTGGAAACAAGCTAGAATCTCTGGGCCAAGCCGCGGTAAAACCATTTTGGAGTGTAATTAGTAATCTTCGAAAGGGAGGGAAGAAGGAATTAACAAGTGTTTTGGACAGGTCAGGAAAGCTGCTAGTCAATTCTGTGGACGCCTTGGGCAGATGGAGGGAATATTTTGAGGAATTGCTCAATGTAGGTGAAACGTCCAATGATGTATCAGATTTTCAGGTAGAATGGGATAGGAACGATGATGGAAACAGGATCTCATTTGAGGAAGTGGAGAAAATGGTCAGCAGATTACAGTGCAATAAAGCGGCTGGGGTGGATGAAATTAAGCTGGAACTCATCAAATACAGTGGAATATCAGGGAAAGAAAGAACTGGAATCGAGGTGCAGCAAAGCTAATGCAGTGAGTGCTCAGCTAAGATCTACTCTCTTCTGCAAGAAGGAAGTAAGTACCAAGACTAAGTTAGCAGTGCACCGCTCTATCTTTCGACCAACTTTGTTGTATGGGAGTGAAAGTTGGGTGGATACAGGTTACCTTATTCAAAAGGTAGAGGTTACAGATATGAAAGTAGCAAGAATGATTGCAGATACCAATAGATGGGAACAATGGCAGGAGGGTGTCCATAATAAGGAAATCAAAGAAAAGCTGGGAATGAACACCATAGATGAAGCAGTTAGAGCGAACAGACTGAGATGGTGGGGTCATGTTACATGCATGGGAGAAGCAAGGTTACCTAAGAGACTCATGAGCTTGTCAGTGGAGGGTAAGAGGAGTTGAGGTAGACCAAGAAGAAAGTACTTAGAATCAGTGCAGAATGATTTTGAAGTAAAAGGCATAACATCAGACGAGGCATCAATGTTAGCATTGAATAGGGGATCATGGAGGAATTCTATTAGAGGTACTATGCTCCAGACTGAACTCTGAAAGGCATAATCAGTCTCTAATGATGATGAGAAAAACAAGTGCAGAGGTAAAAAATATAATTTTTTACATTTAAAAAAAAAAAAAAAAAAAAAAAAAAAAAAAAAAAAAAAAAAAAAAAAAAAAAAGACAGAAAGAAAGAAAGAAAGAAAGAAAGAAAGAAAAAAGAAAAAAATTAATAATCCTTTTAACCGATATTCAGTTATCTGGAACTATGGATACATATGTAAATATCATGCACATTAAGTTGTAGATCATGTCACTAATGAGGAGGTACTGTACAGAATTGAAGTGGTAGGACCGGAGGAGCCGAAAATTGTGGTTGTGTGCGCATAGTTAAGCCTGAATGATTGTGATTCTTGTTTTGAGGAAGGTCATGGCCTAAAATTTAATGTGGTTGACTATTTTATGAGCCTCTCGGCAGTTCAGTGATCACCTTTATGGAGAACTGCTAAAAATTTCTGGCATAACTAAAAGATGGGTTGATTAGTAGGACACATTCTGAAGCATCAGGATAAACTATCTACCGAGGTGCAAAAGCCTGCCCTGTAAATTTACTTTATTTGTTGATGATAAAGAATCTTCATGAGTGGAAACTAGTGACAATTTTGACAAGTCCATAAAAAATATTCTCTCTGTTAATGGACTTTCACTTAATTCATTCAAGTAAGACCAATTTTATTGTTCTTTACAAGGAGGGAAAAGAGAGAGAGAGAGAGAGAGAGAGAGAGAGAGAGAGAGAGAGAGAGAGAGAGAGAGAGAGAGAGAGAGAAGGACATAAACCTGACTTATGGCAATCAATCAATAGGAAGAATAGAGGTAACTAAATTCTTTGGAGTGCATATTGACAGTAAACTGAACTGGATATATCATATCCAACAGACCCTAAAAAGTGGGCTGAGCTACATAAGCAATTAGAGTAATCTCTTTCTTTGGAGACTTAGCAACTATAAAGGCTATGTAGAATGGGTATTTACACTCCATTATCTCTTACAAAATTATCTTCTGGGGGAATTTATCTTCAGCAAAAAAAGGCAATTAGTGTTATGCGTAAGAGTACCACCTAGAACTTCATGCCGTAACCTTTCCAGAAAGCTGATAATAATTACCACTGTATCCCAGCACATTTATTCATTTATGTGTTTTGTAATAAAGAACCCTGATCAGTATGCCTGGATAGAAACTAACACAACTGTTACACATGAGGGATGGAAAATTTTCATTATGACCTCAAGAACTTGGCACTGGTTCAAAGAGGTGTCATACGGTCTGACTCCAAAATTTTTAACACTCTACCAGAACAGATAAAATCTTTAAGAGACAATGAATCTCCAGTTAAAGAAATATTTGCTAAATTTGTCCATCTATTCACAAAAAGAGTTCTATGAATTAAAAGGGAAATTTGCATTTAAATACCTATGGAGTGCATACATATGGAGTAGCACCACCCAGCACAACAGAATCAGACACACAAACAGCCACTGCTGGCAAGCCAGGGAAACTTGTAAAGCCTGCTGTCCATTTTGGTAGCCCCAAATCAGACTCTTGGTCCAGAGGGAAAATTCAGCCTTCATATCATACATAAGAATTTTTGTACTTTTAAAAACAAGCATTAAGATCTAGATGTAAGTAATCTATGCACAGATAGATCCTATAATATAGAGCCAGTCAATAAACCAAATACTAATCCTTTGTCAGGTAGGGGGCTACAGTGATCTTGGGGTAAAGCGCTTGACTGGAAACCGAAGGGTCACAGGTTAGAAACCCGGTCAGACTTTGGATATTTTCAGCCTGCATTTTAACACATCCTTCACCTCTAAATGATGTAAGGAGTTGCCAGAAACAACACGTGGTTCAGATTCCACATTAAGCTGTAGGTCCCCTTTCCCCGGTTGGATAACTGGGATAGGCTACAGACACGCAAGTCGTCGAAGTGGCATCCAATTGAAAGACTTGCACCAGGCCAATAAACCACATGAAATTATTATTAATCCTCTATTATTGAGACATACTAATGTAACCCACAAAAACTGACATTTAAACCTGTTACGAATGATAAAGTATCATCATCATAATCACTTGCACAGTTCCTAGCCACAGGCTGGGTCTTTTTGGAACACAAGCCTCGCCACTTTGTCCTGTCTTTGCACCATCTCTCTGTTTTCACTCTGGCCCAGTCTACTCCTCTCTTCATGACACAGTCCTCCACTACTTATAGCCATTTATCCCTTGGTCTTCCTCTGGGTCGTTTCTTCTGTATCTGTATTTCGTGTATCCTCCTGGGGATTCTCTTCTCCTCCATTCTCTTTAAATGGCCATACAACTGCTGTCTTGATCTCTCTATCCTATTGTGTAAGGGCTCCTCTCTATTTCCCTGATCTTCTCATTCCTCATACTGTCTCTCTTGTTACCCCTATTCTGGTTCGTAGAAATTTCATTTCTCCTGCTTGTATTTTGCTCCTATCTCTTTTCATAGTCACCCAAGTTTGCAATGCACATGCCAATAACAGAACATAATAATTTTGGTATAGCACTCCTTTACTTTTCTGTGGTACATTCTTATTCCACTCGAAACTCCTAACACTTCTCAGAAATACTTCTGCCTGTCTGGCACGTTCTATAATCATCTTGACATTTCTCTCATTTTCCTCAATTACACTTCCCGGTACTTGAAACTTTCTACCTTTTTCAGCTGTTCACCTCCAAGTGTTATTCCTTTCACTGGTCTATCCTTTTTCCTGCTAGTTACCATGAACTCACATTTACAGATGTTGAACTTCATTCCGTATTCTCCTATTGTTTCTTACCAAGCATCTAACTGCTCCTGGATTTCCTCCTCCTTGTTAGCCCACACCATGAAATCATCTGCAAACAGCATTGCTTTCATCTTTCCTTCCTCAAGTTTCCTTGCTACCTTTGTCATTATGTCATCCATAACCACAATGAAGAGAAGGGGTGACAATACACTGCCCTGCTTCAGCCCACACAATTGTTTGAACCATTCTGTTCTTCCATCTCCCACTTTCACACAACTCATAGTTCCACAATACATCTCCTTCACTCTGCTTACAGTCTCTTTTTCCACAAGCCTAATTTCAAGTGCTTCCTACACTTTTTCTATGACTAGAAAAGCCATCAACAGGTCCTCCTCATATTCATAATGGTGTTCTTGAAATTGCCTTACTGCAAATTTAAGGACCACTGTTGATCTTTCAGGTTGGAATCCACACTGTTCTTCTCTAATTTCCCTCTTGACTTTGGTTTGAATTCTACATTTCTGCACTCCTTTCTATTTCGTTTCTTGAATATTGGGAATGTCAATCCTTTCTTCCAATCTTCTGGTGTCTTCTTTTCCTTCCATATTACCCTCATCACCCAATACAGCCACCGTTTCCCGAGTTCCCTTACTGCTTTCACCATTTCCACATTCACTTCATCCACCCCTGGTGCTTTTCCCCCGGTAGCTGTGAAGGCTCTACAAGAATCCTGAAAAGTGGTGGCTGGCAGGGCTCTGGTGAAGCTATGAAAGGCCCAGCAGGCCAGTAATAGATTTGGTATATTGCTTTCAAAACAGGAACCAGCCAAAACAAGATAAATTAAGTACATTCCACCAAAGTATCACGAGCCTTATGGGTAAACCTGAGCTTTTGGTCTCAACATAAAGGAAAAATCACTTGTTGCAAGCACACATACTGTTTCACACAGCACCATGTAAAGACTGATGCCTCAACTGGAGAGTTATGTCTTAGCTAATACACATTGTAGACTAAATAGAGAGCAAGGTGGAGCTGAAATATATTCCAAAGTGGGTGTATCTCGTAAATTACTTGACTTAAAAATGCATTGTGAAGATTTTCATTTTGAAGGCTGTGCCTCTGAAGTATATGCTGATAATAGTCTATTATTGTGGTAACAATGTATAGGGTCCAGTAGGGAAGAATGTGTTTTCTTAAAACAGCTTGAGTCAGCTCTGCTAAAAATGTACCCAAAGGGTAAGCCGCGTATCATTATAAGTGACTACAATGTTAACTTCCTTACATACAGTACCAGAAAAATTGAATTTGAACATTTATTAAAAACCTTTAATATAAAGCATGGATTGTAAAAGGGATAAAAAAAACCTTCATATAAGGCAAAAATAGAATTATATATTTCACAAAGATGTTCTAATAAGCCTGAAATGAACACTATGGATCATGTTGTAAAATTGTCAAAAGAGTTATAAGTCCTCCAAAACTCGCATATTAAATCTGAAATAAGAATCTCAAACAATAAAATAAAAATCATCTGAAGTGTCATCAAAAGAGAGCTGGGTAAAAAAGATGAAAAGGTATCCATCATATAAGTTACACATCATGGTACCTGTTGTTTGATTAAAGATACTGCTCCAGTTACAATGTCTTTAATGAGCATTTTCTAACAGCTTCTGAGAAAATTGGTTGCAAGTTCTCAGTAAAGGCTATGGACCTCCTGAAAGGAAGTGGATTATGCAAAATAAAATAAATGCTCATATCCCCTGTTAAGGTCAGTGAGGTCAAAAGAATCATCACTGAATTGCAAAACAAGAATTCATCGGGCTTTTAAATTTCCACTAAGGTACTTAAATGCTGTCACAATGCCATTTGTATAATACTATGACACATATTTATCGAGTCCTTTAAACAAGGTATTGTCCCAGACAGGATGAAGTATGCTGAGGTCAAACCACTATTCACAAAAGGGGAAAAAACTTATCCTTCAAAGTACCGCCCTATCTCCCTATTAACGTTTTGCCAAAGTCCTTGAGAAACAATAAAAGAAATGTGGAACACCTTAACACCCACAAGGTTCTTAGCCAATGTCAGTTTGGATTCCATACAGGCCTATCAAATGATGATGCTATATTTGCCTTTACAAATACTGTTTTAGATGCATTAAATAATAGATTATTTTAAGTTGGTATTTTTTTGTGATTTACCAAAGCCTTCAACTGTGTGAATCATGACATACTCATATCAAAAGCAAGTCTGTTATGGTTTAAGTGCCAATGTAAGAATGTGGCTTAGATCATTCCTAATTGCAGAGGGTTTCATTGAACCAGAAAGATGGAACAACAGCCTTATCTGACTGGGGAACAGTAAGAATAGATGTGTCGTAAGGTTTGGTACTGCGACCCTTGCACGTTATAATTTTTATTAATGATCTTCCACTTTGTACAAAAGCTACTTGCAAATTTACTCTCTTTGCAGATGATACTTCTCTTTTAGTTGAAAACTGCACGTCAGTGACCTTACATCAGCTACAATAGCTTGACTTTAAATTAAAAAGAAAATAAATAATAAGAAATTCATTTCCATGAGTCTTAGAAAGTTCAGGATGAATTAAATCTAAGCCGTATCAATGAATACATACATCGAGTTTATTCTTCTAAATTTTTATGCCTCCATATTGACAATAAACTAAACTGGTCTTTCCATATTCGGTATCCTACACTCTTTGTGTTACAGCAGCAACTGCGAATACTGTCACTATTATGGCTGCTGATTTTGGCTATTTTCATACATTGTTGGTGTCTGACATAATATTCTGGGGTAATGAAGCAATGCCAAAAAGTCTTTGTTATTCTGAAAAGACCTGTGCATATTATCAGTGGGATTAAAAGATAGCATTCCTGTGTGCTTTTTAATTAAGAACCTCCCTATGTACAAAACAATAGTATTTATCATGCTCATGAAAAAAGATCAAAACATAACATGCATGTTAACAAGAAAAACCTGAGTTTTGTGCAAAAGGCTATTCATTAGGCCTACTCAAGCATGAAAATATTTGTGGTGCCTAGTATCAAACATGGACAAAAGCCATTTTGTTAATTTTTCAGTAGAGTCAAATTTTTGTTTCTCTATGTTAAATTTCAGTTACGAGAGTGAAATTTTTTTTCTACCATCCCTATGAGGAAGAAAACCATTAAGAATTTTACTCTCAGGCAATGTAAAACACATTCAAACATGTCGATGTCCATTTTTGAAAGTAAAATTGGCTTTTGTCCATCTTTGATACAAACATTCATATAATTGTCCATGTTTAAAACAAACTATCCCAATAGTTGGAAAAAACAGGTTGCAGGATGACACGAATATAAAGGACATAAGGTTATTCTTATACACTGTTAACAATTTTAAGATTCAATTCTGTTCTTGCTTCACTGTATTTGTGGGCAAATAACCTCTAGTTCATTGCATGGGTCTTCCAAACAATCATATTCATAATCATCAAAAGTTTCTTCATTTTCACTACAACTGTTCTTATTAATGACTTTGACATACCACTTAAGAGAGGCATTAATTTTCCCCTCTTTTCTGAAGTACTGACCTAGTATTTATCAACATCTTTCAGTTTCTGAGGGTTTACGTTCACACCAATGCCAATAGATAAAGGATTCATTAACATTAGACTTATTTGCCTTGTCTTTGTTATCTTGTGCTCAATACTTGTGTCCAAATTGTAGCCTACCTCACCTTACAACAATACTGCCTCTTTTCGTGCGCCTGAATGCAATTCTTTTACACTGTGAAATCTTGAAATGAAGTTGAATAGCAGATTTCAGATAAATCTGTGATTGTTCTTTTCAATTCGGTAGTTCCCAGGTTTGTCCAATCACTTTCACTGTCCCGTACCTTATGAACACCTCATAATACTCATCAGAATTTAACTAGTTGTCATCTTCTTGAGGTTCTTCTCAACAAGTCCAAAAATCCTATATAAGGGCAAATATGAGTGTCCAGTAACTGGAAATACCAGTTCAGGTGAACACTCTGAAACACTGTCTTTAAAGAAAAGTATTTTCCCAAATACTAATCTTATAAGTAAAACACTGGAAAAAAAAAAACATGAACACACGCTCTCCGTGGTGTGGCACCGTAAGTTATTACACGGAGAGTGCATTGTAAGCTTTTTTTACCATTTATACTGCCTTCTTAACACAAAATAAGCCCATGTACCATTATAACCGTTTGTAATTCCGCCTCGTAATTTTGTGTAAATTCTGTCACACAGATAATCTGAAGACGCTCTACTAAAGGGCGAAACACGTCATTAACTAATAAAAAATTTGGAATCCAGACGGTTTGAAGGAATATTTATTCTAACTGATTACTACTGTACACCATGGATTGTAAAATTAAGTGGTAATTTCCTAGAACACCCAGGAATCACTGAAATTATCAATTAAGTATTTTAATGTGGCACAATTGTAAATTATTTCACTACCTTTGTGTCTTTACCTAGTATCTATAAACTTGTCATTATGTGTAAATGCATATAAACATGTAATTATTAGTAGGCCTATATGTTGTTTCTATACACATATATTGAAATTTAACTACTGTACCATTTTCATGTAAAATCATGACTCGTTCCATATCTGTGCAATTCTCTTGCATAACGGGTCAATGGGACAGGCATAAATAAATACATTATCTGTTGTATTATAACTTTTTTAAAATTTTGAAGTTAAAAATTACAATTATGTAAAACATTTTTATGTAAAGCTGTTTTTAACATAATTTGCATTTGTGTTGTCTTGTACATTTGACTTGTTCAACATCATATGTGACATGTTCACGAACAATGATTAACAGAACATGAAAAAAATACAATTCCAATTTAATATTGAAAGGAAGTGTGTGTGTGAGTGAAAGGAGGGGGGTCACAGGGAGACCAAGAGATGAGTACAATACACAGCTTCATCTGGACATGTAGTTTGATGTTCTTACTCAGAGATGAAGAGGCACAGGTTAGAGTAGTGTGGACAGCTGCATCAAATCAGTTACCAGAGAAGACCACCAAGACATTATCATAAATCACTTTACTTTTTAATAGCAGAACTAAATTTTTAAATATGACAGGTATTAAGAAAAATTCTTTGAACCACCGAGTAATAATGACTTGATATCTAACTTTATTGTTTAATGTCTCAGTAAAATGGGATTTTCTTCATAAGATTCTGTACATCAATGAATATTATAGGTTACATTATTTAAGGTCTGCTATTGATCAGAACACTATGAATGGTGACAAAACATGTTAATTTTTACAAAACAAATTTATTTACAGTATCACAGAATACCTTTATATACAGCAAGTACAAAATGTAGCTAACAATTTACATATGCATAGGAATGAGTTTATTTATGAGCTAGTTCAATGATACTATCAGCCAGCTCACATTCAAAATTTGATGTTTGAAATTGCATAGTAAATTTTCCTCCAGCAGAATTAGGACAATCCCAAATCTTACTTAGGGCTGCAAAATATATGCAGGCTGTAGAGTATTATTTCAGTCACTGAGTTAGGCTAATTGTATTTGAGGGTGTTGGAAGCAGTGTTGAAAGGCAACAAATACCTCATTAGAATCATTGGGAATATTAAATTTGCAAAATTATGCATTCCAAATTGTGATGCATTCTTTCCACTGTATTTCACAAAAGGAATGTTATCCCCTTTATTATTTGACTTCTGAAACATATAAGTTTTAGTTCTTGCTGCTTTACGCATGTAGTAGGCAGCAAATGCCAAACTAAATAGAGCCAATATCAGGCACACATTTAACAGGAATTTTTCTATCAAATTATTAGTATATTCTTTGCCCGATAACCATTTGGCAAAGGACACTGGGAAAAAGTGTTCCGTTAACACTTTTGTAGAGGAGGCAAGCAAATTCATTTTCGTACATAACAATAAGCTCACATAACAAGACGTAAGAGAAGTGTAAATTAACAGAATAATGAAAGATGTAATATTTTTCATGCTAATACATGTCCCCAAGAAAAAACAATGATGATCCCTCTCTATGATGCATTTCTTACATACTGAGCAATGGGTACATTTTATGAATGAATTTTGACAGCAGCGAGGGCAATACCAAATTCTCTGCACTGATATGTCGGAACTCGAAACGAAATCATAATCATAAAACTTATTTTCTTCAACATGCCCATTTTTTTCATTGTTACTATTCCATGGAATTTTTGAGTAGTAGTCTTTATAATCTTCGGACTCGGCATTCCCTAGCTTCCAGTCAAAGTAACTTTCGTCTTCATTTCTTGTCGCTGTGCAATTACGGTTGCCAAGTAGCAGTGCCAACCAATTTAAATAGACTTGCAGCAGTAACAATGCGAAAATCAAAACACTTTGTCCAGTTTCATCAAGAACTCCAAGTGTCACATACAAAACCCACAACGAAAACAAGACTGTAAACACTGGAAATATTTTCAATATCTGTACACGGCAATCATTCATACTCGCACTTGTTTTTACTCATTAACTGTTAATACTCAGTAATTATCAGTTCAGTATAAAGCCTACTGTAGTTTATATTACTCAGTACTCAATGAGCCTTATATAAATTTTAACTCGGAACGAGCAAAGACTATGTTTAATTTCTGGCCCTTTTAAAAACATCGATTCAAGTATAATACATAAACAATGAAGAACTTGATCTTGACATTTAACTATTAATAGAAATTCCAACAATAGTTTGTAGTGATGCTGAAGCACTTTATTTTCATTTTGACATTACTATGTGCGTAACATAACCTGACTGTTCTCGGTATTGACAGTACCCTATAATGAATTAAGTTAGGCCTATATTATGACTGATTTAGGCCTATCTACCTTTTTGCGCTCGCTTTCTAGCAAAAAGGGACTGCCAGAACTCATTACTCTCTCAGGTAACTACAAATTACATTCTTGTTGCTATTTATTACGAAACTGTTCACGCCTTTTCACTTCCCTTTACTGGTTTCCGTTCGGAGAAGGAAAAGGCGGAATATTTTGCTGGTGTCGGCGAGCTATTCAAAAGCGTAAACAGAGCATAAAGACACGAAAAGCTGTTTTAGTAAACTTATATAGTAGCAAATTCGATCAATTTTCAATGTAAAAACTGCATCGTAAATAAATAAGAGGAATTTAATAAGCCTTGCTCTTCCCAAAGTACCGACATGTAACTTAACATGGTAAATACTTTCAGGGGAAAGACTTAACGTAATTTAGATAGAACAGGCATTGATTAAAAAAATTGAAATAATGATGCACAGTAACACATTTTGAAGATGATTTTTACTCAATCAATATTTTTGCCTAATTTTCCAAATATAATAAAAGCTATTTGCGAAATACAACAAATAAACGAATATCAAAGAGAGTGCGGAATACTCACGAAAACTATGTTAAAAGGGTAGTTTTAAACTACCGCACTTCGGTTTATCGTGTAGGCAACGTAAAACAAAAACCTCCTTTACTTATTCGGCAATTTCTGTCAGACTGTACATCTGATTTGTTAACATGGACTTGGCTTACAACGATTAATTTTTTTATGGGGGGGGGGGGCACAGTCATCATTATGGTTTATTTCACGGTGTGCAGTGTCATAAGACTTGTATCTGCACCATTATTTTTCTCTTAGGAATATAAACGTTACTAATGGAGTTAATTCTCTTACCGACTTAAAACCCAGTTCGGTTTAATGCTTGTTAGACTTTTTCACATAACAACCGTCTCAAATGATGATACCGCCCTTCTTGTTTATTTGAAGTAGTTGTTAAATGCTTACATATTCATGTAGATCCAACGTGAATGCAGGATGGACTATAACATGAGTAAAAATGGATATGATTACACAACACAGTGTAGAAGGATGTGTATTTGGGTTGCTATTGGTAGTGCGAGAGGATTGTAGCATCTCCCAATCTTATTCAGTTTGTAAAATGAGCAAGCTATGAAGGAAAGCCAGGAGAAATTAGGAAAACCAATTAAAAGTCCATGGAGATAAAAAAAAATGATGACATTGTAATTCTGTAAGAGATTGCAAAAGAACTGAAGAGCCACTCCATCGCCACAAGCATCTAAACTGTGGGTGATTGGAGGAGGGGAGGATGCCAGCATAGTGGTTGTGTGTGTATAACTGTCTGAGTGATTGTGTGAATGTATGTGTATCTTTTTCTGATGAAGGCCATGGCTGAAAATTTAAGTTGTGTGAATGGGATTATCTATTTTTCGTGCAGCTACTTTTCTTGTCTCCAAACATCTCTTCTATTTTCCTGTAGGTGCCATCTATATTTCCCCTAGTTAAACATTTTGTTAAGGATTTATATTTTTTCTTCTAGCTACTCCTGCTTAGCCAATCTGTACTGTCTCTCAACCTCATTTTTCAGGCGTCTGTAATTCTCTTTATGTCTGCTTCACTCACTGCATTTTTATATTGTTTCCTTTCAGCATCTCTTTTGTTAGCCAAGAGTTTCTATTAGGCCTTGTCCATCTACCTTTATTACTTTGTTTTTCAGAGTTCCCCATTCTTCTTCTGCTGTATTACTTTCTTCCGTTTTGGTCAATCCTTGCATAATGCTCCCTCTGGAACACTTGGCAACCTCTAGTTCCTTGCACTTATCCAGGTTCCATCTCTTTACTTCTCCACCGTTTCCCACATTCTTACATTTTAATTTACAGTGCATAACTGGTAAGTTATGGTCAAAGCCTGTACATACCCAGGGAAATGTCTTAACATTTTTAAACCCGTTTTCAAAAAACTATGTCTGACCGTTATACAGTAAATTTGGTAGAGCTCATCCAAGACATCATGACCAGTGTGTAGCAATGCATTTTCATCTTGTGTGCTGGGTGAGCCCATTCCTGTGTTTTGGAGGGTTGACCGCCTCAGTTGCATGTTGCCTGCTGGTCACGGGTACACTGGCGAGGAGCAGTTGACAGTTGACTGACAGACAAAGTATACACCTCAGCAGGCAACATGCAACTGAGGCAGTTGCACCTCCAAAATGAAGGAATGGGCTCACCCAGTGCACAAAATGAGACTGCATTCTGCTCACTGGCCACAACTTCTTGCATGAGCTCTACCTTTAGTTGTCTCCTGGTCTCTTCCACATTATGCTTAAACTAAGTATTGGTCATGATTAAATTGTGCTCTGTGCAAAATATAGCAGGTGACCTCCTCTCATTCCTTTGAATTTTTGAATGACATCTCATTCTACACAATAGATGAATTTTTTATTTTACTTAGTAATAATCTCAAATACCCGCAGAAGTATGTGTGTCAAGTATCAGTGGCTTATCCGGATCCAAAAGGCATGTAACATGTTTTACTGAGAAGTGCATCTTTAAGTTTTTGAAAAGTGCATTGAAATTCCTGGATCCACTTAAATGGTACATACTTCTAGCAATGTCGATGAAACAGAGCGGTGATTTGATGCATGGTGGGTATAAATTTTATGTAATACGACAACCTCGCCAGAACTGACTGTATCTCAGAAACATTCTTTGGTGCTGGAAACCGACAAATGGCAGCCCAAATGCTTTTGTGCAGGGTGGATAGCTGATTTGTCAATCATATGGCACAAGTATTCTAATTATAGAACCACAAATACACACTTGTCACAATTCCATTTAAGACCAGGAGATGGTAAGATGGGATAAAACTTTTCCCTAGTTGTACAAGTGATCTTCAGCTGTCTTCCCAGAAACTAAAATGACATCCAAATAAGTTCCACAACAGGGTATGTTACATAAATATGCTCAATGTACCTTTGAAACAAAGCCAGTGCAGATGAGCTAACAAATGGTAAACATCCGAAATGGAACAGGGAAAGGTGTTTGAAGATACACACTGTTCAAATCAATTTTTAAAAACTATTTTCCACCTAGACATTTATTGTAGAGTTACAAGGTACACTACTTATATGAGTACCGTCACAATATTGGTTTGGCTGGTTATCAGAAATGACTGAATTTGGATAATATGAAGTTCATTCTTTATTATCCCTTTTTGGGATTGTTCATAATCCATGCAATGATTTACTCGGGCATATATTTTGTGGTTTATCAACAAACAAGTTTATTAACAATGAGCCTAGCTATTACATTCATATTTGCAATTGGGGACAAAAAGATTACCCGAAGTCCAAGAACAGAGCATTTGGCATTCCCAATTTAACAAGTGCCAGTGTTGCCAGCTCACTGGTCTGTGCAGCTTCAGCTTGCTGTTCACGTAGTAAAATAGAAGCAGTACAATAGTTAAGATACAGAATGGTGGTCTGTCACGACGGTGAATGGTTTGCCGAATAAATACGGCCAGAACTTGTTGATAGCCCAGATAACCACGAGACATTCTTTTTCAGTTGTAGAGTAGTTTATCTCGGATTTTGAGAGTACTCTTGACGCATAGGCTATCACTTTTTCGGCACCTTCCTGAACTTGTACAAGCATTGCACCAATCCCATAACCACTGGCGTCTGTGTGAAGTTCCGTTTCTGCATTCTCGTCGTACAAGGCTAGCACTGGTGCGGAAGTTAGAGCCTCCTTAAGTGCCTGGAAAGCTCTTTCTTTTGTCTCGTCCCAGTAAAATTTGGCGTCTCCCTGCAGAAGTTCTTGTAATGGGCGTGCCTTGTTACAAAATCCTTTTATGAAATGTCGGTAGTATGAGCACAGACCGAGAAACCTTCTCACATCACGAATGTGCTGAGGAGTTGGAAATTCAGTGACTGCCCTTACTTTATCTGGATCAGGACTGACACCATCTCCGTTGACTAGGTGCCCAAGGATTTTTATCTCTTTGGCAAAGAAGAGGCACTTCTTTGGATTCAGGTGGAGACCTGCAGCCTGAACACACTTCAACACAGTTGACAGGCGACTCAGATGTTCTTCAAATGTTTTCGAGAAAACGACAATGTCATCTAAATAGCAGAGACACGTCGTCCACTTCAGGTGTCGAAGCAAGCTGTCCATCATGCGTTCGAATATGGCTGGAGCATTACACAATCCAAATGGCATTACTTTAAATTCATAGAGACCGTCAGGTGTAATAAAATGCGTCTTCTCCCTGTCAGCTTCGTCAACCTCGATTTGCCAGTAACCTGTCTGCATGTCCATAGTTGAGAAGTATGTAGCTCCTTTCAAGCAGTCGAAGGTGTCATCATATACGCGGCAATGGGTAGACATCTTTCGCGTTGCAATGGAAGCAGGCTTCACTTCGAAAGCAACTAAACACAGCACTTATACTGAAAGCACTTTTATTACGAACTCAACATACACGCAGCACTGATTGCCTCTCAGGCAGAGTGCTCTGCTATTTATACACAGACAGAATTTACCAGAAATTAGAAGAACGGTTAACATAAGAAACAAGTAGAATTTACAAGTGAACATAAGAAAGATGTAGAATCTTCTGGAATTGTAAATTACAAAGAAATAAATTTTTGCCGATGGGTGGGATTGAACCGGTGACCTTCTGCTCCGCAGTCCGTAACGCTATCCCCTGCGCCACGCCGGCAGTTGGTGTTCGTGGTCTCTTGCGGCATTGCTCCCTCTCCTGGGAAACAGCGACCCGCTGTTATGAGCCCTGTGGAGCCAGCTGCAATGTCCTGGATCTTGACCGTGTCATGGGTCCTCTGTATGACAGTTCAAGAGAATCCTTCCCTTCCCCACGATTATAGTAGCAAATTCGACCAATTTCACGACACACGTTCCTGTCGTGGCTTCATCAGGAACATTACCGTCCTTAAAGTCCTTGAACAAGAAGCCATTGTCGTCTACCTGCTCTTCAGGATCGTAGTAAGGCTTCATGCACAGGACGTGAACAATGTCTCTTCGTTTTTGACGTTTCAACGACGGCTCATAATCCTCAACTTCGTATGTGACGTCTGACAGGCGGCGTATGTCACGATACGGATCAAAGTATCGCTTCAATAACTTTTCTGACAGTCCAGCCTTCCGTACAGGGGTAAAAATCCATACCAGATCTCTTGGGCTGTACACAACAGGTCGGTGCTTGTCGTTATACCGCTGACGGTCCTTCTCCTGAGCGGCCAGTGTCCGTATGCGAGCCAGCTGTCTTGCTTCTTCGACCCTGGTGATGAGCTGTTAAACATAGTCATCCTGAGTGTCGTCCGGTTGGAACGGGAACAGCATATCCATTGTCGTCTCAGCTTCATGGCCATGGAGCAGAAAAAACGGAGTGAAGCCTGTGGTGTCTTGTCTTGCGGTATTGTAAGCAAATGTCACGACTGGCAGAATTGTATCCCAATCCTTCTGCTCAACATCGACGTACATCGACAGCATGTCGGCTAATGTTTTGTTAAAACGTTCCATAAGACCATTTGTCTGAGGATGGTATGCAGTTGTCATTCTGTGGACAATGTTTCACCGTGACATTACCTCTGATACTAGTTTTGACTGGAATACTTTTCCACGATCAGATATCATGACACGTGGTGCTCCACGCTTCAAAATAATGTCCTCTACAAGGAATTTTGCGATCTCTGGAGCTTCTGCAGTCGGCACAGGTTTGGTGACAGCATAGCATGTGAGGTAGTCAGTGCAGACTATTATCCAACGATTACCGGTTGTCGACTTTGGGAACCTACCTGAAAGATCGATCCCAACTCGGTGGAATGGAGCTGCTGCCGGCGGAATCGGTACGAGATGTCCTGGAGGTAATTGCGGCACATGCTTACGTCGCTGGCACTCTTTACAGTGACTCACATAGTGCTTGATAGATCGGTAGAGACCTTTCCAGTAATACCTGCGTCTGATTCTGTCTAGGGTCTTCACGAATCCAAGATGACCCGATATTGGAGCATCATGGAAATATTTGAGAATAGCAGGCTGGAGATGAGCTGGAACAACAAGTAGCCATTTGGGGCCCAGTGGATCGTAGTTGCTCTTATACAATGTTCCGTTTATAAGTTGGAACTCCCCATTGGTCGGTTCTCCTTTCTCCAAGGCCTCTATCGTTTTTAATAGTGCTGGATCTTCCCTCTGTTCAGCTGTAACGTCATCTAATTCAGTGAGGGCTGAAACTTCATTAATGCTGTCGTGTTTCTCTAATGGATTCCTCGAAAGGCAGTCGGCATCCTTGTGTTTCCGCCCGTTCTTGAATATCACTGTGACATCGTACTCTTGGAGTCTTAGTGCCCATCTTGCTATTCTACCTGATGGATCATTCAAGCTAGTCAGCCAACACAAAGAATGGTGGTCTGTCACGACGGTGAATGGTTTGCCGAATAAATACGGCTGGAACTTGATGATAGCCCAGATAACCGCGAGACATTCTTTTTCAGTTGTAGAGTAGTTTATCTCGGACTTTGAGAGTACTCTTGACGCATAGGCTATCACTTTTTCAGCACCTTCCTGAACTTGTACAAGCACTGCGCCAATCCCATAACCACTGGCGTCTGTGTGAAGTTCCGTTTCTGCATTCTCGTCGTACAAGGTTAGAACTGGTGCGGAAGTTAGAGCCTCCTTAAGTGCCTGGAAAGCTCTTTCTTTTGTCTCGTCCCAGTAAAATTTGGCGTCTCCCTGCAGAAGTTCTTGTAATGGGCGTGCCTTGTTACAAAATCCTTTTATGAAATGTTGGTAGTATGAGCACAGCCCGAGAAAACTTCTCATATCACGAATGTGCTGAGGAGTTGGAAATTCAGTGACTGCCCTTACTTTATCTGGATCAGGACGGACACCATCTCCATTGACTAGGTGCCCCAGGATTTTTATCTCTTTGGCGACGAAGAGGCAATTCTTTGGATTCAGGCGGAGACCTGCAGCCTGAACACACTTCAACACAGTTGACAGGCGACTCAGATGTTCTTCAAATGTTTTCGAGAAAACGACAATGTCATCTAAATAGCAGAGACATGTCGTCCACTTCAGGTGTCGAAGCAAGCTGTCCATCATGCGTTCGAATGTGGCTGGAGCATTACATAATCCAAATGGCATTACTTTAAATTCATAGAGGCCGTCAGGTGTAATAAAATGCGTCTTCTCCCTGTCAGCTTCGTCAACCTCGATTTGCCAGTAACCTGTCTGCATGTCCTTAGTTGAGAAGTATGTAGCTCCTTTCAAGCAGTCTAAGGTGTCGTCAATGCGCGGCAACGGATAGACATCTTTTTTTTGTGATTCTGTTCAGCCGCCGATAGTCGACACAGAATCGCCACGTTCCATCCTTCTTCTTTACGACGACCACCGGAAACGACCAAGGACTCTCCAAAGGTTGAATAATGTCATCTCGCAACATCTTGTCCACTTCCTCCCGAATTATCCATCTTTCAGCTGGCGACACTCTATACGAACGCTGGCTAATTGGCGGATGATCCCCAGTATTTATACGGTGCTTTATCGTGGGCCATTTCGTCTGACTTTTCCCCTGCTGAGGTGTGAATGCACCGTAAAATTGGCGTAGTATACCTAACACCCCCTGGCGTTGTTCCTTGGTCAGTCCAGGCCCTATTGGCAGTTCCACGTTTGCTTCCTCCAGTGTGTTGTCTGTACTAACAGCAGGGCATGGGTCTTCATTGATGACGTTGAGCTCACCGTCCTGGATTGGTTCAGCTGTCCCTATACACATTCCCTTGGGGATAAGTTGGGACTGCTCGTGACAATTTGTGATCCAACTCTCTCCTTGACCACCGGTAATGCTTATGATAGCCGCTGGTATGTAAATTTCTTTTGTGAGCCTGATAAACGTTTTACTATCAACAAGAACTTCACAGTTTAACCAGTCATCTGTGTTTGTGACTGCAACTCTTCTCATTGTCAACAGCGGTATCGTCACATTGTCAACGACAAATAACTTCCCAGAAAATTCTGTATTACGTGTATCTGGCAGAACAACTTCTTCAATTTGCAGCTCAGATCTTCCACAGTCAATGATAGCTTGGGATGCCTGAAGGAAGTCCCATCTGAGGATGACATTGTGACTACATTCTGTTAGCACGACAAATTCAAATGGCTGCGTCCTGTTGTTGATGGTTATTCTTGCAACACAAGTTCCTGCTGGATGGACGTACTTTCCATTCGCGACCTTCAGCACAGTTGCTCCCGTATCACAGAACATTGTATTCTTTAGTGTGCGGTGATAATTATCCGATAATACAGAAAAGGAGGCTCCTGAATCAACAAGTGCCCGGACAGGTTGGCCGTCGATTATGAAGTCGATGAGATTTCCCGACATCTTGGCGACTGTCGTCCATGGAGGATTTTCATCTGTGGCGGCCTCACCTCCGTATATGGTCACCTCGCTTAGTTTTCCTGGGCGCGGTGGCTAGGGGAGCGGCTGGTATCTCTGTACAGCGACGGTGAACGGCTGCGGCGCATCGGGGAGCGACCTCGTCTAGGGTACGGCGATGGTCTTCTTCCCATAGATCGACTGAACTCATCAGCAGGTGACTGCCTTGGATAGAACTGCTCTGACGGCTGACGTCTTGTGGCAAAATAATCATCGAATACTCGCCTCCTCTCTCTGCAGTAGCGTATGACATGTCCAGGGTGTCCACAGTGAAAACACAGTGGTGTGTTATCTTCTATCCTCCAGACGTCTGTTCTTCTGCGGGGCGTCATAGTTACCGGGGGAGTCGGCTGTGGTGGCGTCGGTCGGTTCATGGGTTGCCGTATGGCGGCTGCAGCGTAAGTCATAGCAGGGCGACGACATTCTTCTCGTCGGGTGCGATTGACGGGGCAGACAGGAGCTAATGTTTGAAATACCTCGTCCTCAGCGGCGTCGGCTACCTCGTGACTTACAGAGCTCACATCCATGGCCATAATCTGATGCTCGCTCGGTCTAATAGTCCCGGCTGCCATGCACTGTTGTAATTCTTCTCTCACGATTTGTCGTATGAGAGAAGCCAAGTCCTGCTGGTCTTCCACAACGGCCATAGGGACTACATTTGGGAGTCTGTCGTACTTCTTGCATCCAACCCTCCTTTGTTGCATCTCTTCAATACGCTGGCACTACTTGATGAACTCTCTGTCGTAGCGACGTGTTTTATCAGAAGAGCTTGGTACATATCTTCTGCAATTCCCTTCATCAGGTGCATGATTTTGTCCGCTTCAGTCATGTTCAGATTGATTACGTTACACAGGGCCAAAACACTCTGTATGTACGATTGTGTTGGCTCACCATGTCGTTGGGCCCGGTTCTTCAGTTGTTCTTCCGCCGAGCGGATTTGTCACTGGCGGTCTCCAAACGTCTTCCTAAGTTCCTCCTGGAGCGTCTCCCAGTCATTCAACTTGTCTTCGTTGTTTTCGAACCATTGCTGGGCTGTTCCGTCCTGATAGAAGTAAACCTTGGGCAAGCACATCGTATGATCCCACCTGTTGTACTTGGCGACTCGGTCGAACCCTTTTAGCCATTTGTTTGGTTCCTGTCCAGCGTCTCCAGAGAACACCGACGGGTGCCTGATGTGTAGCTGGCTTACTGCTGGTTTCGTTTCCATAGTTCGTCTGATGATACGGACTCTTGGAAGGACGTACTCGGTGTATCCCTTGTATTCCGGTTCCAGTCCGTGTAAGCGACGGCTTTTACGTTGCCTAAAAGGAGCCACGGTGATGCAGCTGTTGCACAGTGTACCCGGCGCCTCCACCAAACAATGTCACGTTGCAATGGAAGCAGGCTTCACTTCGAAGGCAACTGAACACAGCACTTATACTGAAAGCACTTTTATTACGAACTCAACACACACGCAGCACTGACTGCCTCTCAGGCAGAGTGCTCTGCTATTTATACACAGACAGAATTTACCAGAAATTAGAAGAACAGTTAACATAAGAAACAAGTAGAATTTACAAGTAAACATAAGAAAGATGTAGAACCTTCTGGAATTGTAAATTACAAAGAAATAAATTTTTGCCGGTGGGCGGGTTTGAACCGGTGACCTTCTGCTCCTCAGTCCGTTACGCTATCCCCTGCGCCACGCCAGCAGTTGGTGTTCGTGGTCTCTCGCGGCAATATGTACGTGTGGAGTAAAAATCACAGAGGGACACTAAGCTAGATGAATACAGTAATCAGTTTCAAATGGATGTAGTGTGTTGTTCTTATGAGGAGATGAAGAGGCTTGCTCAGGATAGAGTAGGGCGACGAGCTGCATCAAACTGGTCTCTGGACTGAGGACAACAACAGTATATGTTGAGATTCATTGCACTTTAACTCACATATCATTTATTTTGGAAAAAAAATATTTCAGCACGTAGAAACGGTTGAGGTATAAGAATTCCACGTGGGTACATTTACTACAACAAACTGCTTCTCACATAATGTTTCATTGGGTGAGTGGATAGGCTGACGGTTTATAAACACAACAAGTGTTTATTCAAATCCCACTGGAGTTTTTATTTTTTTATTTTTTACATGTCTTTCATGTAATACTCTAAGTATTAATTCACGAAAAATTTGTAGTTGTAGGCTTTTATAGGTTTTTCAGAAGATTCTGTTTTATAATCTAATCTTTAATCAGACCGACACATGTTCATAGTAATAATATTTAAAATGGATGTAGGCCTATTTTGTTTGTGATTTCTTTGACTGACACATGGTGTCTCGCTGATTAGAATATGTCATAGGCCCACTTCAAAATAGATGTTATGAACATTTGCGAGTGCATAATTGCTCTCTGTGAGAGCAATGTTATTGCATCTGAGGCAGGATGTTGTTATGTTTTGATGCTTCCACAGGAAACAGATGGATCAGACGATACAGAGATAATGGTGAGGTAAGCAGATGTCAAATACCAGGAAGACCGCAAGTCGCTACTCGAAGAAAAGATGATGAATGGTCAGAGTGGCCGAGATTGCCCCTTTTTCAAACATTCGAAATTGGGAGAATTTCACATTTCCCAGGTTTGTCGAAAACTGCTCTCCAATTATTATTCAAAAGAGATAGATTGGCTGGCCAGTACTTACCTTAGTGCTGTACCGCTGACAGTCACACAAAGAAGAAAAAGGATAAAGAACTAACACTAGTTTTTGGAAGAGGTTACTTCATCAGGTAGGAGAGAAGGGAAGAAAAAAGGATTAAGGAACAGAGGGGAAAGGTTGCTGATGACCTGGGCCATGAGGATGATATTTCTGGATATTGTAAGTCAGAGATACTGTATATTAGTATTGAGCCATGCCAAAGAGGATATATAACCTAAGAGGATAGATCAAACACTGAAGAGAAGTGAACCGAATGATGCTGAGTGGGGGGGTGGAGGAAGGGGGTTATCTAAAATGTTTTAGATTAACAGGGATACACACACACATTCCTGGTGGGATAAATACGTATAAAAAATGGAAATCGAATAACTTACCCAAAGGACAGGCTCATAGATAGACACAAATACAAACACACACAAACCCAAGATACAAGCTTTCGCAACCGATGGCTTCTTCGTCAGGACGAGAGGATGGAAGGAGTGGAAAAAAGGAAAGGATGCACGTTTTAAGAGAGTGGAAGAGGAGTCATTCCAGTCCCAGGAGTGGAAGGACTTACCTTTGGGGGAAAAAAGGAAGGTAACCAAATACACACACACTCACACATATACACAAACGCAAACACACCTAGGCAGACATACTGTACAGAATACCACTTGAGGCAGAGGCTCTGTCCAGAGAACCGAGGCAAAGATGTTAAAGATGGTGAGTAGGAATTTGAAATTAGTGGAGGTTGAGACCAGGTGGGCAATGGGAAGATAGAATATGCTGAATGGGCAAGTTCCCATCTCTGGAGTTCTGAAAGATTGGTGTCGGTGGGAAGTATCCAGATAACCCGAACAATGTAACACTGTGCCAAAATGTGATGGGCATGCACCAAGGCGTGTTTAGCCGCAGGGTGATCCTCATTACCAACAAACACTCTGTCTGCCTGTGACCATTCATGTGAATGGACAGTTTGTTGCTGGTCATTTCCACATAGAATGCTTCACAGTGCAGGCATGTCAGTTGGTAAATCACTTGGGTGCTATCACAAGTGTTTCTGCCCTTGATCGTGTACACCTTCTGGGTTACGGGACTGGAGTAAGTGGTGGTGAGAGGGTGCATAGGGCAGGTTTTACATTGGGGGCGGTTACAAGGGTAGGAGCCAGAAGGTAGGGAAGTGGTTTGGGGATTTCATAGGGATGGACTAGGAGGTTATACAGAGGTTAGGTGGGCGGCGGAAAGACACTCTCGGTGGAGTGTGAAGGATAGATCTCATTTCAGGGCAGGATTTAAGGAAGTCCTATCCTTTCTGGAGAGCCACATTCAGAGTCCGTTCCAGTCCCGGAAAGTATCTGGTGACAAGAAGGGCACTTCTGGGGTTCTTCTGTGGAAGGTTCTGAATTTGGGGGGTTGAGGAAGTGGCTCTGGCACTTCCCCAAAGTTTGGTACAGATTAATTGATGACATCTTCATGATCTGGACTCACAGTGAAGAACAACTTCAGAATTTCCTCTCCAACCTCAACTCCTTCTGTCCCATCAAATTCACCTGGTCCTATTCCAAATCCCTGACACTTTCCTTGATGTCGGCTTCCATTTGTCGAATGGCCAGCTTCACACATCTGTCCACATCAAAGCCACCAATAAACAACAGTACCTCAATTATGACAGCTGCCATCCATTCCACATCAAACATTTCCTTCCGTACAGTTTAGGTCTTCGTGGCAAACGAGTCTGCTCCAGTCCCAAATCCCCGAACCAGTACACCAATAACCTAATAACAGCTTTCACATCCTGCAACTATTCTCCTGATCTGGTACAGAAGCAAATTACCAGAGCCACTTCCTCATCCCCCCAAATTCAGAACCTTCCACAGATAAACCCCAGAAGTGCCTCTCTTGTCACTGGATACTTTCCGGGACTGGAGCGGACTCTAAATGTGGCTCTCCAGCAAGGATAGGACTTCCTTAAATCCTGCCCCGAAATGAGATCCATCCTTCATGACATCCTTCCCACTCCACCGAGAGTGTTTTCCGCCGCCCACCTAACCTTCGTAATCTCGTAGTCCATCCCTATGAAATCCCCAAACCACCTTCCCTACCTTCTGGCTCCTACCCTTGTAACTGCCCCTGTTGTAAAACCTGCCCTATGCACCCTTCCAACACCACTTACTCCAGTCCCGTAAACCGGAAGGTGTACACGGTCAAGGGCAGATACACTTGCGATAGTACCCACATGATTCACCAACTGACATGCCTGCACTGTGAAGCATGTGGAAATGACCAGCAACAAACTGTCCATTCCCATACACGGTCACAGGCAGACAGAGTGTCTGTTGGTAATGAGGATCACCCTGCGGCTAAACACGCCTTGGTGCACGGCCAGCATATCTTGGCACAGTGTTACACCGTCCGGGTTATCTGGATACTTCCCACCGACACCAATCTTTCAGAACTCCAGAGATGGGAACATGCCCTTCAGCATATTCTCTTGTCCCATTGCCCACGTGGTCTCAACCTCCACTAAATTCAAATTCTCGCCCACCATCTTTAACATCTTTGCCTTGACATAGCCACTGCCTCAACTGTTATCTTTGTCCAACCTCTTTGCTTTCTACAAATGTCTACCTTGTTGTGTTTGCGTGTGCATGTGTGTGGGTGTGGGTGTGCTTGTTTACCTTTCCTTTTTCCCCTTAAGGTAAGTTCTTCCACTCCTGGGATTGAAATGACTCCTTTTCCACTTCCATAAAACCTGTATCCTTCCCTTTCTCCCCTCCATCCTTCCTCTTTTCCTGAAGAAGCAAGCAAAGCGACCAACGGTTTCGGTTTGTGTTTTTATTTTTATTTGTGTGTTTTGTGTCTATTGGCGAGCCTGTGCTTTGGGTAAGTCAAACAATCTTTGTTTTTATACATATTGTGCACACCAGGAAAGTCTCCTTCTATAATAGAAATCGAATAACTTACCCAAAGCACAAGCTCGTAGATAGACACAAAAACACAAATAAAAACACACACAAACACAAAATAAAAGCTTTGGCAACTGATGGCCACTTCTTCAGGAAAAGAGAAAGGAAGGAGGGGAAAAAGGGAAGGATGTGGGTTTTAAGGGAGTAGAAGAGGAGTCATTTCATTCCCGGGAATGGAAGGACTTACCTTAGGGGGAAAAAAAGAAAGGGAAACACACACACACACACACACACACACACACTAGAAACATTCCAGTTCGGAAAAAATATTTATAAAAAACCAGGCGAAAAGGCACCGGTTCCTTGACATACACTCAAATAAAAACAGACACATACACAAACACACAAAACTGAGCGTTTGCAACCTTAGGTTGCTTCTTCCGAAAAACAGCAGGGAAGGAATAGGGAAAAGGAACGGATGTGGGTTTTAAGGGAGTGTGTAAGGAGTCATTCCAATCCCAGGAGAGGAAAAACGTATCTTAGGGGAAAAAGGATAGGTAAACAAATACACCCACCCACACACAAATACACTCACATACACCAAGGCAGATATATGCAAAGAGGTTGGAAAGAGAGGCCAGTCGAGGCAGAGGCTCTGTCCAGAGATTGGGGGCAGAGATGTAGAACGTTGGGCGGGAATTTCGAACTAACAAAGGTTGAGTCCTGGTAGGCAACGGGAAGAGAGAATATGTTGAAGGTCAAGTTCTCATCTCCTGAGTTCTGAAAGGTTGGTGTCAGTGGGAAGTATCCACATAACCCGGATGGTGTAACACTATGCCAAGATGTGCTGGCCATGTACCAAGGCATGCTTAGCCAAAGTGTGATCCTCATTACCAACAGTGTCTGTCTGTGTCCGTCATGCGAATGGACAATTTGTTGCTAATCATTCCCACATAGAAGGCGTCAGCTGGTAAATCACGTGGGTGCTGTCGCAAGTGGCTCTGCCCTTAATTGTGTACACCTTCCGGGTTTCAGTACTGGAATAAGTGGGGGTGGGAGAATGCATAGGGCAGGTTTTACACCGGGGGTAGTTACATGGGTAGGAGCCGGAGGGTAGGGAAGGTGGTTTTGAGATTTCATAGGGATGGACTAGGAGGTTACAGAGTTTAGGTGGGCGGTGGAAAGACACTTTCGGTGGAGTAGGAAGGATGTCATGAAGGATGGATCTCATTTCAGGACAGGATTTAAGAAGTCCTATCCTTGCTGGAGAGCCACATTCAGAATCCGCTCCAGTCCTGGAAAGTATCCAGTGACAAGAGGTGCACTTTTAGGGTCCCTCTGAGGGAGGTTCTGGGTTTTACGGGAGGGGGGGGGGGGAGAGGAAGTGGCTCTGACTATTTGCTTCTGTACCAGATCAGGAAGGTAGTTGCAGAATGTGAAGGATGTCATCAGGTTATTGGTGTATTGGTTCAGGAATTCAGGACTGGAGCAGACTCGGATGCCACAAAGACCTAAGCTGTAGGGAAGGGACCTTTTGATATGGAATGAATGACAACTGTCATTATGGAGATACTGTTGTATGTTAGTGGGCTTAATGTCGACAAATGTGTGGAGCTGGCCATTGGATAGGTGGAGGTCAACATCGAGGAAAGTGACATGGGATTTGGAATAGGACCATGTGAATCTGATGGAACCAAAGGAGTTGAGGTTGGAGAGGAAATTCTGGAGTTCTTCTTCACTGTGAGTCCAGATCATGAAGACGTCATCAATGAATCTATACCAAACTTTGGGTTGACAGGCTTGGGTGTCCAGGAAGGCTTCCTCTAGGCGTTCCATAAATAAGTTGGCATATGAGGGGGCCATCCTGGTTCCCATGGCTGTTCCCTTTAGTTGGTATATCTGGCCCTCAAAAGTGAAGAAGTTGTGGTTTAGGATGAAGCTGGCTAGGGTAATAAGGAAAGAGGTTTTAGGTAGGGTTGCAGGTGGTCAGCATGAAAGGAAATACTCCATCATAGTGAGGCCCTGGGCATGCGGGATATTTGTCTATAGGGAAGTGGCATCAATGGTTACAAGGATGGTTTCCGAAGGTAACAGGCTGGGTAAGGATTTCAGGTGATTGAGAATGTGGTTGGTGTCTTTGATGAAGGATGGGAGACTGCACATAATTGGTTGAAGGTGTTGGTCTATGTAGGCTGAGATTTGTTCCATAAGGGCTTTGTAACTGGCCACAATGGGGCGGCCAGGATGTTTGGGTTTGTGAATCTTGGGAAGTAGGTAGAAGGTGGGAGTGCGGGCTGTCGGTGGGGTCATGAAGTTAAAGGAGTCATGGCTGGTGCACAGCCAGCACATCTTGGCACAGTTTTACACCATCCGGGTTAAATGGATACTTCCCACTGACACCAACCTTTCAGAACTCCGGAGATGGGACCTTGGCTTTCAACATATTCTCTCTTCCTGTTGCCCACCAGGTCTCCACCTTTGTTAGTTTGAAATTCCCGCCCAATATTCTACAACATCTTTGCCTCCAATCTCTGAACAGAGCCTCTGCCTCGATTGGTATCTTTGTCCAACCTTTAAGCATTTGTCATATATCTGCCTTGGTGTGTGTCTGTGTATATGTGTGTGGTTGTCTATCCTTTTCCCCCAAGGTAAGTCTTTCCTCTCCCGTGATTGTAATGAGACCTTAGGAAGGGGGTAAGGAGCCATTCCAATCCCGGGAGAGGAAAGACTTACTTTGGGGACTATATGTGCATTGATCAGGTTTTGCAGTGGGATCGGTTAAAGGGCAGGAACCATTAGGTAGTCAGGGAGGTTTTCGGATGTTGTAAGGTTGGATGAGGATATTGCGGAGGTTGGGAGGACGACTGAGGGACTACTCTAGGTGGTGTGGGAAGAACACTTTGGAGTGATGGTCTCATTTCAGGGCATGACTTGAGCAAGTCGTAGCCCTGATGGAGCACTTTGTTGAGGTATTCCAGACTGGAATGGTACTACGTGACTAAGGGGATGCTTCTGAGTGGTCTGGGGTTAGGAACCTTGTTACTGGAGGGGGAGGAATGGACTACTCAGGAGATCTGCTGCGGACGAGGTCTGTAGGATAGTTGCGAGAGAGGAAAGCATTGGATAGGTGGTTGTTGTAGATGATGAGGGATTCGTTACTGGAGCCGATACATTTCCCACAGATGCCTAGGCTGTAGGAAAGGAATCATTTAATATGGAAGGGATGACAGCTATCAAAGTGATGTTGCTTGTTTGTGGGCTTAATATGGACTGAGGTGTGGATGTGGGAGTCAAGAAGACGGTGAAGGTCAATATTAAGGAAGGTGGCTTGAGTTCTAGAGAAGGACCAGGTGAATTTTTAGCTACAACTTTCTCAAGTTATGCCCTGAAAGAAGATCATCACTTCAAAGTGTTCTTCTGACACCACTCAAAGTAAAGGCTTAAAGGCTTTGGTGGCATCTGATACAATGCACATAACTTAACCAGGAAAGCCGACACACTATCAGTAATCTACCTGTCCTTTCTCATTAGCATAATGGTCGAGTAGAACTACTGGAGTTGAAGAATGAATATTAAACTGGAAACAACAGATAATGGAAGGCACAGCTGCTCACTCATGTAAACCGCATGTAAGGACTTAGAAAATTACGCCTATCTGCTGATACATTTATCTTACCTTAACACTCTATATTCACCATGTGGCAGTCGAAGTAGTTACAAATACATCCATTTTCAACATTTTTGCTATGGGTATCATTTGTTTGTTATTTAAAGATTAGACTATTAAAAACGGAATATGTATAAGAATGTGGAATCTAGAAAATCCTATAATTGCACAATTTGTAGCAAATTAAAGTAAAAAAATATTACCTGCACAGGTCTTTAAAAAATTGACTTCAGTGGTAATCAAACTCGTGCCCCTTGTGTTCGTAAACCGTCAGCCTATCCACTCAGCCAATGAAGCGTAATGAAAGTAAGAAGCGGTTTGTTGTAGTATATCTACCCACATCGAATTTTTATGCCTTAACCGCTTCTATGTGCTCGAATAAAGTTTTCCAAAATAAATGATGCATGAGTTAAGCTGCCATGAATGTTGACATGTACTGTATCCTAACTATTATATTGCTTCTTGCTGTAAGATACAGAGGCAAGTGAAGCCGAGCGATTATGTCGGGCGTCGGCTGCGAGAGTGCGCCGCGTTAAACTGTGGCTAATGCCAGTGCCCATCACGCACAAGCGATTAACACAAACAGTACCAAGTGTGTTGTTTACTAGGTAAGAACTTATCTCACGGGTGTTCATACAGTCAGTGCACGCCCTGTGATATGTTGCATTTGTGTCTGTGTTAGTGACTGTAACATTGGTGACTAGTGCGGTATTTTTCTCTGTGCATTTTTATTCTGAAGTGGTTGTTCGTGTTCACATAATGACTACTGGTACTTCTAATGATATTATATGACATATTGTTGAACAAGAGGTTTTTGCCTTGATGATTCACGCTCAAAACCAGATATACCCAAATTGAGAAGGAGGCTCTTTCTATTGTTTACACTCTGAAAAAGTTTCATGTCTTTCTGTACGGTATCAAATTTCAACTAATGACTGATCACAAACCACTGGTTTCCCTCTTTCATCCTTTGGCATCACTACCTGACAAGGCTGCTCACCGTCTTCAGTGTTGGGTGCTGTTCTTAACTTACTATAACTACGCGATATACTTCTGCACTTCATCCAAACATGCAAACACGGATGTGCTGTCCCACCTTCCAACTGGTCCAGAGACATAGTTTGACCAGGAAGAGTTGCTGTGTTTTCATGCTGACATTGCTGCTCAACAAACAGTGGACAGTTTTCTAATCACGGGTGCCAAGGTGGCTAAGGATAGTGCCGCAAACCTGGTCCTTAGCAAGCTAATCCATTTTTTACAATACAGCTGGCCTGAGATCCTACTGACACAGGCATCTGACCCCCTCAGGAACTACTACGCATTTCGACACTGTTTTTCTATTGTGGATGGCGTGCTTCTTCTGGATACTGAGGATTCCTCTCCTCGGGTCGTCATCCCATCGGCTCTCCGCAGAGGTTCTGAAGCTGCTGCCAGTCATTGGGGGTATCTCGTACTAAGGCTTTGGCCCACTGTCATGTGTTTTGGCCGGGTCTGGCCGGTGATGTGTCTCGTATGGTTACCTCTTGCTCACTTTGTGCACAACAACAAGCCTCTCCGCGAGCGACGTTTGGCCCTTGGCTTCAGCCATCTCAGGCTTGGGATTGCCTGCACGTTGGTATAGCTGGCCCCTTCCTTAATGCCTATTTGATACTGGTTATCAATGCCTTCTCTAGGTTCCCGTACGTTGTCCATTGCCTACCAACCTGTGCCATGGCCACTGTTGCAGCTCTGTCACACATTTTCTTGATTGAAGGCCTCTCCACCACAGTGGTGTCAGACAACGGCCCTCAGTTCATATTCTATGAGTTTGCCTCCTCCTGCAATGCCCGGCGTATCAGCCGTGTCCTTGTCCGCCTTCTCTACTCACAGTTGAATGGCGGTTGAAAGCTTTGTTTACACCTTCAATATGCAGTACGTGGCTCAGTAGTCATCAGATGTTGCTCTCAACCAGTTTCTTTTGTTCTATTGGTTCACGCCATTCTGCAACGAGAGTCCTGCAGAGCTCCTACACGGCCGGCAGCCCCGGACTCTGCTCCATCTACTACATCCGAGCCAGGGACATTCGCCCATGCCTCCATCCCCTAGCTTCCGACCGCTGTCTGGGCATGTGGCCGAAATGGATCCCTGCCATCATCACCAGATGCTGCTTCCATTGTCTCTGTGACATATGCACAGAAGATGGCATCTGTGCACATCATCACGACCAGCTGCCCCTGCGTTTGGAAGAGTGTGATACTCCTATCACCCGCCAGGTGCTCCCGCACCAGTCTGCTCCACTAACCAGTCCACACATTGAAGAGGCGTTCCTGCTGCTACCTGCAAGTTGTCCACTTCAGCCAGGGTCTGAACCAGATTCCTCACGTGAGGGACCTATACCGTTGTCGGTAAATTCACCACCCACACTGGATCCATCTTCTCCTGTCACACTACTACCTTTAGGCCCCTGTCATCAGGTCCTGGGCCCGAGGTGGAGATGGAGCCTGAGACACAATCACCGGTCCTGCCATATCAGGGGAGGAGTACGCCGATGCTGCCCGCACCCCAAGTATGTCAGGCCCTACGCAATGGTGCCAGCCCGCTACCTAAGTCAGAGGCCAGCAGATGACGACACCATGAACATCTCTTGCATCCGATCTTTCCCAAGGGGAAAGGAATGCTGTGACACTCAGACGCAAGTGAAGCCGAGTGGTTATGTTGGGCATCGGCCGCAACAGTGCGCCGCGGGAACCTGTGGCTAATGCCAATGCTTGCCGTGCACTAGCAATAGACATAAACAGTGCCGAGTGTGCGCTCATACTCCAGTGTGTTGTTTACTAGCTACGAGCTTACCTCATGGGTGTTCGTACAGCCAGTGCAGCCCTGTGCTGCATTGTATTTGCGTATGTGTTACTGAATATAACACTTCTATTTGACAATGTAAACACCAAGCTGATGCTCCAAAGACCACTGGCGTTGGAAACACTTGCACTTCGGAACTAGGACATGTACAAGGCACTATGCTTGCACTTTAAATTATTTGGGACAGGTAATCTTTTTGTCCCCCATTGTACCTATGAATTTAATAGCTAACAATAATAGTTAATAAAGCATGTTTGTTGTTAAATTGCAAAATGTGTGTCTGAGTAAATCACTGCATGGATTATGAATAATTCCAAAAAGGGGTCAGTTTAAAGATTTAAAGATCGAATTTCATATTATCAAAATTTATGCATTTGCTGATTTCTGGAAACTGACTTGTGGGGGTCTAGGCTTCTGAAGACAGAGAAAAATTCCAGGAGATCTTGGTGTTGACTGGTGTGAACAAATCACAGCATCTGTACTGAGAGGAAATAACCCAACAAGAACAAGTATTCTGGTCCGGACTGTAAACACATTAGATTTCTATTTGATTATGCCGATGTGATAGCTCCTTACTTAACAGCCATATACAACCACTCACTCAACAAAGGATCTGTACCAAAAGACTGGAATGTTGCACAGGCCATACCAATATTCAAGGAAGGCAGTTGGAGTAACCCACTAAACTACGGGCCTATTTCATTGATGTTAATTTGTAGCAGGATTTTGGAACATATCCTGTATTCAAATATTATGAATTATCTTGAACAGAATGATCTATTGACCCAAGGTCAAGACGGTATTAGAAAATATTGATCATGTGAAACACAACTAGCTCTTTACCCACACGAAGTGACAAGTGCTATCAACAAGGGATCCAAATTGAGTGTATTTCTAGATTTCAAGAAGGCTTTTGACACTGCACCACACAGATGGCTCTTGATCAAATTGCATGGTTATGGAATATTGCATCAGGTTTGGTACTGAATAGGGGATTTCCTGTCAGAGAGGACACAGTTTGTAGTAATCGATGGTAAGCCACTGGCTAAAAATTTTGGTGAAAATCTGAGCAGCTCTCTTAGGTTGTTTGCAGATGACACCATCATTTATCGTCTAGTAAAGTCATCTGAAGATCAAAACCAACTGCATAATAATCTAAATGAAATATCAGTATGGTGTAAAAATTGACAATTGTCTCTAAATCTAATGAGAAGTGTCCACATGAGCATGAAAAGAAATCCGTTAAACTTTGTTTACAATATTAATCAATCAAATGTGAAGGCTGTAAATTCCAGCCGGCCGCGGTGGCCGAGGTGACTGAGGTGCTCCAGTCACGGTCAGCACGGAAACTATGGTCGGGGGTTCGAATCCCCCCTTGGGTATGGATATTTGTGCCGGCCTAGTTCGTAAGTAGTTCATAAGTAGTTTGTAAGTTTAGGGACTGATGACCCCGTAGTTAAGTCCCATAAGCTTAACAAACATTTGAACATTTGTAAATTCCACTAAATACCTAGGAATTACTATTACATCAGACTTAAACTGGAAAGAACATGTAGATAATGTCATGGGAAAGGTGAACCATAGACTGTGTTTTATTGGCAGGTCTTTCCATGTCAATTCAACACAGTAAAGTAACATTTTCAACCTGACCATTTCAGATTTCTTTCAAATTTGGTGCATTAGTCTAGATCCATTTTTTTTTTCTAGAAAACCAGCCAATAGTTACTTTTATTCTCACCAATTTTGTAATATTTCTAGCTGTGAACTGCTAATCAGAGAGACTTTTATTTCAACTAATCAACGTTAGCCTGTTTTAGTGAGCAGCCAATGAGAGAAACTTATTTAATCACCATGAAACTGTTTATGACTGGGGTTGTTTAATCCAAGAGCTGTGTACATGTGTTGTAAAGAAACATTTAGTAATGATTTGTAAAAAATGGATTTCAAGTCAAAACTGTATTGTTGCAATCCATTTAGGGAAGTAAGTCATGCAAGACTTCAGAAGAGTTTAAGGAATGTTCAGGAGTGGATGTTAAACAAATGTATTTTTACTGCGTTGAATTGACATGGAATGACCCACGTGTAACTGTTATTGCATGGTACAGCACCTGTTAGACTGCAGTCTCTGTAACAAAGTATGATTGAATAAATGGTCTCTAGCTTGGAATCCATACATTTCCGGTCATAAGTCCCTCAGAACTTTTTTGTTCCATCTCCTCCCAGCTTGGTAGCACAGTGGTAGAGTGCTAGATTACAGATCCAAAGTTTGTGGGTTCGATCCCCACCAGTTCTTGGAGTTTTATCTGTCACTTTCCACTTCTCTCACCTCTGGTAGTATTACTGATGTGAAAAATATTGAGTAGCACCGTGGTCCACAACCCACGTTAAACTGTAGGTCCCTTTATAACTGTCTGGGTAAGTCAGTTCAAAGGTCGGAGGAAGGCAATGGCATACCACCTCCAAACAGGACCAAGCCTAGTAAAGCATTGTGGTGTACAAACCGATCTTCAGATTATTGACTGCCTTATCTTTTTTATCTCCTACTCGACCAATTGCTAGAGATTCTAAAGGATGAAAATAAAATTGGTCTTTATATTAATGACTTGCCATGTATATTCATGCAGATGCAAAGCTAATTCTATTTGTTGGCAATACAAGTCTGGTAATAACATCAAACAAACAAGAAGTAACTGATGAAATTGTAAATGTCACCCAGAAAATTATTAAGTTGTTCTTTGTAAATGGATTGTCATTAAATTTTAATAAAACACAGTACATCTAGTTCTTTACAGTAAATGGTATGACATTGTTAATGAATATAAACTTTGGATAGAAGTTTGTAGCGATGGTGGAATTTCAAAATTTTTAGGTATGTGCATTGGTGAGACATTAAATTGGAAGAAACACATTGATGATGCTGAAACATTTGAATTTAGCTACTTAATGTTATTAGGGCTATTGCAAATTTTGGTGGTAAACATGTCAGTAAATTAGCTTACTATGCTTATTGTCAGTCACTGTTTTCATATAGCATTATATTTTGGGGTACTTCATCATTGAAGAAAATTGTATTCATTGCACAAAGGTGTATAATGTGAATAATAGATGGAACATACCTAAGATCATCCTGCAGATGTTTATTTAAGAATCTAGGGATCTTAACAGTAGCTTCACAAAATATATATTCACTTAAAATTTGTTATTAATAACCCATTTCATTTCTAAAGTAAATGCAGTGTGCATAGCTACAACAAAAAGGATGATCTTCACTATCCAAGGTTAAATTTAGACTCTCCACTCTTTCATAATTAACAGGGTGAGAGTTATTTTCAAATAAATAATATTGCAGCAATTGAGAGATTTATACCAACTAAAAAAATCAAATCTAAAGGCCATAAATTCAACTAAAGCCTAGGAATTACAATATTGAACTACATGAATTGGAAAGAACATATAGAAAATGTGGGGAAGACAAATCAAAGGCTTTTTTCATTGGAGAACATTTTGGAGCATGCAACAGTTCCACTAAAGAGACTGCCTACACTACACTTGTGTGTCCTCTTTTGGAGTATTGCTACACAGTGTGGGATGCTTACCAGATGGGACTGACAGAGAACAAACGAAAAGTTCAGAGAACGGCAGCTCATTTTGTATTATCACAATACAGGGGGGAGAGTGTGTCACGGAAAAGATGTAAATGTTGGATGGGAATCAATAAAGGAAGGAATTATTTGTTGCTGCAAGATCTACTTACAACCTTTCTCCTCTGATTGCAAACATAGGTATTTTGTTGGCACCCACCTACATAGAGAACATGATCAGCAGAATTAAATGGAGAAAAGAGATTTAAAAGAGAAAGGTGTAGGTGTTCCTTTTTTCTCACCATTTTTGAGACTGGAATGTTAGAAGAATAGTATGAAAGTGGCATAGATGTAACTTTGGCACAGAAAGGTGAATTATGCTACCACAAAAGAATTTGGTCACTTAAGAAAGCATCAGTTAGCCTAACTGACACATTCCACATCATTATGGAATATCATATTCATGATCTATGGAACGAGTATTTTAATCTAATCTAGCCATCATTTAAATGAAACAGGTTTAGGATTTTTTATTTGTATGATATTCATGCCAACACTTTCACATGGGACCTGTGAAAAGTACTTTTGTATATTTATTTTTCTTCTTAAATATATATTTTCTATCCTTGTTTCTCTGACATGTTTATCCCAGACAGCCTCTTAACTAAGGACCTACTGGAATTAAACACACATTTCATCTAATCAAATAACATGAAAGATGCGTATAACTGTCATATGAATATGAGTAATATGGAACATGAAAATATTGTTTGCTTAAATCTTTCAGGTTGTGAAGTGTGTGGGGATTCTCATCCTACAAAGTCTTGTGCACTACTTGCTGAATCAAAACATGTAAGTATATTTCAGCTCACAACATTTAAATTTTATGCATTTATACAAGCATTTTCTAAAGCTGGCAGACTTTGGTTCATTGCACAAAAATCTACAAATTCCATAAACACATACCTCGTGGACCTTCATTGACGTGATATGAAAAACTTAGTCCTTTGAACTGTCTTGAAATGTAAATAAACTTGCCTATAGCCCCAATTATCAAAAGTAGACTTGCAACAGATATTTGTCAATTATTCAGGCGATTCGGTTACTTTCATTCTATCTGGCCGAACATTGAACATCTCAGTACTATTCGGCTGAATACCGAATACATGAATAAGATGTCTTTTTGTAGTCTGATAATTGATCAAATGACAATATTTTTTATTTTATAACAATAGTGTATTTTTCTTGCAATCATTAAATCATTCAAAGGTACATGATCAACTTCTGAATTATAATTAACAAATATATATGAAATCAAATAATCAAAGTTTATGCATTAGAATTGTCATAATTAAAATTTAGAAGTGTAAAATTGTGGTGCAAAAACACTGATTTTTAGGCAGTAGATGGCTCCATTTCTTCTCGTAGATATTCCCAGCTTTAGAGAAAAGATGCTCTGAATGCACACTACTTCCTGGTGCTGACAAATATTTTACTGCAAGATTTGCCAAACATGAAAATTCATCTTTTCTTGCTTGCCACCATATGTATGGATTGTCTTCATGTGATATATTCTTAATATTTCAATAAAGGTATATTTCACTTGCAACTGTATTTTTTCTTTCAGTGTCCCAGTATGAGCTATGTTTTTTTCTGCAACAACCTCTTAGAAGAAATCCATACAAGATGAGTGAACAGTCTTGTTTAGACTCTCTTCTTTGATTCTCATCCTCTTGGCCTGAGTAGGGGATGTATTCGCTCTATCACTTCGAAAAAATGTACGACGAGATAAAAGAAATCATTCAGAAAGTTAAGGGAGATGAAAACTTTATTGTGATGGGGGACTGGAATTCGGTAGTAGGAAAGGGAAGAGAAGGAAATGTAGTAGGTGAATATGGACTGGGAAAAAGGAGTGAAAGAGGAGATCACTTGGTAGAATTTTGCGCAGAGCACAATTTAATGATCACCAACACTTGGTTTAATCGTCATAAAAGAAGGCTGTATACGTGGAAGAGACCAGGAGACACTGGAAGGTACCAGATTGACTTTATAATGGCAAGGAATAGATTTAGAAATCAGGTTCTAAACTGTAAGACATATCCAGTGGCAGATATAGACTGTGACCATAACTTATTGGTTATGAACTGAAGATTAAAACTTAAGAGACTGCAGAAAGGTAGAAAGGGTAGGAGATGGAACCTGGACAAATTGAAGGAACCAAAGGTGGTAGAGAGTTTCAGAGGGAGCATTAGGCAAGGATTGGCTGAAAGTAATACAGTAGAAGAAGAATGGGTAGCTCTTAGAGATAGGGTAGTGAAGGCTGCAGAGGACCATATAGGCAGAAGGTCAAGGCCTAAAATAAATCCCTGAATAACACAGGATATACTACACTTAATTGATGGGAGGAGAAAATATAAAAATTCAGCAAGTGAAACAGGAAAAAGGGAGTAAAAATGTCTGAAAAATGAGATTGACTGGAAGTGCAGACTGGCTAAGCAGGAGTGGCTAGAGGACAAATGCAGAACCATAGAAGAATGCATAACTAGGGAAAAGATAGATACTGTCTACAGGAAAATAAGAGAGATATTTGGAGACAAGAAAAACAGCAGTATGAATATCAAGAACTCAAACGGAAAACCAGTACTAAACAAAGAGAGGAAAGCTGAACTGTGGAAGGAGTATATAGAGAGTCTACACAAAGGAAATAAACTTGAAGGCAGTATTCTAGAAATGTAAGACGAAGTATAGGAAGATGAGAAGGGAGATATGATACTGCGAGAAGAATTTGACAGAGCGCTGAAGGACTTGAGTCGAAACAAGGCCCTTGGAGTAGATGATATTCCGTCTGAACTGCTGATATCGATAGGAGAGCCAGTCATGAAAAAACTGTATCACCTGGTATGCAAGATGTATGAGACAGGGGAAATACCCCCCTCCGACTTCAAGAAGAATATTATAATTCCAATTCTGAAGAAAGCAAGTGCAGACAAGTGTGAAAATTACAGAACTATAAGTTTAATATGTCATGGGTGCAAAATACTAACACGAATTATTTACAGACGAATAGAAAAACTTATGGAATTCGACCTCGGGGAAGATCAGTTTGGATTCAGGAAAGTGGAAATGAGCGTATGTCTTTCTTGGCCGGGAGATCACCTGCGGGATTGTTCGGCCGCCTTAGTGTAAGTCATTTTAGTTGATGCTGCATGGGCGACGTACGTGCCAATGATGATGCTTAGGACAACACACAATGTCCAGTCCCCTGCGGGGAATCGAACCTGGGCCCCCTGCGTGGTAGTCAGCGACACTGGCACTGAGCTACGGAGGCGGACTGGATTTAGGAAAAATATAGGAACACGGGAGGCAATACTCACATTACGACTTATCTTAGAAGATAGGCTAAGAAAAGGGAAACCTATGTTTTTAGTGTTTGTCGATTTGGAGTAAGCTTTTGACAATGTCGACTGGAATACACTATTTCAAATTTTGAAGGTATCAGAGGTAAAATATATGGAGTGAAGAGTTATATTCAACCTATACAGAAACCAGACAGCGGTTATTAGAGTGAAAGGGCTGCAGAGGTTGGGAAGGGAGTAAGACAGGGTTGTAGCCTTCTCCAATGTTGTTCAATCTGTATATTGAGCAGGCAGTGAAGGAATGGAAGGAGAAATTTGGAGAGGGCATTAAAGTGCAGGGAGAAGAAATAAAAACATGACATGTGGAAGAGCAATTGAATGGGATGGACAGTGTCTTGAAAGGAAGATATGAGGTGAACATTAACAACAGTAAAACGAAGGTAATGGAATGCAATGTCAGAAAATCAGGTGATGCTGAAGGAATTAGATTAGGTAATGAGACAATAAATAAGGAGATGAATTTTGTTATTTGGGTAGCAAGATAACTTCTGATGGCCGAAGTAAAAAAGATATAAAATACAGAATGGCCATGGGGAGAAAAGCGTTTCTAAAGAAGCGAAACTTGTTAACATCCAATATTAATTTAAATGTTAGGAAGTCCTTTCTGAAAGCATTTGTCTGGAGTGTAGCATTGTATGGGAGTGAAATGTGGATGATAAGGAGTTCAGATAAAAAGATAATAGAAGCTTTTGAAATGTGGTGCTACAGGCGAATGATGAAAATTATGTGGGTAGATCACATAACTAATGAGGAGGTGCTTAACCGAATCTGTGCGAAAAGGAGTTTATGGCATATCCTGACTAAGAGAAGGGATAGATTGGTTGGACACATTCTGAGACATCAAGGAATTGTCAACTTAGCATTAGAAGGAAGCGTGTGGAGTAAAAATCATTTAGGGAGATTCAAAAGGATTTAGGTTGCCGAACGTATTCTCAGATGAAGAGACTTGCACAGGACAGGGTAGCATGGAGAGCTGCATCAAACCAGTCTGCAGACTGAAGATCACAACAACAAGAGTCATTTTTAACATCTTACTATACATAAACAGATAATCTTACCATTGAGTTAATAAAACATATTAACAAATCAATAATATTGAAAAAGGAAATGTCAGCTGCAGCTAGGCAGAAGGTGTCGCAGTTTTCTCAAACTAATTTTTTAACCCTATGGTACATATATTTGAACACATGAGTGAGAAACAAACACGATACAAGTTTTCCCGCCACAAGCCAGTCAAATAATTTTGCCTAATATTCGGCTAGAAACCCCACAGAATATTTGGTATGTGGCCACATATACTATTTGTTGCAGGTCTAATCAAAAGCATACATGCTTACTTGAATGTAATGAGGCAGTGACATTTGTAATGTAATTAAATACACAATCTAGGATCAGTATGGATTTTTGTAAACAATGTATGGACATTCTACATTGGTAAGAACAACAATACCAACATTTGATCACACAAGAATTGTGCTTGATGTTAACAGGACTTTGCTTGTGGGGAGTTGCAAGGCAATTAGCTGTGAGTCAGAGTGATGTGGTAAGGATCTGGAGCTATTTGCAGACTACAGGTAGAGGTAATGACTTGCCCCATACTGGTTGCCCTAGGGCAACAACTGGAACAGTCAATTAGTATCTGAGACTTCTTCCTCCTTGCCTAAATAAATCCTTTCTGCAGGCTACTGGGAGGCAAGTGTCAAACCAGTCTGTACAAAACAGATAATCAAATTTAAGTATTCTAGAAGGACAAGGAAAGGTCCAGCCAGCCCTTAAATTCATAGACCACAGTCCTGTTAAATTCAAACCAAAACCACCAAGAATAGACTGGAAAATTAATCAACAGTTATCTTCACAGATGAATGACAGTCAACAACATGTATGGAGCGAACCTCAGAATGCTACATGCCAGAGGCATGCCATCAATCTAGTACAGGCAGATGACAGATTAATTATGATCTGTGCAGGTATTTTGTGGGCCTTTGGTATGACCATAGAGGACAAGCTCAAAGCTCCTCAGTACAGGGATAACATTCTCCATCCCATCAATGAACTGTTTCATCAGCATTTTGGGTATGTATTAAAGTTTATGGGCCAGATCTCCTGAGTCCATTGTGAAGTGATCATCAACAGTTTTGGTATTGCACAACTGGATTGGCCTGTATATTCCCCTGACATGAAATGAAATGAACATGCTTGAGCTAAATTGAAAAACTGTGCGAGCCCATCCAAGATAGAATCTACAGGAGTGAAAGAGGTTTGCCATTGAAGAATGTGGGACTGGCAGTGGTTAAATGAATTTGTGGACATCATGCCATATAGGACACAAGCTAGCATTCATGCAAAGGAACATGCAAGTCTTTATTGAATGAAAATGAGGATAGGTAGCAGTAAAGGCGATCACTGAACCACAGTGAGGTATGAAGAGAAAGACAATCACATTCACACAACTTAATCTTTACCCACAACCTTCATCAGTGAAGATCATACATGTATTCATACAACAGCTCAGGCATATTTCATGCACACATGAATGTCATCTCCTCCCAATTCAGTTTTCTCTTTCAACTATGTGTGGCCTATTTTTGCATAATTTTTAATATTTATTTTTGAATTATTTATATATTTATTTTATAATTGAGTCTCCTCACTCCATTTTTTCCCTACATTCTAAGCTGCACCTCGCATTCCCACCAATCAGTGCCCTTACTCTTCCATTAGGCACCTTCACCCTGCATCCTCCCCTCTCCATTCCAATTCCTTCCCCTTCTCATTCACTGTTATGGTGCGAGTTATGCCACCAAGGCCAGACATGGTGGTCATGTGTGCATGAGTGATGCCTGAATAAATGTGTGAAAGCATGTATGTTATTTTTCTGATGAAGATTGTGCACAAAAATTCAAGTTGTGTGAATGTGATTGTCTTTTTGTGACTTTCTGCAGGTCAGTGATTGTCTTTACAGTGAGCTGCTACTTATCATCATATTATTGAAATTCCAACTTGGACTTTTATTACTGAATGAGGTTCCTACAACAATGCGCTTACCTCAAGAAAAGTGATTTTTAGGTACTGCTCATAAAAAAAAAATGTTATTTATTTGGTTTTGTTTTTCACTAAATCAGAAGCTGCATTACCTTATAAATATCAATTCACTGTAGTTTAATAATGGAAAGTCCAAGTTTGAATTAATTATATAGTAATAAGGACAGTTTACAACTCACCACAAAGACACAGCGACGAGCTGTAACAGGCACATACAAAAGACACACACATACAAAACTTTCAGCTATCGGTCATGGCCTTTTTCAGAAAATAGAACATTCACGTAATCACACAGGCACACAACACTGTCATACAACCGTCATGACTTCAGTTGTGTTGTGTGGCTATGTGATTGCATGAATGTTCTATTTTCTGAAAAAGGTCATGGCTGATAGCTGAAAGTTTTCTATGTTTGTCTCTTTTTGTACGTGCCTGTCGCAGCTCGTCGCCACGTTTTGCGGTGAGTTGGGAAACTGTCCTTATTACTATATTATCAATTCGCCATAGTATAGAATATCATCAAACTATTGTTTGAAGGGTGAAGCAGAACATTTTTTGATGCTTGTTTGTACTAGTGAAATGCAAAAAGGTCTACAGAGCAGGTTTGTCACAAAACACTCAAGGGAACTATACCAAACAGGATTAATAATAGTTTCTGAACATTCACAGTGATAGCCTGTTTATTTGAACATGGAACTAGATCTTGGAATATTTGATGAAACAGAACTGGCCAATGCTTGAAGCTAATGCAAATTTAACCATGAAAGCATACTTACAAAATTTCAGAGAGAGAAATGAAGTATATTAAAAACCATAGCTATCACTCCCATGTGTATTATGAGGACCAATACTATTCCCGTGCTTCATACCCGATTGGTAAAGCTAAAAAGGCCTAATAGCTGGTATGGTGGAAACTACCGTGTCATACACTAGAACTTGGATGTAGATGTCAAGAGTAATAAAACAAACCATTTAGTTATCGAACAAAATATTTTGTTTATTTATCTTAATAATACAATTTAAAAAGTGAAAATATTATTCAAAAGAGATGGGGTGGCTGGCCAGTACTTACTTTAGTTCTGTACTTCCGATAATCACAAAAAAAGGACATAAATGGGGCCAAATAGACAAGGACACTGGCTTTCAGAAATATTTTCCTTCATCAGGTAGGAGAGAAGAGAAGAAAAAGGGAACAGAATGGAAAGGCTACTCACAACTTAGGCCATGAGATAGTGGTAGGTGATGTGCGGAAATCAGAGCATCTCTGACTGTTCCCAAAAGCTAGTGTCCTTGTTTATTTTTGTCTCCATTTGTGTCTTTTTTTGTGTGACTATCAGTGCAGCAGAACTGAGGTAAGTACTGGTCTGCCACTCTATCTCTTTTGAATGATATTTTCACGTCTCAGTGGAAAATTTCCATCAGATTATCAATCAAAAAGTGTATATTCAGGATAACATTTCGTGAGACAGAAAAGAAACACCCACCGATTGGTTGATAGGTAACTGCCGTATTGGAGAGAAACCCTTGGCCATATTTTACATGCCACATGCCTGGGATTTAGTTTGATCTTGCACTGGTTGTCAGTGAGAGCCAAGACCAAGTCGTACAAGTTGTTTAATATTAGTGAATATTATTGTGATCGGGTCATGGATACCTAATGCATACTACTCTCCACAACTGAAGCCATGCCTGCAGTAGTTTTTCTTTTCGCTGTATCAGGAATACATAGGATACACACTAATCAAGGAAAAATCACTGCTGTCATAGTTAATTGTTGTGGCTGTTTCAAGAGTTTATCAACTGATAGAGGCTGACAGTGCTGCAGATCACTTGAGTATCCAGATATGAATATCAACATCTGCTTAATAGCAATGCCATTCAGAACAAACCTCATGTGTTGCAGAAACCACCAGCCTACTTATGGAAACCTGCTGCTTGCATGTGGTACGGTGGTAAGACTAGCATTGTCACATGATGACAACCTTGGATGCTCAAAGCATGGAGACAGTTGTGTGATTGGATTTGCAATTTCCTGTCAGAAAGGACACAGTACGTTGTAATTGACAGAAAGTCAATTCTCCAGGGAAGTGTAATAGGCCTCCTCTTTATAAATGATGTAGGAAACAATCTGAGCAACTCTCTTAGACTGTTCGTGGATAATGCTGTCGTTTACCGGTTAGTAAAGTCAGCAGAAGATCAAAAGCAGCTGCAAAATGGTTTAGATAAGATATCTACAAGGTGCGAAAATTGGCAATTGAAACTAAACATTGAAAAGTGTGACGTTATCTATATGAGCACTAAAAGAGATCTATTAAACTTCATTTACACAATAAATCAGTCAAATCTAAAGGCTTTAAATTCAACTAAAAACCTAGCAATTACAATTACAAACAACTTGGAAAGAACATGTAGAAAATATTGTATGAAAGGCCAAGCAAAGGCTACGTCTTGTAACTTTACGGAAGTAATGTCCGTAGAGTCACGCGAATAGTATAAGTAATGGTATTGTTTGGAAAGATAAAGGACTGTCAGTGAACCATAGCAAGCTGTTGGAGCAAGTAGTATTTGGTTAAAGTGAGCTGTCAGTTGGCTGTTTGTCCAAATCAGCGGAAATCTGGGACAGGCCCATGCTTTGTACTCAAAACTAGTGAGGGCTGTTAGCATTTTTAAAGGGGTGTCTGTAGGACATCTGTTAGTTCCACACTCTAGTAATTCAGAATAAAATAATCTATAACATTATTTACCATCAACATGTAAGACATATATGATGTCAGAATAATTATGGATATCTCATAATTATAAAAATAATTTCAGTATCTCACTCGGACAACTAGATACACACAACCATCATGTCTGGCCACTCCAGGTGTTTCTGGAGTGGCCAGACACGACAGTTGAGTGTATATTTGTCTGAGTGATTGCGTGAATATATGTGTTTCTTTTTCAGATGAAGGCCATGTTTGAAAATTTAAGATGTGCGAATGTTATTATCTATTTTCATGTCTGACAGCAGCTCAATGAGCCTTTTTATGGTGATTTGTTACCTATCCTCCATTATTGATATTCCTATCAGATTTTCCATTGTTATAATTTTAATTTATGTTCTGCTAACAGGTTCAAGATGCAAAGATTCCATCTAGAGCCAGGTTAACCTTGCCTCCAAATCTTCAGATCCTCAATGTAAATAATGGGACATCAGTAATTGCACAAGCAGATTTTGATCGTGGTGCTGTGTTTGGCCCATTACAAGCTCTTCATTCTACAGCACTACCAGAGGGCGTGAGGTTTCCATTGAAGGTGAGCTTTAATTTAAAAAATGGTTTTGTTGTTTACTGATAATAGACAGGGTGAGGCATCTTTGTTTTCTTTTTTAAATCAAACCCTATACCTAATTTTAGCATAACATGATAGGCTTTAAAAAGATGGTTTCAAATATGTGTATATCTGAATATTTAGGCGAAGAGTTTTTGACACACAGATACGTTCTCATATCGTATTTGTCCTTTGAAGCAGCACTGTCCAATGCGACCTTTCCTGTTGACCACTGAGGACCTTAACAGGAAAGCCGTTGTTTTCTTGCTTCTCGATAATGCCACAAGGTAACACACGAGGTTGCTGGAGAGAAGAGTATAAATGTGCTTTTGATGTAATGGGACATTGCATTTCCATCACAGTTTCTTGGAGCAGACCTGTATACCAATGAAGAAAAGTTAGATATGCTTCTAGTGTATGGTGAAAGCAGAAGAAATGCTGTTAGAGCAATAAAGTGATATGGAGATAAGTATCCTGATCATGAGCATCCTATGCGCCAGCTTCTTGAACTTATTTGCAAGAAACTACTTGAATTGGGATCATGGATCACCATGCAGAGGACAAGGCAGAAAACTGCAACTGGCGAGGTACATGAGGAAGGCATTCTAGCATTAGCGTACAATGACCCTACTGTTTCATCATGACATATCACCATGGAATAAGTCAGAAAATCTTCTACACACATTGCACCAGCATAGATTTCATCCGTTTCACCCCTCAGTACATCAAGCACTATGTGTTGTGGATTTCGAACAACACCAGGAATTTTGCCGCTTTGCTCTGCAGCACCTACAAGATGATCCAACATTTTTTCAATGGGTAAATTTTACTGATGAAGTGATTTTCACCAACCACGGTAATGAGAATTTGCATAATGTGTATTACTGGTCAACAGAGAAGCCTCATTGGCTTCGACAGGTACAGCATCAGGAACTGCGGAGTGTTAATGTGTAGTGTGGCATCATCAGAAATGTCATTGTGGGGCCTTACGTCATTCTGGGTATACTAAATGGCAATAACTGTGCACAGTTCCTGTAAAATGTTCTGCCCATTTAGCTGGAAGAGGTACCACTAACTACGTGTCGGTGCATGTTGTTCCAACATGATGGCTGTCCTGCTTACTCTTCCCGTGTGGCTACAGAGCTAATAAATGAAAAGTTCCTGGATTGTTGGATAGGACGACGTGCTGAAGTGAAGTGGCCAGCCTGGTCTCCTGATTTGACCCCTCTTTATTTTTTTCTGAAGCGAGCTATCAAGTATACAGTGTATGTTTAAATACCAACTACGCTAGATTATATAAAGCAACATATCATCAAAACATGCACTGATATCTCACATGACAGCCTCGCAGCCATTCACAAATAATTCGAATGGCGACTACAAATGTGCATTGCAGAAGAGTGGAACCGTTTTGAGCACATGCTTCAGTAAAGTTTTGTATCATGTACTGTATGTATTTTGCATCTTTGTTTGTATTTGTTTTGTATTGTGATCAATAGTAAATATTTTCAAATAAAAACAAATATGTATGAAATAATTGTGACCAGTAAGGGCCTCCTCATTTACATTTGTATTTCCGTTACTTAAAATGTATTAACATCTTATAGTATCTTAATAATTTATGTTGTACACTATTTTGGTATCACAGTTGTCAAATAACTGAATAATATTTGTGCGAAATCATCAGTTCATTTTTGTGCAAAATATCGCAGTGCGTATTACTATTGTTGGGTAAATAGGCATGTTTGTGTAAGGATGGACTCGTGATGTTTACCATGTCCTCTACACAACAGAAAAGGTCACATTGGACAATGCTGCGCTTCAAAGGACAAATACAACATGAGAACCTATCTGTATCTCAAAAACTATTTGCCTAAATATTATGCTCTACACCTACGCACTACGTTGTTCTCGACTGCAAGTGTTCATCAGACACGAGTGTATCGACAGGTGTGCCCCAGGGGAGTGTGATAGGACCGCTGATATTTTATATCTATATAAATGATGTGATGTACAGAGTGACTTGTAATTTGTGGCTGTTTGCTGATGATGCTGTGGTGTATGGGAGGGTGTCATCGTTAACTGACTTTAACAGCATACAGGGTGACTTAGACAAAATTTCTAGTAGGTGCGAAGAATGTCAGCTTTCTCTCAATGTAGAAAAATGTAAGGTGATACATATGAGTAGGAAAAACAATCCCATAGTTTTTGAATACAGCATTAGTAGTGAGCTTCTTGATGCAGTTGTGTCGTTCAAATATCTAGGCATAACATTGCAGAGTGATATGAAATAGAACGTACATGTAAGGACAGTTGTGAGTAAGGCAGACAGACAATTTCGGTTTATTGGGAGAATTTTGGGAAAATGTACTTCATCTGTAAATGAGACCGTGTATAAAACACTTGTACGACCGCGTCTTGAGTGTTGCGCAAGTGTTTGGGGCCTGCAGCAAATCAGTTTAAAAGAAGACATAGAAGCAGTTCAGAGGCAAGCAGCTAGGTTTGTTACTGGTAGGTTCGACAAATGCACGAGTGTCACAGAAATGCTCCGGGAACTCAATTGGGGATCACTGGAGGAAAGATGACGTTCATTTCATGAATTTCTGTTGAGGAAATTTAAAGGGCCGGAATTTGAAGCCGAGTGTAGTACGATCTTGCTGCCGCCTACTTACATTTCGTGTAGTGATCACAAAGACAATATAAGAGAAATTAGGGCTCGTACGGAGGCATATAGGCATTCTTTTTTTCCTTGTTCTATTTGGGAGGGGAATAGGAAAGGAAATGCCTAGTAGTGGTACAGTGTACCCTCCACCACACACATTATGGTGGATTGTGGAGTATGTATATATGTATATAGATGTAAATTATAGAGGGAAACTTTCCCGGTGGGATAAACAAAAATAAAAATAGAAACGAGATGACTTACCAAAAGGACCGGCTCGTCGATAGAAACAAATAAAAACAAATAAAATCACACACAAAAACAAACAAACAAACACATTTGTTTCTATCGACGAGCCGGTCCTTTTGGTAAGTCATCTCTTTTCTATGTATAAGATGTAGATGTATTTGAAACAGTTTTTTAGAGCCCATCATGTTATGCTAAAATTTAACATTGGGTTCCATATAAAAAAAAACAACAAAGATGGCGTCATAGCTCTGTAATAAAAAATAACACAAACATGAATTGTGATGTATTCAAGTATTCCCTTGTCCCTGAAATCCACTGTTCCAAATGGCATCTTTGTATCTATTACAGTTGGGGAGATACAAGGGGTGTTATGACTTAGCGTCCTCACCCTGTATACCTTTTCACCCAACAATATTGTGAAAAGGATAGATTTGCTACACACTGTTAAGATGAAACAATGAGCGACAGACAGGCATGATGGAAAGCCTGCTTATATAAGCTATTGGCTAAAGCCTTTTTTTCTAGGAAACAAAAACACACACACACACACACACACACACACACACACACACACACACACCTGCTCTGGCTTCTCTAGCGAGAATGCACTGTGTTCAATGCAATTAGCAATCTGATGTGGAGAGGGGACAGGGAAGGACAGTAGGATGTTGGTAGGGGGAAATGGGACTGTGGTGTCTAATGGATTATGCAGGGACTGTAGAAATCAGAGGTTATGGTTTTGTGCCTATGAAGTGTGCCTGTGCAATTGTGTTAATGCTCTCTTTTCTGATGAAGGCTAATGGTGTTAGCTAAAGTGTTGTATATGTGAGTATCTTTCTTATGTGCCTGTTGAAGCTCATCGTACGTCTTTGTGGTGAGTTGTAAACTATCCTAATTGTAAATGTAACATCATTAATTTTATTATATTTTGTAATTGAATTTGTCAATTTATAATTTTTGAATAATTGTTGTTAAAATTATGTAAGAAGTGGTCACATATGTGGTGTAGTGTCATTCTTGATTGATATAAAAAGAGGCACTCAGGCATTGCCTGACAGTGGTAGTCATCAAGGGTAAAGCAGTTATGCTGCATGAGTAAGCAGTAAGCATGGCTAGGAGGTGATCGGAGCAGTTCTCCAGAGCAGCAGTTGGGTGGCAGCTGACATGGGAGTACTGCACAGGCAGCTGCAACAGTAGTAGACAACTGAAGTTTTGTAGTTGAAGTTTTAGTTAATGTTGATGAATGAAGCAAATAGTCTGTACTGAACTAACGTCAGACAGTGAACTTCATTACGATTGACAAAGATGATAATCTATACATCGTATAAAATTGGCTGTACTCTACTTGACCGATTTCAACCAAACTTGGTACACATGTTCCGTACTATCAGGCAACAATTTCTGTCATGGTAAGAACCACCTATGACACATATGTTACGAGATGTGACATCATAAACAATGACATTAATGAAAAATGACCTCATCATGAGGTCATCTGCTCCAAAAGTAATGGACCAATTTCAACCAAATTTGGTACAAATATTCCTTAAATATTAATTGAATTTTCTGTCTGTGCTTGACAGAACATCTTTGAGACATGTATACTGTTATAACCAGTAACACACCTACGCACCTATGTAAGCTGCAGATAACACCAAGGTCTTGAGTTGTCTCATCCTTGTCCGAGGACATACACTACGGACAGTTATCACTCTCGTCCCTGCTATCAGTATAGTCATACAACACACACACGTTAGTATATACTGAGTTGAAACAGCCATAGCTGGGCCAGAGCCTCTCTTACATGGCCTCGCGGCCGGCAGGTTGCAGTGCGATAGTCCAGCCTGTGCCACACAGCGGCTAGTCCCGGTAACGGGCAGCATGCCGTTCAAACATATGCACCGCGCATTACCTTATTCCTCCTCCTTCACAGTGTAATGTCCAGGAGTGCCAAATGCACCCATGCTACATCCATGGGGGATGCCTCGTCCATCTCTGGCTGCCAGCTTCGGGCCAGTACTAACCCATAAGGCAGATAATGTCCTGACCTTACTTGCCAGGAGTGGCTGGTACCTCTTTGTATTTTGCTTCCAATCACCGGGGATGAGGGTGCACCATCTGATCCCTGCACTGAAGATAAAAAAGGAATTCAACATTCATAGAATATATGACATCAACTGCGATTGGGCAAAGCTGAAAATGTGTACCCAGCCGGGATTCGAACCCAGGTCTCCTGCTTTCTAGGCAGTTGCGCTGACCCCTACATCACTGGGGACACAGTGATCACCGCACCTGCAAGGACTACCTAAGCACACCTCCTGTTAGATACAAATTCCCAGCTTCGCCCTGCCCACAGTACTCAAACTCGTAGTTATGAACTAATTCCCGTAAGAGTAAGGGCTTCAAACTTTGCCCACCCCTCCCCACTAACGATAGGATCATTGCCCGTCACCGGCATCTGACGGGAGGCGTGCTTAGGTAGTCCTTGCAGGTGCGGTGATCACTGTGTCCCCACTGGTGTAGGGGTCAGCGCAACTGCCTAGAAAGCAGGAGACCCGGGTTTGAATCCCGGCTGGGTACACATTTTCAGCTTTGCCCAATCGCAGTTGATGTCATATATTCTATGAATGTTGAATAATAACAACTGCAGCATCAGAAGTGACGTCTGTTCTCTCGGAACAGACGCCACATGTATATATAAAAAAGGAATGGTTGCATTACTCACATGTTGGTTCACATCCATTTCTGGTGTCAGGGTGTCCATGGCTTCAGGAGCGGTGGCACCTCCTCCACCATCAGGCCTCCTCCCCCACTGAAGGCGCAGACAATGGTGCCGCAGACAGCGTTGCCCATGAGCCCGAGAGTTTGACTGCTGGAACTGATGCTGGTGCAGGAGAAGGCACTTGTATCGCCGACGGTGCTTGGATGGGCACAACCGTAGATGCCCAAACGAGTACAAAAATCTTGAAAAACAGAAGGAATGAATGGAGTACCATTATCCGAAACAAGTGTATGCGGAAAACCATCCAAGGTGATAACTTTAGACAGAGACTGAGTAGTTACAGCAGTGGACATGGTATGACAACGAAAAATGTATGGAAAATTTAAATAAGCATCCACAAGAAAAATCCAATAAGAGTTAAGGAAGGGTCCTGCTTAATCAATATGCACCGGTTCCCATGGCTGTCGGGTGTGTGGTCAAGAAGAGAGAGACTCCTGAGGCGCCACCTGTTGTGAAGTGCACAAGCACTTAGCCACCAACCTCGTAATGTCACCATTGATACCAGGCCAAAAAACATATTGGCAAGCCAATGTTTTCATGTGGGGAAACTCCCCAGTGTCCTTCATGAAGCATCTGAAGTACTTTTGAACGAAATTCCACTGGGATCAGTACCTGCGGAGATTGTCCGTCTGTAGCCAAAAGGAAAACCCTGTCCCATTCAGACAGACGAAAATGGAAAGAATAATAGTTGCAGAGGGGGTATGAAGCCCTATGTGGAGGGGTATCTGGCCAGCCCACACGAATGTAGTGAAGAATGCGCTGCAGCACCAGATCGGATGTCACTGCCTTAGCCAAGACCGGTGCAGTAATAGGAAAACCATCAACAGTAGCCTGAGCTTCCTCATCCAGATAAAAGTTCTTCTCTATCAAACTCAGGTTCAAGACCCGCCAGGAGGTGAGATAATGCGTCCGCGTTAGCGTGTTGCGCTGTCGGATGGAAATGGACCTCATAATTATAACAGGACAGAAAGAGAGCCCAACGCTGCAATCTATGCGTTGCTTTGTCAGGAACTGCCGCTGTAGGGTGAAATAGAGAGAGACCAATGGCTTATGGTCAGTAATGAGATGGAATGTGAAATTTCTTCAAAGCATACTCTTTTTCAATTTGGAGTATCATTGCTGGGTAGCCGTCACTGTCTTAGATGCATACAGGAAGGGGTGTTCTGACCCATCGGAGTACTTATGAGCCAAAACAGCACCAATGGCATATTGAAAAGCATCCGTACCCAGAACCAAATGTTGCCCAGGAACATATGCCATCAAACAAGGGGGAGAAATCAATAAGCGCTTTAAGGTGCAAAACGCACATTCACAGTCAGAAGACCAAACAAAGTGAACACCTTTGTGAAGTAGACAGTTTAAGGGGTGTGCCACCGAGGCAGCCCCTGGTAAAAAACGGTGGTAATAGGCAATGTTGCCCAAGAAAACCTGTACATCTTTGGCAGACGCCGGATGTGGCAGAACTGTACCATGGCCACGTGATTCGGCAAAGGGCGGACGCCCGCTGACGACAATTCAAACCCCAAATAAGAAATAGAAGGTTGGAAAAAAACGAGACTTGGCCAGGCTGCAGCGTAGGCCGGCTGCTTGGAGAACAGAGAAAAGTGCCCGTAGGTTTTGTAAATGTTTGTGGGGTGAAGCCCAGGTCACAACAATGTCATATAAGTAGTTAACACAGCCCAGAACTTGGCGGAGGAGCTGCTGTAAATAATGCTGTATAATAGCAGGGGCACTAGCGACCCCGAAGGGAAGTCGCTGATATTGGTATAAATCAAAAGGCATGTTGATGACCAGGAGAGGTTTTGTATCATCGTCCAAAAGAATCTGAAGATAGGCTTCCACTAAATCTATGTGAGAAAAAGTGTGAACCAGAAAGTAAAGCTAGGAGTTCATCTGTACGAGGCATGGGGTACGAGTCAACCACAGACTGTGCATTGATTGTATCTTTAAAGTCCCCACAGATATGTAAAGACCCCCCAAGTTTCTTTACAATAACCAGTGGTGTAGCCCATTCACTGGAAAAGATGGGAGTTAAGACCTGTAATTCTTGGAGGCGATCTAATTCAGCCTTAAGTTGGTCCGCAGGGCCACCGGAACCTTGTGTGCATGAGAAAACTTGGGGAGTTCCGTTGGTTTCATAGTAATGTGGGCGGTAAAGCCCATGGCACAATTCAGCCTACCAGAAAACAAAGAAGAGGATTCCCGACAAAGGGCATCCAACTTGGGAAAAGGCACCGAATCTGAAAGAAGGTTGACAGAATCATCGATAGTGAAGCCAAAAACATTAAAAGCTGAAAATATTAGCAGCCGCAGTGACAACAACAAGAAAAGTGATTGGCCTGACAACATCTGAAAGCCGGTTTGTGACGAATAAATAAGTTTTGCAGAACATCAGGAAGTTGTTCCTTTTTGTTAATATCCCTTAAGTTCAGGCTTCATTTTTTGTGGTGGCAAAAACCACCTGTGATACATACGAGGCGTGTTATTTAAGTAAGGTCCATTTGAACGTAAGTACACAATGAAAGGTTATTTCAAAAAAAGTAAATTTATTTTCAGAAAGTACATTTTTTTTACACAGTTGTCAAGTTTGTTCAAATATTTATCATACCTCTCAACCCTTTTCATAAAAACTTGCCTCCCAAGAGTTCACTTCACATTGTCATTTTAATGGTTGCCACTGAGGTGGTGTTTGAGGTGGATGCTGTACCTATTCTCACGAATCCTTGATTCAACTGGAGCCACCAAATCATCTCTAATTGAAGAAGGGCAACCAGAGCAGTCCTCATCATGGACATTGTTACATCCATTTTTGAATTCTCATACCCACTTACGCACTTTGCTTTCACTCATAACAGTATAACAGTACAGTTTGCAAATCTGTCGGTGAATTTTTGCAGCAGACAGGTTCCTTGTTGATACAAACCATATAACTGAGAGAACCTCACATGCGGTGGGCGAGTTGATAGTCTGAAACATTTTGAAACCACAAACCATAGAGGTTAGCTAAAGAGCTGAAACTGAGCACAGTTGTTCCTGAGGAACGCTGGTACATGATGCATGCACTCATTTCAGTATGCATGCGATATACTAGTGTCTACAACAAAATTGATCTTACTTGAAAAATACGACTCACAGTTCATACGATATCACATAAACAATGAAAACTTCCCCATCTTGCAGTGTAGTCTAGCATGATTGTATTCTTCAACCATTTGAGAATGAGAGAACTTAACAACTTGCAATAAACTTTAAACATAATTTCAAATCTTTACACAACTTTTTCTCACTGACAACCCCAACAAAATGACTTTTCCGATGTTCACAGTGTATATCTATGGCATTTGGCATGACATTACAAGCTATTATTTCTATACTGTAAATTGTATTCGTGAGGCATTTCACAGACAGGACACATACATATCACTGAATATTCCTTCGATATTATATTACAGTTTGACATATTATCATCTCAGCCTTTTCCCAAGTCATGTGGAGTCAATGTTGCTTTGCTGGATCCTTCTCTTCCATAAATGTCTATCCAGTGCTTCTTCTCTGAGCCATCCTTTCTCCCGTTGGTCCCCTGCAACCTTGTCTTTCCATCTCAGTTTCGGTTATCTTTTCTCCTTGATCCTCTGATTTCTAGGTCTTCAACTTTTCTCCCCACATAGTACTTTCCTCTTCTCTGCAATTCATCTAAAGCTGCCTCGTTTTATTTTAAGCTGTCATAGGTTATTCAGTGTGTCTGCTGCATATTTGTCATGTGGATTTGATTAATAAATTTCCATACATAAAATGTGTACTATCTTACTGCCTCTGATCTTAGAAAAAAGTTTGGGTGTTCCCATTCCTGAAAGCACGTCTGCATCTACATTTCATCTTTAATAGTTACTGCCACATAAGCACAACTGACTTATTTCTTTCAGATTTTTGGACAAACAGAAAATGACTCATATTACTTGAACACAATTGAAGAGGATTCTTGTAATTGGATGTGTTTGGTTTCTCCTGCAGCTTCTGCAGAGGAGCAGAACCTTATATGTTATCAGGTAAGAGAAAAATTGCTATAATTGTTATTGCATGATTATAAGTAGCCACATATTGGATATTATGATATCCCAACACACTATATAGAAAAGAAATTAATATGTTTGCACACCTTAGGAATAGCTCATGGCTTCAGTGGATAAACCTTTATCAAGGACTGACATCATTGATCTCAGTTGCTCACATGTAAACTGAACTATATCCATTTTACATAGTATTTTTGTTACTCTCTGATGTGCAGGTTGTCAGTTGGCAAGGCTCAGAGTTGGCAGGAGCACCTCTGAATAGGTCTAATGCAGCTAGTAATGCTCCAACTGCTCCTGTTTTATAGTCTTATCTTGTGAGCTCTGTGAGTTCTAATATGCTTTTCTCGAAATCATTGAATAGTGGAATGCACAAAAATAGAATAATAAAATGCTATGGTTTGTAACATGTCTTGGTTATTTGTGCCATTACTACGTGTCTGCTGGTTAATTCCTTTCATATGCAAATTGTAACTAAAATGAAAACAAGGCACATTATGATTTATTTAATCTGACAATTTTGTGTGCAAAACAATTTAATGTCTTTTTTATACACATTGTCTGATTAATCGTTATGATAGATTGGGTATCTATGTTTTCATAAATATAGAAAAGTTAATCTTGAGCTATCTGACCAGTGGCATATGCCATACTAGGATCAAGACTCGATTACTCTGTCTATTTGCCCTACTTCTATCAAAGTAATTTGTTTTCTCCCCATTGATATTATAAGCAAACACATATATTTCCCTCCAAAATAATGATTTGGATTGTTAAATGGTGGTATTCAACAACTGCAATAAATTCAGATTACATCTCAAAAGAAATTCAAAGGTATAACCTAACCATTTACAATATTAGGTGACCAAGTGTACACAATGCCATAACATGAAAACTTGAAATAAACTGTTGCATAACTTTACAAAAATGAAAGACATCATATTATACAGAATGAAATAAATGACTGGCTATATTTTCAGAGGATGTGAATAAGAAACAGACAATCTGATAAATATATCCCAATATGACAGGAGAAGGCAGAAGGCAAACACAAATAATTAGTATCACAACCTGAACTGAGTTATTGAATCCTAATAAGGCAGTGGGGAAGTGCAGCTGATACTTTACCACCCCCCCCCTCCCCCCCCCCCCCCCCCACACACACAGCAATGTTGATCTTGCAGCAGCATCTGCCAAGGCAGACTGGAGCAGGAAGGCTGTGGATCTCGTCTGCGAAATCAAATACCTTCTTCCTACTCAGGAGACCTCCTTAACATTATTAACCATAGGCAGTTTGGTTTTCAAAAAGGGGTTTCGACAGACCGTGCCATATACTGACTCACAAATGATGTCTTGGAGTCGATTAACAGTTGGTGTTTTCTGTAATCTTTCCAAGGCATTTGATTGTGTAGACCATAAGATATACTTAGAGAAGGCCTATCATTATGAAATCAACAGGCCTATAGGTAACTGGTTAAATCATACCATGAAGACAGGAAACAAAAGGTGGTCTTACACGATTGCAACACTAGATATTCTAATACAGTAGCTTCTGAATGGGGTAAAATACAGCATGCAGTTCCCAGGGATCTGTCCTTGAGCCCTTGCTATTTTTAATGTATGTTAATGATCTACCACTGTCCATTAATAAAAAATGTGAATTCACAATGTCTGCTGACAATACAGGCATTGTGGTAGGTAGTAAGCCTGCTACTGATCTAGAGACTGATGTTAATTATATACTCAGAGAAGTTACAACTTGGTTCTCAGTTAATTCTCTTTCAGTTAATATTAAAAAAAAAAAAACTCTTAACAGCTCAGAAGATAGCAGTTAGTATTGTGTGGGGTTCCTCTTCGAACCTCATGTAGGAAACTATTCACAAAGTTAGGAATACTGACAACATGTCAGTACATATACTCTTTGATGAACTTTCTTATTACAGATTATACTCAGTATGAAACAAATCACGTAACTAATGAGGAGGTGTTTAATCGAATCAGGGAGAAAAGGAGTTTCTGGCATATCTTGACTACGAGAAGGGATAGCTTTCGCAGCCTAGCTGCTTCGTCAGGCAGCAGAGAAGGAGAGGGAAAAGGAAATGATGAGGGTTTTAAGGGAGTGGGTAAGGAGTCATTCCAATCCCGGGACAGGAAAGACTTACCTTTGGGGGAGAAAAAGGAGGGTAAACAAATACACACACACCAACACGTTTACACAGACGCAAGTACACCTAATGAGACATACTGTAGAAAGCAAAGAAGTTATGCAGAGATGACATCCTCCCCACTCCTCCGAGAGTGTCTTTTCGCCGCCCACCTAACCTCTGTAACCTCCTAGTCCATCCCTATGAAATCCCCAAACCACCTTCCCTACCTTCTGGCTCCTACCCTTGTAACCGCCCCCGTTGTAAAACCTGCCCTGTGCACCCTTTCACCACCACTTACTCCAGTCTCGTAACCCGGAGGGTGTACACGATCAAGGGCAGAGCCACTTGCAACAGCACCCACGTGATTTACCAACTGACATGCCTGCACTGTGAAGCGTTCTATGTGGGAATGACCAGCAACAAACTGTCCATTCGCATGAATGGTCACAGGCAGACAGTGTTTGTTGGTAATGAGGATCACCCTGTGGCTAAACATGCCTTGGGGCACAGCCAGCACATCTTGGCACAGTGTTACACCATCCGGGTTATTTGGATACTTCCCACCGACACCAATCCTTCAGAACTTCAGAGATGGGAACATGCCCTTCAGCATATTCTCTCTTCCCGTTGTCCACCTGGTCTCAACCTCCGCTAAATTCGAATTCCTAGCCACCATCTTAACATCTTTGCCTCGGTTCTCTGGACAGAGCCTCTACCTCAAGTGATATCTCTGTATAACTTCTTAACTTCTTTGCTTTCTACAGTACGTCTGCCTAGGTGTACTTGCGTCTGTGTAAATGTGTGGATTTGGAATGACTCCTTACCCACTCCCTTAAAACCCTTATCATTTCCTTTTCCCCTCTCCTTCCCTTCTGCCTGACAAAGCAGCTAGGCTGCGAAAGCTAGCGTTTGTATGTGTGTGTGTGTTTATTTGTTACTATCACTGCCTGTGCTCCTTCGCCTGGTAAGTAGACTTCATCTATTTTTTTACACACACACACACACACACACACACACACACACACACACACACACACAAACACACACACACACATAAGAAAAAAAAATATATATATCATGTCACAATAATATTGAAATGTTCTGCATAACAGATTGTGGCATAACACCTGAAGATGACTATTAAGTTGAAATAAGCTTATAGTGAACTAACGAATTAAAAAATGTACAGTGTTAAAATTATATATTTTTTTTGGGGGGGAGGGGGGGGGGGTTCACTGAACCAGTGAACGCCTTGGACGTGCCGCCACTGTGATGAGCAGTACTCTAGTGCTGGCCAAACAAGAAATTTGTAACAAGAAACTGTCTATTTATTTTAACTGAACTTTCACTTATTTTGCTGTCTCTGTCTCAATTACTATGCCTTTGAAAAGTCTCAGAATTATTATTTATTCTCCATAAACTTAGATTTCATCTTCAGATTTTTCTTTGTGTTCCTTTACTGTTTGCTCATTGTACAGACTGAATAACATCAAGGATAGGCTACAGTCTTGCCTCATTCCCTTCCACAACACTGCTTCTTTCATGCCCTTTGATGCTTATAACTAGTGTCTGTTTTGTGTACAAATTGTATTTAACCTTTTGTCTACTGCACTTAATGCCTCATGCACGTAGAATTTCAAATGGTGCATCACACTCAAGATTGTCAAATAACTTTCTCTTAGCAGATTCTCAATCACCTGACCACAAATAACATACTGTCCAGAACACAGTTTGGAATTATGAAAAGTTCTGATATCAAGAAGGAAGGCTATTTACACCTAAAATGAGAATGTCCTTAATTCATTAGATAAAAATTACAAGCAGTAGGTATTTTCTGTGATTTATTCAAGGCATTTGATAGTGTGACCACAACATAGTTTTAAGTAAATTGGAATTCTATTGTGTCATGGGCAGTGAATCAAGCCATCAGTCATTATCAGATTTGTGGCTACCACTTGACAGTAGCCCACATTTTGCTGGATTGCCCTATTTTAGCAGCCCAGCGGTGGAGTTTTAATTATCCTGCTGTTGTATCAGATGTTTTATGTGACTATGTCAAAATGGCTGTTTCAGTTTTAAGTTTTATTTGTGACAGTGGTTTTTACCTCTCTCTTTAAAGCTTTGCTTCAGAACACTGCTTCTCCTGTCTCATGTCCTCTAATTGGAGGATTCTGTGTGTTGCTGCGTGGTTGATTTTTCCTCTTTTTTTATCTCATGGACGGTCAACCACAGTCATCCCCCCAGGGGGCCCACAGTTCTTTTGTGGGTACGTGTGTGGCGCGCACGGGGCCCCGAGCCGAAGCGACCTTTCTTCCGTCCCAGGCCGCTTCCCTCTTCCCCCCCCCCCCCCCCCCCCCCCCCTGGTTTGTGCCTTCACCCGGAGATGGGCGTTTTTCATCAGTCAAAGGTTTCTTTTTCGCTTCCTGTCTTCTCTTCTTGGTCCTCTTCCTTTCCTTTTCTTCAGCCTTCTCCTCTTTTTCCTTTCTCCTTGTTCTTGACTCACCCTTTAATCTCCCCCTCGGCATTTGAGATTCTCCCTCCTCCTTCATCCCTTTCTCTCCTTCCTCCTTTCTTTCCTCCCTGTGCATGTCTGAAGGTCGACCCACGCTCTGCGTAGCCGGTGACGGGGTAAGGCGTAACTCCCCACCCCGGGTAGACATGTAGGGCACGTACGTACCCCCCAGTAAAGGCCGGGCCCAGGGAGGGGTGATTACCTGAGCTGATACCTTCCGAACATGCCAATTGGTCCCTCCTTCCGTTCTCGGGAGGTGTGACCTGAGGTCACCTAAGGCGGGTGCGCCCTCAGTGAGGGCCCCCACAAGGAAGGAGCGCGCCATCGGAGACGCCGGTAATCATGGGGGACACCTCCGCTATGAAACCTTCCACATCATCTATAACCCTGACCCATAAGCGGAAACATGTTTCTCAGCCACAGAAAGCATTGCCTAACATTCCTAGGTTCCTGGTGGTATCACGTACCGACGATAAGGATTTTTCTGCAGTAAATCCATTCATTATTCAGAAGGGTGTCGATGCGATCGCTGGTCCCTTGAAGACCTGCTCTAGGCAGCGCAATGGGACCTTGTTGCTCGAAATAGAAAATGCATTCCAGGCGCAGAAGTTACTTCGAGCTACCCTTGTACATACTTTCCCTGTGAAAGTGGAGGCTCACCACACCCTCAACTCTTCGCGGGGGGTAGTGTTCTCTAGATCACTGGATGGGTTATCGGACGAGGACATATTGAACTATATGTCCGATCAGGGAGTCACGGATGTTCATCGCGTGATGAAAAAGATTAACAATGACCTCGTGCCAACCCGTACTGTCTTCTTGACTTTTGACAAGGTTGACCTACCATCGAAAGTGAAAGCGGGCTACGAGGTCATTTCCGTCCGCCCGTACATACCAAATCCTACACGCTGCTTCCATTGCCAAAGGTACAATCATACCAGTAAATCTTGTCCAAATGCAGCCAAGTGCGCCACCTGTGGCAGGGACGCTCATGAGGGTGACTGTCTATCTCCATCCCGTTGCTGCATTAATTGCATGGGTGACCATGCTGCTTCTTTACGGGACTGCCCCGTTTATAAAGAAGAGCGGGTCATCCAAGAGATTCGCGTGAAGGAGAAGGTCTCGACCTATGCCGCTCGGAAGTTATTAGCTAGTAGGAAGCCCGCAGTACTCCCATGAGGTACTTTCAGCCAGGTCCTCGCCTCCCCTCGACCAACTAAGGAGGTAGGCATTCAGACTTGCGATTTAACATTCAGTGACACTGTCGTCAGGTCGGCTAGCCCGAAAATTGCTCGTTCCACCTCTCCGATCCCTTCTACCCGTTCTACGGTGAATTCGTCGACCAGTTCACACCCATCCCGGGCACCCAAATCTGCTGCCCGGAGTTCAAAAAGGGAACCCGTCCGTGAAGATTTTCTCAAGACTCCGATTTCTGAATTGTCAACTGCTTCTTCAACCCATCATGCTTCTAAGAAGGCTTCCAAAAAAGAACAGCCCCCCCCCCCCTTCCCCGCCGCGGCGTGACTCTTCGGTCACGCCATCCAACAGTTGCCGGCCTTGGCCGTCTTCTGTTTCACCGGGACGCTCCGTTTGACGGGCACCCGGCCGTCTACCGGCGGTGGAAGCTGCCCCTCCTGATCAACTCCGGGAGGTGGCAGACGCGTCGATCGAACCAATGGAACATGACCCTTTGCCACTAGATGGCAATAGCAGTGCTCCCTCGAAATCCGGTCCTCAGCGGCCGTCGAGGTGACCCCGCTTGCTAGTTGGTTTTTATCCTTATTTCTTATTTCATTTTTTATCATGGCGCTTCTTCAATGGAATATTTGCGGCATTCGTTCCAATCAGGAGGAGTTAAAACTACTCCTTCGGTTGCACTGCCCGCTTCTAGTCTGTCTCCAAGAAACGAAGTTGCGTCCAAGTGACCGTGCAGACTTTCCACACTACACCTCTGTGCGGTTCGACCTGCCACCCGTGGAAGGTATCCCAGCCCATGAAGGGGTTCTGATGCTCATTTGAGACGACGTCTATTTCCATCCCATTTCATTGCATACTCACCTACAGGCAGCTGCCGTCCGCATCACTTTATCCACATTTACCTTTTCCCTCTGTAATATCTATTCGCCATCGTCATCTGCCCTTACTAGGGCAGATGTGCTCCACCTTGTTGACCAGCTCCCTTCACCTTTCGTGTTGGTAGGCGACTTTAATGCCCACCACCCCCTATGGGGCTCTCCGGCACCTTGTCCGAGAGGCTCCCTTTTGGTGGACCTTCTCCAACACCTCGATCTTGTCTGCCTCAACACCGGTGCACCGACCTTCCTTTCTGACACAACACACACTTATTCCCATATAGACCTCGCAATATGCACTCCTCAGCTTGCCGGTCGATTTGAGTGGTATGCACTTTCTGACACGTACTCAAGTGACCATTTCCCTTGTATCATCCACTTCCTGTATCATTCCCCATCTCCTCGTCCCACCAGTTGGAACATTACTAAAGCCGACTGGGGGCTTTATTCTTCCATGGCTGTTTTTCACGATCGGAATTTTCACAACTGTGACAGTCAGGTCGACTACCTCACAGAGGTTATTCTCACCGCTGCTGAACGTTCCATACCTCGTACATCCTCTTCTCCACGTCGTGTCCAGGTCCCTTGGTGGACTGCAGCCTGCCGCGACGCGATTAGAGCCCAGCGCTGTGCTTTACGCACCTTCCGCCGTCACCCAATCTTGGAGAATTGCATCAATTATAAATGTATGAGAGCGTGCGACGGGGCGGAACATGCTTTTCCCTCTTTCTAGTGGAAAAAACGTTTTGTGGTCGTTTAGGGGATGACAATAAGTGATTCCCGCTTTGGTGCTGTTCCGTCCACGTGCGCCTTAATACATTTTTCAATTAATAAACAAAAGTACATACCAATTATACACATTTATGGGCGTACAGGGCGAGTTGCGAAAAAATAATGTTCACCACACAGATGTTGTTTTAAATAAGTTTAATTTTTCTATGACACTGCACGTGTTTAAAGTTATAAAAATGTTTTTGTGACTCGAGCCCCCACGTAACTTCGCACTTTAGCCCACACACCGGAATCATTTAACTCAAAAGGCATACGAAAAAAAACGGTACTTCAGCCGCGAAAAGCTATCCCACGTTTTTACAGAAAAATGCCGCGACGAGCAAACCACGCTCCGCCGCCCTCGGCAGTCCACGCGACTCTGCCCATCCTCCGCGCGACTTGGCTTCCGTTTTCCAGCCCCGCGGAAAAACCCCTACGTCACAAACTTTCCGACGCTTACATTTCCCGCGCGCGTGAACGCGCGCGCGATTTAAATGTGCCGATGTGTGTGGCTCTATAAAATAGAAGTGTGCGGCATCAGCCTGGGGGCACTGTCATGTCATAATACCCCACTTGCGACTTACAAACACAGTGTAGGATGTCGCAAGTAGCACCAAAACATAACACAAATATACCCCTCAAACAAAAATAAGAAAATACAATAAAAAAAAATCTTACAACTAGAGACAAAAATTAAATTGATTAATTTGTACATATTTAAAATTCTGTATATGTTACACACATCAACAAGAATATACAAAAAAATCACTAATGTGGATGGGTATACCCCATGTCATTGTCTCATTATGGAATGAATACCATAATTTTTAATATACACTTCCCGTTGCACTGAAAAGTTTCACTTCCAACATCCCTTGTGTTGCACTTCAGTATATGGGCACTGGTCCTTACACTTCTGTCTTTTTTCAGTTTGTAAGCCGGTGCAGCTCAGGCTACTGGCAATGATTTTAGCTCTCTTGTCCTCTCAGCTGGCATGAAAGCAATGAAAGGGGGAGAGAGAGAGAACAAAAAAGGAATACAAATGATTTTTCTTTTGGCAAATATATATATTATACCAGGGATCCATCAGATTCACACCCCACCTCTCTGCTATCCAGATTTAGCACAATCAAAACAGAACTTCATACAGTTACACAGAAAAGTCGAAGTCATTGTTCTTTTATTTTATATCCCTCCGGCCGCTCCAATGAAAATAAACTCAAGATGTGGCATGGTTATTGTCATTTGTATGTGGATTTAGAGATTGTAATCTAATACTGTAGCCAAATTCCCATCTCACAAAATGAACTCTTAAGAAAACTTTTTGTACTTCTGACAAACTATTCAATTCATTTAATTATCTTTCATATCAGAAAATATAGATTTTATTTTGTTTTTATAATCTTACATCCCTTCTGCAAATTTCGAGACTCTGACATGATACACATAGATTTTCCTACTTACACATAACATGATCCTTTGGATACACAATATCCCTATACAAATATTTCTCTACCCCCAATGCACCAAAAAAAATATATATATGTATATATATTTTTAACTTTGTGCATTTCCACATTATTATTACCTGTTCCAAACTACCATATTTAAAACTAATTGCACTGCCTAATCCTAATCTGGGACTAATTAGAAAAATGACATCCACAGGTCTAGTGTCAACATGTAAAACTCAAAATCTTCAGTTCACATGTGTACTTTATAACATAATCTACTCCTTTATGTACATATTTTCACCACATCTGAATTTTAAACCCTGTCCTTACTGCTTCACATAAATTAATCACAGATATATAATAAAGTTACAAAAATAAATTTACACAAATCCTTACCCTACTATATACACTGATCATTCTCTGAGACTGCTTTACCCCATACCTTTCCTCACAATACTAGGCTCATGTGGTTTTACCCTTACTGAATATTTAAATTTTGGTACTTTACCTGGCTTTTCGGAAAATACATACTTATTGTCTGTCAGTAAATAATACGGCTCCCCCTTTGCATGATCATAAATTCCCTTAGTATTGTTTACCTTCCTTCGTATCACTTCCTCGACCTCTGCCTCATCCATTGTACATTTGGCTATGTGCAGACATGCAACTAAATCCTTATCATTACTTACACTTCTAAATTTAACCCTTTTCATGCATCCTCCAGAATGTAGTTCCAGCACCTGATCCTTACAATCAATGCAAGCCCCATTTTTACATAGAAAATCATTGCCTAGCACAAGATTTAGACAGAGATTTCTTATTACCAGAAAAACATGACTAAACGTTTTCCCTCCTATATTTACATCTAATACAACCTCCTTACTCACTGGCTTGCTGTAAGTTCCAGTTGCATTTTTTATTCTTACCCCTGTGACTGGAAATTCAACTGTTCCTGTGGTCCTAATCTGATTGTAAAAGTCTTCTGCAATGCCACTAATAGAGCTCCCAGTATCAATCAGTGCATTTTCACATACCCCTCCAACAGTGACATTTATGATTGGCTGCACATATTCAATCACATTTTTCTCTAATTCAGTCTCTGCTAACAGGTCGTCTTCTATCTCATGTATGCAGTACTTTACCATGTTGCATACCTGACTCTCACTACTAGGGCTATATGGTTCTATGTTATCATCACCTGCAAATACTTTTTCAAACACCTCTTTGAATTCTGGGTTCCTAGCATTTAGCATTGCTATCTTTCTTGCAAAACCAAACTTGTCCTTTTCCCATTCCTTTGGTTCTACATTCTTTCTATAAGTTAAAAATTGGATCCAATCACTAGCTGTATATTCACGCTCCTCTTTCTCCATCCACCTTGCATTCATTCCACCCTCTTTCATACCCTCATACTGTTCCCTATTATAGATGACAAAAGTTTGTATGTCATCCCCTATTTCTTGTTCATCACTAGATCCCTCATTTACAAAGTCATGTTCACCAGTCATTTTACTATTTCCCAATGAGAATATGCTTTGTCCCCTCAATTCATCAAATTCTGGATCCCCTCCAAATATTTCTTTAAGAACATTGTAATATGTCTCATTTTTCCCACACTGCTTTCCTAATCTTTTTATATAGTCATATTTATGAATTGCCCAATCATCTGGTGCCCATTTCCTAATCCAATTGACCTTCTTCACCCAGCCTTTAAATTTACTCTTCTCACCCTGTTCCCAGTCTTCATTAATTATAGGTGCTTGTACATTCTTATTTACATTTACACCATCAAACCACACATCATCAACTTGCACCAAACCAGATACAGCTCTTATTACACTGTCATTAGTGATTGCTTTAAACTTTGGAATACCCACATTTTTTTCACACATATTAATATTTGATTTTGTCTCATCTAGTTCAATGACACTTTTGCTACCATTCACACATCCCCTTGGCATACTCTTACATTCAATCACACACTTATGCTCCGCTAGCAAACCTGATTCACCTAATGCAGAAGCCAAACCAATGCTGTTTTCTTCAGCATCTCTCCCACTACTTACTCTTTCACTAAACAAATCTCCCACATTACAATCTTCACTTGGATTTTTATGATTTCTTCTCTTATTTGCATTTCTTTTATCATGCTGTGTAAACCATCCCCCAACCATTTCTTCATTGCCCAATATTGCATCCATATTACATATTCTTTCTTCCCTTTTCTCTCTATTCTGGTCATAGTTATTCCTATCTGATCCCCTGCTATCTGGCTTGTAATTATTTATCCTTCTCTCGGTCCTATTTCGTACCTTGTATCCCGTCCCAAATCGGACCCCATTTGGAACAAATTCTAGTTTTCCGAACGTTGTCTGTGTTGTTCGTTTCTATTTTGTTCCCTTCTTCTTTCTCCATTTTCCTGTGTTAACCTTCGATCATCCCTGTTAGTTCTTCCCCATGAATCTCTCAGATTCCTATCATCACCATTCCATCTACCCCCATTATTTCTCCAATTTTCATTCACGTTCCTTTCTTGGTGGTGGTCATGCTGCTTATTTCCCCAATTTCTGGTATTCCTATTATGTTCCCTTTGGTTAGCTATATGCTGAGGCTCCCCATGTCTAGGTTCATATGCCATTGCATGATCTAGTTTTTCTATAAAATCTAGAAATTTTTCAGTAGAGTCAGTAGGGCAGTGTATAAGTTGCAAATTTAAATTCTGTGGCAACCTCCGGCAAAGAGTGTAAATTTCAGTAAGAGCTCCTAATGGTCTATCTAAGTGCACCAATTTCCTTAACTCTTCCTGACAGAATTCTTTCATAGTCTGTTTATCCCCCTTGTAAGCAACTCCATTTAAGAATTCATTTTGTAACCTGACTTGTTTAGCCTGGCTCCAGTACTTATCTAAAATTAGCTTTTCGAAAACTTCAAATGAAATGAATTTCTCAGCACATTGGTTAGCCCACGTCTGTGCAGGACCTTCTAACATTCTTTTGATGTATTTTATTTTGCAATTATCAGTCATTCCAGGCAGGAATTGATCTTTGCATGCTGCAATAAAATCTACTACATGGTAGCTACTTTCCCCTGAAAAAGTTTTACAACTTGGTATCTGCATCCCAAACCAACCAGTATTTGCAGATGCAGAGCACAATTCTAAGTCAGCCATCCTACTATTCACCTTTTCTATACTACATTTATTTACAGCTACTACCTGTTCTATTTCCTTTCTTAAAACACTTTTTGTATTTTCCAAACTTGTCTTAGTTTCATCAACACAAGCCACAATCCTTTTGTTTATGTCAATTAAAGCCTGCCTAGTGTCCTCATTCCTGATTTCACAAATCTGTTTTCCTGATTCTATCCTGTCATTCAACTTAGTCTCAACAGCACCAATTCTGGCATTCAGATCCTTTTCTCTAACTTCAAATTTTAAGGTCAAATCTTCTAATCTTTTGTCAAAGTCCGAGATTATTTCATTTTTTAAAACACCCATTGAATTTTTTATTGAGTTTCCCATTTCAGCAATTGAATTCCCCATTTCAGATTTTATACTTATAATTGAGTTTCCCATTTCAGCAATTGAATTCCCCATTTCAGATTTTATACTTATAATTGAATTTCCCATTTTTGTTTCCAGGCCCCCTACAGTATTTTTAAATTCAGTTATCATCCAACCCATCATTGCTTTCATTTCATCTGCCTTAGATTGCGTTGGGGTCTCAAACCCACTACCACTCTCTAAGGATTCACTATCACTTAAAACCCTATCAGTTTCGGTACTCATGGCTGGGGACAAGAGAACTGAAATCAACAAAATAAAAGCCTGCTGCGACACTTATCTCTTTGTCTGTGCTGCAAGTCCACTGCGTAACTGCGTCGTGTTTCCGTGCTGAGCTGCCGATGCCGAAATCGCCGCTGTTGTGCCCCGTATCTGCCGCGTCCTGCCGCCGCACGGTGATGGTCTGGAATATACCGGCTGTTGCCGCCGCGTCTCCCGGTTACGCTGTTGCTGCCTGCCGCACACTCGCTGCCGTGGGCCGCTAAAATTTTCTTCAACACGCGAGTCGGAATGTACTTCGCACTCGAAATGAACGAGCCGCGACGTACTTCTCGCTTCAAATGGGCGAAACCGGAACACACTATTTCACGAAATGGACGAGTCGGAACGTGTCTCAGTACACACTACACACTGTTTCGCGAAATGGACGAGCCTCCATATGCGACGGGGCGGAACATGCTTTTCCCTCTTTCTAGTGGAAAAAACGTTTTGTGGTCGTTTAGGGGATGACAATAAGTGATTCCCGCTTTGGTGCTGTTCCGTCCACGTGCGCCTTAATACATTTTTCAATTAATAAACAAAAGTACATACCAATTATACACATTTATGGGCGTACAGGGCGAGTTGCGAAAAAATAATGTTCACCACACAGATGTTGTTTTAAATAAGTTTAATTTTTCTATGACACTGCACGTGTTTAAAGTTATAAAAATGTTTTTGTGACTCGAGCCCCCACGCAACTTCGCACTTTAGCCCACACACCGGAATCATTTAACTCAAAAGGCATACGAAAAAAAACGGTACTTCAGCCGCGAAAAGCTATCCCACGTTTTTACAGAAAAATGCCGCGACGAGCAAACCACGCTCCGCCGCCCTCGGCAGTCCACGCGACTCTGCCCATCCTCCGCGCGACTCGGCTTCCGTTTTCCAGCCCCGCGGAAAAACCCCTACGTCACAAACTTTCCGACGCTTACATTTCCCGCGCGCGATCACGCGCGCGCGATTTAAATGTGCCGATGTGTGTGGCTCTATAAAATAGAAGTGTGCGGCATCAGCCTGGGGGCACTGTCATGTCATAAGCGCAGTGCCGTCGTATCATAAACGACAGCAAGAAAGCTTGCTGGACTGCTTTTACTAGTTCTTTTAACCGTTTTATTCCCTCCACGGTTGTTTGGGGTGGCCTACGCCGTTTATCCGGCATCAAGGTCCACTCCCCGATTCCTGGCCTGACCGTGGAGAACGCAGTCCTCGTGGACCCCGTTGATGTTTCAAATGCATTGGGCCGTTTCTTTGCGGAGGTTTCGAGCTCTGCCCATTATCACCCTGCCTTTCTCCCTCGCAAACAGGTAGAGGAGGCACGGCCGCCTTCCTTCCACTCTTTCAATTGTGAAAATTATAACATCGCCTTCACCATGCAGGAGCTAGACCGTGCTCTCGCCCTGTCCCGGTCTTCTGCTCCCGGGCCCGATTCCATTCATGTTGAGATGCTGAAGTACCTCTCTCCTGCGGGCAAGTGCTTTCTTCTTAGTACCTACAATCGCATATGGACTGAAGGTCATGTTCCCACAAGTTGGCGTGAAGCCATTGTTGTCCCCATCCCCAAACCAGGGAAGGACAAACACCTTCCTTCCAGTTATCGCCCCATTTCTCTGACGAGCTGCGTCTGTAAGGTGATGGAACGCATGGTTAACGCTCGGTTGGTCTGGCTCCTCGAATCTCGCCGCCTCCTGACTAATATCCAATGCGGTTTTCGTCGACACCGCTCTGCTGCTGACCACCTCGTTACGTTGTCGACCTTCATTATGAACAACTTTCTAAAGAAGCGTCAAACAGTAGCAGTGTTCTTCGACTTGGAGAAGGCATACGATACCTGTTGGAGAGCGGGCATTCTCCGCACATTGCACACATGGGGCCTTTGGGGCCGCCTTTCTCTTTTCATTCAAGCGTTTTTGGCGGATCGCAAGTTCCGGGTACGGGTGGGCTCTGTATTGTCAGATACCTTTTGCCAGGAGAATGGGGTACCACAGGGCTCCGTCTTGAGTGTGGCGCTCTTTGCCATTGCAATCAATCCGATCGTAGATTGCCTTTCAGCCGACGTCTCCAGATCTCTTTTTGTTGACGATTTCGCAATTTATTGCAGCGCCCAGCGGGCGTGTCTCTTGGAGCGTTCTCTCCAACGCTGTCTTGACCGTCTATATTCCTGGAGCATTGCAAACGGCTTCCGATTCTCCACTGAGAAAACTGTGTGTATCAATTTCTGGAGATACAAGGAATTTCTTCCACCTTCTCTACGTCTCGGCCCTGTTGCTCTTCCTTTCGTGGAGACTACGAAATTCTTGGGACTCATGTTGGATCAGAAACTTTGCTGGTCCACACATGTGTCCTACCTGGCTGCCCGTTGTGCCCGATCCCTTAACGTTCTTCGTGTCCTCAGTGGCACGTCATGGGGAGCAGATCGTACCGTCCTGCTTCACCTTTACCAGGCCATTGTTCAGTCGAAGCTCGACTACGGAAGCCTTATATACTCTTCAGCACGGCCGTCGATTCTCCGCCGTCTCAACTCTATCCACCATCGGGGATTACGTCTGGCGACCGGTGCATTTTATAGCAGCCCTGTTGAAAGTCTGTATGCCGAGGCTGCTGTATTACCCTAGACCACTCGACGTGACATACTCTTGTGTCGGTACGCATGCCGCCTGCGGTCGATGCCCAACCATCCATCTTACAGATTATTTTTTGACGACTCACTAGATCGCCAATATCAGTTGTCTGCGATTGCCTTGCTTCCACCTGGAGTTCGGTTTCGCCGCCTGCCACAGCGGCTCGATTTTACCCTTCCTTCCACCCTTCGGTTGAGCGAAAGCCCATTGCCACCGTGGCATCAGGCCCAGGTTCACACACACCTTGAACTTAGTTCGCTCCCCAAGGAGAGCACTCTGGATTTGGTATACCGCTCGAGGCTTGTCGAACTCCGTTCGCGGTTCGATAATGCCATATTTATTTACACTGATGGTTCCAAGAGCACTGCCGGTGTCGGATCTGCCTTCGTCGTCGGGGACAACCGTTTCCAATACAAGCTCCCTGACCGGTGCTCGAACTTCACAGCTGAGCTTTTTGCCCTCCACCAGGCCGTTTTGTATACCTGCCTCCACCGCCAACCTTTCTATGCCATATGTTCTGACTCCCTTAGTGCCCTGCAGAGTCTTAAGGACCCTTTCTCGAACCATCCTCTCATGTATCGGATCCAACGCTCCCTCCAGTTGCTAGCACATGACAGCTGTCACGTTTCTTTCCTGTGGATCCCTGGCAATGTGGGTGTGCCCGGGAATGAGGCCGCCGACATAGCAGCCAAGGCAGCAGCTCTTTTGCCTCGCATGGCTACCTTTTGCGTCCCACCGGACGATGTTCAACGTGCTCTTCGCCGGAGTATCGTGTCGTCATGGCACAATGCGTGGCTTTCTCTGTACAACAATAAATTGCGAACTGTCAAACCGATCCCGACCACTTGGGGGACCTCCTCACGCTCCTCTCGGCGGGAGGAGGTCATCCTGGCCCGGTTGCGGATCGGTCACTGCCGTTTTAGCCACGGTCACTTGCTATCCGCCGAACCTGCACCGCTATGCTCCTGCGGTGAACTGCTGACAGTGCGACATGTTTTACTGACTTGTGTTAATTTTAATCATCTCCGTGTAGCCCTTCACTTTCCGTCTACTATGGAGGAAATTTTAGCCGATGACACACGAGCAGCTGCTCGAGTTTTGCGTTTTATCAACTTGGCCAACTTATCCAAGGATATTTAACCCTTTTAACTGTCTTTTATCTTTCGTTTTTAGCCTCTTGTTGATGTTCTGACAGTCACCCTTTTTTTTGAGATCATAGCGAATCTATGTTCTTGGCTGGGCGCTAATGACCATAGAAGTTGTGCGCCCTAATACCACAAAAAAAAAAAAAAAAAAAAAAAAAAAAAAACAGTCATCGGCATTGTTGTATTGTTTCCTTTGGTTGTTGTGTTTTTCTGTGTGATTGTCTCATTTCTTGTTTTGTCTTGTTGACTTTGTTGATATTTTACTGAATAAATGGGATTTTCCTCCTATTGCTATTTTTAATTCATGGCGTTTTGTTTATTTCTTATTTCTTATTGATGATTTCTTGTGTCACCCTATGATGGAAAGGAGGACTTATGACCTCTGTAGTTTTGTTCCCCTAAAACAAAACAAAACAGACCATTACCGGATTGGGAAGAAATCCCACAAGTATCCATCTTAAGGCCATTGATTTCTCTTGTGTATATTAATGACCTCCCATCAGTTTGATTGCCATAAGCAGAGTTCGTTTTGTTTACAGATGATACAAGTATTGCAACAGATAGCATGTTGATCATAGTTCTAGAAAGGTCTGTTAATGATATTTTCATGAACATTAATAAATGGTTTAAAGCCAACTCATTGACATTAAACTTTGAGAAAAGACTCACCACACGCAGTTCAGAACATATAAGAGGTTTCCATCCAGCATATGCATAAAGTTTGAAGAAGAGCAGATAGAAGAGGTTGGCATGATTAATTTCCTGGGATTACAACTTGATAATAAGTTCAATCAGGAGGAGCACACCACAGAACTGTAGAAACAGCTTAACAAATTTTTATTTGCAATTTGATTGATAACAGAAGTTAGCGACATAAAAAAAAGCTTGCATACTTTGCTTACCTTTACTCATAATGACATATGGTATAATATTTTGGGGTAACTCTTTAAATCAAGCAAAAGCTTTCAGTGTCCAAAAGTATGGAGTAAATTCGTGGACATCCTATAGAAGCCTATTCAAAGGACTGGGTGTACTAACTACAAAAATGATCTGCACAAGGACTTAATAGCACTTAATTTGGTTCAAACAGGGATCATCCACTCAAGAACACACATTTTCAATAATTTACCAGCAACCACAAAAAATTTAGCTACAAATAAAGATCAATTTAAGAAGATCATGAAAGACATGCTTGTCACCAAGTCCTACTCCACTGACAAATTTTTGAATAAAACCAAATGATGTATGTATCTGTATTCATACTGTTGTTATTAGTAGATCAGCTTGTAAAAAAATCTTCTCAATATGGATATATGGAATGAACAACAATAAACTAATCTAATCTAAGCAATAGATATAAGTTTGCTTTCTATATTCTATCTTCTATGACGTGATGTAGGCTCATAGCATCATGTTTTCCAAAATTTCTCCATAACTCAAACTTATCTTCCCCAAGGCGAGATTTATCATTCCTCCATTCTTCTATAAATAATTTTTTTTAATCATGGTTTTTTATACTCATATTTATGTTGTATTTTCACCTGTTAGCACTTTCTTACAGGTTACAGGTTACAGATATGAAAGTAGCAAGAATGATTGCAGGTACTAATAGATGGTAACAATGGCAGGAGGGTGTCCATAATGAGGAAATCAAAGAAAAACTGGAAATGAACACCATAGATGAAGCATTTAGAGCGAACAGACTTAGATGGTGGGGACATGTTACACATATGGGAGAAGCAAGGTTACCTAAGAGACTCATGAACTTGGCAGTGGAGGGTAAGAGGAGTCGAGGTAGACCAAGAAGAAAGTACTTAAATTCGGTGCAGAATGATTTTGAAGTAAAAGGCATAACATCAGACGAGGCATCAATGTTAGCATTGAATAGGGGATCATGGAGGAATTTTATTAGATGTACTATGCTCCAGACTGAACGCTGAAAGGCATGATCAGTCTCTGATGATGATGATGATGATGATGATGATGATCACTTTATTTTTTTGGAATTAGATTTATTGCAACCTGTTGAAGTCTGCCAGTATTTCTGCTGTATTATTTACCTGCACACCAGATTTGATAATTTTGCCATGCCTTGTTCTCAGCATTTGGTACATGTGATTGACCCACAGCTATCTTCTTCACTGTGAGACCCACCTAAGTGTCACTGTGGCGCTGTGCTGACAGTGGTCCATCTTTAGATGGACTGTCCTCCTCTGTTGTCTAGTGGACAGCATGATGGGTTTCCATGCAAGGGGGCCCGGGTTTGATTCCTGGTTGGGTTAGAGATTTTCTCCCCTCATGGACTGGGTGTTGTGTCATCCTCATAATCATTTCATCATCATTGAAAAGCAAGTTACCAAAGTGGCATCAGCTAAAGAGACTTGCACCAGGCAGACTGAACACAACCTCAATTGGGGTCTAACGGCCATAATTACCAAAAGATCATCATCATCATCATCATCATCATTATAATTTCATTTTAGCCCCCTTGCGGCAGTGTTTCAATCTACCAGGTGCACTCCCTTTAATTTTAGGTGACAATGCCACCATGGCTAACTCCATTTTATGTTATACCTATGCAGCTGGGTTTTATTACTCTCTAAATTTGGGGTGTGTCTGCCTGAAATTTCAGGCTCCCACTACTACAGCATCTTTTATTTTCTACCTACACCTGTATTGTCAGTCTTCCTTGGCAATATGTTGTGTTGGAACCTCACTCAACTCTCCATCTGGAGTTTTATTTTAATGTTTTGTTGTGTTGTTGGCTTGCCCTTCTATCCACATATTTTACCTATGCAAGCCTTAGCTATTGTCTTTCAGTATAGTCAACCACTTGCTCTGTTTCTTTTAACTTTTCACTAAGCTCTGTTATTATAGTTATGGTCATCCCTGCTCTGTAGTCATCCCTGCTCTGTACACCTGGGGGTTTTTGTTCTCTGAGTGCAGAGATTCGTCTTCAACTGTGTATCATGTTTTACTGACCTGTCTAAACATATGAGAACGTCACAAATGTGAAGTTAAACTGGCACAGTTAGTAACTTGGACAAGGAGTTTGCTTCTTTGTATGCCTGAGAAAGGCTTAGTTACTGTTTCATTGCATTTTTCATTTTTGGCCAGGTGAAGTAATGTAAACATGAATATCTTTCTCTTTTAATTTCAGATGAATGACAAGATATTTTTTATTCTTCTGAAAGACATAAAGGCAGGTGAAGAATTAAAAGTGTGGTATGCCCCACTTTATGCTGTTAGAATGGTGGCCTCTGCTTATAAGATTGCTCTGAACACTAGCAATAAGGTAAGGAATCGTAATACTCATTATTAGAATTAAAAATCCAGGTTGGAATGTCTATAATAGAGGATAGATAACAATTCACCTTAAAGACGATCACTGAGCCAAGGACTGACATATAAAATAGACAATAAAATACACCCAACTTATATTTTTGGCCATGGTCTTCATCATAAAAATATACACATACATTCACACAATCACTCAGACATAACTCAAGCACACAAGACCACATCTCTAGCCACACCCTTGCATTCTATGATGGATTTTAAATGCTCTGATATGCAGCTTGGAATGCAGTAAAGGGAATGGACGAGAGAATGAAAAAGATGAGATGTTGAGGCATGTGTGTGGAGAAGTGGGGAACTGTAAAATGTAACAATTAATTAATTAAAGGGATAATGAAAGGAAGGAGAAACTAAATGGGTAGGGGAATGTTGGACATGTGGTCTAGGGATGATAAGTTATCTTACATTGAGGTCAGGGTAGTTGTGGGACCATAGAATGTCTTCAAGGGCCAACTCCCATATGCATAGTTTGGAACCATTTACTATTCTAATGGTTTCATGAAATAATGCTCAAGATAGTTTTTGGAGAATGCATGCAGTACAATTTTGGGCAATGTCTTATCCTTGCCTCTAATTTTGAACATGTATTTTTGGCAACATATCTGGGGGAAGCCACCACAAATTTCAATTGTATGCTTCAGATACATTTTTAAAATTTGATTAATGCTTTCTTTGAACATTTCTGCAATTGAATCGTCTGAGTCATGGGGTTGGTAAACAGAACCAATTATTAAATTATTCCAGTTGTTAGGTACTACCTCATCATAGGAACTATCTACTTTGATTGAACTAGTAAATAAACCACTTGTGACAGCAATAAACACACCATCACCTATGTAGTATATATTTACTAAAGGAAACAGAAATGGGTTTCTTACCAATATGGATTACATGTTGGTTCTGAGGAGGAATATTTTAATCAATATGTTAATCCATAATGTTCTGAAAAATAAGAATATTTTAATTTATGTCAAGCCATGACAGACTCATAAAAAAGACACTCATACATGCATAACTTAACTTTTGGCCATTAGCCTTCATCAGGCACACCATCATTCATACAATCACATAGGCACACTTCAAAGGCACACAACAGTCATATCTGGCTGTTGTGTACAGCTTATGTGTGTAGGAGGTGTGTCTGAGATACTATGTTATTGCTGTGATTTTTCTCTCTGATGAAGGCTGTGGCTGAAAATTCAAAATTGTGTGACTGTGTATGGCTCAGATCGTCTTTACGATCAGTTGTTCCTATTCTCACTTTAGTAACATTTGAGTGTGTACTTTCAATTGTTATATACACAATTTATTCATTTTGTTTTTGCTTATGATGTAGAAAAGAAAGTAAATAATGATGCTAGGTTTTTTGTCAGATTTTTTCAGACCCAGCTGCTATGTTTTGTTTTCCAGGATCTTCTAATCAACTGTACTACTATCATATTGTGGAAAAAACATTGTTTACAACAAGCTCTCTGTAATACTTATTTCAATAGGATATGTTTATGTTTGAGAGAGAGAGAGAGAGAGAGAGAGAGAGAGAGAGAGAGAGAGAGAGAGAGAGTGAGTGAGTTTAATTTCTGATAGTAATTTTACCTTAATTCATTGTACTTTTATTTCTCATTATCTATCTTACTAAAGTGTTTTATGATTTGTAATGGGCTTTTTTCCAGAAAGCTAATTTGGATACTGGAGAAACATCTGAAGGTCAATCAGATTACAGTACAAAAAATAAGATAAAAAAGAATCGAGAGAAAAGATTGGTAACTGATACATTGTTAGGTAAGGTTACAGAAACAAGTGCTTTTATCTATCTACTGCTTTAGTTGCAAAATGAACAGAGAGAGAAGATGAACATTTCAGAATTTAGAATTATGATTCATAAAGCTAAGATATTATTAAACATGTAGTTTGAAAATAATAATAATAACAATGTTCTGACTTATCTTTTTATATACAACAGTGGCAGGCATTGAGGTAAGAATTTTGCGTGGTTTAGGCTTTTATGTGGTAGTAAGCAAATAAATAAAACTAAAAATATTGCTGAATTCTGAATGATAGCCATCTTTCATAGCAACTGCAGAATAAATAGAAACACATATACATCTGCCTGATTCCATTCTATTGCCACTACAGCTTAACTGTCGTGATGGGTGGAGAGGGGAGACCAATATAGTGTTGGAAAAAAGGGTGTTTGACAGCTGGAAAGGTTAGGCAGCAAGAACACACGACAGGAATCGTGCACTGGTGAAGTCAGTCTGATGCAGCAGAGGGAGCACACACAGTGGCAGGGAAGAGTGGACGATAGAGATGGAAAGAACAGGAAAAGGGAGGGGGGGGGGGGTTAAAAACATGAAGTGAAGAGATTAGGGACAGGGGTACAGTCGCTTGTGGACAAGGGCTAGCAGACACAGTCCCCATCTGTGTATTCAACTTGGAAGGCACTGCAAAAATTACAGTACAGCTAGTTTGTGACATGACTGCTTCCTCAGATGGTGTTGCCTCTGATAGGAAGAATATGCCATTGATGTTACTGGAATAGGATATGCAAGATGGGTACATAGAGCAGCTCTTCCATCTGTATCTTTCACAGGGCATGACACATGTGACATGAGATTTGAAGCTATTGTGGCATGAAGATAGACTATGGTATTTTGCAGATTGTATGTATGATGAAATACTTTGACAGGGAACATTTGTGGGATATTTTTCATTTCAAAGCTTGATGATGAATAGTTTAAAGTGTCCTTAGAGGATGTGATGAAACTGTTCATGTGTGGTGTGATATTTGAGTAATGAGTCTAATGTTCCTTTGCACCTCATTCGTGGAGACAGGTGGATGATCAGAGATATTTGTATATGTGACACAACATACCTGTTTGTGGACTTTGGAACAGCCTTTACATGGACAGGGCAAGTAACCAACTGTTCACCCCAATGAATGAACACCACAAAATTGTGATTAAGAGTAAACACAACATGCTCAAACAATGGCTATTTCAAAACCCATTTCATTTGGATCCCTCTTACACCATCTTCTCTGAACTACCTTCATAAAATGGTTCTTACAAAACCCCTTCCATACCGCACTCCTTTTGGTCCCAGTCTTAGCTAGCGCATGTACTGCAGTCAGCTTCTAGCTTATGACCTGTTTCATCTAACATTGTCACCCATTCCACACTCACAAGCTTCTTGTCAAGCTCCCTTTTCCTCTGCTCTGTCTCAACTTTCTAATACTCTCCTCCATGTCAATGTGCAATACACTAACTTCCCCGTCCTGTACCAGGACACACTCACCATTCCCTCTTTTCTACCTAGTGAACTTAATTCCTCTTCTCCAGAATTATCAGGTGTTCTTCCTTGTACCTGTATCTTGTCATTTTTCCTCTTTTTTTCCCCTCGCCCACTGCAACTGAAACAGCCCCTTATGCCAGCTGAGCTACATTGTCTGCTTCATGCCACAAAGCTAGTCATCCTGAGTGCTGGTACAATGCATTTCACCAGTACAATGTGTTACTGGATTGAAGAGTTTCTAGCTAAAGAATTCAGGGTGTCATTCTCAATGGGGAGAAGTCTTCAAACATGAAAGAGGTTTCTGGTACCCAAAGGGAATATTAGAGGACCATAGATTTTCAAAATATGTATAAATGATCTTGTAAATAAAATCAGAAATTCAGTTAGGCTTTTTGTGGACCATGTTGTAATTTACAAAGAAGTGAAAACACTGGGAAAGGGTAGGGAAATGCCGGAGGATCAGCAGCATATCAGCCCATGGTGCAGAGAATGGAAATTGATCCTCAACACAAACAAATGTAAAGTGCTGTGTTTATATTGAAAGAAAGATCCTTTAATATATGAGTATAAAATAACAGGACAAAGAGTGAAACTTCAGTATTGCTCCTCATTGTGTGTTCTGTGCCAGTTAGGGTTGTTAAAATACAGAGTGAAGATCCAAGAGAGAGCAGCCTGCTTTGTTGCAGTAAAAGGATTCCAGAGATGATTGGGAAATACTCCAAGAGAGACATACTGTATTATGGTGCAGGCTTCTGTCTTCTACAGAGCTTACATCTTTTCAAGAGTCAACCAAAATATTGCTCCTTCCTGTGTATATCTTGTGATAAAGTACACAGATAAAATTATGTTAGAGACAACACGGTGGTATAATGGCAATTGTTTTTTTCCATTTCTACAAACCATACATGACTGAAATAGGAGGAGGAAGTAATTGGTACACAAAGTACATTACCAACATATTAATGTAGATTTAAGTGTAGAATATTGCTATTTGTGTTGGTGGGGTAGGATGAGGGGCAGCAATTGTACAGGTGCACTCTGTCATTTGCTTGGCAAAGAATATCAACTAAAATCCAAGCTGCATATTTAGTTTCCACCCTCATGAATCACAGACTTTGCCTTGGTGGGGTGGCTTGCATGCCTTGTGGATACAGATAGCCGTGCCATACGTGCAACTACAGCAGAGGGGTAGCTGTGGAGAAGCCAGACAAACGTGTGGTTCCTGAAGAGCGGCAGCAACCTTTTCAGTAGTTACAGGGGCAACAGTCTGGATGATTGACTAAGCTGGCCTTGTAACATCAGCTATTTGGCTTTGCCATACTGTTACTGTGAATGGCTGAAAGCAAGGGGAAACTACAGCCATTACTTTTCCCAAGGATATGCAGTTCTACTGTATGAAAATGTGATGATGGCATTCTCTCGGGTAAAATATTACGAAGCTAAATAGTCCCCCATTCGGATCTCTCGGCAGGGACTACTCAGGAGGATGTTCTCATCAGGAAAGACGATACTGGCATTCCACAGATCAGGGCGTGGAATGATAGATCCCTTAATTGGATAAAATTAGAAAATTTAAAAAGGGAAATGGATAGGTTGACGTTAGATATAGTGGGGATTAGTGAGGTTCAGTGGCAGGATGAACAGGATTTCTGGTCAGGTGAGTACAGGATTATAAATACAAAATCAGTTGGGGGTATCACAGGAGTAGGACTGATAATGAATAAGAAAATAGGAATGCGGGTAAACTACTATGAGCAGCACAGTGATCGCATTATCATTGTCAAGATACATTCGAAGCCAACACCGACAACAGTAGTACAGGTTTATATGCCAACTAGCTCTGCCAATGATAATAATAATTTCGTGTGGCTCATTGGCCTGTTGCAAGTCTTTCAATTGGATGCCACTTCGGTGACTTGCGTGTCCCTATCCTACCCCAGTTATCCAACCAGGGAAAGGGGACCTACAGATTAACGTGGAATCTGAACCACGTGTCATTTCTGGTGACTCCTTGCGTTGTTGAGAGGTGAAGGATGGGTTAAAGTGCAGACTGAAAAAAATCCGAGGTTTTGAACCTGCGACCCTTCGGTTTCCAGTCAAGCACTTTACCCCAAGACCACCGGGCCCGGCAGTGATAAGGAGATTGAAGAAATGTATGAGGAGTTAAAGGAAATTATTCAGACAATTAATGGAGAGGAAAACTTAATTGTGATGGGAGACTGAAATTTGATAGTAGGAAAAGAAAGAGAAGGAAAAATAGTAGGTGAATATGGACTGGGGAGAAGGAATGAAAGAGAAAGTCGCCTGGTAGAATTTTGCATGGTTTATGGTTTAATCATGAGAAGCACCTGGTTTAAGAATCACAGAAGAAGGTTGTATACGTGGAAGAGACCATGAGACACTGGAAGGTATCAGATAAATTTTATAATGGTAAAACATAGATTCTGGAACCAGGTTTTAAACTGTAAGACATACTGAGGGGCAGATATAGACTCTAACTGATTGGTCATGAACTGTAGGCTGAAACTGCAGAAAGGTAGGAAAATAAGGAGATGGGACTTGGATAAATTGAGGGAACCTGAAGTTATTAAGAATTTCAGAGGGATCTTTAGGCAACAGTTGACAGAAACGAGGGGAAATAAAATAGTAGAAGAGGAATGGGTAGCATTAAGAGATGAAATAGTGAAGGCAGCAGAGGACAAAATAGGTAGATAGACAAGACCTACAAAAATCCTTGGATATCACAGGAAATACTAAATTTAATTGATGAAAGGAGAAAATATAAAAATGAAACAGGCAAAATGGAGTACAGACGGCAAAGAAATGAGATTGACAGGAAGTGTAAAATGGCTAAGCAGGAGTGGCTAGAAGCCAAATGCAAATCTGTAGAAGAATCTATAACAAGGGGAAAAGTAGATACTGCCTACAGCAAAATAAAAGAGACATTTGGAGACAAGGAATACAGCTCTACAGATATAAGATGGAAAACCAGTTCTCAGCAAAGAAGGGAAAGCTGAAAGGTGGAAAGAGTACACAGAGGAGGTCTACAAAGGAAATGAACTTGGAGACAATGTTGTAGGAAGGGAAGAGGAAGTAGATCAAGATGAAATAGGAGATACTATACTGAGAGATGAATCTGACAGAGCCCTGAAAGACCTTTGTCGGAACAAGGCCCCAGGAGTAGATGACATTCCCTCAGAACTACTAAAGTCTCTGGGAGAGTCAGCCATGAGAAAACTATTTCACCTGGTGTGTAAGTTTGAGACAGGTGAAATACCCTTAGACTTTAAGAAAAATGTGATAATTCCCATTCCAAAAAAATCAGGCACAGACAGATGTGAAAATTACAGAACCATCAGTTTGATAAGTCATAGTTGCAAAATTTTAACACAAATTATCTACATGAGAATGGAAAAGCTGGTAGAAGCTGACCTCGGGGAAGATCAATTTGGATTCATGAGGAACGTAGGAACACGGGTGGCAATACTTACTTTACGATTTATCTTATAAGATAGATTAAGGAAAGGCAAACCTACATTTTTAGCTTTTGTAGATTTGGAGAAAGCTTTTGATACATTTGATTGGAATACACTCTTTCAAAAACTGAAGTCAGCAGTGGTAAAATACAGGGAAAGGAGAGTTATTTACGACTTGTACAAAAACCAGACTGCAGTTACTAGACTTGAAATGCATGAAAGGGAAGCATTAGTTGGGAAGGGAGTAAGACAGGGTTGTAGCCTTTCCCCAATATTATACAATTTGTACATTGAGCAAGCTATAAAGGAAAGCAAGGAGAAATTTGGAGAAGTAATTAAAGTTCAGGGCGAAGAAATAAAACATTGTGTTTTGCTGATGACATTGTAATTCTGTCAGAGAACACAAAGGACCTGGAAGAGCAGTTGAATGGAATGGGCAGAGTGTTGAAGAGAGTGTATAAAATGAACATTAACTTGAGCAAAACAAAGATAATGGAATGCTGTCTTAGAAAATCAGGCGATGCTGAAGGAATTAGATTAGGTAACGAAACAATGAAGGTGGTAGATAAGTTTTGTTACTACGGCAGTAAAATAACATATGACGGTTGCAGTACAGAGGATATAAAATGCAGAATGGCAATGGGAAGAGAGAAATTTGCTAACATCGAATATTAATTTAAGTGTAAGGAAGTCTTTTCTGAAGGTATTTGTGTGGAGTGTTGCCTTGTATGGGAGTGAAACATGGACGATAAACAGTGCGGACAGGAAGAGAATAGAGGCTTTTGAAATGTGGTGCTACAGAAGAATGCTGAAGATTAGGGGGGTATATCGCATAACTAATGAAGAATTGGTGAGAAAAGTAATTTTTGGCAGTTCTTGACTAAAAGAAAGGTTCGCTTGGTAGGACACATTCTTAGACATTGAGGAATCATAAATTTAGCATTGGAGGGAAGTGTGTGGGGTAAAAATCGCAGAGGGAGACCAAGAGACACGTATAGTAAGCAGATTCAAATGCATGTGGGTTGCCATTCTTACGAGGAGATGAAAAGGCTTGCTCAGGATAGAGTAGGGTGGAGAGCTGCATCAAACCAGTCTCCAGATTGAAGGTCATAACACATATTTAGCTTTGACCATTCAGTACCTTCACTATATGGGAGCTGTTACTTTCAATTTTTTGTACCCTTATTAAAGATTTTTAATTACAATTGTTATCAATGACCTCCAGTTTTCTTATGTTAATGGATAAAATTTTCATAGTTTTCATTCATTTCAACAGTACATTTGTCTATCCTCAAATGGAGTAAGTTATTTTCAGTTGCAATTTGCATTAAACATTTTTGTCAGTGCTGTCATATGCAAAGTTGAGACTTTTTCCACATTAAAATGTTTTTTAGATAGAAACAATAATGAAACAAAACTAATTCATACAACAATATAAGGATCTTTAGCAACTAACCATAAAGACAATCACTGAGCCACAGATAGGCATGTACAAGAGGTAATCACTTTCACACAACTTGTGTTCTAGATGTGATTGTCTGTCTGTAGCTCATTGAGCTTCTTTATCATGAGCTGCAATCACATGTGCACAACGTGTCCGAGGAGGATTTGTTTGTCTCTTTTATCTGCCTGTCTGTGGCTGAGCGATTGTCTTTACGGTGAGTTGCTACCTATCCTTGGATTGATGACATTCCAAACTGTACTTTCCTTTATTAAAACTAATTTATGATTTTAGTGAAAAGTATTGTTGTAGAATTTGCAAGTTATCAATGACGCATTTAAATAGCATCGACTAGTTCTATTCGTTGTAGATGTACATCTTCTGTTTTAGATTTCAGTATATTTCTAGACACCTACAGACTATTTTTGTTATCAAAGAGGATAAGAGATTACTTTTTCACCCTTTGTATAGACACAGAAATTATGCAGAAAGTTGCTGAGCAACTACCTGCTAAAAGATTGGGAGCATGTCGCGTTCCTGAAAAATGGCGCTGTCGAAAATGTGGGAGTGAGGAGACCAGTGTTGTGGCTTATGCGAAACACCTTATGAAGCATTTCAAGCCTGCTTTCTCTGATACGGTGAAACCTATACAGTGTCATTTGTGCAATAGGACATTTGGTTCTGAAAAGGTATTTTTCTTTAAAACAGTCTAAATAATTAACTTGACTTGTTCAGACTGTAGCAGTTTGCTATGGTCACAAACTTTTTATTGCTGTTATTTGGTTATACTAATTCCTATGATATATGTTGGACGCTGATAACAAATGTCTTGATCACAGCTGCTTGTAAAACACAAAGTTATGAGACATGGGGCTGTTGTACAACGACCAGTGCTTTTAGCCAATGTCAGAGAAGAAGATACGGGTGATGGTCAAAGCTCATCATTAGATAAAGTGAAGGAAATGAATAAATCTCTAAGTTCTCAGAGCAATAATGCCATCAAGATTCCTAGCGATGAAAACAGTACAAAAGGAACGGGAAACAAATGCCACACATTATACAATGAGATGACAAGACCTGAAACAATAGACAATTCAGGAAATCAAAATGTTCCAGTAGTACAGGTAAATAACAGTGGCTACATTGTAGTTATTGTTGTTCTATAGTGCCCATAAGTTGTGCTACATATGTTATGGTATTTACTCTATTAATTACGGAAATTTTTTAATGAGATTTGAAAATAGTGTGCAAAAGTGGCTTGCCATCACTTACAGCCAATAGCACACTATCAATACTGTGCACAAAAAATGGCAAAACTAAATGTTTATACTAGTTTACAAAAATTTATATTTCCTTGGTCAGGTAGGAGGAGGGAAGAGAAAGGGTACAGAAGACAGAATGACATTCATCCACCCCACCTTATGACCTAGGTTGTGAATAATTTTTCCCTTCTGTCACCTCTCTTTTCCCTCCTCCTACCTGATGAAGGAAATATAAATTTCCGAAAGCTAGTATAAACCTTTAGTTTCAGCACCTTTTGTGTCATTTTTCGTTTATGCTATCGGTGGTACCAAGCTATGGTAAGTACTGGCCAGCGACTCAATCTCTTTTTGCACATGATATTTACTCTCTCTTATACTATCGCTATTTTTTCCTCCCTTAAAAACACCTATTTTTCATATTGAAAAATTAATTAATAATTTGACATGACATACTAATGAGATTGATCAACATCCCATTGTTAATGAGGAATGACATGATTGCAGAGCTCCAACATTAACAATTGTTAGAAACGAAAACAGTCTTAACATAATTTGTGACCAAAGACTTTTATAGTTTTATGAATTTCAGTCTTCTCTGCTTGATAACGAACACACATTGCATTGTTTTTGCTCAAGTCATATGTGTTCTGTCTTTCAAACCATTCCTGAACCATTTTGGTTGCTATCATTAATTGTGTTTTATTTATTGCAGGCATATGAGGATGCCTCCAATCCACTTGTATCAAATACCATAATGGAACAAGATGCCAAAACTGTGGAATTCCTTTCAGAACACTTGAAGGGATCCTGCAGTCTTACTTTAGATGATATCAAGACTATTGCAGCTGTTAAAGACAATAACATGTTCACCCAAGAACTGTTAAAAATGATTAATGAAAAGCCTTCACATGAAACTACTGATATATTAGCTTCTAATAACAATCCAAATTTTGAACTAAAAAGCCTAGAGATAGGAGATAAAATGAATTTTTCTCAGAAGAATGTTCCTCACAGCACAAAGTATGACTTTGAGTTGAAGGATCTTGAAAGAGAAAATTGTGTACTTATTGACTCAGGAAAAACTATACCTGAAATTAGTTCATCGGGTACAGGGAAACCTGATTATGAATTTCTGATCGTTTCATCTAATCAAAACAAAATTTCTGAAAGAAATAAAGCTTATGAGCAGTCAACAAACCAATTTCAGTTGGCTAATACTTTATCGGAGGATCAGGAGCTGTGTTTACACCAACCTTCCTCATCTCTGAATGCAGTAGTTGTGCCTGAGGATGGGCACAGTTATCAACTCATACTCAATGAAAACTGTTCAGAAGGGAGTGGAAAGGAATTAGAATGTACCTCAGTATCATTAAGCAAATGTGATACAGACAAAGTAGCTGAGAGTGTTATAAATATGTTGGAAACTGATTGGGAATTAGTCACTGGATCCGATGAGGATTCATCAGCTCTCATGGGAATTGTTCCTTCATCAGATAAAAATGATAATCCTCCATCTACAACTATTACTCCATCTTCAGGTATGACAAAATGTTCTTCAGGAGAAGACAAGTTTTCTTTTAATCTTCATGAGGTCCCTTATCCTACTGAAACAATTCAAGCCCCGAAAAATAAAAGTCATATGACTGATATAGAGTGTAGTAGTGTGAAAACCTTGGAAAGTAGTTGTGACCATGATGAACAATCTAGCTTTATCACAGTGAGTTTCAGCCTGGATGATGTTGCTATGATGCCATCTGATGGGCCATGTACAAGTTATATGTTTAACTTGAATAACACCTGTAATAAAGAGGAATTAGTAAATTTTAGTGCAAATAACATGTCATTTGAAGAAAAGGAGCAAATTTCTCCATGTAATGATAAAAATACCAATGACAGTATAGCCAAAATAAATTGTGTAACTGAAGGTGTAGGGGAAAATACTCAAGATCTGTCTGCTTTAGACAGTGAATCAGTTAAATGTGTTTCAAGTATTTCCCTTAAAATTTCTGAAGAAGAGCGCCAACACCCTGTTGGGAACAGAGATGGCCTGGAGTGTAAAACAACAAAGAAAAATTTGAATGACCCACAAGAATATTCTTCTCTAAATGACTCTGGTGTTGTGGAAATTGCACCTGAAAACTGTGCCAATGATAATGATAATCAAATGAATCAGAATCCCAAAAGTATTGTAGCATCATCTTTGCCCTTGGTCCCAGAAGAGAGAAAGTGTCATTTAAATACCTCAGAGGACCATTTTGATTCATCAAATCAGTCTTTCTTTGAGGCAGTATTTAATTTTGGAATTACTTCAAATTGTCTAGAAAAGTTTTCAAAGAATGATGAACAGCCAAGTGATATTAGAAGTAATTCATTACTGAAGGATTTGGACACAGTATTGCTTGGAGACCACGTGGAGGAAAGTCAGGTAGGCCATGTTTTTTAGTTTGACACAGTATAATTAACTCCTGTTTCATGTACAAAGTATTTAATACTTTTGAAAATAAAATATATAACAATTACAATAGACACATTACAAGTTGGAGAAAAAGGAATGGACTGTATGCAATGCCTTATGTGATTTGTTATATTACGAATTTCATTCTGGTTTTTTTTAATGACCTTTCAGGGAATGGTAACAATATATTGTTTAACAATTTAAAAAACAATTCAATCTTAAGATGCTGATTATTGATGAAGGCAGTAAGAGCTACTCATTTCAAAATTACATAAGGTAATTGCATTTTATGTGTTGAGATAACTGTAAGGGCATCATCCTACAAATGAATACATATTCTACAAAAATCCCACTCAGAAATATAATTATTCAGCTATTGGAATATTTACAGTGGCACCCCCAATATTCGACCTTCACGGGACCGGGCTGTGGTCAGAACAGCCAAAAGGTCGGATATACCGAGGAACAATAAAACAAGTTTTTTTGGGTCAATACAGCCGTACACTGCACTAAATTATAAGTATTGTACAAAATACACACTCAATACACACAGTGCTGCTTAATCGTAGTTACTGTATTCAATAACAAATTTTTACAGTACATATGCTAATAAAAAGTAACAGTCTTTTTATAAAATGGAAAAGTTTAATTTTTATATTAACTGATGAAAACTTTAAAAATACAGTACTGTACTGTTTAATCAAAAAGGCAAACAATTACATACAGTGTACAGTACCGCATTTGAAGAAGTCCTTAATACTCTTTTGCTTCGATTTACCCAATATGGATTTCGCTGAAAAATCACACCGTTTCTTTGCCCACAACTCGTCCATAGGGGTGGCTCTCGGGTTCTGCTCCAAATATTTTAACACAATGTCAAATGCATCTTTAGCCTCTGAATGCGTCACACCAATATCCCGATCAACTTCTTCTTCTTCTTCTTCTTCTTCTTCTTCTTCTTCTTCAGCATCACTGTCTTCATTTGTTGCGCTTTGAACTACAACAACTATTTTGTCATCATTGAGTTCATTTGTAGACTCTGCCATGTCAGCTTCGGTCAGCCATTTCTCCACATCTGTCAGCTGCAGCTGAACACCATGTTGCAGTTCCTGCAGGTCTTGAAGAGTTTCTATGACATTGTTTTCTTCAGCTTCTAGATCAACTTCCGTTGAGGAAGTGGGTTCATCATCGTCCTTATCAGTACTGTCACCTTTTTAAAGCATCTTCCGTTTCAACTGTCGTAGAATAACTTTCAAGGTCTTTACTGTTTTTTATCCAGTCTTTTACAATTGTCACACCGACCCCTAGCACTGCGGCTCATTTGACTCGTCACTCACCACAGTCCAAATGTTGAAGCACTTCAAGTTTTTGTTGAAGAGAAATGCAAACACGCTTACGTTTTTGAGAAGCCATAGCGAACTTTCACTACTCGCACAACACAGTTTATCACCAAAGACACAGTAATCACAAAAAAAAAAAAAAAAAACACATACGTAGAATAATGTTCACATCGACAGTCAGAACACACCTGGCAGTTTAACAGAGAAACAATGCACAGCACTGTTGAGTCAGTTTGACTCGTTGCCGGCAGAAGACAGTCGGGCACATGGTCGGATATCCTGAGGAGTCGGATATCCCGAGGGCGGATATGAGGGGTTCTACTGTATGTTTGATAGACAAAATATGATAATAGAAAGTCAAAGTTGAATTTCTATTAAATAATGAGGATATGTTGCAAATTAATGTAAAGCCACAGAGACATGACTGCCATCTCTGGCCACCATACCTTGAGTGTTGCTCCAACAACAAATACAATTTTGAGTGGAGAGGGGAGGCCAGGCCAGGAAAGAGCAGGGCGGGGCCAAGGGGAAGGATTGAGGGCAAGGGAGGGGTAGAGAGATCCACACTGATTGGTAGATTCTGTAGGTACTAGATGGAGGAAAAGAATGTAAGATGCAGCTTTGGAATGCGGTGTTGTGTAAGGGGGGTGGGGGTGGGTGGGAGGCAGACAAAGGAAGGAGGAGAAGAGAAGGGTGGGAGTGGTAAACAATTAGGAGAGGGGTATGAGTTGAGATGAAAGAACACCTTCAGCCATACATTGAAATTTAACTTTGTTGAACTGGCCAAAGGCCTACTCTCCTCCTTCCAAACCCTATACTGGAAATACTATACTGGAAATACTACTTTGCCACCAATACCTATAACCAAAGCCAACCTAATATAAAAATTGGACTATGCCTTATCCAACTGTGAACCACCCTCACTTTCATCTAATCTTTCCAGAGTCACCTTCGAGGGATGCCACCCCCAAGTTGGCCTTGCAATCCTCTTCCAAGTCCCTTCTTTAGAACACCAACATTTTGGAAAAAGAAAGAACGGCCTTACACAACCACAGAATAGATTTCTCCTGCAGTCAAAGATTCCACGTGAACAATGTCTCTTCATTTTTTACATTTCGACGATGGCTCATAATCCTCAATTTCGTATATGACGTCTGACAGACGGCATATGACACGATACGGACCAAAGTATCGCTTCAATAACTTTTCTGACAGTCCAACCTTCCATACAGGGGTAAAAATCCATACCAGATCTCCTGGGCTGTACACAACAGGTCGGTGCTTGTCGTTATACCGCTGACGGTCCTTCTCCTGAGCGGCCATTGTCCGTATGCGAGCCAGCTGTCTTGCTTCTTCGACCCTGGTGATGAGCTGTTTAACATAGTCGTCCTGAGTCTTGTCCGGTTGGAACGGGATCAGCGTATCAATTGTCGTCTCAGCTTCACGGCCATGGAGCAGGAAAAACGGAGTGAAGCCTGTGGTGTCTTGTCTCGCGGTATTGTAAGCAAATGTCACGACTGTTAGAATTGTATCCCAATCCTTCTGCTCCACATCGACGTACATCGACAGCATTTCTGCTAACGTCTTGTTAAAACGTTCTGTAAGACCATTTGTCTGAGGATGGTATGCAGTTGTCGTTCTGTGGACAATGTTGCACCGTGACATTAAATCCGATACTAGTCTTGACTGGAATACTTTTCCACGATCAGATATCATGACGCGTGGTGCTCCATGCTTCAAAATAATGTCTTCTACAAGGAATTTTGTGATTTCTGGAACTTCTGCAGTTGGCACAGGTTTGGTGACAGCGTAGCATGTGAGGTAGTCAGTGCAGACTATTATCCAACGGTTACCGGTTGTCGACTTTGGGAACCTCCCTAAAAGATCGATCCCAACTCGGTGGAATGGAGCTGCTGCCGGTGGAATCGGTACGAGATGTCCTGGAGGTAATTGCGGCACATGCTTCCGTCGCTGGCACTCTTTACAGTGACTCACATAGTGCTTGACAGATCTGTAGAGACCTTTCTAGTAATACCTGCGCCTAATTCTGTCTAGGGTCTTCACGAATCCCAAATGACCAAATATTGGAGCATCGTGGAAATATTTGAGAATAGCAGGCTGGAGATGAGCTGGAACAACAAGTAGCCATTTGGGGCCCAGTGGATCGCAGTTGCTCTTATACAATGTTCCGTTTATAAGTTGGAACTCCCCATTGGTCAGTTCTCCTTTCTCCAAGGCCTCTATCATTTTTAATAGTGCTGGATCTTCCCTCTGTTCAGCTATTAACGTCATCTAATTCAGTGAGAGCTGAAATTTCATTAATGCTGTTGTGTTCCACTAATGGCATCCTTGTGTTTGCGCACGTTCTTGAATACCACTGTGACATCATACTCTTGGAGTCTTAGTGCCCATCTTGCTAGTCGGCCTGCTGGATCCTTCAAGCTAGTCAGCCAACACAAAGAATGGTGGTCTGTCACGACGGTGAATGGTTTGCCGAATAAATATGGCCGGAACTTGTTGATAGCCCAGATAACTGTGAGATATTCTTTTTCAGTTGTAGAGTAGTTTATCTCGGACTTTGAGAGTACTCTTGACGCATAGGCTATCACTTTTTCTGCACCTTCCTGAACTTGTACAAGCACAGCACCAATCCCATAACCACTGGCGTCTGTGTGAAGTTCCGTTTCTGCATTCTCGTCGTACAAGGCTAGCACTGGTGTGGAAGTTAGAGCCTCCTTAAGTGCCTGGAGAGCTCTTTCTTTTGTCTCATCCCAGTAATATTTGGCGTCTCCCTGCAGAAGTTCTTGTAATGGACGTGCCTTTTACAAAATCCTTTTATGTATGAGCACAGCCCGAGAAAACTTCTCACATCACGATTGTGCTGAGGAGTTGGAAATTCAGTGACTGCCCTTACTTTATCTGGATCAGGACGGACACCATCTCCGTTGACTAGGTGCTCCAAGATTTTTATCTCTTTGGCGACGAAGAGTCACTTCTTTGGATTGAGGCGCAGACCTGCAGCCTGAACACACTTCAACACAGTTGACAGGCGACTCAGATGTTCTTCAAATGTTTTCGAGAAAACGACAATGTCATCTAAATAGCAGAGACACGTCGTCCACTTAAGGTGTCGAAGCAAGTTGTCCATCATGCATTCGAATGTGGCTGGAGCATTACATAATCCAAATGGCATTACTTTAAATTCATAGAGGCTGTCAGGTGTAATAAAAGCCGTCTTCTCCCTGTCAGCTTCGTAAACCTCGATTTGCCAGTAACCTGTCTGCATGTCCATAGTTGAGAAGTATGTAGCTTCTTTCAAGCAGTCTAAGGTGTCGTCAATACGCGGCAATGGGTAGACATCTTTCTTTGTGATTCTGTTCAGCCGCCGATAGTCGACACAGAATCGCCACGTGCCATCCTTCTTCTTTACGAGGACTACCGGAGACGACCAAGAACTCTCCGAAGGTTGAATAATGTCATCTCGCAACATCTTCTCCACTTCCTCTCGAATTATCCGTCTTTCAGCTGGCGACACTCTATACGAATGCTGGCTAATTGGCGGATGATCCCCAGTATTGATACGGTGCTTTATCGTGGGCCATTTTGTCTGACTTTTCCCCTGCTGAGGTGTGAATGCACCCGAAAATTGGCGCAGTATATCTTACACCCGCTGGCATTGTTCCTTGGTCAGTCCAGGCCCTATTGGCAGTTCCACGTTTGTTTCCTCCGGCATGTTGTCTGTACTAACAGCAGGGCATGGGTCTTCACTGATGACGTTGAGCTCACCATACTGGATTGCGTCAGCTGTCCCGATACACATTCCCTTGGGGATAAGTTGTGACTGCTCGTGACAATTTGTATTCCAAATCTCTCCTTGACCACTGGTAATGCTTATGATAGCCGCTGGTATGTAAATTTCTTTTGTGAGCCTGATAAACTTTTTACTATCAACAAGAACTTCACAGCTTAACCAGTCATCTGTGTTTGTGACTGCAACTCTTCTCATTGTCAACGGCGGTATTGTCACATTGTCAACGACGAATAACTTTCCAGAAAATTCTGTATTACTTGTAGCCAGCTGAATGGACGTACTTTCCTTTCGCGACCTTCAGCACAGTTGCCTCCGTATCACAGAACATTGTCTTCTTTAGTGTGCGGCAGTGATTATCCGATAATACAGAAAAAGAGGCTCCTGAATCAACAAGTGCCCAGACAGGTTGGCCATCGATTATGACGTCGATGAGATTTCCCGAAATCTTAGCGACTATCATCCATGGAGGATTTTCGTCTGCGGCGGCCTCACCTCCATAGATGGTCGCCTCGCTTAGTTTTCCTGGGCGTGGCGACTATGGGAGCGACTGGTACCTCTGTACGGCGACGGTGAACGGCTGCGGCGCGTCGGGGAGCTACCTCATGTAGGGTACTGCGATGGGCTTCTTCCCATAGGTCGACTGAACTAATCAGCAGCTGACTGCCTTGGATAGAACTGCTCCGCCGGTTGACGTCTTGTGGCAAAATAATCATCAAATACTCGCCTCCTCTCTCTGCAATAGCGTATGACATGTCCAGGGCGTCCACAGTGGAAACACAGTGGTATGTTGTCTTCTGTCCTCCAGAAGTCTGTTCTTCTCCGGGGTGTCATAGTTACTGGGGGAGTTGGCTGTGCTCGCGTTGTCTGGTTCATGGGCCGTCGTTTGGCGGCTGCAGCGCAAGTCATAGCAGGGCGACGCCATTCTTCACGTCGGGTGCGATTGACGGGGCAGACAGGAGCTAATGTTTGAAATACCTCGTCCTCAGTGGCGTCGACTCCCTGGTGACTTACAGGGCTCGCATCCATGGCCATAATCTGATGTTCACTCGGTCTAATAGTCCCGGCTGCTGTGCACTGTTGTAATTCTTCTCTCACGATTTGTCGTATGAGAGAAGCGAAGTCATGCTGGTCTTCCACAACGGCCATAGGGACTACATTTGGGAGTCTGTCATACTTCTTGCATCCAACCCTCCTTTTTTGCATCTCTTCAATACGCTGGCATCACTTGATCAACTCTTCTGCCGTGGCGACGTGTTTTATCAGAAGAGCTTGGTACATATCTTCTGCAATTCCCTTCATCAGGTGCGTGATTTTGTCTGCCTCAGTCATGTTTGGATTTACACAGAGCCAAAACGTTCTGTATGTAAGACTGTGTCGGCTCACCATGTCGTTGGGCCCGGTTCTTCAGTTGTTCTTCCGCCGAGCGGATTTGTCGCTGGCGGTCTCCAAACGTGTTCTTAAGTTCCTCCTGGAATGTCTCCCAGTCATTCAACTTGTCTTTGTTGTTTTCGAACCATTGCTGGGCTGTTCCGTCCAGGTAGAAATAAACGTTGGCCAAGCGCATCGTATGATCTCACCTGTTGTACTTGGCGACTCGGTCGAATCCTTTTAGCCATTTGTTGGGATCCTGTCCAGCATCTCCAGAAAACACTGACGGGTGTCTGATGTGCAGCTGGCTTGTTGCTGGTTTCGTCTCCATCGTTCTTCTGATAATACGGACTTTTGGAAGGACGTACTCGGTGTATCCCTTGTATTCCGGTTCCAGTCCGTGTAAGCGACGGCTTTTACGTTGCCTAATAGGAGCCACGGTGATGCAGCTGTTGCGCAGTGTACCTGGCGCCTCCACCAAACAATGTCGGGTTGAAATGGAAACAGGCTTGACTTCGAAGGCATCTAAACACAGCCCTTATACTGAAAGCACGTTTATTACGAACTCAACACACACGCAGCACTGACTACCTCTCAGGCAGAGTGCTCTGCTATTTATACACAGACAGAATTTACCAGAAATTAGAAGAACTGTTAACATAAGAAACAAGTGGAATTTACAAGTAAACATAGGAAAGATGTAGAACCTTCTGGACTTGTTAATTACAAAGAAATAAATTTTTGCCGGTGGGCGGGATTGAAGTGGCGACCTCCGGCATTGCAGTCCGTGACGCTACCCCTGCGCCACGCATCCAGTCGGTGTTCGTGGTCTCTCGCGGCGATATAAAAAACATTACTATTGTTCTAACTAAACAGCTTGTATCATATTATGATGTTTCATGAATAAATTCGTGATTAAGCGTAAGGAAAGGTACATTTCCAAGTGATATCCTATATTTCACTTATCTAACTAAGCGGAATTTTATGGGTATATACATTACAATGTCCTGTGAAAATTGTTCTGAGAATACAAATTTGAAGCACTCGAAACAAGAATACACTGAATTCGCAGCGATGAAGTTGCTGCAGCTCGCAATCCAGGCGGAGGTGGCACTGTCGTGGTAATTGTGACATTGCCATCATTTATAGCAAAATTCCACACACAACACCAGATACCGCCACACAGCTCATATAAATTGGCAGTGAACTAGACTTTGAGGTCACCAGTATGGGTTTTATGTGAGTTTGGAGCCCCAGTAATACACCTACTTCAATCTCACACTTTATTGTGAATGAACACAGTGTTGCAACGAGTCTGAATACAAAAGATGGCTTGTGGGCACAGGGAAGCTGTGGGGCCAAAGATGCCAGCTGGAAAGACATGTCACTCACTATTTATCAATGCAACACTCGAGCAGTCGCCACAAATATATTTTTGGTAATTGCAAACATGTACGTGGGTTTAAATGTTATTAAAAGATGAAGTCGTGTTTAAGGATATCAGATGTTATTAAAATTGACAAAAATGATAGTAAATGTGATAATTTCATGATTTCATCAACACCAACATTGAAGGACACTACTCAGAATCTTTATATATAAAGCAATGTACCTATAAGTTTGTGTGTACTTATTGTATACAAATCTACAGTTTATATTTTGTACATTTAAGCTTCAAAGATTTTATAAATACACTATATGAGAATGATAGTACTTAGCGACTTGTAACCAACTTGAAACATAATTTTGAACCTTTATTAAACTTTTTCTTGCTGACAACCACATCAAAATATAGAAAGGAAAAAAGTTTCTCATTTACTACTTTTCCACTGTTCATAGAGCGAAACTACAGAATTCGTTATGACATTACAGTTTATAATTTCTATACTACAAATTGTAGTCACAGGAAATTTTACAGATAGTATACACGCATACAGCTGAATGTAATATTGAAATTGTATCACAGTACAACATGTAGTTCATGAGATACAAGGACATAAACAGTTATGTCACATCTTGATGACAGATTATTAGATGTAGCTCTTAAAATAAATATAAACCAACTGCCATAACAATAATGATTTTATTAACTGACAACCAGTTTTAGCACCTCATTAGTGCCATCCTCAGGCCATCAAAACATCCAGGATGAAAATGTGATCTATATGGCTGATTTAATCTTTATTCACAGCTTCTATAAGGATAGGTGTGCACCATACACATACAAGACAACAACTTGTTGTTACAGCTGTTGGTTTTTATTTATTTTAATACACTTTGATCATAATTTTAACCAGACATTGTCCCACTGTCCACAGTAGTATGGAGATAAGTCTATGGTTTTGTTTTGATTCCATTCAATATCCTGTGATGAAGTAAATACTACAAGAAAAGTCAATATAAATGGGTCACATTGACTGTCGGATATCATAGATATGTGGTATTCAGAATATGAAATGAGATATTCTACAAGACAATAACCCTGATTGGATGATTTATAGTACCACAAGCAACTAATAGAATGAGATACACTTCTCTTTATAAAGTTCTAATAGTTACAGCCACTAAAAGTATTATTGACATAATTATATGCTGTGTATTTTAGATAGTTGTTTATTGCTTTTGCTACAATCATCATTTTATTTTTTACTTGTGGTCATTACTTTATTTGGTAATTCAAAGTGATAAAGTGTTTTCTCATCTCTACAGATATCATCAGACAAAAAGCAAGAAACAAGTGACTCAAATAAAAAGCATTATGTACTGGATACAGGCCCACCTTACAATTGTGATATCTGTGATAAAGAATTTCACAAGGCCATATACCTGTACAGGCATTTGAAGAAACATGCAGGAGAGTTTGTCTGTGTTTCATGCTTAACAGTAAGTGAATTTATGTGAAAATGTGTTCTTGGGTTGTTCTTTTTTTTGTATATGACATAATTTTGTTGTTGTTTCAGTTCAAATATTGATTTAATTCAGCTCTCAATGGCAGTCTATACCTGTGCAAGTACAATGTTATTTATCTCATTGCAACTATAGCGAGTTACATCAGTATGAATTAGCTTGTGGGAACCAGACTCACTCTCTCGTTAAAATGGTTCTCGTTCCATTTTGTTTTAGTTAGTTACACAATAATTAAAGATTAAAATTGGATGTCACTATAAGATTCTTCAGAATATGTTTAATACTCATCTGTACATTGGTGTACTGCTGTCACAGTGTTGTGTCTGTAACTGCTAGTGTTTTGACCCTACTAAATAAATTAATTTGTTGATGGTTCATTTTCCATATATGAGATCCATTCTCTAAATAGCATGATAACAAAAACAAACAGAGAACTACTCAGTTACACTATGCTTGAATTTGTGCTGATCTGAACTTAACCATAAATGCCCTGTCTATCCTTCCTATTGTATGTCCATATATGCCTTAATTACAATGACTATAATTGCAGGTGATCAGGTGAGTACAGGGTTATCAATACAAAATCAGTTGTTGGTAACACAGGAGTAGGTCTGATAATGAATAAGAAAATAGGAATGCAGGTAAGTTACTATTATTCCGAAAACGTGATTGTGATGGGGGACTGGAATTCAGTATAGGAAAGGGAAGAGAAGAAAATGTAGTAGGTGAATATGGACTGGGAAAAAGGAATGAAAGAGGAGATTGCTTGGTAGAATTTTGTGCAGAGCACAATTTAATGGTCACCAACACTTGGTTTAATCATCACAAAAGAAAGCTGTATATGTGGAAGAGACCAGGAGACACTGGAAGGTACCAGATTTACTTTATAATGGTAAGGAATAGATTTAGAAACCAGGTTCTAAACTGTAAGACATATCCAGGTGCAGATATAGACTCTGACCATAACTTATTGGTTATGTGCTGCAGATTAAAACTTAAGAGACTGCAGAAAGGTAGAAAGGTTAGGAGATGGAACCTAGACAAATTGAAGGAACTAGAGGTGGTAGAGAGTTTCAGAGGGAGCATTAGGCAAGGATTGGCTGAAACTGGGGAAAGTAATACAGTAGAAGAAGAATGGGTATCTCTGAGAGATAGGGTAGTGAAGGCTGCAGAGGACCATATAGGCAGAAGGACAAGGTCTAATAGAAATCCCTGGACAACACATATACTGAACATAATTGACGATAGGAGAAAATATAAAAATTCAGCAAGTGAAACAGGAAAAAGCGAGTACAAATGTCTGAAAAATGAGATTGACAGGAAGTGCAGACTGGCTAAGCAGGAGTGGCTAGAGGACAAATGCAGAACCATAGAAGAATGCATAACTAGGGAAAAGATAGATACTGTCTACAGAAAAATAAGAGAGATATTTGGAGACAAGAAAAACAGCAGTATGAATATCAAGAACTCAAACGGAAAACCAGTACTAAGCAAAGAGGGGAAAGCTGAAATTTTGAAGGAATATATAGAGGGCCTATACAAAGGAAGTAAACTTGAGAGCAGTATTCCATAAATGGAAGACAAAGTGGAGGAAGATGAGATAGGAGATATGAGAGAAGAATTTGACAGAGCACTGAAGGACTTGAGTCGAAACAAGGACCCTGGAGTAGATGATATTCCGTCTGAACTGCTGATGTCGTTAGGAGAGCCAGTTGCGAAAAAATTGTATCACCTGGTATGCAAGATGTATGAGACAGGGGAAATACCCTCCGACTTCAAGAAGAATATCGTAATTCCAATTCCAAAGAAAGCAACTGCAGACAAGTGTGAAAATTACAGAACTATCAGTTTAATAAGTCATGTTTGCAAAATACTAACACGAATTATTTACAGACTATTGGAGAAACTTGTGGAATCTGACCTCAGGAAAGATCAGTTTGGATTTAGGAAAAATGTAGGAGCACTGGAGGCAGTACTCACATTACTACTTATCTTAGAAGATAAGGAAAGGGAGACCTACGTTTTTAGCATTTGTCGATTTGGAGAAAGCTTTTGATAATGTCAACTGGAATACACTCTTCCAAATTCTGGAGGTATCATGGGCGAAATAGAGGGAGCGAAGAGTTATATTCAACCTATGCAAAAACCAGACAGCAGTTATTAGAGTCGTTGGGCAAGAAAGGGACGCAGAGGTTGGGAAGGGAGTAAGATAGGGTTGTTGCCTTTCCCCAATGTTGTTCAATCTATACATTGAGCAGGCAATGAAGGGATGGGAGGAGAAATTTGGAGAGGGTATTAAAGTGCAGGGAGAAGAAATAAAAACATTGCAGTTTGCTGATGACATAGTAATTCTGTCAGAGACTGCAAAAGATTTGGAAGCACAATTGAATGGGATGGACAGTGTCTTGAAAGGAAGATATAAGATGAACATTAACAAGAGTAAAACGAAGGTAATGTAATGTAATGTCAGAAATTCGAGTGATGCTGAAGGAATTAGATTAGGTAATGAGACAATAAAAGTAGTAGATGAATTTTGCTATTTGGGTAGCAAGATAATTTCTGATGGCTGAAGTAAAGAAGATATAAAATGCAGAATGGCTATAGGAAGAAAAGCGTTTCTAAAGAAGCGAAACTTTTTAACATCCAATATTAATTTAAATGTTAGGAAGTCCTTTCTGAAAGCATTTGTCTGGAATGTAGCATTGTATGGGAGTGAAACGTGGACAATAAGGAGTTCAGATTAACAGATAATAGAAGCTTTTGAAATGTGGTGCTACAGACGAATGATGAAAATTAGTTGGGTAGATCACGTAACTAATGAGGAGGTGCTTAACCGAACCGGGGAGAAAAAGAGTTGATGGCGTATCCTGACTAAGAGAAGGGATAGATTGGTTGGACACATTCTGAGATATCAAGGAATTGTCAAATTAGCATTAGAAGGAAGCGTGTGGGGTAAAAATCATTTAGGGAGACCGAGGGACAAATATAGTAAGCAGATTCAAAAGGATGTACGTTGCCGAACGTATTCTCAGATGAAGAGACTTGCACAGGACAGGGTAGCGTGGAGAGCTGCATCAAACCAAGCCCGCGGACCAAAGACCAAAACAACAACATAATTGCAGATGGCTAATATGGTTAATTTTCATTAATACAGTTGAATTTGTACATCGGTGCAGCTGTTTATTTACAAAAATAAAAGACATATAAATGATGATGATGTTTCAGTGTACAAAATTCTGTATCATTGTGTTTCTCAAATGGAATTACATGATAATTATCATCATTACAATTACTGTACTTTGCAAGATTGACATAAAACTAAACTATTTTTGATACATTATTGCTCCCTGGTTGTTATATTTGTTCCCTATAATGGTTATAATGAATGTTCCTACTCTTTCCATTTTGAACAAAATCCTGCTTTCTAAATAACATAGCTGATAATTTAAATAAAATAACAATTGTGCTTATCCTTCAGGATGTCTTGGAATACATAGTAAAATATTCTGAAATGCAACTGTTGCTTAATGGTAAATATTTATTATAGATTTATTTAATTTATAGTTGTATGCATGGATCAATTCTCTTTTTTGCTAAATTATTAGGATATGCACATAAACAACTGAGAAAAGTCTATAGAAACCACATAGCATGCTCATTCCATCTCATTTAATTTTAGGCTTCTTACATTTATGTATATACTTAAAACTGTCTGTTTGAAACCATCCCCATATCTCCTGTAAAGATGTAGAAAGCTTTCTATAAATGTCTGCCTGGATGTGTTTGTGTGTGTGTGTGTGTGTGTGTGTGTGTGTGTGTGTGTGTGTGTATTTGTTTGCCTTCCTTTTTTTCCCTAAGGTAAGTTCTTCCAGTCCCATGATTGGAATGACCCCTCATCCACTCCCTTAAAACCCACATCCTTTCCATTTTTCCCCCTCCTTCCTTCCTCTTTTTCTGGCAAAGCGGCCAACGGTTGCAAAAGCTTGAATGTTTGAGTGTGTTTTTATTTGTGTTTTTTTGTATCTATTGGAGAGCCTGTGCTTTGGGTAAGTCAAACGATCTTTATTTTTTATAAATATTTTCCCCATCAGGAAAGTCTCCTTCTGTAATATATATATATATATATATATATATATATATATATATATATATATATATATATGATTGTAAATCACAAAAAGAAAACTAATGTGCTTTACAAACAGTCGACCAAACAATGAGTTAGTCTTAAAAATCAAAGAAAACACACTTGAACAAGAAATGTGTAAGATTTCTGGGTCTTAACCTAGAGTCAATAAAGTCACCACACATAAACAGCATAAGTGGAAAATTAAATTCAGTATGTTATGCATTAAGGAAGTTATCCAATATGGTTAATATTGTCGCATTGAAATGGAAGCAGGTTTGTTAACTGAACACAACACTTATCCTAAAAGCAGGTTTATTGCGACTCAACATACACGCAGCACTAACTGCCTCTCGGGCAGAGTGCTCTGCTATTTATACACAGACAGAATGTACCAGAAATTAGAAGAACAGTTAACATAAGAAACAAGTAGAATTTACAATTGAATATAAGAAAGATGTAGAACATTCTGGAATTGTTAATTACAAAGAAATAAATTTTCGCCGGTGGGCAGAATTGAACCGGCGACATTCAGCACCGCAGTCGGTGATATTATACCCTGCACCACACCAGCAGTCGGTTTACGCGGTGTCTCGCGGCATTGCTCCCTCTCCTGGAAGAACAGCGACCCGCTGTTATGTTCCCTGTGGAGCCAGCTGCAATGTCCTGGATCTTGACCTTGTCATGGGTCCTCTGTATGGCAGTTCAAGAGAATTCTTCCCTTCTCCACGATTATTGACGACAGACGTTCCTCTTGTGGCTTCATCAGTAACATTACTGTCCTTAGAGTCCATAAACAAGAAGCCATTGTTGCTTACCTGCTCTTCAGGATCATAGTAAGGCTTCATGTGCAGGACGTGAACAATGTCTTTTCCTTTTTGTCGTTTCGATAATGGCTCATAGTCCTCAACTTTGTATGTGACGTCTGACAGGCGGCGTATGACATGATACGGACCAACGTATTGCTTCAATAACCTTTCTGACAGTCCAACCTTCCATACAGGGGTAAAAAAAAAATCCATACCAGATCTCCTGGGCAGTACAGAACAGGTCGGTGCTTGTCGTTATACCACTGACGGTCCTCCTCCTGGGCGTCCAGTGTCCATATGTGAGCCAGCTGTCTTGCTTCTTTGACTCTGGTGATGAGCCGTTTAACATAGTCATCCTGAGTGTTGTCCCGTTGAACGAGAGCAGTGTATCCATTGTCGTCTCAACTTCACGGCCATGGAGCAGGAAAAACGGCATGAAGCCTGTGGTGTCTTGTCTTGCGGTATTGTTAGCAAATGTCACAACTGGCAGAATTGTATCCCAATCCTCTGCTCAACATTGACGTACATCGACAGCATATTGGCTAACGTCTTGTTAAAACATTCCGTAAGACCATTTGTTTGAGGATGGAATGCAGTTGTCATTCTGTGGACAATGTCGCTCCGTGACATTACCTTTGATACTAGTTTTGACTGGAATACTTTTCGATGATCAGGTATCATCACATGTGGTGCTCCATGATTCAAAATAATGTCTTCTACAAGGAATTTTTCGATCTCTGGAGCTTCTGCAGTCGGCACAAGTTTGGTGACAGCATAGCGTGTGAGGTAGTCAGTGCAGACTATTATTCATCGGTTACCGGTTGTTGACTTTGGAAACCTCCCTAAAAGATCGATCACAACTTGGTGGAATGGAGCTGCTGCTGGCGGAATCGGGACAAGATGACCTGCAGGTAATTGCGGCAAATGCTTCCGTCGCTGGCCCTCTTTACTGTGACTCACATAGTGCTTGACAGATCAGTAGAGACCTTTCCAGTAATACCTGCATCTGATTCTGTATAGGGTCTTCACGAATCCCAGATGACCGGATATTGGAGCATCGTGGAAATATTTGAGAATAGCTGGCTGGAGATGAGCTGGAACGACCAGTAACCATTTGGGGCCCAGTGGATTTTAGTTGCGCTTATACAATGTTCTGTTTATAAGGTGGAACTCTCCTTTGGTCAGTTCTCCTTTCTTCAAGGCCTGTATTGTTTTTAATAGTGCTGGATCTGCCCTCTGTTCAGCTGTAACATCATCTAATTCAGTGAGGGCTGAAATTTCATTCATGCTGTTGTGTTCCACTAATGGATTCCTCAAAAGGCAGTCAGCATCCTTGTGTTTGCACCCATCCTTGAATACCACAGTCACATTGTACTCTTGGCATCTTAGTGCCCATCTTGCTAGTCCACTTGATGGATCCTTCGAGCTAGTCAGCCAACACAAAGAATGGTGGTCTGTCACGACGGTGAATGATTTCCCGAATAAATATGGCCGGAACTTGTTGATTGCCCAGATAACTGCAAGACATTCTTTCTCTGTAGTAGAATAGTTTATCTCGGACTTTGAGAGTACTCTTGATGCACAATGTTGCCACTTAACTGCACGCTTTACCGGTCCCACTCGAGACCTCTGCTGTGCCGTGTGCGGCCATGGCATTGCCACAGCAACAACAGGCAGATCTCACTGCTGCAGTAGCTGGGACTCAGGTACAACATTTGCCTCCATCTCCTCTGCCTGGCTGTCTACCGAAGCTGCCACCATTTTCCTTCAATGCACTGGTGACATGGTTCACCTCAGTAGGACAAAGCTTTGACCACTACTCTCACGATGATGATGCTTCTTACTTATGTGTGATAACGCACCTGCATGAGCACGTCGATCTCATCTGTGACATAGTCACATTACCTCGTACCTCTCACTGCTACTACTCGGCCAAAAGGACTAACTTTGAGTGGGTTACCTGCATGTCTGATGACATGCACCATCACATCCTACACGAGGAACACCTTGGCAACAAGTTATGGAGCCACCTCCACCTGCTGGTCAGTGAACACGCAATGCTGGATTCCCCGCTCAACACCTTTCAACTTCCTTGTGTTGGTTCGACCTCGTACTCTGTTCACCTGTCTTCTGAATGCATGTTGAAATGAAACTTTATTGTGGCTGATATTCTGGAATCTATTCTAGGCATGGATTTTCTGGATCACTATAAACTTTCTCCCGATATTGTATATCAAACAGACACTTCACTGTCTTTCACCATACCTCAATCACGCACTTCCCCCTGCAATTAGCCAAGCTCTTCGCCTCTCATCGCATGTGTAAAGACAGTCCGTGAGTGATTGGCAACGGTTAAAGAGTTCAATAAACTGTTGTCAAAGTGGTCTAGTAAACATGAAGAAGTGATGTGCCGTGAAAGGGAAACATTGTCCACGAGTGCTCGACACTATTAAAGAGTGTTTGCCTTCACCAAGAAAGAGAGGTCATCGTTGGCCGCCTTGGCAATGCTGAATCTCGACTGTCATTCACCAAGCAGCACCTTGCATCTCTCTGTGCATCTTAAAAGACACTAATTTCAAGTTTAGTACTTATTTTCTCCTTGCAAACAGTGTCACCGTGACCATGTGCTAGGTTAACAGTGAGTCTGACAGTTCGGTGTCCCTCCCACCTCCTATGCGGAGGTGTGTAAACAAAACTCGGTTGCCATGATGAGCCCATGTCTTGTCAACATGGTGCGCACATCCTGCCCTCTCACTCCTGCTCTGCACATCACGTAGCCCGCAGCCAACTTGAGAACTGGAAATTTAACTTCCCCAGCCTCAAGCCATCTTTCCTGTTGCGTCACTGTGGCAAACTATGCTAGTAAAATAATTGCAGCTCATGGTAAACATGCTTCTGTTCTAGCTCTCCTTCTGCTACTATATTCATCAAATCTCATACTGTTTCAAGTGCACAGCGTCCAGTTGTTACACCTGCCGCTCAATGGCCATCTCCTGCTTCTGCGACAGTGGCACCCCACACTCATGTCAGAGGCCACTTGCAGAACTTCGTCCTCTCCTGGCCTGTCTGCTGCTGCCCAGCCACCATCTTCCCCTTGCACGCAGGTAGCACTGCCAACTGTGCTGGTGGCCACCTTTCCTAGAGCCCATGCAGGATAAGGTGAACAATGCACAAAGACAAGTTTTTGTCTGAAGCGCTGGGTGGGTTCATTCCTTCATTCGGAAGGAGAGGCCACGTCAGTCCACATCCGCCTACTGGCCAGTGGCTGGGCACTTTCCCTCCAGCACTCATCACTGCTCTGGCTGCTACCCCCACTACTACTACTTGCCCCACACTTGCCCAGCGGTCTGTGCATCTACCAGACAATTTATCCTATGTGCACTCTACCATCCAGCCTGCCAACCTGTTGGCTGCCACGGCTCGGCAGCCATCTTGTTCACACAAACCAGTGGCACGAACCTAGCAGCTGTGGTGGTAGCCAACAGAACCCCTCCACTTTTGTCTCCTGCCAGCAGCCACCGCCACTGACAGTGTCACCACCCGCGCTGTGGCCCAGCTGTCTCTGTCTTATGCAGTGCCTCCTGTCACATCAGTGTGTATGAACATTCTCCCTGGCACGCCCCCTGAAGACTTGTGTGGAAACGCTTTAGCTTCTGCCACTTCCTCCTCTGCTACACTTTCACAATGGTGCATTTCAGTTGTGACCAACACTACTGTCTACACTGGCTATGACTGACAGATTAAACTCCCATCATTAGCAAACCCTGCTGTCTATTTGCAGAGAAGTTTGTGGCACTTGTAGTGTGTGCAAGTGACCATGAGCAGCTTGGCATGAACTATAAACACTACAAAGTTTTTTTTTCCCCTCCTTGTCTTTTCTGAAAATGTGTAATCCATGTTGTATAGTTTTTTTCTTTCATATTTTAGCTGCAAATGTAATTGGAGGTCCAGCTAGTCTGTTCCCCCTGCAGATTGAACATCTTCTTTTAAATACTTCTTACTTTCAGAGGACTGTTCTCAGGATGAAAATCAGAGAAATAGAAATTGGGCAGTTCATACCCAATAAAGCCTTGGACATGAAATATATTGGCAATTGATTAACATTTTATTACAATTTTGAATACAATCAGTAAGCCACAATGCCTGTCAAGCTCTGTACATGTTAAATATGTATATAAAATAGAAATCGAATAACTTACCCAAAGCACAGGCTCGTAGATAGACACAAAAGCACAAATAAAAACACAAGATACAAGCTTTCGCAACCGATGGCCGGTTCTTCAGGAAAAGAGGAAGGAAGGAGGGGAAAAAGGAAAGGATGCAGTTTTTAAGAAAGTGGAAGAGGAGTCATTCCAATCCCAGGAGTAGAAGGACTTACCTTAGTGGGGAAAAAAAGGAAAGGGAAACAAGCACGCACGCACACACACACACACACACACACGCGCGCAAACACACCCAATACAATACACAAAACAAAAGAATATGCCACATTGTTTTATTAATGCAGTCTATTCCATGGAGTCCCACTTTCTGATTTCTCAGTATTCCTTGACCATGTCTTCTCCTTGTAGGAACAGTAAGTATTTTCCTCGACCATTCACCTGGACAGACAAAAACTCAAGGCAATACTTACTCTCCTACATTAATCCCCAAAATATATCCACCAGGTGATCAAAAAGTCAGTATAAATTAGAAAACTTAATAAATCATGGAATAATGTAGATAGAGAGGTAAAAATTGACACACATGCTTGGAATGACAGCCCCCCCCCCCCCAGGTCCCCAGACCTCAGTCCATGTGATTATTGGTTTTGGGATTATCTGAAGTCGCAAGTGTATTGTGATTGACCGACATCTCTAGAGATGCTGAAAGACAATATGCAATGCTAATGCCTCACCATAACTCCGGACCTGCTTTAAAGTGCTGTTTACAACATTATTTCTTGACTACAGCTATTGTTGAGGAATGATGGTGAACATATTGAGAATTTCCTGTAAAGAACATCAGCTTTGCTTTGTCTTAATTTGTTATGCTAATTATTGCTTTTCTGATTGGATACAGCGCCATCTGTCGGACATTTTTTGAATTTTGTTTTCTTTTTGTTATAATAAAACCGCATGTCATTCCACGCTTGTGTGTCAATTTTTATGTCTCTATCTACATTATTTCGTGATTTATTAAGTTTTCAAATGTATACTGACTTTTTGATGATCCGTTATTTGGCCATCTTATGTCGGGATATAGGAATATAGTGTAACTCGTTACACTACACACTAGAGTCACAGATTGCCGAGCTGCTCATGCCAGAAACAGTTGCAGTTCGATGTGTGTTTTCAACATCAGGAGTAGTTTCTGTTTGAAAGCAATCTTTTTCATTGTATGTGTATTTAATTCAAAGCCTCATCTATAAGGGGAGTACCAGTTCATCCTTTTCATATGGTTATTATTCTATCTTAAAAATTGCATTGTCTGTATGTAATTTGTGTTATCTAAGTGTAACCTGTGTTCTCTAGGTTGCTAACATAAATGTTAGGAAGGGAAGAAATTGTTATCAAGGAGCATGACAGTGCCCTGCCAAGTCGAACACACAGTGGTAGCGTCCTTTTCCTGAAGCCATTCACGGTACTTTCTATCACCTTGTATCTTTGTTGTGTATACATCTACATCCACCAGACTTTCGTTGACCAATAGTATCTTACTATTGATATCTGTATCCCCAAATTATAGTATTATATACCTTGTAGTTCACAAAATATTTATAGTCGAAAATCGCTAATTTTGTATCTCCCTCATTGAACTTAAAAATTCTAAGATACTTCTAGCATACACAGAAACTTAAAATGTTGTATCTAGTTAGTGTTTAGCCTGGAATGGCAGGTGATGTAAATAAGTATTTTGTTTTCAAACATTCCAAACTCTTGGCAGAATAGTACTTGCTAACTTTCTTTTAATTGTAATGTGATGGTAATGATCTTCTTTTAAAACTTTCATTTCATTGTAGCCTACACTTTTCTATGATGGCAGTCACATAGAAACATAAATTAATATTTAAAATACTTTATGCTTATCTGAGTTACTTCTTTCTTATGTGATTACATTTGTTTGTATAATGAGATATAAATTATTGTTATGTCATAAAGTCAATGTGCAAGTGTGAGATCATTTTATTTATTCCTATGTTATTTTATTATGGTTCAATTGCCAAGTCATTATATTTATTATAGAAATAAAAATGTAAAATATTGTTATGTTGTTGTTGTGGTCTTCAGTCCGCAGACTGGTTTGATGCAGCTCTCCACGCTACTCTGTCCTGTGCAAGTCTCTTCATCTGAGAAGTTCAGTGACATAAATCCTTTTGAATCTGCTTACTATATTCATCCCTCGGTCTCCATTATGATTTTTACCTCACACACTTCCTTCTAATGCTAAGTTGACAATTCCTTGAGGTCTCAGAATGTGTCCAACCAATCTATCCCTTCTCTTGGTCAGGATATGCCAGAAACTTCTTTTCTCCTCAATTCGGTTAAGCACCTCCTCATTAGTTACGTGATCTACCCATCTAATTTTCATCATTTGTCTGTCATTTCAAAAGTTTCTACCATCTTTTTATCTGAACTTCTTACTGTTCACGTTTCATTTCCATACAATGCTACACTCCAGACAAATGTTTTCAGAAAGGTCTTCATAACATTTAAATTAATATTGTATGTTAACAATTTTGCTTTTTTAGAAATGCTTTTCTTCCCATAGCCATTCTGCATTTAATATCTTCTCTACTTTGGCCATCAGAAGTTATCTTGCTACCCAAATAACAAAACTCATTCACCACTTTTATTGTCTCATTAGCTAATCTAATTCCTTCAGCATCACCTGATTTTCTGACATTCCATTCCATTACCATCGTTTTACTCTTGTTACTGTTCATATTATATCTTCCTTTCAAGACACTGTCCATTCCATTTAATTGCACTTCCATATTCTTTGCAGTCTCTGACAAAATTACTATGTCATCGGCAAACCACAAAACTTTTATTTCTTCTCTCAGAACTTGAATTCCCTCTTCAAATTTCTCTTTGAATTCCTTCACTGCTTGCTCAGTCTACAGATTAAAAAACCCTGTCTTACTCCCTTCCCAACCTCTGCAGCCCTTTCTTGCCTTTGAGTCTAATAAGTGCTGTCTGGTTTTTGTATAGATTGAATATAACTCTTTGCTCCCTATATTTTACCCCTGCTACCTACATTCAGAATTCAGAGTGTATTCCAGTTGACATTGTCAAATGCTTTCTCCAAATCTACAAACACTAAAAACTTAGGTTCCCCTTTCCTTAGCTTGGCTTCTAAGATTAGTCATAATGTAAGTATTGCCTCCCGTGTTCCTACATTTCTCCTAAATCCAAACTGATCTTCCCCGAGGTCGTATTCCACGAGTTTTTCCATTTGTCTGTGAATAATTAGTGTTAGTATTTTGTGACCATGACTTATTAAACTGATAGTTCTGTGATTTCCACATTTGTCTGCACTAGCTTTCTTTAGAATTGGAATCACAATATTGTTCTTGAAGTTGAAGGGTATTTCCCCTGTTTCATACATCTTGCACACCAGGTGGAACAATTTTTTCATGACTGGCTCTCCTAACGATATCAGCAGTTCAGATGGAATATCATCTACTCCAGGGGCCTTGTTTTGACTCAAATTGTATAGTGCTCTGTAAAATTATACTTGCAGTATCATATCTCTTATTTTCTTCTACATCCTCTTCTATATCTAGAATACTGCCTTCAAGTATACTGCCTTCCTTTGTATAGGTCCTCTATATATTGCTTCCACAGTTCAGCTTTCCCCTCTTTGCTTAATACTGGTTTCTGTCTTCATATAACTGATTTTCTTGTCTCCAAATATCTCTTTTATTTTCCTGTAGGTGGTATCTATCTTTTCCATAGTTATACATTCTTTCACAGTTCTGCATTTGTCCTCTACCCACTCCTGCTTAGCCAGTCTGCACTTCCTGTCAATCTCATTTTTCAGACATTTGTACTATCTTTTGCCTGCTTCACTTGATGCATTTTTATGTTTTCTCCTCTCATCAGTTAACTTCAGTACATCCTGTGTTATCCAGGGATTTCTATTTGGCCTTGTACTTCTGCCTATATGTTCCTCTGCAGCCTACACTACCCTACCTCTCAGAGCTAACCATCCTCCTTCTACTGTATTGCCTTTCCCGTTTCAGCCATCCTTGCCTAATGCTGCCTCTGAAACTCTCAACCATGTCTAGTTGCTTCAATTTGTTCAGGTTCCACCTCCTAACTTTTCTACCTTTATGCAGTCTCTTAAGTTTTAATCTACAGTTCATTATCTAGTTATGGTCAGAGTCTTTATTGCCCCTGGGTATGCCTTACAGTTTAAAACCTGGTTTCTAAATTTATTCCTTACCATTATAAAGTCAATCTGGTACCTTCCAGTGTCTCCTGGCCTCTTTCGCGTATACAGCCTTCTTTCATGATGATTAAACCATGTGTTAGTGATCATTAAATTGTGCTCTGTGCAAAATTCTACCAAGCGATTGTAGTGTAACAGCTAATTTAACTGTATACTACGGTACCATCTCGCCACGAGATGTGCAGATTCATTATTTATAGATAAGTAATGATATAAGAATTTTACTGTGTGCCGTGCGCTTGTGTGCACAGGTACGAGACCGTGAGCAAGTGATGCGGCCAAAGATAATATTGTGCTGAAGAAGAGACCATTGCGTCAAAATGTAAATGAATCCTGGAAAAATCTTTGGTCATTATTGATGCCAGAGAGAAATATGCATTGTAAAAGTAGTTTAGTTAGTTCTAATTGAGACTCGGTCAAGTTATGACCTTATGTAATATTGGCCTATGGGGCATAATATATGTTTTTGTTAAAGTGCAAATACGACTTCTTCATTTGTGGAAAAGTTTTTCTCACTTTATGTGCTTCCCCCATTGCAAACGGACGAAGTCTAGGCTGAATCCTAGGTGTAACTACAGACTGAAAATATACAAATGTTTGAAGATTACGATGTTTAAACTTTAACAAATCTACTAAATTGGATGAGGAGTGATGTTTGGTAAATCAAACTACACGTAATTTGGGTGCTGTGTCCCGAGAGGAGAGTATGATTTGTAATAACACAGTCATCAGAACTCTATTTTGCTGGGTACACTGCACAATATCCTCTTTCATTCCTTTTTTCCCAGTCCATATTCACCTACTACATTTCCTTCTCTTACCTTTCCTACTACCGAGTTCCAGTCCCCCATCACAATCAAATTTTTGTCTCCCTTAACTTTCTGAATGATTTCTTTTATCTCCTCATATGTTTCTTCGATATCCTCATATCGGTCGTGCTAGTTGGCATATAAACTTGCCCTACTGTGGTCGGTGTTGGTTTTGTGTCTATCTTTGCTATGATAATGCGTTCACTATGCTCTTCATAGTAACTTACCCACATTCCTATTTTCTTATTCATTATCAGACCTACTCCTGCATTACCACCAACTGATTTTGTATTTATAACTCTGTACTGACCAGAAGTCCTGTTCATCCTGCCACTGAGCTTCACTAAACCCTATCGTATCTAATGGGTTATTTTCTTTTTTCCATACCCAAGGATTGCAATTGAAGTTATTGAAATATAATTTGTTGTAACTAACATATTCAAAGTCCGACAGCTCTTACTTTCATGATCCTTTAATATAGCAAAAGTTACAGAGTTACACAATAAGGTACAACAGTAGATCAGCATGGCAAGAGACAGTATACAAGTCAAGATACAATGACAAAACATTACAGATTGAGGCCAGACCCCATGGTTGACCCCCCCCCCCCCCCCCCCCATATCTAGACAGTCCAGGTGGCCCTGTCTATCCTGGACTGCATGCACTTACAAGGCCCCTGTTGTGAGGTCATAAGCCTTAGGTGCATATTTGAACTGCTCACATTAATCACATCAGTAACCACTGCACTTTTACTAGTAGGCCACATACATACCTTTACTCTTGGCCTTAGGCCACAAGAAGTACCATTTTTGTAGTTATTTAGTATAGTTCAGTGGGGCTATGATGATACATGATTGATATAAAACTTTACTCCAGGCCTAATAGCACTGTCTAGTAACTAAATCTCAAAAATGGGTGCATATCTCATCAGGGACTTTGTCACATCTGGAATTCTTATGTAACAGTTAAAAACAATAAAATGAGGTAAGATTATGTTCAGTTTCCAATCTTCCTTCTTGTAAACAGAGTCACTGGGAACATTGAGATAAAATGATAAAAAATATAATCCCAAGTGATATAGTTTCTTGACATTTTAGTTTGACGTAATATGTAACAATGACTCCAAGCCTAGTCCACAATCATGCTCCTGCAATACCACTTGTAAGACAGTCACAGTCACACAATTTTAAATTTTTAGACATTGGCTTCATCAGAGAGAAAAAACATAAACAATCACATAATCACTCAGGCAAAACTCATGGACACATGACCACCATCTCTTGCCACTAATGCCCAGCAGTTGTCTTGGCAGTTGGTGGGGAAGGAAGGAGAGGGGTAACGATGTATGACAGGATGGGGATAGAAAATTCAGCACCACTTGGCAAAGCCGGGAGGCACTGGATACCTTCGAACTGTGTCTCAAAGCAAGGTAAACCACCCTGTGGCACAATTGCTACTGAGCACAACATGCTCGACTTCAATGGTTGCTTTACAACCGAGGCCATGTCGATCCTCCTCTCCAACACAAGCTCTTCTGAACCATTATGCCTGTAATATCCTATGGTAACGCAACCATCCTGTACTGAATGTAAGGGAACCTGTTGTCTCTATACCCCACGTCTAACAGTGCCCCCTTCCCCAATCTTGTCTCAATTCCAGTCTCTCTTCTGTGTGCCATCTATTTTATATTATTTTTTAAATATCTGCACTTTCCTTTTTCATGTCCTTCTCACTCACTTTACTGCTTTCCAAGCTACATTGCACATTGCCAACTGCCAGTGCCTTTATGCTTTGCTAGGTGGTGCAAAACTTTGTATCCCACCCTTCCCCTACATCCTTCCCCCTTGCTGACTCTCCCCTCCCCACTGATTATGAAGATAACAGTTGGGCCACTGCAGCCAGAGATGGCGGTCATGTGTGCATGAGTTGTGCCTGAGTGATCTTGCAACTGTTGTATGTTTTATATTTGTGATGAAGGCTGAGGCCGAAAATTTAAAATTGTGTGAAAAGTGCTTGTCGTTTTTATTTGACTGTCTGACTCAGCAATCATCTTTACAGTGAGTTGTTTTTATCCTCTCCTTATAAGACAGTACTTATTAGAAACAGCCTTCAAAAAGTACATAGAACAGGGTGATCCTGAGATCGGAAGTAACAGTCTCCATAGGTATTTATTGCAGACTAACATATGGTGGACATCATGAAGATGACACATCCTAACTGACTATTTCAAATATAAAATTTTCTGTAGATTTGGTATAAATGTGTTTACCAAGTGATTATTTCCTTTTATTTATTATTATATTCAATTTCTTTATTTCAGGTATTTGCCCGGAAGGAGAACCTGGTTAATCACTCTTGTTTCAGTGCTAATAAAGCAAAATTTTTTGTTTGTACTTTCTGCCGCAAGAAGTTCAGAACAAAAGTGTTGCTTAGAAAACATATAGTGAAACATATTGGTAAGAAATTGTGTTTTATAATTCTAAAGTCTTTAATACATTGCATTTTGCAGCTCTTAAATATTCTAGGAAAGACATTTTTATATATTGCACCAGAGTTGCATTTTTGTAGAAATGCCGATTCAGGCTTTTTCCATTTTCTTAAGCCACATTCTAGATACTTGGATGCTGTGTTGGTCATGGTGTATATTTCAAATTTCTAATTAATTATTTACCTTTACTACATTTTAATTGGCACATACAGGGTGTCCCACTTAAAGTATTCACTCCAATATCTCTGGAACAAATGTTGATATTGAAAAACGAAATCTGTGGGCATGTCAGTGGCTTATAAAAGCAAATATTGTGAGACATTCCAAAGTCAACCAATATTATTTTCAACAAAAATTTATGTTTCTTGAAATGGACACCCCATATTCTTTCTTATGCAGTTAATAGTACCATGAGAAATCACAGTACGTAATGCAATACGTCAACTACATTCCAACTAAGTTGACACTAGAAATAAACACAATGTGCATCAAACACACACCCTAAAACTTCAGTGTGAACCCACATTGCCTGTAAACGTATGCTATCTGTGCACTTCATTTAAATCAAGTGTCAGATTTGCTTTGCAATTTCTTGGGATGTAATTGACATATTGTGATGCTATTATTATTTAGTTATTTATTTACATGAAAGCTTCTTCAGAATTACTTTTTCATTTCTCTTGAGCTCATCTACTAGTCCTTCTTGAGGGAGAGTGTTTCTGCTGCATATTGTACTTCGGTTCTTGTCACTGTCTTGTAGTGTAATAACTTTGCATTTCAAGATAATCATTTTTTGTTGTACAGCTTCATTGTTGAAATTTGCACCCTCCTGAGTTTAGCTACTCAGAGTTTGACAGCTACTTTTTCTGTGCCAGTATCCGTTATTGTTTCTCCCAAATATTTAAAGTCTTTGACCCTTTTGATGCATCCAATAATTGTGTACAACTTGTTCACTTACTTAAATTTCTTAGACATGAATTTAGTTTTTTCTTGTGATATCTGAAAACCAAAATTAGCTGCATGCTTTGGTAAGATTTCTATTTGTTTAATTGATTCTTGTATATCGTGGACAGTAGAGCAATATTGTCTGCAAAAGCTAGTGCATCTATTGTAAGTCCTTTCTCTGATCCTACAAAAAAAATTCCCTTCACTTTTTCTTGTGTATGTTCCGCCAATGTCTCCCTTATTATCTTTTCTTGAGTGATGTTGAATAAGATTTGGGAGAGTCTATCCCCTTGTCTCAAACTTGTTTAGATTTTGAAAGGGTCTGAAATCTTGCCTCGAAATTTCACCTTGGATTTTGTATCTTTCAATGTTTGCTTAACACTCTCTCTAGTTTTCCTGTCAATTTCGAATCCCTCCAGAGTTCTAATGAGGCTTTCTCTCTCTATTGAGTCGTATGATTTTCCAAAATCAATAAATGTTGTAACATTTGGTTGACCAGCAGGTGTTCTAATTATGTTTTTAAGATTTATAATTTGCTCTGAACAGCTCCTACCTTTTCTAAATCCACCTTGATATTCTCATATTTGTGCATCGAGAATTAGTTCAATTCTGTTTAATAATATCTTGTAAAGGACCTTGTATGGAACTGATAGAAGGGAAATCCCCCTGTAGTTGTTCACATCTGATCTGTCACCCTTTTTGTGGAGTGGATGTGTAAGTGCTGTCCTCTAATCTTTTGGGATCTTCTCAGTTTGCCAATTTTTTTTTAAATAATTGTACTGAGGTGTAGTGTTACTTTTTCTTCTCCTAGTTTCAAAAGTTCAGCTGTGATTTCATCTTCACCTGAAGATTTGTTGTTCTTGTGGGATTTTATAGCTTACTTTCCATGGTTTTCACTCCACGACTGTGATATGTTTCCAATACTCTGAGATTTTCAGCTGTCAGTCGATCTTTTTTAAAAATCTTTATTAGGAAATCATGATTTCAGCCAGTATCAATGCTAAGCAGTACAATAAAAAACACACTGTTACTACATGAAAATGTAGTCTTTTTTAAAGCTTGCCAAACTTCATCTAGAGATGGTGGATATGATTCTGCAGGAATTTCTTCTGTAGTTTTGAATTACAGTTTCTCAGGGGGAGGGGGGGGGGGGCACTTTACAATTGAGTAGGTCTCTGAAATAATGTGATAAAGTATTGCAGTTTTCTTGGTCATTTGTACCTAATTTTCCTGATTTGTCTAAAAAAATTAAACTGGGTTGTTTATACCAATTCAGGTGTCATTTGAAGGATTGGTCTCTTGATTTATGTTCAGTGAAGTGTACTTGTATTTGTTGAATGGATAATTTTTTGAAAAGTCTCTTTTCATTTCTAATTGTGTAGCATGCTATTTTTCCACCTGCTCTGAACATTTCCAGGATGATTTGTGTTGGATTCGATTTAAATTTTTGCCAAAGCTTTTGTCTGTTGTCCAATGCTTCTTTGCACTTGCTATTCCACCAAATATTCTTCCTTTTAATTTTAGTTGGAAGAGATTCTTCTGCTGCTTTCATTATTTGAGACTTCATTTCCTCCCATATCTCCCCTTGCAATTTTGATTTGAAGATATTTTTAGTATTTGCATCAATATTATTGGTTTCAAAACTCATTCTCGTAGCTTTCTTATTATTTTTTACTGAATTTAATTTTAGATTTAACAAGATACTGATCCGAATTTATTTTGCCTCCTTTCTGAACTTTAATATTTTGAATCGTCTTAAATTCTCTTCTAGAAATGGCTATATGGTTAATTTTGAACTCTCCAAGGAGCTGATTTGGTGTTTTCCATGTCTTCATCTTCTTCGGATGTTTCTTGAAGTGTGTAGTCATAATTTTGAGGGTGAATACTTGGCAGAGTTCCACAACTCTTATTCCATTGTTATTTGTCCTCTTATGTGCTGGATATTCACCAATGATGTTCTTGCATTTTCTCTCCTTGCTGAGCTGTGCATTGAAATCCCCGAGCAGGATGATAGCATTTTCCTTTTGGAATCTTCTGAATCGTGCCTTCTAGTTCTTCCCAGAAGGTCTGCACTTTGGTTGGATTTTTCTTATTGTCAATATTTGTTGGAGAATATGCATTCACTAGCGTATACATTTTGTTTTTACATTTTATCGTCAGTGTTGAGAGCCTGTTGGACAGAGAATTGAAGGGGCAGTGCCTTCTAAACAAGCTGAGCATCTCATCAATGGTGAGGTGGACCCCTGGTTTATACAGTAGTCAAAACCTATCATTTACTTTGTTGAAAACATCACTGACTGTTGTGAACTTGTCTGTTTCCCTTCTTAGCTGGCGGGGAATTTTGTCATCAAACCTTATGATTGCAATAAGTTCCTTGAAACTTTCTCTTGCCATAGTACCCTTGTAAACAGGCCGACCCATTTGGTTTGACCAGAGATTGTGTACACTGACAGAATTATCCACATTTGCCCCCACAAGTATCAGGATTCCTATAAAGGCATACAATTCTTTCTCATTAGTCAAAGTAAATTTAGCCTAACTGCCTCTTCATTTGAATTTTTTACTATAACATCCATGATGTCAGGTGTAAAAAGTAACTTCAAGGCTTCTCCAGGAGAATGGCAAACACCAGCTGGAGTTACTCCTGCCTGCTCTCTTATTAGCAACAGACCTCCTAGGAATTCTAGGCTGTGTGGTTATGTACCTTCTTCCAGACTTGGCCACAATAACATCCTGATGCTCACTACCTGAAGCTATGTTATCTTCATCTTCTCTAACATCCACATCACTTATCACTTTCCCGATCTGAATGATACTCCATAACACTATCGTCATATTCACTTTCACTCCCCACGTTAGAATCTTCATCTAAAATTTCATTTAGAACTCTTTCTAAAGACGAGTCACATATTATTTTAGTCATTTCTAAGTCTGGATGTGAACAGTAGGGAACTCCACTAACTCACTGGAAGTATACAAGATAAATAACAGCCATCTGACATCAACAATCACTTCCTCTGAAAGTTAACTGATTGTTGTGAATGTCAAGAATACCGACCAACAAGAAATGAACTTGCATTCTTGTAGAAAAGAGAAATACAAAATCCAACTTGAAAATTTTTTCTGTAGCATGGAAGCCTAAGGGGGAGATTTGTTGGACCCATACTATAAGTTTATTGTTTTTCTTTCAAAGCAGGAATTTTCTATAAAATTTATTGACACTAATGTTTCATAAAATAGCCAACAAACAATAACTCAAAGGGAATATGTTGTATGACAGTCACTTACACAAAAGCAGGGAACATAAAAAATCGTGGGTTCAATGACCCCCCCCCCCCCATTAGGCATCCTGGGGTTAATTCTGAGACAATCATTGGCACTGGCTATGCCTTTGTTGATTGATACATACAATCAAACATTTGCTGCCCTAGGTGGTTTCCTGTAGATTGACACACACAGTGAGTGGTGTTTCTCCTGGGTGATGTGATTGATTAGCCCAGTTAATCTGTACCATTGCATGCAGGCTGTGAGCAAATCTGATACTGTTAATAATCACTGATTCAAAAGTTGTTATGTTGCCTTTCACCAAAAGACAGCATCATATCTGAAGAGTACTTAAAAGCAGTTAAGATACACAATTATTTCCTTGTACTGATGTTTCACCATGTTGTTGTTTCATTCACTTCTGCTCTTGTTGATGTTTCAGTTACTGCCTATTTTTTCTTAATATTCTTATTCATCATATTGATTACTTATTGGTAAGAAACTTCCTTGTAGCGTAAAACTTTGTGCTCAAACCGGTTTTTAACTTGGGACCTTTACCTTTCGTAGACAAGTGACTGAACTATCCTGGCACACTTCAGAGCCCACCCTTACAGCTTTACTTCTGGCAGTACCTTGTGACGGGGCGGAACATGCTTTTTCCTCTTTCAGATGGAAAAATGTTTTGTGGTCATTCAGGGGATGACACTATATGATTCCCGCTTTGGTGCTGTTTAGTCCACGTGCGCCTTAATATATTTTCCGAATATTATAGAGGAAAAATTCCTAACAGGAAAAATATACGTAAAAAATAAATGAAGTACACTTACCAGGCGAAGGGGCACAGGCACTGATAGCAACAAATAAACACACAGACACACATAAACGCTAGCTTTCGCAGCCTAGCCGCTTCATCAGGCAGAAGGGAAGGAGAGGGAAAAGGAAATGATGAGGGTTTTAAGGAAGGGGGTAAGGAGCCATTCCAATCCCGGGACAGGAAGGACTTACCTTGGGGGAAAAAATGGAGGGTAAACAAATGCACACACACCCACACATTTACACAGACACAACTACACTTAGGCAGACATACTGTACAGTTCTACAGTATGTCTGCCTAAGTGTACTTGTGTCTGTGTAAATGTGTGGGTGTGTGTGCATTTGTTTACCCTCCATTTTTTCCCCCAAGGTAAGTCTTTCCTGTCCCGGGATTGGAATGGCTCCTTACCCCCTTCCTTAAAACCCTCATCATTTCCTTTTCCCTCTCCTTCCCTTCTGCCTGATGAAGCAGCTAGGCTGCGAAAGCTAGCGTTTATGTGTGTGTGTGTCTGTGTGTTTATTTGTTGCTATCACTGCCTGTGCCCCTTCGCCTGGTAAGTGTACTTCATCTATTTTTAATATATTTTCCAATTAATAAATAAAAGTACATACTAATTATACACACTTATGGGCATACAGGGCGAGTTGCGAAAGAATAATGTTCACCACACAGCTGTTGTTTTAAATAAGTTTAATTTGTCTATCACACTTCACGTATTTAATGTTATAAAAATGTTTTTTGTACAACTCGAGCCCCCACGCAACTTCGCACTTTAGCCCACACACTGAAATCCTTTAACTGCAAAGGCATAAGAAACGGCACTTCGGCCACGAAAAAAACTCGCCCACATTTTTTACAGAAACGCCGCGACGTGCAACAACGCTCCGCCGTCCTCGGCAGTCCACACCACTCTACCATTTCCCCGCGCTACTCGGCTTCTGTTTTTCCAGTCCCGCGGAAAAACCCCTACGTCATAAAGTTCCCGAAGGTTATATTTCCCCGCGCGCGATTTAAATGTGCCGGTGTGTGGCTCTATAAAATAAAAGTGCGAGGCATCGGCCTGGGGGTACTGTCATGTCATAACGTCACTCCTACTTCCCAAACTTAACAGAATTTATCCTGTGAATCTTGCAGGATTAACACTGCTGTAAGCAAGGATATGTTGGAGATATGGCTTAGGCACAGCCTAGGGAAAGTTTCCAGAATGTATTTTCTCTCTCTCCAAACAGCAGTTATTAGAGTCTAAGGGCATGAAAGGGAGGCATTGGCTGGGAAGGGAGAGAGATAGGCTTGTAGCCTTTCTCCAGTGTTATTGAATTTATATATTGAACAAGCTGTGAAGGAAAGCAAGGAGAAATTTGTTGAATGAATTAAAGTTTAGGGTTAAAAATGCATTTTGATAGTGACATTGCAATTCTATGAGAGACAGCAAAGGACCTGGAAGAAGAGTTGAACAGTATGGACATTTTGTCAAAATGAGTGTATAAGATGAACATTAACAAGAGCAAAACAAGAGTAATGGAATGCAGTTTAAGAAAATGCTGAAATATATTAGTGGTGTATGAGTTTCATGACTTAGGTAGTAAAATAACCTTTGCTGGTTGTAGTACAGTGGATATAAAATAAAAAATGACAAAAGGAAGGAAAGTGTTTCTAAAACAGAGAAATTTGTTAATGTTTTTAACCTTAAATAGTGCATATTGTCAGCTGTGTTTCTTATTTCTTAATAAATGCTCTATAATTTAATATCCCCATACTCCAGCAATCCTCCCTCCAACCCCCATAACCAGTCAGAAAGAAGTGTCCTTCTTTTCATCCAGTACCACCCCAGACTCGAAAAACTAAATCACATCCTTTGTCAGGGCTTTGATTATCTGTCATCATGCCCTGAAATGAGAGATATCCTATCCAAGATCCTTCCAACTCCTCTTAAAGTGGTGTTCTGTCACTCACCCAACCTCCACAACATCCTAGTCCATACCAACGCACTCCCAATCAGAACCCCTTACCACAGGGATCATATCCCTGTGGAAGACACTGATGCAAAAATTGCCCAATCACCCACACGGCACTTCCTATTCCCAGCCTGTCACAGGCTTATCGTACAGGCCGGGCCACCTGTGACAGCAGTCCTGTGTCTTACCAACTTTGCTGCAATCATTTTGTATTGGTATGAAGATGAACCAACTGTCCATCAGGATGTAAGGCCACAGCCAAACTGTGGCAAAAAGCAAGATGGACCAACCTGTGGCACAGCATGCAGCTAAACACAGCACTCTGGATTTCAATGGCTGCTTCACTACCCGAGCCATCTGGATCCTACCCTCCACCACCAATTATTCTGAACTGCAGGGATGGGAGTTGTCCCTTCAACACATTCTGTGGACCTGTAACCATCCTGGCCTCAACCTAAGAAAACTTTTCATTCCTACACCATATGCCTAAAATTTCCCTTGCTTTTCTACCCCATTCATAAACCTGTATCTCTCAAATTCATGTCTTCCTTCCAACTGTGTGTTGCCCCTACAACATCCCCTAATAAATTCCTTTTTATTTTTATTAACTTTTTTCCCCTTTATTTACCCATTTTTATTTTTCCTTATTATCTTTATCATTTCAAATGCCCCCACTCCTCTACACCTTCCTTTTATCCTTTCCTGCCCCTTCCATTCACTGTATTCATTGTTGCAATTCAAATTCCCATCTATCAGAGCCTTTACAATGCATCTTGTAATGCAGAACTTTTCATCTCCACCCTTCCTCCTTTGCTCACCACACTCACAGTCTAGATGTCTGGCTGAACATGGTGGTTGTGTGTGTATAGGTGTGTTTATGATTGTGTGAAAGTATGTGTTTCTTGTTATGATGAAGGTCATGGCTTAAAATTTAAATTGTGTGAATGTGATTGACTATTTTTAGTGCCTGTCGCAGCTCAGTGAGCGCCTTTATGTTGTTACCTATCCTCCATTATAGACACTAAAAATTAACTCAGTATGATATGTAATGTAATACTTTATGAATCACCTCTGCACTGAATCTGTAATTTATTTGTATATTTATAGAATTTTCTTTTGGGTGACTGAACAAAACAACCAACCAGAATTTTCTTTTGTAGCAGGTGGTGTCTCATGCACAAAATACCTGAACAGATGTTCTGAACAGACCACTACTGGTAACCAGGCACCACCACAGCCCAAACCATTACGATGTCCAATTTGTCGCCGTGAATTTCCATACCGTAACTTGTGTAGACACTTACAACAGCATGGAAAATTGCGGCCATGTAGGTGCTGTGGCCGTAGTCTTCCTGGTAATATAGTTCTTCATGAATCCTACTGCTCTCAGGTATGTGAAAAGGACATACTACAAATGATCTAATATATAAAAATGACTGTATGTTTGTTAAAAACAATGGAAGGTCCAATAAGGAACGTTAATAATAATATGTTGATAGGGAACAACTCACCGTAAAGACAAACGTTGAACCGCAGACAGACACAAATAAAAGACACACAAACACACACAAAATTCTAAATTTTTGGTTGCCGCCTTCCTCAGAAATAGAACAATCATTCAGGCAGACTCATCCCTACATGTCAGTCATCTCTGGCCACCCAACACAGTCTGACTCATGGCAAGCGAAAGGGTTGGGAGGGGGAATGGGGGGGGGGGGGGAGGAAGTGGACAGGGAAGATAAGGGTGGGGATCAACAAGCAGAGGTGATGTCAGGCGAAAAATGAGATGCTTTGGCACTGGTTCGTTGATACACAAATAAAAATAAAACACACACACACACATAAAACTGAGCTTTCGCAACCTAAGGTTGCTTCATCAGAAAGAGCAGGGAAGGAGAGGGAAAAGGAAAGGATGAGAGTTTTGAGGCATCATTCCAATCCTGGGATTGGAAGGACTTACCTTAGGGGGAAAAAGGAAAGGTAAACAAGCACACCCACACCCACACATATACACACACAAACACACCAAGGCAGACATTTGTAGAAAGCAAAGAAGTTGGACAGTGATACCACTTGAGGCAAAGGCTCTGTCGAAAGAACTGAGACAAAGATGTTATAGAATGGTGAGCGGGAATTTGAATTTAGTGGAGGTTGAGACCAGGTGAGCAACGGGAAGAGAAAATATGCTGAAGAGCAAGTTCCCATCTCCAGAGTTCTGAAAGGTTGGTGTCGGTGGAAAGTATCCAGATAATCCAGACGGTGTCACACTGTGCCAAGATGTGCTGGCCATGCTCCAAGGCATGTTTAGTCACAGGGTGATCCTCATTACCAACAAACACTGTCTGCCTGTGACCATTCATGCGAATGGACAGTTTGTTGCTGGTCATTCCCATATAGAATGCTTCACAATGCAGGCATGTCAGTTGGTAAATCACCTGGGTGCTATCACAAGTGGCTCTGCCCTTGATTGTGTACACCTTCCGGGTTACAGGACTGGAGTAAGTGGTGGTGGAAGGATGCATAGGGCAGGTTTGACAATGGGGGCGGTTACATGGGTAGGAGCCGAAGGGTAGGGAAGGTAGTTTGGCAGTTTCATAGGGATGGACTAGGAGGTTACGGAGGTTAGGTGGGTGGCAGAGAGACACTCTTCGTGGAGTGGGGAGGATGTCATGAAGGATGGATCTAATTTTGGGGCAGGATTTAAGGAAGTCTTATCCATGCTGGAGAGCCACATTCAGTGTCCGATCAAGTCCTAGAAAGTATTTGGTGACAAGAGGGGCACTTTGGGGTTCTTCTGTGAAAGGTTCTGTGTTTGGGGGCTTGAGGAAGTGCCTCTGGCAATTTTCTTTCACATCAAACTTTCCATTTCCTACAGCTTAGGTCTTCTTGGCAAACAAGTCTGCTCCAGTCCTGAATTCCTGAACCAGTACACCAAAAACCTAATAACAGCTTTCACATCCTGCAGCTATCCTCCTGATCTGGTACAGGCAGACAGCGTTTGTCGGTGAAGAGGCTCACCCAGAGGCTAAACATGCTTTGGTGCATGGCCTGCACATCTTGGCACAGTGTTACACCATCTGGGTTATCTGGATACCTCCCACCGACACCAATCTTTCAGAAGTCCATGGGAACTTGCGCTTCAGCATATTTTTTCTTCCCGTTGCCCACCTGGTCTCTTGTCGTACCCCACCAGAGACTGGGCCACCAGTGAACTCAGCCACGTAATATACCAACTCTGCTGCAATCACTGCTCTGCATTCTACATTGGAATGGCAACTACCCAGCTCTCCATCAGGATGAATGGCCACCATCAAACTGTGGCTCTCCATCAGGATGAATGGCCACCATCAAACTGTGGCCAAGAGCATTATGGACTATATTATAGAAGGAGACTTTCCTGGTGGGAAAAATAGGTAAAAAAAGAAAAATTGTTTGACTTACCAATGCACAGGCTCGCTGATAGACTCAAAAAATACAAATAAAATCACACACAAACATTCAAGCTTTCGCAACCGTTGGTCGCTTCTTCAGGAAAAGAGGAAGGAAAGAGGGGAGAAAGGGAAGGATACGGGTTTTAAGGAAGTGGAAAAGGAGGCATTCCAATCCCAGGAGTGGAAGGGCTTACCTTAAGGGGATAAAAGGTAAGATAAACAAGCGCCCACACACCCACACACATGCACACGCAAACACAACAAGGTATACAACCTCTTTGCTTTCTACAAATGTCTACTTTGTTGTGTTGTGTTTGCGTGTGCATGTGTGTAGGTGTGTGTGCGCTTGTTTACCTTTCCTTTTTACCCCTTAAGGTAAGTCCTTCCACTACTGGGATTGGAATGACACCTTTTCCACTTCCTTAAAACCCATATCATTCCCTGTCACCCCTCCTTCCTTCCTCTTTTCCTGAAGAAACAACCAATGGTTGCGAAAGCTTGAATGTTTGTGTGTGATTTTATTTGTATTTTTTGAGTCTATCAGCAAGCCTGTGCATTGGTAAGTCAAACAATTTTTCCTTTTTTCCCTATTTTTCCCACCAGGAAAGTCTCCTTCTATAATATAGTCCATAATGCTCTTGGCCACATAGTTGAGCTAGAGGCTTGCCTAGTGCCTATCCGATAGCCAAGTCTTTACTGGTGCCTATCTGATTCCGAAGTGCTAACTGGTTCCTATCTCAGTCCCAAGTGAACGATGTCGTACAGTGGTGGCCACGAGCGGAGTTGTAGCAGAGGGCGCTCTTGGCTGTCGCCGTAAGAACGCCGTGCTGTCGTGGCGTAGGGCTGAGGGCCACGGTGACGGCACTGGGAGGAGGGCCTGGGCGGGGGCGTTACTGGTGGGACGGGCGTCGTAGCTGAGGCTGGGATCGAGATGCCGTCCGCGCCCCGGTATACACATTGCGATCCGCCGGGAAACCCACCAAAACCAGAGGAAGGGCGCCTGCCTCCGCCCAGAGGGAGCAGGTCATCTTCTTCTGAGCTGCGCGGCCCAGGCGGCGGGGGCACGCACAGTCTCAGAGTTCCTCTCGGTGACGCTGTCATCTGCGGCGGCGACACCGGTGGCGACGACTGCGTCGGAGGTGCGGCGACGTCCATAGGGATCTCGTAGTCCGGGGACGACTGATGTGGCTGTGCTCCCTGGCGGTGAACTGGGTCTGGAATCAAGAAACCCGAGACAGGATCACGCGGCCTGTGCAGGCGCAATTGGTTTGCGTGGCACCGCAGCTCTGACCCTGTGGAAGAACGTACAACATACATATTGCGACCGAGCACGCGTTGAATGGTGCCCGGCGTCCATCTTGTCTTGTTGCCAGCAAACACCCTGTACAGCACTGGCGTAGAAACCTGAAAACGCGAAGCGCCATACGAACCGACTCGGTGCGTGGGAGGCTGCAGCAGGTGAAGGAGAGTGCGGTGACGGCGGCCGTGTAGCAGCTCGGCAGGAGACGGGCCGTCACGCGGCATGCACCGATACGTAGACAGGAAAATTTGAAGAGCTTGCTGCCTGGAGTGCTGACCTTTCATCTGCTCCATGTGAGACTTGAATGTTCGAACGAAACGTTCTGCTTCACCATTGGACTGAGGGTGAAAAGGTGCGGTGGTGATATGCTGAATGCCATTCACACGACAAAACTGTTGAAATTCCGCACTAACAAACTGAGGTCCATTGTCACTGACAATAGTTTCAGGCAAACCTTCGATGCAAAACACTGATGTTAAGGCACTGATTGTACTAGACGCCGTCGTTAAGTTCATGGCAATCATGAAAGGAAACTTGCTGAAAGCGTCTACAACGATTAACCAGCGCGTATTCCAGAAAGGACCAGCAAAGTCAATGTGTAAACGTTGCCATGGTCCCTTGGGGCGTGGCCAGTTTGAGAAACGTTGCGGAGGAGCCGCCTGATGCTCCGCAGAAACTGTACACTGTGACGTCCTGCTCTCTATCTGGGCGTCTATACCAACCCAGGTACAATGACATCTGGCCAGTTGCTTTGTCCTAACAAAACCCCAATGTCCTTGATGCAGGAGGCGTAACACTTCTCGTTGCAGGGAACGAGGAACAATCACTCTTGTTTGGTCGTTGTTGGTATGTAACAACAGAACACCCTGATTTAAAGTCAATGCATGACGTTGTGCAAAATATCGTTGAACCAGAGGCCGATCAATGTCTTTGACTCTGGCATGTCACTCGGAGCGAACAAAATGTGCTACCACACTTAGGTCTGCATCCGAAGCTGTTTCCTGTGCAACCCGACGAGAGTTCAAAGGGAAGTCTGCGACAGCAGAAGCATCTCTGGAGTCTGTCTGGCAACATGCCATTTCTGAAGAATCAAACGACACATCCTGGCCAACCGGAAGTCGGGAAAGTGTGTCCGCGTTGGCATGTTGAGTGGTAGGTCGGTACAAAATCTCATACTGATAATTAGACAATATCAAGGACCATCTCTGAAGCTTTTGTGCCGTTCGTGGCGGAATTGGCTTTGTGGGTGAGAACAACGACGTAAGAGGCTTGTGGTCTGTCAACAAATAGAATTTTCTGCCATAGAGATAATGATGAAACTTAGTGACGCCGTAAATGATTGCTAAGGCCTCCTTTTCTATCTGACTGTAATTCTGTTGTGTTGGCGTTAGTAGCTTGGACGCAAAGACAATAGGACGATCGTGAGAACTAATACGATGCGACAATATTGCACCTAGACCATATGACGAGGTATCAACTGCTAGCACTACAGGCTTCTGAGGGTCAAAGGGAATCAAACATGCATCACTGAGTAGTGCAGACTTTAGTTTGTCAAAGGCAACCTGACAATCTTTAGACCATACAAAAGGAACATTCTTCCTACGTAAGTGATGCAGTGGAGCTGCAATCTGAGAGGCATTGGGAATAAATCTGAAATAATAGTTAAGCTTTCCCATTACTGCTTGCAATTCATGCACATTCTTAGGAGGAGGCAAGTCTTTGATTGCTCGAAGATGTGACTGTAAGGGATGAATTCCTTGGGCATTAATCACGTGGCCTAGGTACTCTATTTCAGTTTGGAAAAACGAACACTTTGCTTTATTACAACGTAGACCTGCTGCAGTCAAAACTTTGAAAAGGCACTCCAGGTTTGCTAAATGTTCTTCAACTGGACGTCCGGATACCACAATGTCATCTAAATAGTTCGAGCAACACGGTACAGAATCTGTCAGCTGTTCCAAAAAACGCTGAAAAATAGCGGGGGCGGAAGCACTGCCAAAAAGGTAGGCGTTGAAATTGAAAAAGGTCCATGTGAGTATTAATGACGAAAAACTTTATTGACTCGTCATCAAGCGGAATCTGTAAGTATTCCTCTGGTAAATCAATCTTAGAAAAGAAGCGAGACTGTCCTAATTTGTCCATAAGTTCCTCAGGTCTGGGCAGGGGGTAAGTGTCAACAATTGTTTGACCGTTCACTTTTGATTTGAAGTCTGCACAGAGGCGAAGTTTTCCTGACGGCTTGGGTATAATTACTAAAGGCGAGGCCCACTGACTCGCAGAAACAGGAGAAATCACCCCACTATCTTGCCAACATTTAAGTTCTTCTGCCACTTTATCATGAATTGCAATAGGCACTGGTCTAGCTTTACGAAATTTTGGAACTGCAGATTCTTTTAAAGTTACATGTGCCACGAAGGCTTTTGCACAACCTAGTTTGGGCGAAAACAAGTCACTGAATTTTTCACACAATGCATTTATTTTGTCCTGAGGCACTACTGACGAAATTTGAAGCACATCTCTTTGAATTGATAAACAAAACAAGTCAAATGCATTTATTCCAAAAACGTTCTGTGTAGATTTGGCCTGAAGAACTACAAAAACAACTGTTTTCATAACACCTTGAAAAGAGGCAGGTAGGCTACACGTTCCTAGCACGGGAATATTTTGACCTGTGTACGCTGTTAGCACTTGTTGACACGGCGACAATTCTGGCAAACCCAAAAGTTCATAAGTGTCTTTATTAATTAATGTAACAGCGGAACCAGTGTCGAGCTGAAATTTCACAGTCTTATTTTCTATGCAAAGAGTCACATAAAGTTTTTGCTTGCGGCGTTCGACAGGTGCGCCAATGTGGGCAACGTCTAATACAGCTTGTTCGCTGCACACGCGTGGGCCGCGTAGTGAAGTAACCGGCACAGACTCGGCACGCAGCGGATTAACGACACTGTCACTAGATGGCACTAGCGCCAGTTCGGCGTCCGCGCAATGCGAGGCTACTACAGATCCACCAACTACTGCACTAAACTTTTGAGTGGCTACATCAATGCTACTGTCACTAGCTACACAGTACTGGGCACTTTTACAAGAAGTAGTTGCAGAAGGCACTAATTTCACTACAGGATTGCTCTGTACATAGTCATTATGCTTGTCCAGAACCCGTTTCCGTTGTACAGTTTTATGCGTTCGTCGGCGCTTGGGATGTGGCTCACTATATAGTTTTGCAGTAGACACCGAACTTTCTTGCATTTGAGATTAAAGCAATGCACTGTTCAAATCCACAGCGTGTACAACATTTACTGCATGAACCGTTCTCGCACTGTGCGAAGCACTATTCCTAACGGCACCGTTCCTTGAGTTTTTAATTTGCATACACACAGACTGTACATGTCCTGATTTGCCACATTGATAACAGGTCGCGTTGCGACTAGGGCAATGCACACGCTTATGGCGAGACATGCACTGAGGGCAAGACTTACGAACATTTTTCTGAAATGGGCGTTGGCGCCCGTTATTCAAATTACTGTTTCCAACACGATGGGGCGACCTTTGTGTCACACTTTTACACTGGCTACTGTTCACTGACTGTTCAGCACGGCCAGTAGAATTTAAAGAATCACTAGTGCTACACTGAAAACTACGGCTAGGAAAGCGTTCGTTACGGCGCACTGAAATAACACTGTGGCTTTGCATTTCTACATCTGCTAAGTGAAAGGTATCGTGCGCTTCAATAAGCTGCAGTACACTGTCTAATGAGGGGTCAGACTGTTTTAAAATTGCTGCCCTAATTCTGGGGTCCTGAATGTTCTGAGTAATCGCATCTCTTAACATCACATCACTATAAGAAAGTCCACAAGAGCAAGTAAATTTACATTGGCGGGTTAAGCCCTTCAATTCCGTAATCCATTCCTGGTGTGACTGCTCAGGTAATTTTTTAAGTCTGAAAAATCGGTACCGTGCCGCAGCTATGAGAACTTTTCTCTCATAATGAGCATTCAATGCATCTACTATTTGTTCAAAGTCCACATCATGAGGCGATGCGTGGGGAAAAAGTTTTTGCAGTAACACAAAAGTCTTGGTGCCAACTATGGCGAGAAAGAAGTGTTTAACTATTTGACCTGTTAGTTGATGAGCCGCGACGAGTTCTTGAAACTGTGCGAAATAGTCGCTCCATTCTTCCTCACATTCGTTGTACTGGTGAAATGTAGGAAGCGTTGTGCGGCAGGTGTGGGCTGTTGAAGCGGCGGCTGTTGTTGTTGGTTAGCTGCTTGCGCTGTTAGCTGGGACACTGCTTGCAGGAGTTGTGTGATTTGCGCCGTCTGTAACTGAATAATTTCCATTAAGTTTGGATTCGGGGTAGTGGCCATGCTGACCGATTAGGTGCCGCGCATACAAGTAAATCATAACAAAACACAGATAAAAGGTAATTGAGGACGCACTGCAACAAAAAAGTCCACAAAACACGTAACTGAATATGTTCCTCCAAAATTCTTATAATAAGGGTGGGTGGACGGGAGCAATTTCTGCGTGCTCTGACTGCTCCTGTCTGGTTGCTGCAAGTGGGCTGGTCCACGGTTCTTCTATCACTCCTCGTCACCACTTTTGTGTCCCAGTCTCGTCACCGCTTTTGTGTCTCGTTTCCATCGTAGGTGTCGGTGGCTGAGTAGGATGACCGACACAGGAATAAAGGTAGCACGCTTGTGCAGGACGGAGGGGAGCAGCCAGTGGGACAGCAGAAACTAGAAACACTAGAGTGAATTAGAACGAGATATATATTGCACAGAATTTATACAATACTTAACTTTTACATAGCTCAGTACTGCAGAAGGCTAATACATAGTTGAGCTAGAGGCTTGCCTAGTGCCTATCCGATAGCCAAGTCTTTACTGGTGCCTATCTGATTCCGAAGTGCTAACTGGTTCCTATCTCAGTCCCAAGTGAACGATGTCGTACAGTGGTGGCCATGAGCGGAGTTGTAGCAGAGGGCGCTCGTGGCTGTCGTCGTAAGAACGCCGCGCCGTGTGTGCATGGCGGCGCGCGGCGAAAGTAGGTGGCGCGCACTTTGGACTTGTGCAACACCACATATTAATATGAATGTCTTATTCGGAACACTTTTGTTGCTTTGTGATGGAGTGTGCTGTAATATTCGCATACATATTGCTCACGATTTTAGATGAACAGTGGGTAACAGGTAGGTTTTTTAAATTAAAACACAAAACGTAGGTACATTTGAACTTTATTTCGTTTGTTGCAATGTGATACATGCACTTTTCTGAAATTAATATACATTATGAGAATGCATACTGTTACTGAGTGATTACCTTTAATTATCTCATGACCTCAATAAATGCTCAAAATGATGTCCTTCAAATTAAATGCATTTGGCAATATGTGTAATGAAATTCCTCTTGGCAGTGAGTAATTCACCTTCAGTAATGTTCCCACATGCATTGACAATACGCTGACACATGTTTTTAGGCATTGTCGGTGAATCATGATAATGCCACCTTCAATTTTCCCCACAGAAAGAAATCCGGGGATGTAGGATCCGGTGAATGTGTGAGCCATGGTATGGTGCTTCTATGACCAATCCGCCTGTCATTAAATATTCCATTCAAGACCACTTCAACTACACGCGAGCCATGTGCCGGACATCCATCAAGTTGAAAGTATGTTGCCATTCTGTCATGCAGTGAAACATCTTGTAGTAAAATTGGTAGAATATTACGTAAGAAATCAGCAGACATTGCACTGTTTAGATTTTCATAGATAAAATAGAGGCTAAGTATACGTCCTCCCATAATGCTGCACCATAAATTAACCCACCAAGGTCACTGATATTCCACTTGTCACAGCCATTGTGGATTTTCTGTTGCGCAGTAGTGCATATTATGCTGGTTTAAGTTACCTCTGTGAATGACATTTCGTCACTAAACAGAACGCATGAAAAAAATCTGTTATCGTCGCATAATTTATGTTTTGCCCAGTGACAAAATTGTACACGAAGTTCAAAGTCTTTGCTATCAAATCCTGGTGCATAGAAATATGGTACGGATAAAATTTATGTTGATTTAGAATTTTTGAGATTCCCGATTCTCGCTCAGTTTGTCTGCTACTGATGTGCAGATTAGCCGTGACTGCAGTAAAACACTTACTTGGGCATTATCATTTGTTGCAGGTTGTGGTTAAAGTTTCACTTGTGGCTGAACACTTCCTATCTCTTTAAATAACTTACCTACCCAACAGAAGGTCCGGACACTTGGATGATGTCTTCCTGGATAACAATCAACTAACATAGCGCAGCCCCGTTGGGCATTTTGATGACAATAGGCATACATAAATAGCATATCAACATTTTCTGCAGTTGGTAAACGGTCCGCACTGGCGAAATGTTACACGAAACGACGTACTTGAACGGTTGTGACTATTACAGTGCCATCTATCACAAAGTGACAAATAAAACATTAATATTTATTTACATACTAGATGAATATGTAATAAAAATGGGGGTACCTATTTTAAAAAATGCAGTTGATATCCATTTGACTGTTCTAGTAAGCCAACCATAGCGTCATCTGTTTTCCCCCTTCAAGCTAGAAAAGTTTTGTTCTTTGTGTTTTTCTTTTCATTTGATGCTTATTTTGTGAGATATTTGGCCTGGTCACTAGCAATGGACCATCTTGTATATATCCTCTTTGCGATATCTCAGTACTTATATACAGTATCTCTGACTTTCCCACTCCTCAAACACCATCCTCATGACCTAGGTCGTGAATTACCTTCCCCTTCCATTCCCATTCCTTTTTTCTTCCTTTCTCTCCTACTTGAAGAAGGAACTCTGTTCCGAAAGCTTGTTCTTTTTGGTTCTGTTTCTTTATTTGTGTGACTATCGGCAGTACCGCACAAAGGTAGGTACTGGCAAGCCAATCTATGTCTTTTGAAAAATAATTTATCATCTCTGTGGAGAATTTCCATCATTAATCAAATCTTTGATAAATCATTTCTCAGAGTTATTACTACTTGAAATACTGCTGCCAGATTACCACCCAACCTCTTTTAACTTACTACTATACATTGTTTAATGATGATCTTTTTCACATAGAATTTCTTACGCGTAATTTCTCTTTTAATGTTTGGTAGAATAATGCAAAATGATAAATATATTCTGAATTTTAGGCAGAATAAATAGATATCTTGTAACATATGATTAGTTAAAATATGATCAGTGAAATTTCTGACTGTGTGTTACATTTGTGACATGATTAAAGGTTACTTCAAAGCTGTTGTTTTATCATCTTGCCACTGAATTTGGGCATATTATTACTTTAAACCATTATATCAGTATTAAATTCAGAAACTATTATACTGTTTTTCCTCTTTATTTACTGAGATTTTTGAGCAGGCATTGAAATTTGAACCAGAAAGCTTTCTCTGATACTCTGTTACGAGAAGCTATTGTGACACGTAGGTTGCGTAACTTGACACAGGAGCTCTCTAATATAATTTCTTTGTTTAAATAATTAGTCATTTCATATGTTGTATCAGAATCAATATGTATGCTTGCATCTCATATGATTTCCCTCGTATGCTGATACAGATAAAAATTTTAATTAATTTGTACTCCTATCTTACTCAGATTTAGTGAGCTGAATTATGTCATGTATTAATGGGATTATGTAAATGCCAAATTTGAAATTTGTTTTGTCTCCATGTTTCAGGACAATATTCTACAAAGTGGGAAAGAAGCTGAATGTCCAGACTGCAAGAAAAATTTTTCTGATGTTGTTCTCTTTCGGCTGCATGTTTTTCAGCACACCCATCCATATGTATGTCAAACCTGTAAGCAAGCTTTCCGCAGTGATAAAGATAAATGTAAGTTCTTCAAAATACTAATATGATATACAACTACATATTATTTCCAGTCCTAAATTTCCCATATAAATATTTTAATCGCTAATGCTTAGGAATGAAAAAAAAAATATTACATATCTCTTGGATAATATAATGCAGTTGTATAGATAAAAAAATCTACTCATGAAGCACCAGTAGGAGAAAACATGTATAAAAGATAGGAACACGTGTGAGCTTTCAGAACCAATGGATTCTTCTCAAAATATTAATTAATAAATGACTTTAAAAATCAATCAGACATACATGTCTGCCTAGGTGTACTTGTGTCTGTGTAAATGTGTGGGTGTGTGTGTATTTGTTTACCCTCCTTTTTTCCCCCCAAGGTAAGTCTTTCCTGTCCCGGGACTGGAATGACTCCTTACCCACTCATTTAAACCCTCATCATTTCCTTTTCCCTCTCCTTTCCTTCTGCCTGACAAAGCAGCTAGGCTGCAAAAGCTAGTGTTTGTGTGTGTGTGTGTTTTATTTGTGCTACTATCACCACCTGTGCTCCTTCGCCTGGTGAGTAATCTTCGTCTATTTTTTATATATAATTTTTCCTGCTAGGAATTTTTCGTCTATAATATTCGTATCATATATATTCTCTCAAGTCTTTTTTTTTTCATCAGTACAAAACTACCCCATTATATTGATGTAATTGTAGCAGTTAGACATCTCCTACTCTTGAACATGACTTAATACATGGTAAGATCACTTCTCATGTTTCTCTAAGTAAGAGTGTGTGAGTAATATATCCTCCAGTAAATCCATACACTTTAACAAGTGATAAAAATTTACTGTATGCTGGAGGATAACACTTTTGCTATTTTCCAAATAAAAAAAAATGTAAGCAGGTAAAATTTTCATCTGCTTCTGCTAAAACAGAGGATGAAGTGATGCTGTCCAAAAGAACAGGCACTAGACAACCTGCGTGTTTAACAAGGAATAGTAAATATTTTTTGGGGGTGATAGTATAGACAAATTGCAATAAAAATAACACTTACATATGTCAAATTGTTATTGAGTACTCTAACGTCCGTCACCTCTTTTCGGAATGACTCAAACTGAGCCTTAATATATTCCTGAATCACGGAAATGTTTATTAGTTCTCAGTCTATAACGAAATCATTCCACTGTAGGTGAAGTTGAACTTATCTTATATGCTGGCTGAAGTCCATTGCGTTGTGAGTTATCTTCGGCATTCACTAAAGAAATTGATTCTACAGGATCTTCTCATAAATTAAAACCATATTAGTTGATATGGAAACGATTTTATTTCCACTTAAACATTGCACAATCAAGAAATGCAGCAGCAAGCCAACAGAGCTGCTCACAGGTTTCTGGCCACTCACAAACTCCATCCACGACTGACAGTGACTCAACAAACAATGGTTTCTCTCAAACATCTTTCTGCATAACTGCATAATAAGATTGATGACAAAGTTTTGTAATTCACAATTAAACAATATTCTTTTACATAAAATATGCCAAAATACAGAAATTAAAATATTACATTTAAGCTTTGACTATTTATGTCAATGTATGTCCTTGTTTCATGACATTTGTATTTAATGTGTAACACAAATTTAACGTCATCCTTTTGACTAGTGTTTACTGTGCTCAAATTATTTACATTATGTGTGTTTTTGAAATGCACACATATTTGTTTTGTCAATAGTGTGTAGGCGTACTATTATTATGAAAAGGAATTTTAATGTGTTTCAGTTTGCGGTCAAATTATTTATTAATACGGATTTGTATATGGTGGTCGTAGTTTTGTTAATTTCGAAGATAGTTTCTTAGTACCAAACGGATTATTAATTTTAGTGTATGAAAAATTATCAGTATTAAATTTAGGATCTAGTGATATATAAAACATGGTCTGCCCTAATTTATTTAAACAAAAGGTATATATGAAATCATGTTGTGCAATAGTTTATAACATGTAGCATTGTTGTTTTTATACAAATTAGTATCTATATAGGTTCAGCAATTTCCGAAACTAAGTGTAATGCATTTTTAGTGTTTGCAGCTATTATTTACGAAAGTATTAAAAACTGAAAATTACGTAAAAGGTCAGCCAAAGTTATATTTAAATAAATGTACTATTTCTTAAAAGTGTTTTACTAATAGTGTTAATAGAATTTCAAACAGAAGGCGAAAATGTAAAATATCACATGTCCAATAATGAAGTTTTACTTTAGGTGTCAGATATTTCGTGTTTCTATGTTGGCAACTGATTTTTAGGAGTGTTCAACATAGCAGAAACGTTACAGTACGGATATACAGACAAGTTCAATGCATTTTTGTTTCCTTTGTTAGTACATAGGCTTCTCTGTGTCACTGTAGGTGCATTTTTCAAATGCCAAAAGTAGAGTGTCGATGTTCAAGTTGTGAAGTTGTGCTTTAGTTTACACTGACATTTCATTGGGATTTGTTGGCCATGTTTACTGTACTGTAGCATGTAAACAAGGCACACATATCTACACATGCTGAGTATACTGAAATGAAATTTATGTGTGGGTTTTACAATGAAAATACTGCTGCTGCATGAATACCACTTAGGATTTCCTAACCACAGGCTACCCTATTTCAGGGTGTTTACCCGTGTGACACTGGTACAGTGCCCAGCAGTCATATTTAATCTTATAATGGGACCATACTCAGATAAGTGTTACTCAAGCACCTGTTACACTCCATAATCAATAAAATTCAGCAACCAGTTGCTTGTGATTATTTATTTTAGACGACTGGTTTTGGGCGCTTGAGTGCCCTTCTTCTGGTCTCTATACAGACAAACAAATGGATTGGTATATAGTAAAGGCTATAAAACATACAAAAGTCAGTTACAGAAATTTGAAGCAGTTTGGAACCAAATCAATTGTAGTAAAAGATATGTTCATATAATGGGATAAAATTAACACTTACATTTTAGTATTGTTGCTTTATGAATGAAGCTAAATGCTGTTAGGAGAATCAACACCGAGTGCAGAGATTATGCAATGAATAACAATCAGCTGCTAACAAAGTATCTATGGATGAGCCTCATAGTGAAAGAATAAAAATAAATAAGGAAAAAGGCTATGGGGAAAACAGTAATACTCGATGTGTTGAAAAGAAAAGTGTGAAGAGGGGAGCAAGTGACTCTTCACGATTTTCTTTTCAGCACATCAAGTATTACTGTTTTCCCCATCTTCAGAGTGAGTTCACGACTGCCGACAAGTTGCCAGGCGCGACCTTATATACACCATCGTGGCGACATTGCGCATGCAGGTCTCAGATGCTGGTCGGCAGCAAAGAGGTACACTTAGCACATGTGCCCCCCCGTGGCAAAAGGAATCAGAAGTTCGATTCTGTTATCGATATATGTTCTGTTGTGCCAGCACCTTGTTGACATCTCTTTAATTTCCACGCCTTGTCCAAATTAAAACCATCATCTCTGTTTATTAAATTTTCAGATATTCTAATTTCTATGGCTTCTTTAAAAATTGCGTACCAAAATGAAGATATAGGTGTTAAAATCTTCACATCATTGTAATTCATTGAGTGCCCTTTATCTAAACAATGTTCTGCTACAGCTGACTTGTCTGGCTGTAATAAAAGAGTGTATCTTCGGTGTTCGACACATCTTTCATGGCCAGTGTGGGTTGTCTGTTCTATATATGAACATTTGCAATTTCCAGATGGTATCTGATACACACCAGACTTTCTAAGCAACAGATGATCTTTCACAGATCCGACTAGTGCTGCGATCTTCATAGGTAGCCGGAAGATTACTTTAACGTGATGTTCTTGGAGAATTCTACCATTCTTTGAAGAAAGAGCACCCGCGTAGGGCAAGAACGCTCTCAATCTGATGCTATCTTCTTCCTCCAGATCATCTATTTGCATTCTCGGTTTAACATTGAATGCTCTGAAAATCTGTTGTTGGGAATATCCATTCGCTTTGAAGGCATCCTTGAGGTGTGTGAGCTCTTTTTTCAAGTTCTCACCATCCAATATACAGTGTGCTCTGTGCACCAGTGTTTTAAGAACGCCTGCAGTTTGTGAAGGATGATGGCAGCTGCTGATGTGCAAATACAGATCTGTGTGCGTCAGTTTATGATACACAGCGTGTCCTAGTGTGCCATCAGTTTTACGGCAAACGAGGACGTCCAAGAAAGGAAGGCAGCCATCCTTTTCTATTTCCATAGTAAATTTAATACTATCGTGGATGGAATTTAAATGGTGAAGAAATCGATGTAATTCATCCTTTCCATGAGGCCATACTACAATCGTGTCATTCACGTATCTCCAGAAGACTGTAGGTTTAAAACTTGCTGAGTTCAATGCTTTGTCCTCAAAGTCTCCATAAAGAAGTTAGCCACCAGAGGGGAGATGGGGCTTTGTCAATCTGCTCATAAAATTCACCCTGAAACTGAAAATAAGATGACTGCAGTACGTGCTCAAATAAGCTCCTCGTCAAAGTGTTGGCCAATAAGAGACAAAGAATCATTTATAGGTACCTTGGTAAATAATGATACCACATTGAAACTCACCAACACATCCGTATTATTAAGCCTGATTTTCTAAAACCTCTAAATAAAATCTATAGAATTACGTATGTGGTGACTACATTTTCCCACTAATGGTTTTAATAGTGAAGCCAAATACTTGGCAGAAAGGTACGTTGGAGATCCAATAGTGCTAGTTATTGGACGCATTGGTAGATCCTTATCTAATTTATGGACTTTAGGAAGCCCATAAAATCTCGGTGGTACTGCTCCTCGCACTTTTAAACTTCTTATAACTTCCTTTTCTAGCGTTGAAGCATTTAGTAAGGAAGCAGTCCTTATTGTCACCTTGCTAGTTGGGTCTTTATTGATCTTCCGATATGTGCTAGAACTTAGTAATTCAAAGATCTTTTCATTATAAACTTCCTGAGGCAGAAGGATGGTAGCATTGCCTTTATCAGCACGTAGAACAATGGTGTCAGTGTCCTCACGGAGTTTTCGTATGGCTAACCTCTCTTCCTTAGAAATATTACTTTTCTGCGGACGATATTTCATAATTGCTCGGCAGCTTTCCCGTCTAACTTCTTCAGCTGATTCCCCTGATAACGGTCGGACAGCTTCTCCAATGGCACTGATGAAAGATGGTATTGGCGAGATCTTTGGAGTTGGGGAAAAATTTAGCCCTTTACTTAGGACAGATATTGTAGCTTCGTCTAGATCCTTTCCCGTTAAATTTATAACGGGGCGTCGAACAACAGATGCTTCCTGATGAGGATGGTCCAATCGGCTGTATGTGGTCATCTGTCTTCTTGTAGCCACTTCATGAACCCAGTTGGACTTGGCCCATGTCGTACCATCAACCCAGTTCCACGAGTCAGGAGATAAATATTAGTGGAAGACGTAGAATTTGCACGGCTGCACACCCAAAATTTATTGGATTCCTCCTTACGCCATGAAAAGTTGAAAATGCACAAGGTGAGGCCTGTTCATGGCTATAAGGTCTAAAATATTTCCATTGTGCGTGGGTTGCAGGTTTAACTGCTCAAGACAGTTTTCGGAGAATGTGTCCAAAGGTAGCTCACAAGACTGCTTGTCTGTACCGCCTGAAATGTAACTAGAGAGGTCCCAATCTATACTCTTAAGGTTGAAGTCTCCCCCGACTAATATTACATGGCCCAAATACCTATGCAGTACCTGGTGTATACTTTATTTGAATGACTCTAAAAGTGCTACAGCAGCACTGGGGGGCTGGTAAAAACACCCAACTATTAACTTTACTTCTTTTAGACCTGTTATACATGCCCAGATAACTTCATAGTTACTTTCAACCTTGATCTAAGTAGAAACAATATGTTTGTCCACAGCGACGAACACTCCTCCTCCAGTTGTATTCGATCTATCTTTCTGATATATGTTCCACACCTTGCTAAATATTTCTGAACTTGCCACATCATGATTTAGCCATCTTTCGGTGCCTAAAACTATCTGAGCCCAATAACTTCCATGCAGTGTGGTAAATTCGGGAACTTTATTTCTAATACGTTGTATGTTCGCGGCTAAATATTTTGATATATGAATTTTTGAACCGAACATGGCCTGAATTCGTTTCTTGAATGTTGACAGGCGAGTGCTCATCAGAGTTAGCGCCTAGCCTAAAAAACGCCCGTGTGCACTCCACAAGTACTCTGCTACCCGAGTAGCCACTTCCTTAGTGTAGTGCGCCCCTGATCTAACTAGGGGCACCCTACAATTCCCCACCCGATAATGCAGATCCAGACATCTGCAGCCATGACTGTCACAGAGTCGGTGAAGTCTCTGGTTCAGACCCTCCACTCGGCTCCAAACCAAAGGACCCCGATCAACCCTGGGAACAATGCTACAAATGGACAGCTCTGCTTGCACCCCACGTGCGAGGGCAGCAGCCTTCACCAATTCTGCCAGCCGCCCCTAGGATCTGAGGATGTCCTCAGAACCCAAGTGACAAGCATCATTGGTGCCGACGTGAGCCACGACTTGCAGTCGACCGCACCCTGCACCCTTGATAGCCACCGGCAAGGCCGCCTCTACATCTGTCACATTGTGCACATTGGACTTCTTTCCGGGTCTCGACGCTATCTGCCTAAGGGGCCGCCATCACGCGCCTAACATTGGAGCTCCCAATAACTAATGATCCCCTCCCCCCATGCACCTGCTCGGACCCTGCTGAAGGAGTGGCGACACGTCCAGTCACAGGACGAACAGGTGTGGATGGACATCCAGCCTCCACATTGGCCTTCCACCTCGAGCGTTGTGAACGCCGTACAACCCGCCACTCCCCTTGCGGAGAGGCTCGACCATGTCCAGTAAAGCTGAAGTTGCCTCAGTAGCAGGGACAGAGAGTGAAGCATGAGACACCTGAGGTGTCCCACTTGACGCACCAGACTCCCCACCATCGCTGCACTCCGAGACAGCAGCCTGAAGACAGCTGACTGTAGCCAACAGCACCCTTTATTAGTTTTGAGCTAGGAATCACAAATTCACAAACTGGATACAGCATGGAAAAATACTGTATGTTATGACAAACCATTGTAAATGATAACTGCATTAGGACCACATTATTGTTCTTGTAATTAATTAAGAAAATTGACAATGCTGAAGTAATTAGATTAGGTAATGAAACGATAAAAGTGGTTGCAGTACAGGGCAATTGGAAGAAAAGCATTTTTGAAAAAGAGAAATTTTTTAACATCCAATATTAATTTAAACATAAGGAAGTCGTTTCTGACGGCATTTGTGTAGAGTGTTGTCTTGTATGGGAGTGAAACATGGACGATAAACAGTGCGGACAGGAAGAGGATAGAAGCTTTTGAAATGTGGTGTTACAGAAGAATGCTGAAGGTTAGGTGTGTGGATCGCGTAACTAATGAGGAGGTACTGAACAGAATTGAGGAGAAAAGTAATTTATGGCATACATTGACTAAAAGAAGGGATTGATTGGTAGGATACATTTTTAGACACCAAAAAATCATAAATTTAGCAATGGGGGGAAGTGTGTGGGCTAAAACTCGCAGACAGCGACCAAGAGTTGAATACAGTAAGCAGATTCAAATGTTGTAAGTTGCAGGTCTTATGAAGAGAGGAAGAGGCTTGCTCAGGATAGAGTAGGGTGGAAAGCTGCATCAAACCAGTCTCCGGACTGAAGACAACAACAACAACAGATGTACATATTGTTTGTAACATATTTCACAGATTTTCTCCAACTTTTACAATAATATTGTATAGAAACAGCATTTCATTTGTTGTTTGTAAATATTCATGAGTGTTCTGTAACCTCCATTCAATTTAAGTTAGTGAAAAGTGATTGTAATGTGAAATTTTTATTGTTAATGTGAATCTAAAAGTTGTGAAGAAGTTATATAAAGAGTGTGTGCAAATCACTCTGGAAGTCAGAAAGTCAATCCAGTGGCTTAGGAGAGATCAGTCAGAAGAGTAACAGATGCAGGTCGATTTATGTAAAGAGCTTTGTATCAGGATGGTGTTGAAGAGATGATGATGTGAAAAAATAAATGACATACCTTGAAGCAGAAGCAACAGGTTGCATACTGAAACACATTAGCTATCACTGTTAACTGAAAACGCCTTCATCGGCTGTCGAGTTTTTGTCTCTAGCAGATACAGAACAGTACTGATTGCCCCTGCTCTCTCCGCTTGATGTTAGCATGTGGCCTGCTCCTGTTCTGCTCATGCCTCTGGTGGCAGGAGTCGTAAGTGCACAGACATCACGCACAATTTGAATATGCTCCCACACCCGCACTTGGTACCCCTCACAGCACATCTCCCTTTCTGGGAAAGAAAGGCAACACCACACAGACGACATGTTCATTGGGTTCTCACCACAAAAATGTCGAATGGGCACCAGAGAGCAAGGTCATAGGAATTATAAGTGGTGTTCAGCTTGGCGAGCACTCTCCGACAATGGGCGAGAAGAGTTCAAGATCCATGGTGCTGTCCTCTCCTAGGGCCGGTACCATTGGGGGTGTAAACAAAAGTGGAGATCAAGGAGGAGGAGGACGAGGAGGAGTGCGGAGGTGACAGAGCTGGTGTGGCGGGTGGGGCTGCTGCTTGCCAGATTGTTGACATATCTTGGGCCACAGTTCTATAGTTGCCATGGGGTGTTGGCCTTGATGAAGCTTAGGTCAGTGGTCATTCTCTGAAGCTGATGGAAGCTCCAAGGGAGCTTTTGCATGTCCTACCACTCTTGGCTTGCCACTCGAGGTTGCAGTTGATCCACATGACTGTATGTGAGACCATTCTCTGTGTGGACCTCGCTGAGATGGCGGCCCAAACTGCACGTGATGACCCCTGAAATCCATTTAAGGAAACAAACAAACTCACATGCCTATACAGCCCCTCCACCCTCCCCCGGCTGGAAACAGGTCCATGGCGATTTGCGGACATGGCCCGTCGGGGCCATGTAGATGCTCAGTCAGACTCTTGTCACCGATTGGTGTAAATCAATAGGATGTCAAGAATTTCTCTAAGGCAACATTGGGGGATGTCTGAATCACATATTTCTTCATTTGGGCCTTGAACATTCTGACCAGCCATACCACCTCTCCTTTTGATTGGGGGTGGAATTGAAGAGCCAAAACATGATGGATTCCATGGTGGGCACAGAAGTCTGAAAACTATTGAGAAAAGAACTGTGATCTGTTATCTGTAACCAAGGTGACTGACAAATCTTCCATAGAAAAGATTTTCAAAAATACCATAACAATACCACTGTCAATGTAGAACTACAGTGTTCCACATATGAAAACTTTGAGAATACATCTATCACCACCAGCTGAAAAGAATGCAAAATGGACCCGCGAAGTCCACATGAACTTGTTCCTATGCTTGTTCCAGTTCTGACCGAGGAGAAATTTCATGCCCGGGGACTGATGATTGCACAATCTAGTCCCCTCTAAACAACAACAACAACAACAACAACAACAAATTTCATGCTGGGAGCTGCCTGGTGGGTGGCACATTTTGAACATGCAGAAACAAAATGGGTGATATCAGCCTTGGCCAGAGCACATGGCGGTGGGCCAATACTTTCGTACAGGACACCCCCGTGGTCTACATGAACAAGATTGAGAACTACCTGACAGAGAGAGGAGGGAATGACCACCTTTGGTGCTGTGTCAGATGTAGATAACAAGAGGATGCCAACCCAGACTGAAAACTGGTACCAAAACAAGAACTAATTGTGAAGCGGGTCCAAACTACAGCCCAGGCCCTCTCCAGACAGCTGTTTTGTACACTTGACACCATCTGTTGTAGCAAGAAATCGGTGGAAGTGGCTGACGCAATCTGTGAAGTGGTAATGGGAAAACCATGCATTTTTTGTTGAGCCTCCACATCCAGGTGAAAACAAAGCAATTTGTTACTGTCGAAAACAGGGCCAGGGCCCATTGGGAGACAGGAAAATGTGTCAGCATTTGCATGTTGAGCCGTAGGGTGGAAATGGATTTCATAATTGAATCTTGACAAAAAGAGAGCCCATTGTTGGAGGCAGTATGTGGCTTTATCTGAGAGTGATGCTGAAGGGCTCTACAACGAGATCAGGGGTTTGTAGTCCATGACAAAAATGGAATTTTGTGCCATACAAGAATACGTAGATTTGTGAAATGCATAGACAATGGCAAGTGCCTGTTTTTCGATCTGCGAGTATTTGAGGTGTGCTGAGTTCAGTGTTTCTGACACATACACAATGGGATGCTCTGTACCATCTTCATACCTATGGGATAAAATGGCCCCCACTTCGGGTTGGGAAGTGGCCATGGCCAAGACTAAGTGCTGCCCGAGCTGGAAGGCAACCAAGCAATGGGGCGACTGCAGGTTTTGTTCCAAAACATAAAATGCTTTTCAACATATCATGGACCCCTGAAAATGCATTACTTTGTGCAATACGGCATGAAAGGTTGTGCAATGGATGCCATGTTAGGAAGGAATTTATGATAAAACACAATCTTGCCTAGGAACACCTGCATTTCCTTCACCGACATAGGGCAAGGCAGAGCCAAAATGGCTGTATGTGATGGCGTGAAGGGGCAATACCTTCATGGGAGATGTGAAAGCCCAGATTGTCAATAGAGGGTTGCATTTAAGACTGGCAGACTGTAGGACTGAAAAAAGGGACCATAGGTTGTTTAAGTGGTCGTCTGCAGATATGCTGGAAATCAAAATGTTGCCCAGGTGATGTACACAGCCCGGGCTCGGAGCATTGAACTGTTCAAGGAATCACTGAAAAATATCGGGGGCACCAGGCACCCTGAACAGGATCTGTAAATATTGGTACAGGCTAAAAGGAGTGATAACCACCAAAAAACATTGGGAAGCCTCATCTAAGTGGAGCTGGAGGTAGGCTTCTGCCAAATCTATCTTAAAAAAACCTATCCTCCCACTTTAGCTAGCCACTCCTCCTGGTAAGGTAATGGGTAAGTATCTATAATGGACTGGGCATTTATTGTGACATTAAAATTGTCACAGAGCCACAGTTTGCCAGTCAGGTTTTCAAATTTGACCAGGGGATTGGACCACTCACATGAGTGACCCCAAGTCCCTGAGGCAATGTAATTTCCCTTTAACTAAGTTGTGGAGGACCACAGGTAACAGGCGTACCCAAAAAAATTGTGGCCAGTCAGAAGATTTCATCATATGTGAGCCTGGAATGACGTGGTGCCAACCAACCCCGACGTAAAAAAAAAGACGAAAATTCTACATGTAGTTCGTCCAGGTGCGGGTGATCTCATTGGAAATATAAAACCTGAATAGCCAAAAAGATTTTGTGTGCATGCATTGTCCACCACAAGGAATGTTAAGGGATGAGTCACTGTGCAGTAGGTTGCCAGAGCAGTAAACTGGCCGAGCAAAGGAATCTGTTTTTTATTATATCTCAGCATTTTGCGAGAGACCGGCAACATACGTTTGTGAATTTAACATGTTGACTGCTGCCCCCATATCAACCTGCAAACAGAGGACCTTCCAAAATACTTTAAGGTCAAGGAAGAACTTACAGATGGAAGCTGTGTGCATTGCAACACAATTTATGTCAGTGCTGATATCCTGATTATGTATGGGGGGTTTGATCTATAAATGGATGCATTATGACCCTTCTTTCTGCAAAGATGGCATGTGGCCCAGTGCTGCGGACAAACAGTATGGTCGTGACTGACAAAACAAGAAGGGCAGGAAGGCAAAGGAAAATGAGAACGAGCCTGTGTAACTTGTTGTTGCTAGCCGCATGCCCCTGGCTGTTGTTGCGTATGCCTCCGACTGCCCAACTGCTCAGAATTTGAATTGCGGTCACGTCAGCGTTGGTAGGCTCGTCTTCAATTGGCTGGTGAGGGGTGAAGGGCTGAACAGCCTACACCTCATAACAAGCCTAACTTGGTTTCCTGCAGCACTCAAAACCTCTAAAGCTTGAGCAATACTTAGAACATCTTCTCTCTATCAGGTGCAAGACAAATAATCACTCCGTGATCATGTGATTGGCATATAATTCCATGTGAACCTCGAACACGAAATTGCAATGCCGGCTGAGGCCATGTAATTCAGCCACCCATGCTCGATAAAGTTGGTGTGGTTGTTTGCGACATCTGTAAAATTGACTTGAGAAGCTACAATATGAATATACTTGCAGTAATATGAGGACAGCAACTGACGCATCTGCTCAAAAGTAAGAGACGTAGTATTTTTCAAAGGTGGCAGTTGACACAGCAATTGATAAACCCTGGGGGAAACCCATGAAAGGAATAGGGCCCAACAAAGAAGGGCATCCTGTACTCCAAATGCCTGAAAGTGTTGCCACAATTGGCAATTGTAGGCCTCCCACTGTTCCGCAGTCTTGTTATATGCATGAAAGTGTGGTGGGTAAGAGAATGAGGAAGACGTGTGAGACCCTGTGGGGCACTGGGGCAGGGACATAGCTGAAGCTAAAGACCTTAATACCTGAGTTTGAGTCTCCAACGCTATATGCTGTATTCTAATATTTGCAAATGATGTAAGCATGAACAAATAACTCAGTTGAAAAATGTTTATTCAAACACTTGTATTGATCTATTGGAAGTGGCCCTACACAAACAAAAGTAATGAGTTAGAAATAAACATTTCACAGTTATCAGAACAGTTATAATAACTGTGTTATGAAAATGGTAGCAAAATCCTCAACTAAGTAGTCATTTACATTGCTCAGTCACTAAATCCATTTCACAATCACGCAACATAAAATAATCACTAGCTAAAAATATTTCAAATCTTAGTTCAACAAATGACGTATCAACACTCATAAATTCTCATATATAATAATCAAATACACTGCTCAGTTACAGTTCTGAAATGGAATCAGAAAAAGTTAAAGTTCTTACTTCCTGTAGGATGAAGAAAAATGCTGCACTTAGAGGTTGGCATGCAATACCTCATTTAGATTCAAGACTAAAGTTTATTTATAAATATAAGATCAGAGGTATTTTTAAAACATGTATAATAATACTATACTATTGCTGAGCCACGGACAGGCAATTACATTCGTACAACTTAAATTTTCAGCCACAGCCTTCATCATAAAAAGATACATGTACATTTACACACTCAATCAAATATAGTTACGCACACTGTTGGACTCCCCCTACCCACACTGTCCTGTATCTCCTTCCAATTCATCTCATACGACTCTATGAGGCTGTCTATTTTTGTTCTTAATATTTCAATATTTCTTTAATTTGATTTTTATACTTTTCCTTTTATACACACATCTACACCTCATTGTTTCTGTTCTCTGTCCCCTCCCTTTACTAAATTCCAAGCTGCACATCACATTCTCGCCTATCAGAGCCTTTACACTGCACCATGAATCTTGGAATATTTTGTCCCAATTGTTGCCTGGCATCCTTCTCTCTACCCTCTCCTCCCTTCCCTCTACACTCTCCTCCCTTCCCCTCAAGATGCAGTTGCAATAGAGATGGTGATCATATGTGCCCGAGTTATTTCTAAGCGATTTTGTGTTGCATCTTTTTTTTTTTTTTTTTTTTTTTTTTTTTTTTTTTTTTTTTTTTTTTTTTTTTTTTTTTTTTTTAATGAAGGCCGTGATTGAAACTTTAGGTTGTGTATGTGATTGTTTATTTTACATGCATGTCTGTAACTCAGCATTCGTCTGTAGGGTGAGTTGCTAGCTATCTTTATTTTGTTGACATTTCAATGATAACTTTTCATTGTCAAAGCTGTTAACACTGTCACATGATGGACTGCATAGAAAATAATAGTGGGTAAAGTAATATTGTCTGCATTCATGTTGGATCTGAGAAGATAAGTCTGGGTGTTGTATTGAGATTATTGTGCACAGAATACTATGCAATCATATGCGGGTTAAGCCCTTCAACTCCGTAATCTACTCTTGATGCAACTGTTTCTGTAATTTTTTTAGTCTGAAAAAACGCTACCGCGCCGTGTCTACGAGACCTTTTCTTTCATAATTCATATTCATATTCAGTGCATCTACGAGTTTTTCAAACACTATATTGCGAGCAGATGCGTGGAGGTAGTGGCCATGCTGACTGATTAGGCGCCACACATATAAGAAAATTAGAACAAAACAAATGCAATGTGAAAGATGTCTCTCTGGAACAAAAAAGTCCAAAACACAGAACTGAATATGTTATCCCAAAAATCTTATAATAAGGGTGGGTGGGCAGGAGCAATTTCTGCGTGCTCTGACAGCTGCTGTCTGGTTGCTGCAAGCGGGCTGGTCCAAGGTTCTTCTATTGCTCCTCATCGCCACTTTTGTGTCTCTTTGCCACCGGTTGTCCTAGGTGTCAGTGGCCGAGTAGAGAGAGACCGACACAAGGAAATAGGATGCACGCATGTGCGCATATGGAGTCTGAGGTGACCAGCCAGGGGGACAGCAGAAACTAGAAACACTAAGCTAGATTAGTACAAGATATATATTTTGAAGAGATAGTACAATACTTAACTTTGTTAATTGAAGACTAGTGAAATGCAGATACATAGTTTAACTAGGTAGAAGCCTGCCTACTGATGAGTCCTAGTGCCGTTCTTATTGCCAAGTCACCGATCCAGTGGTGGCCACGAGCGGGGTTGCCGCAGAGGGCGCTCGTGGCCGACGTCGTAAGAACGCCTCGCCGTGCTTGCCTGGCAGCACGTGGCGAAAGTACGTGGCGCGCACTTCAGACTTGTGCGACACCACACACTTAGCTTAAATTTATTGCAATTCATTCAGTCTCTGCATTTCTTTCCAAGTAATTGTTCTTTTAATTCACTTTGTTTGCTTTTCTGTGTCTTTTATTTTTAAAGCTGTCTATTGACCCTATCCCCACGTCTAATGCAAATGGATTTCCATTTGAAAGTTTTGCAAGTTGAGTTTCAATAATCTTGCTCCTGCTTACTACCACATCTTCCACCTATAAGCTCACAGCTTGTGAAATCTCAACCGGTGCAATTTCCAACAATTAGTCTTTCCTTCTCTTCCCACTTGGCAATTCTCCCACACTCTGAGGCTGTGTGTGATTTTTCTTAATTTCCCCCATTTCCTAAATCTCAAAAGCCCATCCCTTCCCCTCCCCTCCCTTCCCTTCCCTTCCTTTCTGGCAGAAGAAGATTTTTCTGGCTTCAAAAGCTTGTACATTTTTGTGTCTTTACTGTGTTTTTCCTCGCTGCTGCTTGGTGAGTAGATTTTTTTATTTATCCAAACAGGAATAGATTATGTTTGTTGATTCTGTTTATTTTTCACTGAGAAACATTCAGATGTGTAAAGTGTGCCATTGTTCTTTCAGGTTGCCACCAATGTGAAAAATGGTCTGAGAAATGTCCCATGTGTCCTCAGGAATTGTCATCATTGATTGAACTGGAACAACATATAGTGTCACATGAGCTGCCTCAGTTTCACTGTTTTGATTGTGGACATAGTTTCTTTAAACCTGTGAGTAAAACCGTATCACGTAGTTTTGTTTAATAAAGTGCTAATGGTTTAGATTGACAAAATATGTATGGCTGCCTGGTTCCCAAATCAAAATGTTAAAGATAGATATTTAATCAAGGTGTCAGCATAGTATTAATTGAATGGTGTCAAAATAAATGTGGCTAAAACATAGTTAAGTGTTGGTGACCTACACAAAAACTTAGGAGTAATTGATTACCAAGTTGACTTATGTACCAGGGTTTCATGTAGCACCACACATTTGGTACAATTTATTCATAATTTACTCTCTGAAAGTGCTACATTAATAATATCTTTATATAATCAGAACACCCACTATATTGAGTAATTTAACATTACGCCATTTGATTTCCGGTATAATATCTTGTCTTGTGGTAACCTTGATTCAGTATTTGCCCATATGTGTTTAGTACTTATGCCAGTGGACATTACATTGGACTTAGATGATATCGTTTCGATATTGCAGCGAAATATTACAGAATGATGTCACAGAGGACACTTGTGAAGTGTGGCATGGACACAGCCACTGATTCAGGCATTTATCTGCTGGCCCAGTAGTTTTTATGATGATTTCAACTAACTCATACCAGTCCCTTGCTACATGCTGATCTCTGTTTCTACATGCTAATGATATTAGTTTGGCCAAAAACAATGTGGACCACTATGCTTGATTTCAATGACTGCGTCACAACCTGGGCCATCTGGATCCTTCCACCCACCACCAGCTTTTCTGAACTACTTAGATGGGAGTTATCCCTACAGAACATTCTCTGATCCTGAACTTATTCAGGCCTCAACTTAATGATAACTTATCTTTTTTCTGCACTCTTTTCTAAACCTCTCCAATTTTGATTTTGTGTGTGTGTGTGTGTGTGTGTGTGTGTGTGTGTGTGTGTGTGTGTCTGAGAGTGAGTGCATTCATTTTATTTTCCTCCACTCACCCGCCTCCCCAGTCCACCCCTAAGCTGCATCTCGTTACTCCCATATAATACGTACATACTCTAGAAGGCAATGCTGTATCCATACCCACCACTGTGACGCAACCTTCCAGTCCCCCCTACCCTCTCCTATCTTCACACTGCAGAGCATGATTTGAAGTGCAGCAGCCAGAGCTGATGGTTGTGTGGCTGTGTTGTGTACCTGTGTGATTGTGTGGATGTTCCTAATTCTGAAGAAGGCCATAGCCGATAGCTGAAAGTGTTGCAAGTTGCTGTCTTTTTTGTATGCCTGTCACGCTTGTCATCATGTCTTTGCAGTGAGTTGTAAACTGTCATATTACTGTATTGTTAATTCCAACCTAGACTTTCCATTGTTAGTACAGTAAAACCTCGTTTTTACATTCTCGTTTTTTACGTTTTCCCGCCATTTACACCATTTTTGGTTGGTCCCGTCAAATTTCCTATGTTTACAATGTTAATTCGCCCTCATTTTTGCATTAACATATTTACGATTTTCCTGTGTTTTACACTTTTTGAAAGCAAGTTATTAAAGAAAAATGATGTAATGTACATAAAATGACATTAGCATGGCTTTCCCCTTAAGGTATTGCACTTAAAAATTAGTCACATTCGAGTTTCTTGACACTTTACGTTTATTCAAACGTATATTTCGCGTTTCATTGTTGACTTAAAGTCACGCCGATTTGTAGCAATGTAGTTCTTCTTTTCACCAGCTTCTTTGGCAGAGCGCCTGGCATATACTGAGACAAACAGAACGGTTTGTTAACGAGAGAATAACGCTGATTTGTGGCGGTGTAGTTCGTCTTTCCGCTAGCTTCTTTGCCAGAGCGGCTGGCATGTACTCAATCAATCAGAACCAGTTGCTTTGTTGAAGTGAGAATAAATAGTTGCGTTGTTTTTGTGATACACATTTCTGATTAATAAAGAACTTCATCTGTCAAAGTTAGGTATCATAATACCCACAACCTCAAAAAAGCGATAATAGTGGGAGATGCCAATCCTATGCAAACGTTACAAAAATACTTATGCATATGTTTGTACTCAAAAACGCGAATAAATTCTCTAATATTGTTGTGTGAAACATCGAAAAAGAACAACAACAAAAAGAACGGAACTGTAGGAGTTTTACTATGTAAATAATTAATTCCGGTGAAAGGCAGTAATTTTTGAAGATGTGTTATAGCCCAGCAGTGGCGTCCTCGATTATAATGAATGAAATTACGTAAAAAATTTCTACTTCCCATAAAATTACCAGTTTGCCTGGGGCTTAAAATAGCGGTGTCTTCAATTATAATGAATGAAATTACTTCAAAAATTTCTACTTCCCATAAAATTACCAGTTTTGCCTGGCGCTTAAAATAGTAAAAATTTGGATGACGTTTATTGTATAATCAACTCCCTGGCGAGTATTTAGATGTCTATTATGTACATATATCACACATAAACTACGAAAATGCACGGCTGATCCAGTAAGCATATTTTACCATTTAAAACATTATTTCCTGCATTTTACATTTTCCTGCATTTTACACCATTTCACTGAAGTCCCCTGAAAAGCGTAAAAACGAGGTTCTACTGTAGTTTGTTTTGGTTGCATTTGTGTTTATTTCCATGCCTGTTTAGGATGAGACTTGAATGTAAAATTTTGTTTCCTTGTCTGGGGTTCCGATCCTAGGCTTCATTGTTGAGCCACCTCTGGCTCGTTTAGTTAATTTTGTTATGGTTCAGATCATTGTCACACCTTTTGTTGTAGAGTGCTATTTGGTATGTGTTCATAGGTACATTTTAACAGAAATATCTGAAAACGTAAGTAACACTTGGGAAATGTATTACAATTAAATGAATACCCAACTTAGTAACATTGATGTACAATGTTGACTGGTAAACACAAAGCACAAAGTCAGTAATATTAAGTAAAATTATGAAACTGTAAGAACATGCAGCGGAGGCAAGGTACGTACTTTGCAACTCTCAGGAGGTGTGGAAGTTAGATTTATGTGGCAAAATGTTCTTTGGGTGGAGTAGGTGAACTTGCCTTCCACTGAGTCACCATGTGTTGACATCATTGACAATTTGATAGTAGTGATGCCACGAGGCTGTCCACCTTCATCCAGGCTGGCAGAAGAGGGTAATTGGGAGATATAGAGGGATGTGGGCAGGGACTGGGAGAATTTCAAATGATACAAATAATAAGGAAGAAATGAAAATAAAAAGTAATTCATTAGGGGATATTCTAAGGGGTGACACACAGTTGCAAGGAAGCTGAATTGGAGGTATACAGTATAATGAGTGGAGAAGGGGGAGGGGGGGAGAGAGAGAATGTTAGGCATAGGGTGTTGTGGTGTCAAGTTAACTTAGGTTGAGTCCAGGATGGTTTGTGGGACTGTAGACTTCCATCTACACAGTTCAGAAGAGCTGGTAGTGGAGGGGAGGATCCAGGTGGCGCAGATTGTAATGCGACCATTGAAATCAAGAGTGTTGTGTTCAGCAACTTGCTGTGCCACAGGGTGGTTCATCTTGCTTTTTGCCACAGTTTGATGATAGTCTTCATCCCAATAGACAGCTGGTTCATCATCATATCAATATAAAATGCTTTTGATTGGATTCACCTCCTTTTATAGTATTCCAGAAATTCCTTTTCTCCCCAATTCTGTTCAGTACCTCCTCATTAGTTTCGCAATCTACCCATCTAATTTCTGCATTCTTCTCTAGCACCACATTTCAAAAGTATCTGTCCTCTTCCTGTCTGAACTACTTATTGACCATTTTTCAATCACGTACAAGGCAACACTCCACACAAACCCTTCAGAAAAGCCTCTCTTGCACTTAAATTAATACTCTATGTTAACAGATTTCTCTTTCTCCAAAACACTTTTATTTCTATTGCCATTCTGCATTTTATATTTTCTGTACTATGACCTTCATATGTCATTTTACTGCTTGACTAACAAAACTCATCTTTATTGTTTTGTTACCTATTCTAATTTCTTCAACATCACCTGATTTTCATAACTGCATTCCATTACTCTTGTTTTACTCTTGTTAATGGTCATCTTATACACTCCTTTCAACACACTGTCCATTCTAATCAATTGCAATCCCAGGTCCTTTGCTTTCTCTGACAGAATTACAATTTCATCAGCAATCTGCCAAGTTTTTATGTCTTCACCCTGAATTTTAATTTCTTCCTCAAATTTCTTCTTACGTTTGTTCACAGCTTTCTCATTTATAACCGTGTCTTACTCCTTTCCCAACCACCGCATTCCTTTCAAGCCCTTCAACTCTGATATATGCTGTCTGGTTTTTGTACAAATTGTAAATAAACCTCCGTTCCTTGTATTTTACTCCTGCTTGCTTCAGAATTTGATAGTGTGTGTTCCAGTCAATGGTTTGAAAACCTTTCTCAAAATCTACAAAAGCTAGAAAAGTAGGTTTGCCCTTCATTAATATGTCTTCTAAGAAGGGTCACAAGGAGAATATTGCCTTCCATGTCCCTACATTTCTCCTAAATCGAAACTGATCTTACCCAAGGTCAACTTCTTCCAGACTTTCCATTTTTCTGTAAGTTATTTGTGTTAAAATTGTTATACCATGAGTTATTAAACTGATAGTTCTATAATTTTCACACCTGTTTAACCCTGCTTTCTTGGGCATGGTGATTATTACATTTTTCTTAAAGTCTGAGGATATTTTGCCTGCCTCCTACATCTTACACACCAGGTGAAATAGTTTTGTCATAGCTGGCTCTCTCAGACTTCAGTAGCTCTGAGGAAATGTTGTCTACTCCAGGGCCTTCTGTGTAAAACTTCCTGTGCTCTGCCAGTTTCTGCTCTCAGTATAGTATCTCCTCTTTCATCTTCATATGTATGTGTAAGTGTATGTGGAAATAAGTTACAGAACAAACCAGACAAGACTGAGGACTCTTGCATTCAAACTCCGTTACCGAGCAAAAGACAAAACTGTGAAAACGTGCATGTGCATATTCCGGTAAAAACAGTGTCAAGAAACGAAACATATAGTAATTCTGCAAACTCCATTACCAAGAAATAAACAAACCAGTAAAAATGCGCATGTGCAAATCACAGGAAAAACAGTGGCGAAATATGAATTGTGCGGTAAATCTATAAGCAAATATAACTGGAAAACTGTGTCGTATAAGAAAAAAGATAAATGTGAAAGCAATCCAACAAATCAGATTGACAAAAGTGATTTCTTTGTTATTGGCGAATCCATGTTAAAAAAATGTGGTGGCTCCGAATTGTAAAGTCGATGTTCGCCCTGGAAACCGACCACAGCAGATTGTGAAACACTTCAATAATATTAGGAACACGGAAAAATCCACCCAAAGCAACAAGAATGATTCCACCACAAATTTTAAAGGCGTGATAATTCACTCAGGGACCAACTCCATTAGAAGCAGTAGCCAAGAAGAAATCATAAACGATATTCGTAATTTAATTCAGTCAGCCAAAGTTTCGTTTACAAGCTCCAAAATTGTCATCAGCGGAATTCTGCAAAGAAGATCAGTGAGTAATGCTTATATAAACAAAATAAACACTGGCATTAGGGAACGGTGCGATGAACTTGGTGTAGTATTTTTTGACCCAAATAAATTTCTCAGCAAGAAATGCCTTGGTAGGGATGGTCTGCCCCTAAACATACTAGGTGCAATGACTTTCAGCAAAATGCTCCTGGAAAATTGGAAAATTATTAAAAATGAGGGAAACTAATAGTGTCTGAAGGAGCTGACTATCCAAAAATAATATATGAAAACAAAAAACGCAAGTGTAAACTTAATAAGGAAGCAACCGAGCAAACGCAGAACGACAATAAAATGAAAAAAGTGGGAATGCAAATAGTGTTGGCAAAAATAACTTAACAGTTGTTCACCAAAATATATGTTCTCTAACAAACAAACCCCAACAGCTAGAAGTGGAGCTGGAGTCTACAGAGTGCTTAGTTGTTTGTATCACTGAGCACTGGTGCAATGAGGCTGAAATCAATCATGTAGTCTTGGAGTCTTATAATTTAGCGTGTGCATATTGTAGAACTTCTATGAAGTGTGAAGGGTGTTGTATTTATGTAAAACAAAATTATCAGTATAAGGTCACAAGTGATTTAAGCGTAATCAGTGAAGAGCACCATTTTGAACTGGCAGCTACTGAAATCAGGGACCAATACAGGTGTAGGAATTTGCTTATTTTATGTATATACAGATCTCCTAGTGGAGATTTCAACATCTTTTTCTTCAAACTGAATCATGTTCTTGACAAGATAACCACTACAAAGAACCACATTTTCATATGGGGAGACATAAATGTAGATAAACTTAATCCTAATGCTACATGGGACTCATTACTAAGTCTCACTCAAAGTTTCAATAACTCCAATGGTTACCAGTGCAACAAGGATAACAAAACACTCAAAGACAGCTGTTGATCAGGTGTTAACAAATTTAGGCAAAGAAAACTGTAGGGTGGTGGTAGCAGAGCTAGGATTATCTGATCACTCAGGTCAAATCATAAATATAAAAGTGGCTCCAGAAGAAACAAAGAAAATGCATACTTACATACGAATATTTTCTAAACAAAATGGATATGAGTTTGCCAAACAGATAGCAGGTCAAACATGGGAATCAGTATACTCAGAGGTAGATGCAAATGAAAAATTCAAAACTTTCATGACATTGTTTAAATTAAATTTTGAAGAATCATTTCCTAAAGTGTTATGTCCATTATCTACAGTCAAAAAAAGTCACAAAAGACATAAAAAAATCATCTGACACACTGAAGTACCTGAGCTCCATTAAAAACAGCCAAACTGATCCTGCTTTCTCACACTTTTTATAAAAAAAAGTATAGGAAAACATACAGAAAGGTATTGCTTGCAGCAAAGAGAACTCATAACTCCAAACTGGTGCTCTCTACTGAAAACAAAAATAAGGCAGTATGTAAGATTGTAAAGCAGGAAACTGGTAACAGAAAAATGAATCTGTCAAACTTGAAAATCAAAGAGGAAGGGACTCTAATAAAAGTTCCAATATATTTGCCAAACTATATAAATGAGTATTTTAGTAGCATAGGAATAAAATTACAGGAAAAATTTCAAACAGCCCCTCAGATAAAAAAGCTGAAAAATGGTGTATCATATTCAATGGTGTTATTCCCTTCAACACAGGAAGACGTCTACAAAGCAGTCAGCAAACTGAAAAACAAAAACTCTGCTGGTCTGGATGAAGTCCCCATTTTTCTAATTAAGGAGTGTATCAAGAGCCTAGTTCCACCTTTAGTTGACATTATAAAACAATCTTTCAAGCAGGGCTACTTTCCAGACTACTTAAAACATGCTAAATTACTACCTCTCTTCAAAAAAGGTGATGCAGCAAAATTTGAAAATTATAGGCCAGTTTCTCTACTCTCATGTTTTGCAAAAATATTAGAAACTATTATGAAAGATAGAATAATGAATTATTTAAATAAATACAACTTACTATCCGTTGACCAGTTTGGATTTTGATCAGGAAAAAGCACAGAATCAGCAACAGCACAACTCACAAAACATATTCTAGAAGCATTAGATAAAGGGAACTACACAAAAGGTATATTTCTTGATCTAACTAAAGCGTTTGATACAGTAGATCCCAACATATTGTTAAATAAGTTCGATGAACTGGGAATAAGGGGAACTGTGAAAAAGTGGTTCCAGTCATATCTAAAAAATAGAAGACAGATAACTGAAATCTGACATATTTCAAGTTGCTCAAATTATATTGTAAAGTACACTTCAGACCCAAATTATGTAAATATAGGAGTCCCACAGGGTAGTGTCCTTGGCTCAATACTTTTCCTAATTTACATACATGACTTCCCACAGAGCATCAAGCATGGACAAACAATATTGTTTGCAGATGACTCAAATGTTCTAATGAGTGACAAATCACCAGAAATACTGAAAGAAAAAGCCGAACAAACAGTAAACAGTGTACGCGAATGGGCATCCACTAATAAACGAACACTAAACTTTAAAAAAACAAATGCTGTTAACTTCTATGTCAGCAAAAAAAACACAACATAATTTAAGTTAAATGATGAAACTATAGAATGTGTAGCCTACACAAAATTTCTTGGCATGCATGTTGACAGTTAGTTAAAGTGGGAAGAACATATGAAAATAATTAGTAACAGGATAACTACAGCATGCTATGCTCTTAGAATCCTGACTGCAGTATTTGATACTACATGTGTCAGATCTGTATATTTTTCTTATATCCACTCTGTTATTACCTATGGAATAATATTTTGGTGAGTAAACAGTAAAAATATTCAAATAGTTTTCAAATTACAGAAAAGAGCATTACATATAATTACCAAGAGTGGCAGTAGGGCTCACTGCCTGGAACATTTCCAAAAGCTGGAAATCCTAACTGTCCCATGTGAATGTATTTTTCAAAGTATTATGTATGTAAAAAAAAAAATAATAATAATATATTGACTGCTATGTTAAAAATTCTTTAGTACACAACTATGAAACTAGAAATCGATACAATCTGCATCTCGAGAGGAAAAATTAAGTTAAAGCTCAGCAGAGCTTGTTGTACAATCCTATTAAATTATACAATAAATTACCTCAAAATATAAAAGAAATTGATACAATTGGACTGTTTAAAACAAAACCAAAACAATTTTTACTAAATATAAGTTGTTATACTGTAATGGACTATCTGAATTAAAATATGTTGTGTAATTAAATAAGCTGGCATTGCAATATATGAAAATATAATTTATAAGATGTAATCCAGAATTGTACCGTAGTATAAGAAAATTATATAAAGATTCAAAACAAATGTATTAAGATAAAATATTAATTTTATGTGCCTAAATTGTAGGTATACTATATTGTATCGGATATAATTTTGATGACGAAATCCACACAATGTAAATTGTTACATGGATTAATAAAGAAATCAATCAATCATTTACTTCCTCTTCCCTTCCTACAATATTGTCTCAAAGTTAATATCCTTTGTAGAGCCCCTCCATACATTGTTTCCACCTTTCAGTTTTCCCATCTTTGCCCAGAACTGATATTCCATCTGAGTTCCTGATATTCATACAGTCTCCAAATGTCTCTTTTATTTTCCTGTAGGTGTTATCTATTTTTCTCCTAGCTATATATTTTTCTACTGACCTGAATTTGTCCTCTAGCCACTTCTGCTTAGCTGTTTTTCACACCCTGTCAGTCTCATTTCTTAGTCACCTGTACTCCATTATAACTGCTTCATTTACTGCAATTTTATATCTCCTCCTTTCATGAATTAAATTTAGTATTTCTTGTGATATCCAAGAATTTTTAGGTCTTGTCTTTCTGCCTATTTGGACCTCTGATGCCTTCACTATTTCATCCCTCAAAACTACGCATTCATCTTCTAGTTTGTTATTTTCCCCTGTATCTGCCAGTTGTTGCCTAAAGCTCCCTCTGAAACTTACAAGAACTTCAGGTTCCTTCAATTTATCCGGGTCCTGTCCTCTTATTCACTTACCTTTTTGCAGTCTCTTCAGTTTCAGTCTTACAGTCTTACAGTTTAAAACCTGGTTTCAAAATCTGTGCCCTACCATTATAAAACCTATCTAATCTCTTTCGCATATATAACCGTCTTTCATGATTCTTAAACAAAGTGTTTATTTTGATTGAATTTTGTTCAAAATTCTACCAGAGGGCTTCCTTTTCCCCAGTAATAATATTTTTCCTTTCCTTCCTTTTCCTACTATCGAATTCCAGTCTTCCATCACTATCAAGTTTTCCTATCCCTTAACTGTATGGATAATTTCCTCTATCTCCTCATACATTCCTTCGATCTCCTCATCATCGGTAAAGCTAGTTGTCTTGTAAACTTTTACTAATGTGGTCAGTGTTGGCTTTGTATCTTTCTTGACTATGATAATGTGATCACTGTGCTGTTCATAATAGTTCACCCCAATTACTATTTTCTTATTCATTATTAGACCTACTTATGTAATATTCTTAACTGTTTTTGTATTTATAACCGTGACAAGAAATCCTGTTCATCTTTCTGACAAACTTCACTAATCCCTACTATATCTAACTTCAATCTACCCCTTTCCTTTTTTTTAAGTTTCCTAACCTTCCTATCCAATTAAGGAATCTAACATTCCATGCTCCGATCCATACAATGCCAGTGTTGTCTTTCCTGATGATTACATCCTTCTGAATAGTCCCCATCCAGAAAACTGATTGAGGGAATCATCATATATTGATACAATAAAGCTGAATGTCCTCAGGAAAAGTAATGACTGTAGTTTCTCCTTCCTTTCAGCCAAGAAAGAGGGTAAGGATATTTCATGAGGGTCGGATTAATATTCATCATGAGTTCCAGAGGGATTGGCCTTGTGTTGTCAACAATGCCTTGGTGAGGAAAATCAATCAAAAAATGTGTGAGAACAGACGTTTCACGATGGTAACACTTTCAGGCCAATTACTGCAAATTTCCGGAGCAGCATGAAACTGTTTCAGACTGCTTCGGTTAACACAGGTGGTGCTCAAGATAGGGTTCCCAAATGCTCTGTGATGTTCACAAAACCAAGAAACATAGAAGTGTGTTGACATTCCTCACACAGTACATTGAAGGAGGAGAGAACATCTTGAATCAAATTGTGACAGGAGATGAGACTTCGGTATGTCATGTCGCACCAGAGTCAAAACAGTAATCAATGGAGTGGAGACACACTTGGTTTCCTACAAAACAGAAATTCAGGATGATGATGCCTACACAAAAAATCATGTGAACAGTGTTTTCGGACCAAAGTGTATAATGTTTGTTGAATTTCTCCCAAGAGGTAAAACCCCACCAATGCAGCCACATACTGTCAGACTTTGAAAAATTATTGACGCATGGTACAGAACAAAAGGAGAGGGAAACTCAGCAGAGGAATTGTTCCCTTCACGATAATGATTGACCTCATGCTGCATGTGACACACAAAATCCTAATCAGCAGTTTGAATGGGAGCAGTTCGATCACCAGCCGTGGAGCCCTGATCTAGTTCCATTGCACCATCACTTGTTCTTACATCTAAAGTGGGAGCTTGGTAAGGAACATTTCCAAAGTGATGATGATGTGAAACTCTATGTACAACAATGTTTTCTCATCACCGGCAGCATTGTTCTGCTACAGCAAGTGCCTCAACAATGGTGAAAACTATGTAGAAAAGTAGTTTAAGATATGCTCTTTCTTGTGTCAGTAAAATATTTAAAAAATATGTTTACTATATTTTTTCTCAAAACATTACTTACTTTCTGGATACTTCTCATACAGTCACACTGTCATTCAGATGGAACTCGTGTACACATGACCTCTGTCTCTGGCCACTCTTGGGAACATGCATTCTGAAAGTGAGTGAGGAGGTGTGTGGATAGGGGAAGGATGCTGTGCTATGCAAGGCTTAGGTGGGAATGTGAGATCCAGCTTAGAATGCTGTACAGGGTGTGGAAGAAGCAGGGGACTAAAGGACAAGAGTGGTGGAGGGCTGCTGGGCATGTGGCATACAGATGATAGTTTATCATAGTATGAGGTCTGGGTGGTTGCCAGACTGTAGGCTGTGTTGAAGGGACTACTCCTATCTGTGTAGCTCAGAAGAGCTAGTGGTGGAGGGGTGTTTCCATATGGTCTGAGTTGAAATCAACACGCACATGAACACAACATGCTTGTTTTCATGGCTGCTTTATGACATGGACCATCTGAATACTACCCTTCATCACCAGCTCTTTGGAATTGCTTAAAATAAAGATTGTTTGACTTACCCAGAGCACAGGCTTCCTGATAGACAAACATTCAAGTTTTCGCAACCGTTGGTTGCTTCATCAGGAAAAGAGGAAGGAAGGAGGAGGAAAAGGGAAGGATGCGGGTTTTAAGGGAGTGGATGAGGGGTCATTCCAATCCCGGGTGTGGAAGGACTTACCTTCTGGGAAAAAAAAGGAAGGTAAACAAATGCACACCCACCCACACATATACACATGCAAACATGTTTGATGCACTGGAGTGGCCATAGATGGTTGTCATGTGAGCATGAATTATGTGTGAGTGATTGTGTGAATGTATGTGTATCTTTTTCTGATTAAGGCTGTGGCTGCTTATCCTCCGTTATTAACATTATTATACCTATTGTTAGGTATATGTACTTTCTTTGATATTTTTGTGTGTCTACTGTATCAAATTGTAATGATTTGTGTTTATTGTGTGATAAATAAATCATTGTTTGTGTATAGAATTTAAATAAATTGTTGTGGTAATACATACTGTTTGTTTAGTCTTGGTCAAAGTAACAGGTGTTGTAAGCATAAACTCAACATCTTCAGCTTAAGCACATATGGAACTGCCCTTTTACTGTCTTTGTAGTTATTCCACTGAAAACGAAGTGGGCTTACATTAGGAAAGAATTAAGTAAAATACCTGGCTAATCATTCTGATTTCATTATTTTGTGTAGAAGGAAATAGTGGGATGCTTACTTACACATTATAACACCTGATTTCCTTCTCTGCCTTTGTTTAGCCTGTTTTGTGTTGTAATGAATCTGACAAAAATAGGTCATTAAACATTAACTGAATTGGTTCTGTGGTCTGACACTAGACTCAACTGTAGAAGAACTCCAATTTGAATCCCCATCTGATATACAAAATTACATTTCCTTAAATTTTGAACAAATTCTAGTTTGTTTTCTTTGTGAAGGAGATGCCTCTTTCCTTCCCCATCTTTCCCCTCCCCAGATTTGTTCTCTACCTCTGTTGGCTTCATCTGGGTCATAAAATACTTATTCTCCTTCCTTTCTTATTTTGGAATATTGAGTTTTAACTTTAACCCTTTATGAAAGAATTTCAGCCAGATCTTAATTTTAATAAGAGATGCATTTCTTTTCAGGATGCTTTATTTGCACATGCCTGTGCTGCACTTGATACTGCTAGTTTGTTGGAAGAAAACAGAAAGGTTAGCAAACCGAAGAACAGCTTAATATGTGAAGTATGTGGTGAAGTGTTCCTTAGCAATGCCAGCTTGAGTAATCACAAACAGTTACATGGTAAGCAGCCATTATGATTTTCATTTTATGTCATAGGTATTATGACATATGAAAGTTGTAATATGGTATTGACCCTTTGTCTGAAATTATTGTTTACTTATAAGAGGAATATAATAATATTAAGATGAATATTAGTGCATTGTCAAGATATCTCTGGTTTGTCTGCCAAAGATAAAGAAGATCTCTGGTATGTCTTTAGGTACAAATTTAACAATGGAATTTTCAGATTGGAATACCAGTAATAGAGAACAGATAACGACACACCCTAAAGATGATCTCTGAGCCATAGACAAGCATATAAATTAACATAACATAACATCATGTAACATAAATTTTTGCCATGGCCTTCATAGAAAATGAAACACATCAATTTACACAATCCTAAATATTGTTGAAATGAGATAGAATGGCTGGCCAGTACTTACCATTGTGCTGTACCGCCGATAGTGACACAAAATGAAAAAACAGAAAAAAAGGGGACAAAGGGACAAGCTTTCGGAACAGAGTTCCTTCGTCAGGTGGGAGAGAAGGGAAGAGTAAAGGATGGGAACAGAAGAGAAAGGTGGTTCACGACCTAGGTCATGAAGGTGGTGTTTCGGGAGTGTGGACGTCAGAGATACTGCATGTATGTACTGAGCCAAGCCAGAGAGGATAAATATAACTAAAGAGGAAAGATCAAGTAGTAAAGAGAAGAGAAGAGAGTGAAATTAATGATGCTGAGGGGTGTAGGAGGGGCGGGGGGGGGGGGTGTCTAAAACGTTTTTCATAAACAGGGAAATATGGATGGACACACACACACACACACACACACACACACACACACACACACACACACACACATGGAGAGAGATAGAGAGAATGACAGAGAGAGCGAGAGGGCGGTAGAGAGAGAGAGAGAGAGAGAGAGAGAGAGAGAGAGAGAGAGAGAGAGAGAGAGAGAGAGGGAAGGAACGGATAATGAATAAGTGAGCTGAGGATGGAGGAAGGGGAGGGGTTAGCGTAGATTTAGGCCAGGTGGGTGGTGGGAGGTGAGGATATGTTGTAGGGCAAGTTCCCACCTCCGTAGCTCTGAGGGACTGGTGTTGGTTGGTACTATCCAAATGGCACGTGTGGTGTAACACGTGCCCAGGTCCCTGGAGTTATGCTGGAGGGCATGTTCTGCCACAGGATATTGGGTGTCCCCCAGGCGAACAGTCCATCTATGGCCATTCATCCGCTCAGCCAATTTGTTGGTAGTCATACCAACATAAAAGGCTGAACAGTGGACACATGTCAGCTGGTATATGACATGTTCCCATCCTTTATTCTTCCCTTCTCTCCCACCTGACGAAGGAACTCTGTTCCGAAAGCTTGTCCCTTTGTCCCCTTTTTTTCTGGTTTTTCATTTTGTGTTACTATCGGTGGTACAGCAAAATGGTAAGTACTGGCCAGCCATTCTATCTCATTTCAACAATATTTATTATCTCTGAGGAGAATTTTCATCATTAATCCAATTTACACAATCACTCGGACATAATACACACACACATGACCACCCCCTCTGGAGTGGCAGAGACCCTTTGCATCCCAATCTGCTATACAAACTTAAGTTTCCTTTAATTGTAATTAAATTTTAAAGCATATTCTAGTTTGGTTTCTTTGTAACGGAAATGTATAATTTTGTCACCATCTCTTCCCTTTGGGAGTGTGATGTTATTCACCAGGGTGTCTCTACAAGAGTCAGTGGAGCTTATTGGGCAGAAATTTGATGAAAAGACAACTGACCTACTTAGGCACATCCTGACCCCCACGTATTTTCTGTTTAATGGAGAATACTTCGAACAAACTGAAGGAGTCACAATGGGTAGCCCACACTCACTTCGGGGAGGAAGCCTTGGTGTCATCCAAATGGAAACCCACTTTTTTCTGTTACGTGGGTGACACATTCATTATAAGCCCCATGGAAGGGATATGCTCCTGGACTTCCTTACACATCTGAACTCCACACACTGAACATCAAATTCACTATGGAGACCAAAGAAGGAAGGTTACTATTCCTGGACATCATGATTAAGGGAAGAGCTGGTGGCACTCTGGACCATGGTGTTTACTGGAATAAAACACACACTGACCTGTAATTGAATGCAGACAGCTGCCATGACCCTTCACAGAGGAATGGTGTGCTAAAAGCACTGACACAAAGGAGTGCGCACCATTTCAGACACAGAAAGTCTACCCCAGGATCTGGAACACCTCAGAACAGTTTGGGTACTCAGAATGGCAGATTTGATGCACTCTCCATCCCACCACTACAGTAAAGCCTGTGGGGATGGAAGAAGTCACAGAGGAAGAGGTAGTCATGGCCTTTATACTGTACACTGGCTCACAGGAAAAATAGAACTTATATTAAAGAGGCACCGAGTAAAAACTGTCTTTTGGTTGCCCAATAAAACATGAACCTTATTGGGGAAGTGTAAAAGACTATCTTGGTTTGTGGAAGGCTAGTATATACCAGATTCTGTGTTAGTGTGGGAAGACTTTTATTTGACAGACAGTGTGCACCATCAAAGATCATTGCTGTGAAAATCAGAGGCATACTTGTGACAGGATATTCCAAAATGATCATTATAACTTTGATCACATATATTGGAGATATGGGGATAAGTAGAAAGATGGAGGTTGTGGTATGGTGTTCATACCCATGTAAACCTTTTTTCTTTCTTTTTTTTTTTCTTCTTATTTTCCCATGCTAGTTACTTGCCACTTCCTGGCAGTTGGCATAGTAACAGTTATGATTATGTAGCTCTATCCTGAATTTTTTCAAAAGTAATTCAGGATACCTATTTGTTTTGGATTTAACAATTATGAAATTATTGATCTGGAATTAATGTTCATTTTACCTGTATCAGTGTGATGTTACTGAAAGACTATTTTCAAAAGTGAGTTAAATATGAAGTTGTGATATAACACGTGTTTAGCAACAATGAAAGCAATATCAGTAACTAAAATGAATTATGTTGAAACATGAGATGAATGTTTTCATACGCTGTTGATTAAAACATGCTGGAGAAAAATTTACAGGACTGATAAATGTATGTCTTCTCACACTCCTTCATATTAGAAGCTATAAATAAAAATAAATTTTATAACAAATTATTATAATAGTTCACTTTTATTACTCTAATGGAGTAGCAGAATGTTTTAGTGTTTTCTGAATTTGGATCTGGAAAATACAATCACATTGGACTTGATTGACTAGAACCTTCGATATGTATCAATCTTAAGCCACAAACCTCATGTTTTTACCTGTTCAGAGGTACAGTATATGTTATTAAAGTTGTAGAGAACATTTTGGGATACCTGTAGTTTCCAAACTTCTTTATTGAGACAGTGAGAAGCTGCTAGCAGTCAGCAATTACACACACTGTGACACCGCCCCACCTGCCACACACTTTGCTGTGCAATTTGAATGGTAGGAGGTGCATACCTGCTGGAACTGTCAGCAATGAAAACACACTCGAGGAAGCATTTGCCTCTCTGTACCTGGTCCTTGTATAATGTGGTGGTCATCGACTAACCTATCTTCAACAGATTGTGGCTGCACGAGAAAATTATCTGATCTGTCTCAGTCACAGACTCCAAAGTGCAGCAGCCGGAGATGATGTGACTATGAAGTGTGCCTGGGTGACTGTTCTCTTTTCTAAAGAAGGCTAACAGCTGATAGCTTAAGTGTTGTATGTGGTTGTTTGTCTTTTACCTGCTTGTTGCCGCTTGCATGTTTTCTTATAATGCAAGATGCTCAGCAGTGTTTCAGTTTTATTGATAAAAATTTCAGGATCACCACATGGTGATATGTATATTGATGTGACTACAATTTCTCTCTTTTTTATGTTGGGTTGCATTGCTGCAGTCTCAAAATGTTTTTCTACACTCAAGGAGTCTACCTCAAGTCTGTTTTTAAATTTAACACGCGATTTGACATAACACACACATCTCTTTGACTACCTTCCAAGAAAAATGACTAACCAGTTTGTATGGGGAATACTAATACTTTTTAGTTCATAACTTTTACAACATTGCCCCTGAAAACAAATGCAATCACCAGAGGCATCATTGGCTTCAATGTCAAGTTCTAGAATTTTATTTTTTAGACATTGCAAATTAACACATTGTGGACAGCGCCCAAGCCAGACTCGTTCAGCAGTAGTTAGTCCGGCGGACAGCGCCCGAATCTGACTCACGCAACACTAAAAAATTAGTAGCTGCCATTGCACAACCTGCCCTCTGTTGATAACCATGTATGATTAACAAGGAAGGTTCTCTGCATTGTGCTGGTACATAGTGAGATTTAACTATTTGTATGTTACAAAAGAGCTTTGTATTTCCCGCTCACTGTTGATTCCTACACTGCTTTCGTGTGCTGTCTGCATTGATCGCACTCTGCTTATTTTCAATATGGCGATTTTATATGAGAGTGATGTTTTAAGTGCCCTGGAAGAGGTAATAGACGATTCTGATCTGTAAGAATCATATGTAACATTATCGTGTAATTCCAAGAATTCAACAGTGTCAACTTCTTCCTTCTCTTTGTCATCATACTTTAGGCATATACTGGCAGGAAACCCATCTCTAATGATCACACTGTCACTGGGACATTAAACCCTAAGCTTCCTCCCTTCCTTTTGGCAGGAAACCTTTTACAAAGTCCTAAACTGTATATAGCATGTTTTTCAACATTTAGCGTCAGAGATTTGGCTTAAGGTTATACTTGATTTACTATTTATTGAAAGGTTTGTGCAATTTCCAAACAGAACCAACTTGCCATTCAGTAATGTTGCTGATGAAAGGTCATTGATATATACCAGAAAAATCAGGGGCTCTAAGATTGATACTTGTGAGACTCCACATATTATTATTATTATTATTATTATTATTGTTAATTATTCCCAGTTTGATGACAGCTGATAGTTCAGTATACATCTCTTTCCTATTTTCATTCATATTTCTTCTCTATTTTTCATTCATAATATAACTGTCACCTGGAATATGAGCATTAGAACTGTAAGTTTGCTTTACCTTTTGACAGGGAGCAACTGTGTAGCAGTCTAATACAAATCATTAACATGTTGTTCAGTTGTGATTCATTTTATAACCAAGCAGTGAATTTTTTTTCTTTATTTTTAAATCCATTTAGCAGAATGCAATTATTTGTTTTATATATGAGTATGAAACATGACAAATGCTCATTTGTTACATTTCAGGGGAGCGAAGGTTTCAATGTGAGATCTGCCACAAGATATTTCAGCGCAGTGACACGCTGCATGCACATCTTGCAGTTCATAGAGAGGCTCAGGTAATGCATAGAAGAGTCTCTCTCTCTCTCTCTCTCTCTCTCTCTCTCTCTCTCTCTCTCTCTCTCTCTCTCTCTCTCTCTGTGTGTGTGTGTGTGTGTGTGTGTGTGTGTGTGTGTGTGTGTGTGTGTGTGTGTTACTTGATATATGACAAGATTATGTTGACAAGTACTGTTCAGCCAGGGAGGTTGAAAATAAGTTGGTATGCTTGTATATAAATTTTGATATAATCTTTCCATATGACATACTATTCTTAAACAGCCAGAATCATAGTACTCTTAAAGAACAGTTTTATATGCTACACTATTGGCAGGTTATAGCTAATAAAATGAATTGATAAAACAACATAATACCTTTATGGATGCAAAGTGATGTAATTTCAACTATATAATTCTTCAAACACCATGTGTGATGGGGGCCACCTGCATTGAAGTTTTGCATAAACAGTTTGTTTTTGCGATGTAGGCGACATTGCAGTGTTTTCAAACACAATTGAAGAGCATCTAAAATATAGTACTTTACAACTTTCTTAAAATATATTCAGCATGTGGGCTTCCTCATCAGTCAAAGCAATTGTCTCTTTCTTGCCCAGGAATATAAAAAAATCTATGGATCTGAAACACTTTTAATAATAATAATAATAATAATAATTTCAGTGATTCCATAATAGTTTTTAAACGTTTCAGCACATCCACAATGTGATAAGTTTAATTGATCTGTGCTCCTATCAGTATTTTGGAACCAAAGTATGCCCACTGCAAGAAATACAACAGCAAGCTGCCAAATATCACAGCAAAGAGACAAGGATAAAATAATAGTAATAATAATAAAACAAAAAACAAAAACCTTCATCTGTCCATAAGGTCATCAACTATTGAAACTGAGCAACATTATTTATGTTATCCAACATACTTGAAGCATGCTCAGATGACTGGCAAAATGGTCAGAGTGACTTGCGACAGTGGCACATAAAAATAAATTGAAACTCAAGGTGCCTGGCAGTTTCTCATGGAACCCTTAGTCCAAAACCCTCAGATACTATATCTGTCATTCCTGTGTTAACAGAAATTTCTACTGAATGAAGATCTGGCAGTGAGCAAGCATTGTTGAAAATAAGACCTTTAAGAGAAAGGATGGCATCAAAGACAAATTTCATTTAATATAGGCACTTCTGTGTGTGACTCTTTCTGTATGATCTAATGAATTATTGATATTTTCATTGTTGGTGGATGGTGATGGGTGGATGCACAAGATATGTGTAACTTTGTGGTTGGGAAACTGTAGAAGAATCATGACATTTAATTGACTTTCTTATGATGTGAAGTGATATTAAATGGTCACTGCTGAGATTTGGTGCTAAATCAGGAACATGTGGCTCTTGGAGACAGAAAAATAGTCAACTGTAGATAGAAACAGGTTAATTTTATTGTGAAAATAATTTTCATCAAGCAAATATAAAATTCTTGATTGACTATGAGGCAGAAGAACGAAAGTATTAGTTGAAATATAAAAGACAATAAGACGAACAGTTGTCTAATGTCATATTGAAAATGAATACTGCTGCAGTTGTGTGGTACTCTTTTATTTTCAACTGACTAGTTTTGAGGCATTAGAACTACTTCATCATGGTTATCTGTATACAAAGAAGAGCAAATTACACTAACAATTACATTATGGTATTTTACATTTGGCTACAGAGAAGAAGACTATAGGTGAAAAACACTAGTTGGTTGAAAATAAAAAGGTTGAAAATAACAAGAGTACCATACAGCTGAAGCGCTATTCATTCAGTATATCTGAAGTCTACAACTGCAGATGTCCACAATATATAATTTGTTGCAATTGTCTAATTAATATTCAAAATACAAACATGAGTATTGGATATTGTTAATATAAGATATAAGGAAAAACCTTTACTATTTCATAACAACTGATGATCTGGAGTGCAAATGGGGCAAGCATAAGACTAAACATGTTTAATTTCAATCATTCAGAAATGATTACTACTTGACTGGAAGCAAAAGAGGAAGGAAAAATAAGGAAAAGACTGAGAGCCTGTTCAGGAAATAAGAGACAGAAACATAACAAGGGAAAGGAAGGATGAAGAAAGTGTGGAATATAGGTAAAAATAATAGAAGGCAATATTCATGAATAAAATTAGGTCCAAAGAAAAATTTCCTGGCTGAATAGAAACAACAAATTTTAACATTTTCATCTTATTTCAAACTTGTGTAAATAGTCACTTCCGTAAAATAATTTTATGAGTCTCCTTGGAAGCATACATTAAAAAAGTGTGATGATTTTTGAAAAAAGATGTAAGATTACATGTCCAAACTTATTCTTCTTCTATTTTACTCCACATTTACTAAATGTATCCCTCACAGACCAACATCTATCATGATATCCTATCATTTGCTATGGCCTATACTATATCTTGGAAATAATCAGTTTATTAGCTACACATACAAATACAGTGTACCTTGGGTGACTTTTCATTTTAGGTCTGTATTACTCTTCGTTATTTCCACTGTTAATAATCACACGTTCTGTCACGTGAAGAAAATGACAGATGTCATTCCTCTGTCATGTTAACAACTGAGTTACTGAATAAAGAAAGACATTGAAATGCTCCAAGATAACAAGATGGATCAACAGAAATACATACAGCCTTCCCTCCATTGAACAACTTTTAATTTTTTGTCTGTGTTTGTGAGCAGAAAGAAATTCTGAAAGGGGAGCTTGTCAAACTAGTGTGATATTTTTATTATTGTGTATAATGATGTACCAAAATGATTACATTTTGATCTTTCCTTCAGTTCCTCTTCACTGTGAAAGTCATTCACATTTGTACTATATTAAAAGGTACCTTCTGTTATTTCAACATCATCAGACTTAGCAGCTGGATAAATAAGTGTTGTATTTTTATATTTTCATTGAAGCATATTTTGATATTAAGTTTTTTTCTTTTTTGTCCTGAATAATACATAACTTTTTTCTTCCTATAGATTCCTTGTCCTGTATGCCAGAAAAAAGTAAAAACTAAGAAATCACTTGCTGTTCATATGAGACAGCACATGGGAACACACCTCTTTAAATGTGATCAGTGTGGAAAGGTAATCTTAACTATAACTTGAACTATATTGATTTTTTCTAACTCAAAGTCATTTTTCTATTTTGTTTCCTTTAAAAATAGTTATATGTGTGTATATTCCTACATGAGTTGTGTACATGTATTTGTTGAACAGTGGATAGTTCATACATACTCCACAATCCACTGTAAGGTGTGTGGCAGAGGGTCACTGTACCATTACTAGGCATTTCCTTTCCTATTCCACTCCCAAATAGAACAATGAAAAAAAGAATTCCTATGTGCCTCAGTATGAGCTCTAATTTCTCTTATCTTGTCTTTGTGGTCACTACGTGAAATGTATATAGGTGACAGGAAGATCGTACTACACTCAGCTTCAAATTCTGGCCCTTTAAATATCCTCAACAGAATTTCTTGAAAAGAATTTTGTCTTTCCTCCAACGATCCTCAGTTGAGTTCCCGGAGCATTTCTGTGATGTTCGCACATTGGTTGAACCCACCAGTAACAAACCTAGTGCTCGCCTCTGAACTGTTTCTATGTCTTCCTTTAAACTGATCTGCAGCGAGTCCCAAACACTTGAGCAATACTCAAGGTGTGGTTGTACAAGCATTTTATATGTGGTCTCCTGTACAGATGAAGTACATCTTCCCAAATTCTCCCAATAAACCGAACTCGGCAGTCTGCCTTACACTCAACTGTCCTTCAATGTTCGGTCCATTTCATATTGCTCTGCAATGTTACACCTAGATATCTGAATGACACAACTGCATCAAGAAGTTCACTGCTAATGTGGTATTCAAACATTATGGGATTGTTTTTCCTATTCATGAGCATTACCTTACATTTTTCTACCTTGAGAGCCAGCTTGCCATTCTTTGCACCAACTAGAAATTTTGTCAAGTCAACCTGTATGCTATTACAGTCAATTAAAGACGACACCCTCCCATACACCACAGCATCATCAGCAAACAGCCACAAATTACAAGTTACTCTGTCCATCAGATCATTTATAGAGATAGAAAATAATAGCGGTCCTATCACACTCCCCTGGGGGATGCCTGACGATAGATTCGTCTCTGATGAACACTTGCTGTTGAGAACAACACTGTGTTCTATTATTCAGGAAGTCTTCCAGCCAGTCACAAATCTGTGAACCTATTCCATAAGCTCATATCTTCATTTGCAGTCTGCAGTGTGGCACCGCGTTAAATGCCTTTTTGAAGTCAAGGAAAATACAATCCACCTGTTGCCCTTCGTCCATGGCTTGCAAGATGTCATGTGAGAAAAGAGCAAGCTGTGTTTCACATGAACGATGTTTCCTAAACCTGTGCTGATTCATAGAAAGAAGCTTTTCTGTCTCAAGGAAGTTTGCTATATTCAAACTGAGAATATGCTCCAAAATTCTAAAGGAAACTGATGTCAATGATATTGGCCTGTAATTATGTGGGTCAGTTCTCTTTCCTTTCTTATAAATGGGAGTCAGCTGCGCTTTTTTCCAGTCACTAGGAACTTTGTGCTGAATTAAAGATTCACAATAAACACAAGCTAAGTAAGGGGCCAATGCCACAGAATACTCTTTGTAAAGCCAAACTGGTATCCCTTCAGGACCAGGAGACTTTTTTGTATTTCACTCTCTTAGCTACTTCTCTACACCGGAAATACTATATGCTCCATTTTAGAATTTATATGTTGATCAAATGATGGTACATTTGTGCAGTGAAAGATTTCTTAAAGGTTAAATTTAGAACTTCAGCTTTCCATTTGCTATCTTCTATTACTGCCCCAGAATGATCAACGAGTGACTGGATAGTGGGCTTTGACCCATTTATCAATGTAACATAGGACCAGAATTTTTGGGTTCTCGGAAAGATCTTTTCTAAGGTATGGCTGTGGTAGTTACTGTATGCTTCACGCATTGATCTTTTCATAGACGCACAAATCTTTACTAACTTATTCCTGTCATCATTTGCGTGTTCTTTTTTGAACCGAGAGTGTAACAGTCTTTGCTTTCTCAGTAGCTTTCTAAGATTATTATTATACCACAGTGGATCTTTTCCATTCTTAATCAACTTTACAGGCACATATTTCTCTAACCCTTTATGTACAATGCATTTAAATTTAGTCCACAATTCCTCTACATCCATTTTACCAGAACTAAACGATGTCCATTCACTTTCTAAGTGTGATCCTAACAATTGTTTATCGGCTCTTCCCAACAAAAACCTGCTCCTAGCCTTCTTGATTGGTTTATGAACTTTGGTCACCATCGACACTATGACAATATCATGATCACTAATTCCTGTCTCTACACAGACATCGTTAATAAGGTCAGGCCTGTTCGTAGCTATAAGGTCTAAAATATTTCCATTGTGCGTGGGTTGCCGGTTTAACTGCTCAAGACAGTTTTCGGAGAATGTGTCCAAAAGTAGCTCGCTAGACTGCTTGCCTGTACCGCCTGAAATGTAACTAGGGAGGTCCCAATCTATACTGTTAAGATTGAAGTCTCCAGCGACTAATATTACATGGTCTGGGTATCTTAGCAATACCTGGTGTAGACTTTCTTTGAATGATTCTAAAAGTGCTACAGCAACACTGGGGGGCCAGTAAAAACACCCGACTATTAACTTTACTCTTCTTAGATCTGTTATATGTGTCCAGATAACTTCACAGTTTCTTTCAACCTGGATCTCAGTAGAAACAATATCTTTGTCCACAGCGATGAACACTCCCATTCCAGTTGTGTCTGATCTATCTTTCCGATATAGATTCCACACCTCGCTAAATATTTCTGAACTTGCCACATCATGATCTAGCCAGCTTTCGGTGCCTAAAACTATCTGAGCACAATAATTTCCATGACGTGCGTCAAATTTGGGAACTTTGTTTTTAATACTTTGAAAGTTCACGGCTAATATTGTGTATGTATCAGATACCATGTGGAAATTGCGAATGTTCATATATGGGACGGACAACCCGCACTGTCCACGAAAGATGTGTCGAACATCGAAGATACTCTCGTTTATTACAGCCAGACAAGTCAGCTGTAGCAGAACATTGTTTAGATAAAGGGCACTCAATGAATTACAGTGATGTGAAGATTTTAACACCTATATCTTCATTTTGGGATGCAATTTTTAAAGAAGCAGTAGAAATTAGAATATCTGATAATTTAATAAACAGAGATAATGGTTTTAATTTGGACAAGGTGTGGAATCCTGCACTTAATGTAATAAAATTACAGAGATGTCGACAAGGTGTTGCCACAACAGAACACATATCGATAAGAGAATTGAACTCCTGATTCCTTTCGCCATGGGGGGCGCGCGTGCCAAGTGTACCTCTTTGCTGCCGACCAGCATGTGAGACCCGCATGCGCAGTGACGCCGCGATTGTGTATATAAGGTCGCACCTGGCAACTTGTCGGCAGTTGTGGGACTCACTCTGAAGATGGCCGGACGATACGCGGCCGAAATATTAGTAGAAGACATAGAATTTGCACGACTGCATGCCCGAAATTTATTGGATAACTTTTAACTAGTCTAGTACTTTAATAAAGGTGGCTGGCAGCTGACTGAACTGAATTGAATCGTTTAGGGCTGGGATTGGGCCTCCTTCAGCACTGGGGCTTGGACCCATGGGTCCCCCAACCCCACCCTTGTGGGGGCCATGGTCTGCTTCTTATTGGCTTCTTATTGGTAACTACACTGTCAAAACAACAAAACTGAGTCCAGCTGTTTTCAAAATGAACAAGAAAATCTATGGAAACTGCAGGTTGATATTCAACAATATAACACAGACAATTTACAACTCACTGCAAAGATGTAATGACAAGCTGCAACAGATACATAAAAAAGACAAACATATACAACACTTAAGCTATCAACCATAGCCTTCTTTAGAACAAAGAACATTCACACAATCACTCAGGCACACTTCACAGTCACACAACCGTCATCTCCAGCTATCACACTCTGTGGTGAGGGAGTAGGGTAGTGGGTGATAGGAAGGTCATATCGTGGTGGTGGGGATGGATACAGTACGGCCTTATGGAGTATGTACTTATTAGATGGAGCTTAGGAATGGAGTGGGGAGGTGGGTGAGGGGAGGAAAGCAGAACAAAACAAAACAAATATACATGTGTACACACGTGTGGGTGTTGATGGATAGGGAGGTGGCATCCACTTTGACAAGTAGTGATTCAGGAGGTAAAGGTGTGGGGATGCTGGAGAGTTGGTGAAGGAAGTGGTTGATAATCTTGATATGAGAGGATGAGAGGACAGTTGGTTGAAGGTGTTGTTCAACTAGGGCTGAAATTCTTTTGGGAGAAGCACCATAACCAGTCTCAATCGGGCATGCAGGATTATTTTGTTTGTGAATTTTGGGGAGCGTGTAGGAGGTGGGTGTGTTTGGTGCTGCTAGGATAAGGAGGGAGATGGATTCAGGAGAGAGCTTTTGGGAGGGACTGTATGGTTTAAACAGGGATTGGCAATCTTGCTGGGCTTTTGGGGTGGGGTCATTCAGGCGGCACAACTTGTAGGTGGAAGAGTTGGCAGAGACATTCTGCCAAATAGTCACTGTGATACATAACAACAGTGGTGAACCTTTGTCTGCAGGGAGGACAGTTATGTTGGAATTTAGTTTGAGGTTGTGGATGGCTCTCCTTTCCTCTACCAAAAGGTGTTTCTTAAGAAGAGACTTCCTGTTACAGTACTGTCACAAGTTTATACTACCCTAACAGAGGATGGGCTACATGTGAAAGCAGCTATGTGATACTCTGCTGCAATCATTTAACACCTTTTATATTGTTATAACTTCCAACCAGCTCTCTGTCAGGATGAGAGGCCACTGCCAAACTGTGGGCAAAAGCTAGATGGACCACCCATATGGCACAGAATGTAGCAGAGCATGACATGATTGGTTTCAATTACCACTGTACAATCTGGCCATCTGGATCATCCTACCCACCTCCAGTTTTTCTGAGCTGCACAGAGGTGAGTTGTCCCTATAATACATTGCACAGAGCTGCAACCATCTTGGCCTCAACTTAAGATTAATTTTACATCCCTGCACCCAATCCACCCTCACTATCCTGGATATCCTTCCAATTTTTATTATTATAATTTTAAATACGTCTACCTGTATCTGATGAAGGCCATGGCTGAAAATTTAAGTTGTGTGAATATGATTGTCTATTTATGTGCCTGCCTGTAGTTCAGTGATCATCTTTAGTGTGCAAAGGATATACTTTAATGTTGACTAAGTGCAATAAGTATATTCCACTATCATGAATTTATTATTGTATCTGTTTAAAAAATATGCTGTTACATGTTTGTATTAACTTTTAGGGCTTCAACCAGAAAATTAATCTTAATAAACATTTGCAAGTCCATGAAGACATAGACAAAAGAAAGCAGACATGCTGCTACTGTGACAAGATCTTCATCAGTCAGGACTCTCTGAAAATTCATGAGCTGAAACATACTCAAGGACAGCCACACTCCTGCCCATTGTGCAGCAAAGCATTTGTAAAGGTATGCTTTATTAGAGGCAGATGGTAATATTAATTTTTGTCATTATATTCCTGTTGATTTACAAAACAGACTATAAGAACCATAGTAATATTTATTTCTAGGAATATATTGTCATTGGTATTTCTTTATACTCATGATGCACATTTACTGCTTTTTGAAGATATTCCTTACTTTTATTGTAGTTCTGGTATCCTGTGCTTTTTTTTTTTTTTTTTTGATCAGCACAACTATGTTGAAGCAACCATAAATTCATGTTGTATTCTTGCATTATAGCTGCTGAATTAAAGCAAATTTACTTGTGTATACAATAGCTTTTATTACTCCATCTTCCTCCCCTTTCCAATTTCATAATAAATCATTAGGATTTCAGTATTGTTATACTATTGAGCTTACAAATAGCACCTATCTGTTTCATAAAGTTAGAATAAATATTATATTTTAATAGCAGTCAACAGTGTATTACCAGCATGGTAGCAGATAAGTGCCTCTGTCAAAGTTTTCATGAACTGTAACATTTGTTAATGATTTTGACAATAACTCAGCATTATAGAAGTATAAAAGCTGGGACAATGACAGACAAGAAACACCAAATTAAAAAAAAAAAAAAAAAAAGATCATGGGCAAAGAAAACTGAATAACCTGGAGAAATAAAATGATAGTGTGAAAAAAGTTTTGAAATACTTAGGAAGAAAGTGCTGAAAGTTGCGTAATCAGTCTTGCCAGACAGACAATGGACAATGCAAAGTCAAGGATATGACAAATACTGTCTCTTGACACCCAACTTTTCCTCCACCTTAGGAAATACTAAGTTACAAAGAAGTATGTTTACATTATGAGCTGAGAATAACAGACCATGCTGGTGAAAGTGTTTCTACAGCAATGTTGTTGAAAGTGAAGGTTAACAAACAGCAATGAAAGTGCAATCAGACTACGTCTGAATCAGGTATATCAAAAGGTCTCATAATGAAAGTAATTAACATATTAAATGATTTTCATGTGGCAGAAGAAGTCACTTATCAAAACAATGTAACATAGACATGCATTTTCAACTTTTTGTGGCAAAAGGAGTGATCCAATAAAGTTCAGGTGTGCAGCCATGCAAATTAAATTTTGTTGACCAATATTTTGGCCATTTATTGCCAGGAAATCTTCAGAGTGAGACCAAGACTGCGGAAAAAGTGCCAGGCATAGCAACAAATTCGTGGGGCATTCAGTGTGAATCCAAGAATGCAAATACTTGACTCGGAAGAAGAAATAACCTTCACATCAAGAGTGTTATTGCCTTGCTTGGGTACTCTTTTCTCTGAGATAAGCCACATTCTCAAAAAAGTCAAGTTAAGGTGATCTTTTGGCCACCTATAAATATTGGAGCCTTACTCAGATCTGTTAAAGATGATTTTTTGCTTTGCAAGTCTGTTGTATGTCAGATTCAGAGTGAAAATTGTGAATGTTCATATGTAGTACAGACAACAAGCACTGTAAATTGAGAGATACAGTATGTTGAACATCTGTGATATACTCATCTACTACAGCGAGACAAATCAGCTGTGGCAGAACATTGCACAGTGTCCAGCGAACCTTGAAATCTTGATAACCGGGGAAAAAACCTAGATGTTTTTGAAATCAGGAAGAAACCTGGAAAAACCCTTTCAGTAACAGCATTATTTCCTGAAAGGCAGAAGAGAAATTGCACTAGCTTAAGCACATTTGAGAACGGCACATGATTCTATCTCAAATGAGAAATAATATGAATCCATCTTTGACCTGGAAAAGTGGTGTTAGCAGTCCATTCACTGATTTTTCTCACTGGTATAGTTTGTGCATGTATGCTCAGTGTAAACAATTTGAAATGGTTTCAACAGTTTGTGATAAATACCTTAATTCTAACGAACCTTTTGTCAAACAGTTTTCCATCATAATTAAAACTAATAATAAAATAGACCAATACAGGTGAAATAAATTTCTAAATTGGAACATAATTGTTAAATCCGGGATAAATAGGTGTACCGAATTACCTTTGAAAAAATTCTGGGCAGACACAGAAATTGTGACTGTCCTGAAAAATTGGTATGAATGGTCACCTTAGTTAATACACACATACAATAATAACCAATGGCAATAACTAAGAGCGTCAATTGAAGTAATTATTTAAGGTAAGCAGTTTATCTTAAATATCTACTACAATTGCCTGTGGAATCTTCTAAAATTTTGTTGGATGAAAAATATTCAACAATTTTCTCTAGTTTGTTCTTAATTTCAGTAACCAAGAAATTGAATCATTTAGGGCTGGGATTGGGCCTCCTTCAGCACTGGGGCTTGGACCCATGGGTCCACCCAACCCCACCCTTGTGGGGGCCATGGTCTGCTTCTTACTGGCCAGTGGCTAAACAGATATTAATTAAGGGGATATTGTAAGTGGTTACACACAGTTGCAAGGAAGACATCATGGTAATGAGTGGGGAAGGTGGGGGGGGGGGGAGGGACATTTTGCATAGGGTACAAGGATGCGAGGATGAGAAGTTATCTTAGGTTGAGGCCAGGATGGTTGCAAGACTATAGAATGTGTTGAAGGGACAACTCCCATCTGCACAGTTCAGAAGTACTGGTGGTGAAGGAGAAGATCCAGATGGCTCAGATAGTGAAGCAGCAATTGAAATTCATAGTGCTGTGCTAAGCTGCACGCTGTGTTACAGGATGGGCGGAAGGATCTTGGATAGGATGTCTCTCATTTCAGGTCATGCTAACAGATAATCAAAGCCCTAACGAAGTATGAGATTTAGTTGTTCCAGTCCAGGATGGTACTGGGTGAAAAGGACACTCCGTTGTTGACTGGTTACTGTAGTTGGTGGGAGGATTCATGGTGTGCAGGAATATGGCATGGGAAATACGTTTATGGACTAGGTCAGGAGGGTAATGTCTGTCTTTCCCCTCCCAACCTCACTCACATTCTAGATGCTTGTGGTGCTCGAGTGGCCGGACATAATAGTTGTGTGTGTGTGTGTGTGTATAGTTGACTGAGTGATTGCATGCATGTGTGTGTTTCTTTTTCTGATGAAGGCCATGGCCAAAAATGTAAGTTGTGTGAATGTGATTATCTATTTTTGTGTCTGTCAGCAGCTCAGTGAGCCTCTTTTCAGTAAGTTGTTATCTATCCTCCATTATTGACATTCTTTACAGTTGAATTACACATGATCCTAGTGTATGGAATATAAGGAAACTTTTAAAATTGCTTTCATCTTGTTTCTTTTAGAAATTTTCTAGGATCTACTTTGAAACATAGATGGCATTAACAGTGATGATCAGGGATCCAGGAGATAAACGGGTGGGAATGGTGGAGAGTCTGCAAAGTAATTGGTTGCAAGAAGCAATAAATGTGAGGGTTTGCCTGGATAAAGTCTTGGTTTTTATTTGTGATGTAGTATCATAAAATGTTCTTGAAGTTTTGTCACATCATGTACATATAAAAGATGGGCTTGAACCAATATACTGTATGTTTATTTTTACTTACTTTACAATGCAATTGAAATTAACAAAATTATAAATTGAAAGAAGTTAAAGTCAAGGTTGGAATATCAACAATATTTTGAAAATGATGGATTCCAACTCACTCTAAAGACACAATGTATCTTAATAAAATGTGTCAATGAATTTTATATATATACTCTCAATTTGTTTCTTCCTTTTCCATAAACTACCCTCTCACCCTGTCTTTCCAACAGTACTGCTGTACTGTCTTCTTTGAAATTTGGCCTGTAGCCTTATTTACAACATTACCATATGGACCACAATTTTCTTCTGTGTCTGTAAACACTTGCAGATGGAATGGAAACACTTCTTCATAAGCAGAACAGTGCTAGAAATAGTGGGAAAAAATGCAATGTTGGGAAAGTTAATGATTCTTATATTGGCATTTTTTATTATTAACATTTTGATTATTAAAAAAATATAGTGAATGAATTTTGTGCCATATGTTTGTTATTCCCAGTTTAAGTATTTAGGCTTATTATAACATTTGTCTTTTGAAAAATTAGTGAAACACTATTATAATTAATGCAGCCTGTTGATTTAACAACTTGTTATTAGATCATTTCAAGAATGTTGACATCTTTTATATAGTCACTACAAAATAGCCTTGAGATATTTTTATTACCATACTCCTTTGACTGCTGACTTAATATTTAAGAATGATGAGGGGGAAAGTGATGTCACTCCAACAACTAAAATAAAAAAAATGATGACACACAAAAAAATGACATGAAAGGTGCCGAAAGTAAAGGTTTGTACTAGCTTTCGGAAATGTATATTTCCTTATTCAGGTACAATGAGGAAAGAAAAAGGGAAGAGAAATGAGCCATGCAAATACAAATGAAAGAGGATATATCAAGAAGTGAAGCAAATAATGTTGAGTGTCAATGTGTGGATTGGGGAGGGAGGGGGATTGGTAGATAAAAAAATAGTTAAAAAGGAAAGATAATGTTGAGTGCCAATGTGTGGATTGGAGGAGGGGGGGGGATTAGAAATGTGTACAAACACACACACACACACACACACACACACACACACCACACACACACACAAGGGAGGGGGAGACATTAGCAAATGAATAAGTGAGTTGTACATGGTGGAGGGGGAGAGGTTAACATTAAGTTTCGACCTGGAGAATGGTGGGAGGAGAGAATATGTTGGAGGGCAAGTTCGCATCTCCCATAACTGCTGTTAGAGGGGAGTATCCAAATGGCATATGTGGGGTAACACATGCCAAGGTCCCTGGAACCATGGTGGAGGGCATACTCTGCCATCAGATATTGATTGTCCCCCAGGCAAGCAGTCCATATGTGACCATTCATCTGCCCAGCCAATTTGTTTTGTTGTCATACCAACATAAAAGCCTATGCAGTGAACTCATGTCAACAGGTAGATTACATGTGTTGTTTCACGTGTCACTATGCCTTGAATTGTGTAGGTTTCTCCTGTTTTGGGGCTGGAGTAGGTGGTTCTGGTTGGATGTATAGGGCAGGTTTTGCAGCGTGGTTGGTTACAGGAGTAGAAACCATTAGGTAGGGATGGTGATTTAGGGATGTTGTACAGTTTGACAAGGATGTTGCAGTGGTTGGGAGGATGGCAGAAGGCTACTCTAGGTGGTGTGGGGAGGATACTTTGGAGGGATGATCTCATATAAGAGCATGACTTGAGGAAATCATAGCCCTGAGGGAGCAGTTTGTTAAGGCATTCCAGTCTGGGATGGTTCTGTATGACTAAGGGGGTGCTTTTGGGTGGTCTGGGTTAGGAATAGTATTACTGGAAGGGGAGGAATGGAGTGCTTGGCAGATCTGCTTCTGGACAACGTCAGTAGGATAGTTGCAGGAGAGGAAAGCATTGGATAGGTTGTTGGTGTAGGTGGTGAGGAATTCATCATTGGAGCAGATACGTTTACTTTGCCTGTAGGGAAGGGTTCGTTTGATATGGAAGGGATGGCAGCTATCAAGAAGGAGTTTGAACCTTGTCAAACTGTACAACATCCCAAAGCCACCACCCCTACCTAACAGTTCCTACCCCTGTAACCGACACTGTTGCAAAACCTGTCCCATGCATCCTCCCACAACCACCTACTCCGGCCCCACCACAGGAAAAACATACACATTTCAAGGAGGCAGGGTGACATGTGATACAACACATTTTCTACCAACTGTCATGTGTTCACTGCACAGCCTTTTATGTTGGTATGACGACCAACAAATTGGCTGGAAGGATGAATGGTCACAGACAGATTGTTTACCTGGATGACAATCAATATCCAGGGCAGAGCAAGTCATGGTTCCAGGTACCTTGGGACATGTCAAACAACTCGTGACATTTGGATACTCCCCCCCCCCCTCCCCCCAGCACCAGTGCCTCAGACATTTGGAGATGGGAACTTGCCATCCAACACATCCTCTCCTCCTGGTCTAAACTTACATTAACCTCTCCCTCTCCACCATCTGCACCTCACTTATTCATTAGTAATCTGTCCCCCTCCCTAGCGTTCACATGTGTGTGTACATGTTTCTAATCTTTCCTTTTTAATTTTTTTTATCTACCCCCCCCCCCCCCCCCCGCCACCACCCACCCCCAAATCACCACTCAATATTATTTGGTTCACTTCTTGTCCTATCCTCTTTGGTTTGCATTGGTATGGCTCAATACAGTACTTATCATGCAACATCTCTGATGTCCACATTCACGCAACCCACCTCATGATCTAGGTTGAGAGTAACCTTTCCCATCATTCCCCTTTCTCTTTCCTCCTCCTACCTGAAAAAGGAAATATAAATTTCCTAAACCTAGTATAAACCTTACCTTTTGTCTTCTTTTCAGTGTACTATTGGTAGTACCAAACTATAGTAAGTACTGGTCTGCCACTTTATCTCTTTTACACATTGTTTTCAAATCTCAATAGAGAATTTCTCTAATTGATTGAAAACAAAAAAAAAAAAATTGGTAGTTTTGTATAAATTTTTGTAATATTTCATAAGTATCACTTTTTTTTTTTTTAAATTCCAGGAGCATCAGCTGCGAAATCACATAAAAAGATTACATGCAGGCCAAAATTTGTCATGTCCCTTCTGCTCACTGACTTTCAAACACCGGAATTCTCTTAGTCGACATCTTGAGAGACGTCATATGGACCTTCGTGACCAATGGAACAGTCCAAACTTTTTAGACAATGTCAGTGCAATGACACAAGAGTCACTCTCTTGTCCATACTGTTCCCAAACTTTTAAAAACAATAATTCCTTGTACTATCATTTGGAGAAGTCTCATGGCGATAACCGTACTGAGTGGAGCATTCCCAGTTTATTACAAACAGTAACAGTAGCTCCACAAGACACAGAAGATGTAACAGGTATTCCGCAAGGTACAGTGTATGTATAAGTAATAGACTTTTATGTTAACAGTTAGCTATGCTCAAATGTTTTATCTTCTTGTCATAAATTGGTCTATGCATTTGGTGACAAGTTGAAATTGTGTGCCAGACTAATACTTGCACTGGGAACTCCGGTCTTTCATTGGCAGTGCAGTACCAGTCACACTTGATTGACTGGCTGAGAGTTTCAATGAACCAGAAAAGGACACACATAACAAGTTGAATTGTTGAATCAACTCATTAGATCATCATCAGCAGCAGCCATTTCAATCATTTAATGATGTGACCTCTTCGAGTTGTGGATTTAGGTAGGCTTTCAGCAGTCTTCTCCAAGTGGAATGGTCTTGAGCAGTTCTCTGCCAGGTGCTACCAGCAATCTTCCTGATATCTTTGTTCCATCTGTATGGTGGTCTTCCTCTAGGCCTCTGGTGCTCTCTCGGACTCCACTCCAGTACTATCTGTTGTCATTTCTTCTCGCGATGTGGCCGGCCCACTGCCATTTCAAGGAGCCTACAGTCTCTAAGATGCCCTTAAACTTGGTCACAGATCGGATGTCAACTGCCCTTTTCCTATCCTTTCTTGTATAGCCCAGCATTGCTCTTTCCATGGCTCTCTGTGCTGTCCTAAGTTTTCCTTTTGTAAATGAGTTCAGTGTCCATGTCTCGCAGCCATATGTCAGCACAGGAAGAATGCATTGATCAAACACAGTTTTCTTCAGATTTACCGGCATTTTTGATCTGAATATTGTAGAATTCCTCCCAAATGCTTGCCAGCCAAGCTTGATGCGCCAATAGATTTTGGGCCTTACATCTCCCTTCATGTTTATAATATGGCCAAGGTAGATATATTCACTAACCTCTTCTAATGGACTGTCCTTGACTTTCACATCACCAGCTGGGACCCATTTGTTTGACATTACTTTTGTTTTGGAGAGGTTCAAATTCAAGCCAACTAACTGACATTCTGAAGCAAGTCCTGTAACTAAGTTTTGGAGCTCTGTGAAGTCGTTGGCTAGTAAGGCCATATCATCAGCAAATATCAAGTTGGTAAGTCGTCTTCCATTAATTCTGATTCCCTTGCCTTCCCAGCTCAGCTTTGACATAGCCATTTCCAGTACAGCCGAGAACAGTTTTGGGGAGATGGGATCACCTTGCTTGACACCCTTCATGATGCGAAATTCTTGAGTTGATTCGCCAATATTGATATATATCTAACTCATTAGATAAAGGACCGGCTCATCGATAGAAACAAATAAAATAAAATAAAATTACACACAAACACACATACAAGCTTTCGCAGCCTAGCTGCTTCGTCAGGCAGAAGGGAAGGAGAGGGAAAAGGAAATGATGAGGGTTTTAAGGGAGTGGATAAGGAGTCATTCCAATCCCGGGACAGGAAAGACTTACCTTGGGGGGAAAAAGGAGGGTAAACAAATACACACACACACCCACACATTTACACAGACGCAAGTACACTTAGGCAGACATACTGTAGAACTGTAGAAAGCAAAGAAGTTAGAAGTTAGACAGAGATGCCACTTGAGGCAGAGGCTCTGTCCAAAGAACCAAGGCAAAGATGTTAAGGTGGTGGGTGGGAATTCGAATTTAGCGGAGGTTGAGACCAGGTGGGCAACGGGAGGAGAGAATAAGCTGAAGGGCAAGTTCCCATCTCCGGAGTTCTGAAAGGTTGGTGTCGGTGGGAAGTATCCAGATAACCCGGACAGTGTAACACTGCGCCAAGATGTGCTGGCCCTGCACCAAGGCATGTTTAGCCACAGGGTGATCCTCATTACCAACAAACACTGTCTGCCTGTGACCGTTCATGCGAATGGACAGTTTGTTGCTGGTCATTCCCACATAGAACGCTTCACAGTGCAGGCATGTCAGTTGGTAAATCACGTGGGTGCTATCGCAAGTGGCTCTGCCCTTGATCGTGTACACCTTCCGGGTTACTGGACTGGAGTAAGTGGTGGTGGAAGGGTGCATAGGGCAGATTTTACAACGGGGGCGGTTGCATGGATAGGAGCCAGAGGGTAGGGAAGGTGGTTTGGGGATTTGATAGGGATGGACTAGGAGGTTACGAAGGTTAGGTGGGCGGCGGAAAGACACTCTTGGTGGAGTGGGAAGGATGTCATTAAGGATGGATCTCATTTCGGGGCAGGATTTAAGGAAGTCGTATCCCTGCTGGAGAGCCACATTCAGAGTCCGCTCCACTCCCGGAAAGTATCCGGTGACAAAAGGGGCACTTCTGGGGTTCTTCGGTGAAAGGTTCTGGATTTGGGGGGATGAGGAGGTGGCTCTGGTAATTTGCTTCTGAACCAGATCAGGAGGATAGCTGCGGGATGTGAAAGCTGTTATTAGGTTATTGGTGTACTGGTTCAGGGATTCGGGACTGGAGCAGACTCTTTTGCCACGAAGACCTAAGCTGTAGGGGAGGGAACGTTTGATATGGAATGGATGGCAGCTGTCATAATGGAGGTACTGTTGTTTGTTGGTAGGTTTGATGTGGACGGATGTGTGAAGTTGGCCATTGGAAAGGTGGAGGTCAACATCGAGGAACGTGGCATGGGATTTGGAATAGGACCAGGTGAATTTGATGGGACCAAAGGAGTTGAGGTTGGAGAGGAAATTCTGGAGTTCTTCTTCATTGTTGGTCCAGATCATGAAGATGTCATCAATGAATCTGTACCAAACTTTGGGTTGATAGGCTTGTGTGTAATTTTATTTTATTTTATTTGTTTCTATCGACGAGCCGGTCCTTTTGGTAAGTCATCTCTTTTCTATTTTTTATTTTTGTTTATCCTACCGGGAAAGTTTCCCTCTATAACTCATTAGATATGTATATATAATCTCTTAGGTACCACTCTGCACATAGATAGCAGGATGTTCTGGGTAGACGGCTTGATCTGCTGCACAATTTTAACTTATCATGTATTTTCTAATCATTAAAAGGAAATAAGTTATCATAGCATTAATGGTGGTAACTGTTAATTTAGAGTTTTGTGTGTACCAGTGTTTTCAGTGTATTGATTAGCTCATGTAGAAGTACAAATTAATAATTGTAGTGAACACATAAGTGTAATAAATGTAATTAAATTTCAGCTAAAATAAGGTAAATTTGACTTAATTATATCCACAATGGATGTGAGGTCGCGGTCGTATGCTTAATTATTTTGTCAAGTAGGCTCAACCACAGCCTACTTGACAAAATAATTAAGGTAAATTTGGTCAATTAGAAACATACATCCTTTTCAGTGGACGTTACACTCCCAACACCAGTTCACGCATTTGACATATCACAGCACTAAATTTGAGATGTTCTTGCTGTTTAATTTGTGCGGCTGATTATGAAATCCTGTTTCAAATGATTCATTATGGAAGTGAAACTCCTATTGAAGGAATCAATTTTTTTTATTGTGGGCTCATAGCTACTATATATTCACTGTGTAAAATACAGCATTATAAAACCCTTTTTTCATGTAAATATTTTTTAAAAAGGAAAGCACATTCTTGATTATTAATTAATGCAGAATAAAGTTGGGATAGAGACACTAAGGATTCTCTTGTAAAGATCCTCTTGAGAAATAAAATTTGAAAAGATTAACTACTGAAATAGCAAATTAAGAGAAGTAAAAGGCTATACTGTGAAGAGAAACAAATTGTGAGAAGTTTAGTCTAAGATATAACATCATAGGCCCTATATGGAGTTTCATAAATATTTGACATGAGTGGAAAGGATGAATATGGCAACAGAAGTTGCACATGTTATAATTGCTGATCATTCATTTTACCCATTTATAAATGAGTTGTTTGGTGAAAAGTCACAAAATTTTGAAATGTTTACATGTTTTCTGGCCAACTATTGTGAGCACACTGGATCAAAATATTTTTTGCTTTTACAGGTACTGAAATTCTTTTGGCTGTATCTGATCTGCCAGTTTCTGTGGAAACCCACCAGTCTGAAGCACTGACAAGTCAGCACATTCCTGAATCTGAAAATCAAAATTCCACTAACATTGCAGTTGGTGAGTTATCATGTTGTTCAATTTGTGTAACTGACTAATAAAATGCCATCATTACATCTATATCAGACCTCTTTGTGAAGAGGCTACACATTTCTAGTACAAGAAGTTACATGTGTTTTGTTAGTCAGTTTCTTCTAAGCATCAGTGTTGATGTTGTTGTGGTTTTCAGTCTGCAGACTGGTTTGATGCAGCTCTCCACACAACCCTTTCCTGTGCAAGCTTCTTCATTTGAGAATAAGAATGGCAACCTATATCCTTTTGAATCTACTTACTGTATTCGCCCCTCGGTCTCCCTCTACAACGTTTACCTCATAAACTTCCTTCCAATGCTAAGTCGACAATTCCTCAATGTGTCAGAATGTGTCCCACCAACATATCCCTTCTCTTAGTCAGGATATGCCAGAAACTTCATTTCTCCTCAATTCTGTTGAGCACCTCCTTGTTAGTTAAGTGATTTACCCATCTAATCATCATTCATCTGTAGCAACACATTTTGAAAGCTTCTATCATCTTTTTGTCTGAACTTCTTATTGTCCAGGTTTCACTCTCACACTATGCTACACTCCAGACAAATGCTTTCAGAAAGGACTTATCATTTAGATTAATATTGGATGTCAACACATTTCACTTCTTCAGAAACACTGTTCTTTTCCTAGCCATTCTGCATGTTATATCTTCTTTACTTCAGCCATCAGAAGTTATTTTACTACCCAAATAACAAAACTCATCTACTACTTTTATTGTCCCATTACCTAATCTAATTCCTACACCATTGCCTGATTTTCGGACTCTGCATTCTGTTATCCTTGTTTTAGTCATGTTAATGTTCATTTTATAACTTCCCTTCAAAACACTGTCCATTCTGTTTAAATGCTCTTCCAGGACCTTTGCTGTCTCTGACAGAAGTGCTATGTCATCAGCAAACTGCAAGGTTTTTGTTTCTGCTCTGTGAACTTTAACTCCTTCTCCAAATTTATTCTTGCATTCCTTCACAGCTTTCTCAGTGTACAGATTGAACTTCATTGGGGAAAGGCTACAACCCTGTCCTACTCCCTTCCCAACCATTGTGACCTTCGACTCTTTAATAACTGCTGTGTGGTTTTTATACAAGTTGAATATAACTCTTCGCTCACTATATTTTACCCCTGCTACCTGTAGAATTTGAAAGAGTGCATTCCAGTCAACATGGTCTAAAGCTTTATCCAGATCTAAAAATGCTAAAAACGTAGGTTTCCCTTTCCTTAACCTGTCTTCTAATATAAGTCATAATGTGAGTATTGTGTAGCATGTTCCTACATTTCTCCTAAATCCAAACTGACCTTCCCCAAGTTCAGATTCCTCCAGTTTCTCCATTTATCTGTAAATAATTCGTTTTAGTATTTTACAACCATGATTTGTTAAGCTGATAGTTCTGTAATTTTCACAATTGCAGACAAATGCTTTCTTAGGAATTGGTATTACTATATTCTTCTTGAAGTTGGAGGTTATTTTCCCTGTCTTATACATCTTGCATCTGTCAAATCCTTCTCACAGTATTGTTTCTCTTATCTCATCTTCCTCTGCTTTGTTTTCCAATTCTAGAATACTGCCTTCAAGTTTATTTCCTTTGTATAGGTCCCCTATATATTCCTTCCACATTTCTGCTTTTCCCCCTTTTCTTATGTCTGAGTTCTTGATATTCATACCATTGCTTTTGTTGTATCCAAATGTCTCTTTTATTTTCTGGTAGGCAGTTTCTGCCTTTCCCCAAGTTATGCATTCTTGTAAGGTCTTGCATTTCTCCTCTAGCCACTGCTACTTACCCAATCTGCACTCATGTCAACCTCATCTTTCAAATGTTTGTACTCCCTTTTGTCTGCTTCACTTGCTGCATTTTTATATTTTCTCCTTTCATCAATGAAGTTCAGTATCTCCTGTGTTATCCAAGGATTTCTATTAGGCTTTGTCCTTCTGCCTATATGGTTCTCTGTGGCCCTCACTACACTATCTCTCAATGCTACCCATTCTTCTTCTACTGTTTTACTTTCCCCGGTTTCAGTTACTCCCTGTGTAATGTTTCCTCTGAAACTCTCAACCACCTCTGGTTCCTTCAATTTGCTCAGATTCCATCTCCTTAATTTTCTACCTTTTTGCAGTCTCTTACGATTTAATCTACAGTTCATAACCAATAATTTATGGTCAGAGGCTATATCTTCCCCAGTACAGTATATGCCTTACAGTTTAAACCTGGTTTTTAATCCTTTGCCTTAACATTATTAAGTCAATCTGGTACCTCCCAGTGACTCCTGGTCTCTTCCACATATATAACCTTCTTTCATAATGGTTATACCATGTGTTTCTGATTAAAAATTGCGTACTGCACAAAATTCTTTCATTCTTCTACCCCAGTCCATATTCACCTATTAAATTATCTTATCTTCACTTTCGTATTACTGAGTTCCAGTCCTTCATCACAATCAAGTTTCCCTCTTCTTTAACTGCCTGAATAACATCTTTTGTCTTCTCATACATTTCTTTGATCTTGTCTTTGTCTGTAGAGGTATTTGGCGTATAAAGTTGTACTACGGTGGTCAGTGTTGTCTTTGTGTCTATCTTTGGTATGATAATGCATTCACTATGCAGTTCATAATAACTTTCCTGCATTCCTGTTTTATTATTCATTATCAGAACTACTCCTGTGTTACCACTAACTGGTTTTGTATTTATAACCCTGTAGTCACTGACCAGAAATCCTGTTCATCCTCAGTGTCTATTGTATGCCTACATTTTTTTACAAAATAATTTAAATAATATTTATGTTTGTAAGTAAATGTTTTTGTGATACAAGCAAGATTTATTTGCACTTTGCACTGCTGGATGTTTCCCATGTGTTTCAGAAAATGCATTCATCTTGGAGGATGGAACTGTCATTCAGGGAACAGGCCACGATGTTGGTGAATTAGTCCTCTATGTTTTAGATAATGAAAATGTCTGCATTAATCCTGAATTACAGTCCATGTAATACTGTTGATTGTGTGCAGTAATGAGTAAAATCTGTGATAGGCCTACATTAGAAATAATTCAGCAATTTTTTAAAATGAGTATTTTATGTTAACTGAATTGACACTTTTTTTATGAAGTCAGTTTGTCATTTTTAATAATATCTTTCATGGAGCATATGTATTTATGTGTATCTGTTTGCATGCTGTGCCATTGAGAAAGTATTGTGTCATTGTATTCTGTATGAAACATTAAATAATTGAAATGAAGTGATATATTTGTAGTATATAGCTATTGATTAACAAATTGTTTCAGCATTAGCATAATGGATAAATCTTTTCCAAGATCAAAATCTGCGCTCATGTTATGACCTACCCAATGAAGAATGTCCAGATTTGTATTACGTTTACAAAAAACTAGACTATATCTCACATAGTCAGCTGATGTGTTGTTGTTGTTGATGATGATGATGATGATGATGATGATGATGATGTGGTTGTGGTGATTACTAGAGGCAGGGAAGCTAAATAACCACGCACTTTACTATTACACAACTTCATTCAATGTTGAGCATACAACATTCAAACAGAGACTGAATAAAACATGACGGTAGCCGAGAAACCAAAAGCCAAAAGCAAAGATTGTCACAAAAGATGTCACACTTCACTCGATGTGGTGGCTAGTTCTGCCACATAGCCCCCCCCCCCCCCCCCCCCCCCCCCCCCCCCCCCCGTATAGGGTACTTCTGAGAGCCTTTGGTGGGGTTGGATTCACAGGCACTGAGGGAAACACATGTCGAGGGCATTGCACAAATGGTGAGTTCAAGTACTCTCTCTGGTAAAGTTGGAGGGGGTAGTAGCTGATGAGCAGTAGCGCCATGAACAATGAAATTCTGTAGACAAGGGGGTAGCATGACCTGTTGTGAGAGATGCCGGCTCGAGCGGGAGCCACAAACTGGAATAATAATAAGCACAGTGCTCGATGGGAACAAGAAGGCCCGAGCCTTGGACGGGACAGAATCAGGGGCCAGCTGGAAGCATTTAATGACCTTGCATTTGGTGGATGACGTAGACATAACAAAAAGGTTGTAGTCATGCACCATGACGGACAATTCAGTAGTGAGAGGCGGGGGGACAGCGACTGAGAATTGATAGCAGGGATCGGGGGGGAGGAGACGAGAGAATCCTCTGAAGTGAGAGGATGGTGAGGAGGAAGGGGAAGAGGGGTCAATGGCAGAGGATGATACATGACTCAACGACGAAGGGGAAGGGGGGACACGCAGGAGGGAGGGGGAGGAGAGGCCTCGAACGAGGAGAAGGAAGAGGGGGGAGCGTTGACCTCAGGAGAGGAAGCCGGATCGAGGTGCACAGGCTTAAGACGATTGATGGAGAGTAAGGAGGGTTTGCCATTAAGGAGGATGGTGTAGGTATTTGCCACTTGAAGGAGGACAGGATAAGGGCCAGAGTAAGGGGGCTGTAAGGGCGGACAGATGGTGTCACTGCGCAAGAACACAAACTTGCAAGTCTGCAGGTACCTTTACAGAGGGGGGGGGGGGGGGGGGAAGAGTGGCTGGCAGAAGGGGGCGGGGAGGCCGCAGCACAGATGTGGTGGACTCAATCGACTAGAGAAGGGAGATCGCCAAAGTGAGCGATCCAGGAAGAAATGAAAGCCCGAGTGATGGACTCGGCAGTTATATTAAATAGAGTTGTGGCTTCCATGCACTTTGTGGTGTGTTCGATCATTGATAGAATGTACCGGTAACCATCAACCAGTGGGAGAGGACCGACAGGGTTCAAATGGATGTGCTGGAATCTGCTGGACAGAGGAGGGAATGAGCCAAGAGGAGGGCAGGTGTGAGACAAGACCTTGTTGCGCTGGCATGTGACACAAGAGCGGGCCCATGCCTGGCAATCCCATCTCTTGTCACGCCAAACAAAATGTTCCCACACCAGGTGAGTCTAAGCCTTGACACCCGAGTGCGTGAGCTTGTGTAATTGCTGGAAAATGAGACGTTGAAGGAAGCGAGGTAGGAAGAGGCAGAGTTTGCTCGTCGAGTTGTCGCACCATACCTCGTCGATGACGCCCGGAAAGGTGGTGTGGATGAGATGTAGGGAAGAGGAAGGGTCAGAGATGAAGGCCAGGAGGTCATTGTCAGCAGATTGTAGGGCAGAAAGGTGGGAGAGATCATTGACAGTGGAAACGGCATCGATCCGTGAGAGGATGTCCGCCACCACATTATCCACACCCGTAATGTACCGGACATCCATCGTGAATTGTGAAATGTAGTCTAGGTAGAGGAAGCGCTGAGAGGATGGGTCAGCTGGAGGATTTTTTTATGGCAGCCACCAGTGGTTTATGATCGGTAAGAACATAAAAGGGACGACCCTCAAGTTCCACGCGGAAATGTTTAATGGCCACGTAGATGGCAAGAAGTTCTCTGTCAAAGTCTGAGTACTTGCGTTAAGCATTGTTTAGTTTTTTGGAAAAGAACTGTAGGGGAGAGATTACACTGGCGTGGGATTGGTTAAGAACCAGATTTTTGATTTGATTTGATTTTTCCAGGGAAGCCAAAACAGTATTGGTCCAACCTGCCACTGCCCGCACCGAAACAAAGTTTATTGTGCGGTATCGCTCCCTGTATATCTAGTAAAGCCAACCACTGCTCTTGAACAGTGCAAGGAGTCCCTTTACCAGTTCTTTATTAGACACAATTTCTTCGGGTCTGGTTGTCCCAAATGTTCTGTGCCTTTTACTCTCCAATGCAATGCATTCGAAGATTAGATGTGATGCAGTTTCATCACCGTCATCACAGATCCTACATTTAGGGTCCTCTTCTGTTATTCCCATTGTATGTAGGTGTTTTTTGAAATTCCCATGGCCTGTCAGCAATCCAACCATGAGTCTAATCTCTCTCCTGTTCATGCCCAGGATTGCAGGGCTTCTTTTAAAACATGGCTTTGGTATCATTACCTTGCCATGTTTTTGTTGATAGACTTTGGTCCAATATTCTACATGCTGTCTTCTGAGCCAGTTACGTAGCTCCAATTTGATCATTGCCTTGGTGATTGTAGGGACAGGTTCCGGTCCAATAAATGGAGACTCTGCCCCCATCCTGGCTAATCTGTCGGCATGTTCGTTGCCACTGATCCCCGAGTGGCCAGGGACCCACAATAGGTTTACTCTATTGCTTTCCCCTAGCTCCACCAGAACTCTGTGACATTCTGCAACAATTTTAGACCTTGTTGCAGGAGCTGCCAGTGATCTCAGGGCTGCCTGGCTGTCTGAATAGATGTAGATGCTATGATCTTTGTAGCACCTATGCAAATTCTCCTCCACACATGCCCTGATGGCAGCGATTTTGGCCTGGAATACTGAGGCCAGTTTCCCTAGAGAGATGACGCCCTCCAGTCTTGGCTGCACCCCGTATACCCCGGCCCCGATGCCTTGGTCTGATTTTGACCCGTCAGTGAACCAGACAATATCCCCTGCTTCAACAAGCCTTTCAGTATAACAATTGGAAGTAGGGAGCAGTGGGAGACAATAGTTCGACACCGTACAGGGGATATTGTTTGGTTCACTGATGGCTAAGAACCAGACCGATGGCAGAGTTGCTAGAATCAGTTGTGAGAAAGACTTCCGCCTCAGGATGCGGATGAGCAACCGTGATCACTCGAGCAAGTAGATCTTTGAGTTTATTGAACGATTCTGTCCGTATCCATAAGGGGGACCTGAACCTCAGCTGCGTTAGGCAGGTGCCGTCCGTAGTAGTTAATGGTGCCGAGGAACCGATGAAGCTCTTTGTAAGTGTGAGGATGCGTGATGTTTTGCACCAAGTTGACCTTGTCAGATCGGGGGGGGGGGGGGGGGAGACAACACCCTCCGATGAGATTGTAGGGGAGATGCAGTTGGCGTTTGTCCTCATTCAACTCGATTCCCACCTCGGATAACCTGCCAAGAATAATCTGCAAGTGTTTTATGTTGTCCTCGACTGAGGAGCTGAAGATTAGTATGTCATCTAAGTATATAAAGCAAAATTTTAAGTCCTGTAAAACCTCACTGATGAACCATTGCCAGGTCTGATGGTGTTCTTAAGTCCGAAAGGCATGAAATGATACTGGGACAGGCCTAGTGGGGTGGTGATTGCTGTTTTTTCAATGTCCTCAGGGGCTATGGGAATTTGATGGTAAGCACGCTTACAGTCGACAACCGAGAAAATTTTCAACCTGGAAAGTAGTTGGAAAAGTTGGTAATGCTCGGAATCGGGAAGTGGTCTTAGCATTGAGCTTGCGATAGTCACCACACATGTGCCATGTGCCATCATGTTTCTTAACTAAGTGAATGGGTGAGGCCCAACTGCTACAAGATCGCTCGATCACACCTGTCAAAAGCAGTTCAGATAATTGCACGTCGACCGCGGCTAATTTTTGGGACACAGGGGGTGCAGTTTGGAAAACACAGGGATATTGTCAATGAGGCACAGCCTGTGAACCTTGCCGTTCATGATGACAGCAACTTTCGAGGCAGGCGAGGGCGTGGCACTAGGCGCGGAGGACGTAACGTGTGTGACGGCAGGCGCGCAGAGTGACAGCTGACGGAGGTGGGCGTGGCATCGGAACGCCGCGCAGGTGGGAAGGAGGCCGGCGGCAGCGAGGAGACTCACCAGGGGACTTGAGAACGTTGTACATTAATGCAGTTTGCACAGTCAGTGGTAGCTTACTGGTCCAGATGACTATGAGAGATGGGTCAGGCATGACCTGCTCACTAACCAAGAGGCGAGGCGATGCCATAGTTCAGAAGGTTGTTTGTCACCATGTTTCTCCTCCTCAATTATATGTTGAACTGTCTCTTCCACAGACCAGGTGACAGGCACAAGGATTGTCTTTTTGGCATTGTCGTAGTGGTCCCGACTGGGGAGAGAAATAACCAGGTCACAAATTAGATCCACATGGTCATGCAGTGAGGTTATTAAATTCACGTAGTGAGCAGAATTGTCAAAATTGTAATGTTCAAATATGCGCTCGATGAGAACGAGGCAGGTGGTCAAGTAGTCGAATGAGAACTGAGGCAGCTTCGGCAGACGGTGGAGACGGAGGCGAGCCAGTAGGTGGAGGAGTGACTGCAGCATTTGCATTGTGGAATGGCGAAGGCTCGGAAGCATTACTTGGTGCAGTCACAGGTGGCACCAAGGCTGGGGTCGGAAGTCCGGCAAAGTGCGAGGGTGGAAGGGTACCACTTCGTGACGCGGAAGGCACGCTCAGAGGTTCGGCACAAGGTAGCACACACTGAGGAGCACTCACATTCGCGGGGTTCACACAGTCGATGAAACTGTGAGGGTCATATGTCGGATCGGTGCATTGAATGTTCACTAAATGCACGGGTGAGGCAGCTGAACTGGCACAGCGGTAGGGGGGCGAGCTGCCATAGACCAACTCGAACGAAAGAAGTAGGCACAATGTTCAGCACAAACATGGTTACTGTGTTGTCTAAGCTCAAAAGGTGCACTTTGCGGTACAGCACTTGACGAGGCAAAAGTACGGAGGCCACCCGGGCGTTAGAGACTGGGCGCAGAGCCGGCGGAGTGATACACTGGCGGGCCCAGCATTTTGGCGGGTGGATGCACCTTTGAATTTGAAAGATTCACATTGCAGCTTGCATTGTTCAAAACATGAAAATGTTCAGAGCGCTCGAACAACGGAGGAACATACACGGGACACTCAAAAACATTTGTGGTGTAACAAAGCCAGAGTCACATTGCTGAGACACAGCATTGTTAAACTGCGGCGACATGAACATGTCTTGTGGCAAAAGTTTGGAAAAGAATGACAGCCTGGCATCATGCAGATTGCTGTCACTTTTGAAGACACTATGAGCATAGGTTCATGAGGAAGTGAGAGTCCAGGTGGCAGTTGCACAGGCGTTCCACATGCTGAGTGTGGGCGCAGGACCGTTGGCGTACCAATCGTGATCGAATTACGCACCGAAAACTGTGAAATTGCACTGTTCGAATGCATAGAAACAACTTTTCGTACAGGGTCACCACTGTGACGATTAGTAGAGGCAGGGAAGCCAAATAACAACACACTTTACTATTACACAACTTTATTCAATGTTGAGCATACAATGTTCAAACAGAGACTGAATAAAACAATGGCGGTAGCCGAGAAAGCAAAAGCCAAAAGCAAAGATCGTCACAAAAGATATCACACTTCACTCGAATTGGTGGCTAGTGCCGCCATATAGTCTTAGACTGGCAGAACCATTTACATAACTTGTTATCAAACTTTTTTAATAAGAGTTCCACTATTAATTTAAGGAATGACAACTTTTAGCAGTCTATTTCCACATTAACTAGAAAGGATTCAGAGAGAGAACAATACAACAAGCAAAGCATTGTTGGTATTACTGTCAGCACAAAATAAGTTAACACTCAGTGAGGTAGCTCAGTGAAGCAACCATGAAGGACTTTCTCATTTAAAGTTGCTCCCATCAGTCACCACTTTGAGTGTCAACTTATTTCACTTGGACAGTATTGATTTGTACTTTCGAATGGTTATGGTAAGCCAAAGTATATAGATAAAGGAAGCAGGCCATTCACACCTTGGCGAGCAAAACACTCCCAGATGCCTCTGTACACCTTGACATCGTGGAGAGGATGCGTCTATGCTGTGCATTCAACAGGACACAGAAGTCATGGTGTACACTCAAGTAAAATAATTTGTTCTGTGGCAGTCCCGAGCAAGGGCACTGTAATTGTGCAATCACGCAATGCATTAATACTGCTCGAGGATGACAAACATTACTTATCACTTTTTCCCAAGGATGGAGTACTTGAAACTGGAATGGCTAGTTTGATGCAAACACAAGGGAAAAGTGTATTTGAAAATTGCACTTGTCTATTCAGATCATTTGTGGCCTAAGGATTATGAATGGTATCTCAGAAATGAGCTTCTAGGATTACCCAACATAAACATTACAAAATGACAAGGATAAGAAGTTGCAGAGAGTGAGGATGTCAGAAAAAAGTAGTCTGCATATATTTAAAACACACAAAATAATTAAAATATAAAAATTACCAAAATATAAATGAATTTACATAAATAGAATGCTTTTTTACACCATTACTAATTTGCTCTACAGCAGTGAATGACTCACTATATTATGTAGGAAATAAATAATGTTGTTCAGGTTTACTAACTTTTCCTTCTGTATATAGTAGTGTCAATTGGCACATAAATAGCCATTATTGTTGTGTATTCTTTATATGTTAATTATTATAAAAGAAGAATACAATTCAACGTACAAAACAAGTGATTGCAAAATCCAATCATAATTTTGATGGTTCAAATCCTCAAACTTCCATTTCCAATTTTCATTCTTACATTTCATCAAATTAAGCTATTGTAGCAATCTGTGCCACTGATATTCCCTTGCTTTTATGTATTATTTTATGATTTCAATGCAACATTAATGTAGTTGCATAATACTTAGTAAATAATTGTAGGATTAATAAAATTATATTATCTAGATGTGTTTACACTCTAAAGACAGCATGGAAATACAGTGTGTTGCAGTTTGAAAGGGAATTTGCTGCTTTTAATGAAAATGCAGCGTGTAAACAAAACATGAGTGTTACTAAGTCTCCAAGGTCTATTTTAAAACAAAAGTTTCCTGTGGTTTGTGATGCAGTTACTACTGTTTACATAAAAATCATTTTTAAGAATTAGGCGTCTCAATCAAGAAGCTAAGTTAAAAGCCATGAAAAATGTGCCATAAAGAGGAAGCATATATGGATTGCATTGTCGTCTGATAAATGGCAGTAGAAGCAGACTACATTAAAAGTTTCTTCTTCATAAAATGAGTTAGTTATTTTTCATCTTAATTATAACTCAGTGAGATGACACATTAGTTACACACTGGATTCAATTCAGGAGGACAGTAGTTTAAACCCACCTCATGACAACCAGATTTAAGTTTTCTGTGATTTAACTAAATCATTTCAGGATGGTTCCTTTGATTTTCTTCATTATCCTTACCGATAAATCCAAGCGTAAGTTTCGTCTCTAATGACTACATTGTCAAGCTTTCTTCCTTCATCTCTTTTCTCGTTTATTTAGTTGTGATGTGGAGGAAACCTGCCATGCCACTTGTTTTGAGTTATTCACATGTGTGTCGTACCAGACAGACAGTGAAATGAATGAGTCACACACCACAGAGTGTGTGATGCAGTGCATTTGCCATATAAACATACGGCTGTGCTGCACTAGGTTGCTCACTGTGACATCAGGGGTCTCCAACACCCAATAGCAAGTGTATTTTCTGGGGCCCTTCCTGGTGGTAAGCAGTCAGAAGATTTTATAGTGGATATGTAAGTTTAACATCTGTGCAGTTACTGTTTCATCATGCCAAAACGAAAGTGTAATTTTAACAGCTTTATAAATAGGGAGTTTCCTTTTATCACTGGTAGCAGAGAAACTGTAGAGTTTATGTTGTGCAAATCAAAATTTGCTGTTGGACATGGTGGAAGGGTTGACACTGTGAATCACATTAAGGCAAAGAAACATTGCATAAGTATTCAAACAAAAAGTGCAAATGAAGGTGTGAATGACTACTATGCAAACTTCAAAATAGTAAGTGGAATGGATCAGCAGCTGGCAGCACAGGAAAATATGTTTGAGTATCACAGTGCAGTGCATAACCACAGTTTTAAGTCAATGGATAGTTCTACAGTAGTTGTTAAAAAAAACTTTTCAATCCTAAATTCAAATGTGTACAGACAGAATTTAATACCATTATTTCAATTACTGCTTCTTATGCAGTTCAGCTGTTTTAAATGAACAGAAAGACACTAGATTCATTTCTGTAATGAATTATTTGTTGAAACATCTGGATTTGAAGTTAGTTTCTCTCCTTGTCAGGTACTTTCATCCCGAGAATGGTTTCTTGGGAAAAGTGTTCAATTTTATTAATTTTTCTGGAGAATCTTGAGATTTACTTCAGAATTGTGTGCTAGGCACTTTAAAGAAGTTGCAGTTTCTGCAGACAACACCTACACCAATATTTGGAATAAACAAAGGATGGGTAATAACAATTTGTTTTATACATTGCAACAGTAGGTAACTTAGGGTTTAACATCCCGTTGACAGTGTTATCATTAGAGACGGAGCTCATGCTCGGATTGTTAGGTAGGGATGTAGAAGGAAATCGGCTGTGCCCTTTGAAAGGAACCATCCCAGCATTTGCATGGAGTGATTTAGGAAAATCACAGAAAGCCTAAATCTGGATGCCTGGAGACAGATTTTGAACCATGTCCTCCAGAATGCGAGTCCAGTGTGACCACTGCGCCATTTCGCTTGGTCACATTGTAACAGAAGACAGAGGATAATGTTATAGGTGTTGGGTGCAGAATTCATTGCAAATCTGGCTCAGATTAGTAACCAATTGACAGTCAATTAATTGCAAACAAGATCTACTAACATTCACACTTGTATATAGTAAGAGATGAATCTCTCAAATAATTCTGTAAGGTTATGGAAACAAAATACAAAACTATACTCTGCCACAGCAAGACAAAATAGCTATCTCTGCTACCAGCATTGCAAAGAATTATAGATATACTTTGTCTTTGAAGTCCTATTTTATTTCCCTTTGTAAGTGTTTTGTTATCCTTAAGCAATTCTTTCAAAATCCTCTGTCTAATGTTCTACATTTTCTTGTTAGCCATTTAAGGTTTTCCTCCACAACAGTTAAATGTATTGAGAAACATAGTGGAATTTTATGAACGAATAAGCAAAAAATTGGGAAAATTGGAAATCCTGAAAGATTTCTCACAACGCAAGTACATGAGCAACTAAGAAACCTTGAAGAAGACACTGAAACTTTTGTAGAAAAATGTTATAGTTCGGCTGACATCTTCTGCGACTCTTGCATTGAATGTATTAATGAATGATATTTATCATTTCTCATACCTTTTATAACATTTGCTTGGGCAATCTCTGAATAGGAGCAGTTACAGTTGAAGTATATTCAGGACTGTTCTGCAGTTGTTAAAAGTATTGTACCATATTTTCTGCTGATAATGACCAACTGTTCGATGAATATTCATTTATACGAAATTCTATAAAAAGTGAAGTACTAGACAATGGAAGTGTTAGTGAAATTTGGTGTAAAATATTTGCCTATATGAATAGTATTGATTAATTATTGGAGTTACACTAAGTCTAATTACAGTCTAAATTACTTGTCTTGCATGCATTATGCTACCAAGTATGTATGTACTATTTACATAGTGTATTGTGAATAAAATCAGCAGTAAAGAAGAAATACTTTAAACCTACATGTCTGGTGCTGGAATTTTACTGTATGAACAGCGAAAATGTAACAGGCGATAAACATTTTTCCTTTGATCTTTATTTGCTGGTGGTGTCAAGAGACAAAATAATTGTAAAGATTTGAAATTAGGTTTGCTGCAAATAATTCCAAAATACTGGATGAAATGTCAGGGTATTACCATGGCACTTCAAGTTCATATGTAACAGACAAGATTTACAACAACATTTAAACACAGTTACCATCCCATTTTCTGAGCTAAACAGACTTAATTGAAACTGTAATTTGATTGACACACAGTGAAAACATAAAAAAAAGGTTCACAAAACATTTCAGAGTATATGGTAGATTATCAAATTAGTATCAAAAGTAAATGTTGTTGTTGTGGTCTTTAGTCCGCGGACTGGTTTGATGCAGCTCTTCGGGCTATCCTGTCCTGTGCAAGTCTCTTCATCTGAGAATACGTTCGGCAACCTACATCCTTTTGAATCTGCTTACTATATTTGACCCTCGGTCTTGCTCTACAATTTTTACCCCACACGCTTCCTTCTAATGCTAAGTTGACAATTCCTTGATGTCTCAGAATGTCTCCAACCAATCTATCCCTTCTCTTAGGATATGCCAGAAACTCCTTTTCTACCTGATTTGGTTAAGCACCTCCTAATTAGTTACGTGATCTACCCATCTAATTTTCATCATTCGTCTGTAGCACCACATTTCGAAAGCTTCTATCATCTTTTTATCTGAACTGCTTACCATCCATGTTTCACTCCCATACAATGCTACACTCCAGACAAATGCTTTCAGAATGGACTTCCTAACATTTAAATTAATATTGGATGTTAACAAGTTTCGCTTCTTTAGAAACGCTTTCCTTTCCATAACCATTCTAAATTTTATATCTTCTTTACTTCGGCCGTCAGACGTTATCTTGCTACCCAAGTAACAAAATTTATCTACTACTTTTATTGTCTCATTACCTAATCTAATTCCTTCAGCATCACCTGATTTTTGGACATTGCATTCCATTACCTTCATTTTACTCTTGTTCATTTTCATCTTATACCTTCCTTTCAAGACACTGTGCATCCCATTCAATTGTTTGTCCAGATCTTTTGCGGTCTCTGACAGAATTACTATGTCATCGGCAAACCGCATTGTTTTTATTTCTTCACCTTGCACTCTAATGCCCTATCCAAATTTCTCCTTCCATTCCTTCACTGCCTGCTCAATGTACAGATTGAACAACATTGGGGAAAGGCTACAACCCTGTCTTACTCCCTTCCCAACCTCTGCGTCCCTTTCTAGCCCTTCTACTCTAATAACCGCTGTCTGGTTTTTTTATAGCTTGAATATAACTCTTCGCTCCCTATATTTCACCCCTGATACCTTCAGAATTTGGAAGAGTGTATTCCAGTTGATCTTGTCAAAAGCTTTCTCCAAATCGACAAACACTAACAATGTACGTTTCCCTTTCCTTAGCCTATCTTCTAAGATAAGTCGTAATGTGAGTATTGCGTCCCGTGTTCCAACATTTATCCTAAATCCAAACTGATCTTCCCCGAGGTCAGGTTCCACAAGTTTTTCCAATAGTCTGTAAATAATTCGTGTTAGTATTTTGCAACCATGACTTAGTAAACTGATAGTTCTGTAATTTTCACACTTGTCTGCACTTGCTTTCTTTGGAATTGGAATTACAATATTCTTCTTGAAGTTGGAGGGTATTTCCCCTGTCTCATACATCTTGCATACCAGGTAATACAATTTTTTCACGTCTGGCTCTCCTAATGACATTAACAGTTCAGATGGAATATAATCTACTCTAGGGACTTTGTTTCGACTCAAGTCCTTCAGCGCTCTGTCAAATTCTTCTCGCAGTATCATATCCCCTATCTCATCTTCCTCCACTTCATCTTTAATTTCTAGAATACTGCCTTCAAGTTCACTTCCTTTGTATATACCCTCTATATATTCCTTCCACAGTTCAGCTTTCCCCTCTTTGCTTAGTACTGGTTTTCTGTCTGAGTTCTTGATATTTATACAGCTGTTTTTCTTGTCCCAAATATCTCTTTAATTTTCCTGTAGGCAGTATCTATCTTTCCCCTAGTTATGCATTCTTATACGGTTCTGTATTTATCCTCTAGCCACTCCTGCTTAGCCAGTCTGCACTTCCTGTCAATCTCACTTTTCAGACTTTTGTACTCCCTTTTTCCTGTTTCACTTGCTGAATTTATATATTTTCTCTTCTCATCAATTAAGTTCAGTATATCCTGTGTTATCCAGGGATTTCTATTGGTCCTTGACCTTCTGCCTATATGGTCCTCTGCAGCCTTCACTACCCTATCTCCCAGAGATACCCATTCTTCTTCTACAGTATTACTTTCCCCAGTTTCAGCCAATCCTTGCCTAATGCTCTCTCTGAAACTCTCAACCACCTCTGGTTCCTTCAGTTTGTCCAGGTCCCATCTCCTAACCTTTCTACCTTTCTGCAGTTTCTTAAGTTTTAATCTGCAGTTCATAACCAATAAGTTATGGCCAGAGTCCATATCTGCCCCTGGATATGTCTTACAGTTTAGAACCTGGTTTATAAATCTATTCCTTACCATTATAAAGTCAATCTGGTACCTTCCAGTGTCTCCTGGTCTCTTCCACGTATACAGCCTACTTTCATGATGATTAAACCAAGTGTTGGCGATCATTAAATTGTGATCTGCACAAAATGCTACCAAGTGATCTCCTCTTTCATTCCTTTTTCCCAGTCCGTATTCACCTACTACATTTCCTTCTCTTCCCTTTCCTACTACAGAGTTCCAGTCCCCCATCACAATCAAGTTTTCATCTCCCTTAACTTCTGAATGATTTCTTTTATCTCCTCATACATTTTCTCGATATCCTCATCATCAGCCGTGCTAGTTGGCATATAAACTTGCACTACTGTGGTCGGTGTTGGCTTCGTGTGTATCTTTAGTACGAGAATGCGTTCACTATGCTGTTCATAGTAACTTACCCACATTCCTATTTTCTTATTCATTATCAGTTCTACTCCTGCGTTACTACCAACTGATTTTGTATTGATAACCCTGAACTCACCTGACCAGAAATCCTGTTCATCCTGCCACTGAACTTCACTAATCCCTATCATATCTAACTTCAGCCTATCCATTTCCATTTTTAAATTTTCTAACTTTCCTAACCGATTAAGGGATCTAACATTCCACACTCCAATGTATTTCCTGATGATCACATCCTCCTGAGTAGTCCCCGCCCAGAGATCCGAATGGGGGACTATTTTACCTCCGGAATATTTTACTCCAGAGGATACCATCATCATATATTCATACAGTAGAACTGCATGTCCTCGGGAAAAGTAACAACTGTAGTTTCTCCTTGGTTTCACCCATTCACAGTAACTGCATGGCAAAGCCATGTTAGCTGATGTTACAAGGCCAGCTCAGTCAATCATCCAGACTGTTGCCCCTGTAACTACTGAGAAGGCTGCTGCCCCTCTTCAGGAGTAAATAAGCAATATGAAATAGCCCATCAATTGTGAGGGACATCAATTATAAAATAGTTTAATGTAAAATTGTAAATATATGAGTGCACATGGCTGTACAGTTAGACATAATTAAATTCAGCTCAAATACCAGTATAAAGTAACATATTATAAAGATCATATGTGAGCATATAAGCTTTTAGTATTAATTTTAGACTAAATTTTTGACAACATAACGAATTAAGTCATATATGTTAGCCTTGAAAACACAGTGAGTAGTACTATGTGCCACTAAGTAACAGAAAAAAAAAAATCCCAAGCAACGCTGGGTGACATGATATTTTAATTATATATTTGGTAATTAAAAATGTTTAGGAAAGTTTTGAGGCAACTGATTGACACTGACATCGTCAATAGTTTAAAAAAAAACTGATAATGCCATATCTTTGTTACTTGGCATCTTTGGGTGGACAGCTTCTCTGTCCGCCAGCAATCTTTAAATAGTTGTGTGCAATCTACTGTACTGTGCACAATATAAGATTGTTAGTTTGAATACATGTTGTCTCATTGGGGCTAAAAAGCTACTTGATTCTTCATTCTGTTGACTCTGTGTTCAAAGTACACCGTAATACTGCACACATTGTGCAGTTGTAATTCTTGCTAGTGAATTTTACCCACAAAATATGGGAGTCATTGTCTCGCCGACCACCACAATGACCATGCCAGTGCGAAATCCGCTGGGACTTCATGCTACACCAGTTTTGTCACCCAAAGCTCAGTGCATGCCTACTTCTTCTAGTGCTATGGATTTTAGTTCTCAGGACAAATATGCGCAAGACATGTCGCCATACTGAGCACTCAGTGTGCCATCAGGAACTTAACTGACTTTGTTCTTGGTTCACCATTTGTTTTCTCAAGTGTTTCCTATACGAACAGTGTTAATTTTGTTCCTCACCACACTTTGTGTGTTCAGAACGCTCAAAATTTACAGGGGATGAACTTCTCAAACTTACAAAATTTGAATTTTAGACCGGTATCCCTTCCGAGGTGTGTGTTTGAGTATCCTTCCGCCGACCATGTGCTCTGCCAACGAGGTTCGGTTTCTTCAAACCATTCAAACTTTTCTGGTTCTTGTGGACTTAATCTCTCTTCTGAAGGCACCTTCTCCCCCTCCCCTCCGCCACAACTCTTTCATCAATTGCTTGGTTAATTTCGGTCAATTTGCTCAAACTTCTGGTGTACCTATTACCGACCGCGCAGCCGACCTGGAGAATGCAAGTATTGAGTCGACTAGCCTTGTGCATTGACCACAGACCACCACCAGCAGCTTGTAGCAGACACTTAGAAGGGCTATGGGACGATAGCTCTCACCTTGCTCTGGGATTTTACCTAGATTTAAAATTGGTACTATTTTTGATTTTTTAAATGCCTTTGGCAGATTTCCAGTGGCTAGTATGGCGTTATAGACTGTTCAGAGCTAGAATTTTGTTTTAGGACCAATATGTTTAAGGAACTCGGAAAAGATTTAATCTAGTCCTGCGGGTTTCCCAGTTTGCAGGGTGGTGATTGCAGCCTCTAGCTCCTCTTCAGTAAAGGGTCTTGAAACTTCCAAGGGTGTGTATTTTCTCTTAATATTCTGTTCAGTTTGTGTGCAACACTTTTGTCAGAGGGTAGAAGAGCTAAATTTGATGAGCTAACAATCCACTGGGGTTTGGGTGTGACACTGTGCAATTATCAGCTGGCTTGCCAGATGAAAGTTTTTTTTAATAAAGATCAGGCTCTCTGGCAGCTGTGCGTGAAGTTTGTTTTCCACAGTTTCATTCCACTTCTCTTTCCTGGCAGTGTCAATAGACTGCAGCAGATGGTCGGCAGTGTCAGGGCTTTCGGTGTCTTGAAACTCATTGTAAAGGTCGTCACATTCTCGACTCCATCCTGACACGTATTCTTTCCCAAAGCCCCTGGGAATACACTGTTTAGCAATAACCAGGATGCGAAACGGTCATAATTAGTCATTATGGGAAGGATAAACCTGTTGCTCTGCTCTACTTTTGAAGTGAAGGTCTCCCAGTCGGCTGTGCTAAAATTCCATCTAGGTTTCGGAAATGATCATGTTATTGGGATTTGGCTTCCCACGGAGATTATAACGGGCCTATACTGGGAGTGAGAGAAAGCGCCAAGGACCCTTTTCCTAGCTGTCACCGTTCACATGAGCGGAAGCAGAAGTCTGGAGAATAACTACGGTGCCATCGAGCTGAGTGAAATGTGCTGTTGTCCTTAGCATCAAAGACGAGAGAAAAGTTTTATTTTCAGCCCAATTGGTTAGTCTCCTGCCATTCTCATCATTTGAAGGGTAACCCCATTGGCTGTAGTGGCTACTAAAGTCCCTTACATAGAGGGCAGGGTGTTCAAAAACTTGAAGAACTGTGCATGCCCAATGAATATTAGGAGGTTTGTAGACATTGACTATGGTAATTTCAGACACCTTCCCTGCCACGTCCTAGGATTTTTATCTGTCACTTTCCACTTCTTTCACCTCTGACAGGATTGCTCATGTGGAAAACACCGAGTAGCACCGTGGTTCGCAACCCACGTTAAACTGTATGCCCCCTATAACTGGCTGGATAAGTCAGTTCGAAGGTCGGAGGAAGGCAACAGCATACCACCTCCAAACAGGACCATGCCTAGTAAAGCAATGTTCAAACCAATCTTCGGATTGTTGACTGCTTTACCTTAACAGCCAGAATGAAAGTATCATCATTAGAGCTGTTGTGTTTTACTGTTACGTTATCCAGGCCTTGTCTGGCGTAAGTTGACACCCCATAGGACCCTGAGGCCTATAGCTGTCACTGGTCTATACCCAAAGATATTGCCTCTTGCATTGTTTAAAGAGTCTTCAGTGCAAAGGTCTCGACATTGTTTTGATGCAAGATCGTACTTAGACACCCACATTTTGATTTGCTCAAATCCTCGGCGTTAAAATGACAGACATTGAGAACTGGGCCTATATTCTTAAATTTATGTTGTTCCTGAGAAGGTCCATTTGGATTTTGGTGGATAGCTGACATAGCTGAGAGAATATTGGTGTGACAGTCCAGCTAGCAGAATTGTTATTTGTTTGGCACCACCCAGGGAACACGTGTAGCTTGAGGAATGCTGCAGACGCGAATAACACCATCCCTATATTTAACTCATTATAACGCGGAACTAATTACCACCCTAGTACCAAACTTCGAAGCACTGATCAACGACATGGGGAAGAGAAATAGTGCAGAATCAAATCAGTCGAAACACTTGTAATGTAATGCTACTGTACAGCATGCAATTACATACTGTTACCATTACTGCTAAAGAAGAGGCTTAATACGGCCTCAAACAGTGTCCACAAGAGTCTGAAAGCATAGGTTTGTAATCTGCACAGATAGATCGAAGCACGTTCTGTACAGTGGAGCACAGGATGTTCAACTGTCGTGACACAGCACGCGCCCTCCTTTAAAATCGGAAATTGCGCACAGTGTTGTCTGCCATAGCTACATAGATTTCACCCATCATCGCCGATGGTGCAATCGGTCTTAGGCCTCTTCCCGGAGTGACGACTGGTTCCCCAGATGATTCGAACTTCCTCATCGCGCTCCACACAAGAGGTGAAGAAAGAGGACTCTTCTGTAATCCTTCCAGTCGGGAATAATCTCGAAGTCAACTGGAGAATTACTGTTGTTTTCATTACAGAGGTTCACCAATAATGCCCAGCTCCTTTTGTCCAAACTTATGCTGACACGTCAAGTGCATTTCGATCGAATCATTATGTCTGATCACAGCATCTGGTGGCCTTAGTTGGTACTGGTCCGTGGCGCTGTGACACGTGATAATCATACACCCCATGTCCTTAATGCTACGAAGTTTGGTACTCAGGCGGCATGTGGTTTCCGTGTTATAACGTCTCGTAGCAAAGATATACACGAAGCCAATACCAACCACAGTAGTACTAGTTTATATGCCAACTAGCTGTGCCGAAGATGAGAAGATCGAAGAAATGTATGAGGAAATAAAAGAAATTATTCAGGCTTGTGATGGGAGACTGGAACTCTGAAGTAGGAAAGGGAAGAGAAGGAAATTTAGTAGATAAATATGGACTGGGGAAAAGGAACGATAGAGAAGATCGCCTGGTAGAATTTTGTGCAGAGCACAATGTAATAATCATCATGAAAGAAGGTTGTCTACGTGAAAGAGACCACAACACACTGAAAAGTACCAGATTGACTTTATAAAGGTAAGGCATAAATTTAGAAACCAGGTTTTAAACTGTAAGACACACCCAGCGGCAGATATGGACTCTGACCGTAACTTATTGGTTATGTACTGTACATTAAAATTTAAGAGACTACAAAAAAGGTAGAAAATTAATGAGATGGAACCTGGACAAACTGAAGGAACCATAGGTGGTTGAGAGTCAGAAAAGGAGCATCAGGCAAAGATTGGCTGAAACGGGAGAAAGTAATACAGTAGAAGGAGTAGCTTTGAGAGATAGAGTAGTGAAGGCCGCAGAGGATCATATACGCAGAAGGAAAAGGCCTAATACAAATCCAGGCATAACACAGGAGATACTAAACTGATGAAAGAAGGAAGTACAAAAATCCAGCCAGTGAAGGGGACAAAAGGGGAATACTGACGTCTGAAAAATTTGATTGACAGAAGTGCTGACAGGAGTGGCTACAGGAGAAATGCAAGACCGTAGAAAAAAATGTATAACTGGGGAAAAGATAGATACCGCCTCCAGGAAAATAAAAGAGACATTTGGAGACAACAAAACCAGCTGCATGAATATCAATAACTGACATTGTAAACCAGTATTAAGCAAAGAACGGAAAGCTGAAAGATGGAAGCAATATATAGAGTGCCTGTACAATGGAAATAAACTTGAAGAAAATATTACAGGAATAAAAGGCGAAGAGGAGGATGATGAGATAGAGGATACGATTCTGCGAGAAGAATTTGACAGGCCACTGAAAGTTTTAAGTCGAATAGGACCCCTGGAAAGGATGATATTCCGTATGAACTGCTGATGTCACTAGGAGAGGCAGTCTTAAAGAAAATGTTCCACCTGCTGTATGAGATTTGGAAAATACCATCCGACTTCAAGAATAATATAGTAATTCTAATTCCAAAGAAAGCAAATGCAGACAAATGTGAGAATTACAGAACTCATGTATACAAAATACTAACACAAAACATTTACGGACGAATGGAAAAACTGGAGCATCCGACCTTGGGGAAGATCAGTTTGGGTTTATAAGAAATGTAGGAACATGGGGCGGAATACTCACATTACCTATCTTAGAAGATATATTAAAGAAAGGCAAACTTACGTTGTTATAATTTCAGATTTGGAGAAAGCTTTTTCAAATTCTCAAGGTTCATGACAAAAATATAGGGATGGAAGAATTATATTCAAATTCTGCAAAAATCTTCCGCCCCCGTAGCTCAGACGGCAAAGTCGCAGATTACAACACAGGTGCCCCGGTACGAGTCCCGGCAGAGGACTGAGTGTTTTGTGTTGTCTTCGTCATCACCGACATGCAAGTACGGTCGAACAATTCCACATGGGATCTCCCGACCAGAAATTGCATACGATCATTTCATGTACATCTACATGGATACTCTGCAAATCACATTAAAGTGCCTGACAGAGGGTTCATTAACCACTTTCATAACTATTCTCTACCGTTCCATTCTCTAATAGCGCGCGGGAAGAAAGAACACCTAAATCGTTCCGTTTTCGATCTGATTTCTCTTATTTTATTGGGATGGTCATGTCTCCCTAAGTAGGTGGGTGCTAGCAAAATATTTTCACATTCAGAACTAAAGTCGGTGATTGAAACTTCGCAAGCAGATCACGCCGCAATGATTAACGTCTTTCTTTTAATGATTTCCATTCCAATTCTTGCAACATTTCCGTGACGCTGCTGCCCCTCTCTGAACCTTCCCAATATCTTCCGTCAGTCCCACCTGGTGAGGGTCCCACAAGGGGCAACAGTACTCCAGGAGAGGACGCACAAGTGTGATGTAGGCAGTCTCTTTGGTGGAGCTGGTGCATCTTCGAAGCGTTCTGCCGATGAAACGTAACCTTTGGTTCGCCTTCCCCACAATATTTTCTGTGTTCTCTCCAGTCGAAGTTGTTCGTAATTGTAACTCCTAGGTATTTGGTAGAATCTACGACCTTAAGGTTTGACTGATTTTTCGCGTAATTAAAGTTCAGCGGATTTCTTTTAGTGGTCATGTGTATTACTTCACACTTTTCTCTATTTAGTGTCAATTGCCAATTTTCGCACCATGCAGAAATTTTGTCTAAATCGCTTTGCAGTTGCTTTTGATCCTCAATTGACTTCACTAACCGGTAAACGACAGCATCATCCGCGAACAGTCTAAGGGAGCTATTCAGATTGTCTCCTAAATCGTTTATAAACACGAGGAAGAGTAATGCACATATAACGCTTCCCTGTGGAACGCCAGATATCACTTCTGTTTTGCTCGATGACTTACCGTCAATTACAACGAACTGTGTTCTTTCTGAAAGAAAATCGTGAATCCAATCGCACAATTGGGGAGATATTCCTTAAGCATGCAAGAAGCCGCTTGTGGGGTACAGTGTCAAAAGCCTTCCTGAAATCCAGAAATATGGAATCGATTTGAGGTCCCTTGTCGATGGCACTTAATACTTCATGTGAATAAAGGGCAAGCTGTGTTTCGCAAGAGTGATACTTTCTGAATCCGTGTTGACTATTGGTTAATAGGTGGTTCTCTTCGAGGTAGTTCATAATATTCGAACAAAGTATATGTCCCAAAATCCTACTGCAAATCGACTTCAATGAGTTAGGCCTGTAATTTTGGGGATCACTCCTATTGCCTTTCTTGAATATTGGAGTAACTTGGGCAACTTTCCAGTCTTTGGGTACGGACTTTCGCTGAGTGATCGGTTGTAAATTATAGCTAAGTACGGAGCTATTGCATCAGCATACTCTGAGAGGAATCTAGTTGGTATACAATGTGGCCCGGAAGATTTATTATTGTTTAGTGACTTAAGTTGTTTTACTAGTCCAGGAACATCTGCTTCTAAGTTTCGCATGCTGGCAGCTGTTCTTGGATTGAATACCGGAGTGTTCACTTCGTCTTCTTTGGTGAACGAATTTCGGAAAGCTGTGTTTAGTAATTCTGCCTTAACAGTACTGTCATCGGTAGTATTACCATTGCTATCGCGTAGTGAAGGTATTGTTTGTGTTTTGCCGCTAGTGTACTTCACATATGACCAGAATTTCTTTGGATTTTCTACAAGATTACGAGACAGGATTTCGTTGTGGTAACTACTATAGGCTTCTCGCATTGAAGTCCGCGCTAGGTTGCGAGTTTCAGTAAAAGATTGCCAGTCTTGTGGATTCTGTGTCTTTTTTAATTTGACATGCGTTTTTCTTTGTTTCTGCAACAGTGATCTGACCCGTTTTGTGTACCACGGGGGGTCAGCCCCCTCTTTTATTAATTTATGTGGTATAAATCTCTCGATTGCTACTGATATTATGTCTTTGAAAGTAAGCAACAACTGATCTCCACTCGCATTTGTAGTTTTGAAAGACTGGAGACTATCACTCTTCTTTATTGAATAGATATATTTTTCGTTCATTTTTGGAGCATTTGGGAATTTCGATATTCAGTCTCGCTTCCAGAGCTCTATGTTCGCTAATCCCTGTATTTGTTTTGATGCTCTTTACTAGCTCAGGATTATTTGTTGCTAGGAGATCAAGGGTGTTTTCGCAACCATTTACTATTCCGGTTATCAGGTATGACATCAACCAATACCAACTCACAGGAAGTATCTGCCTTAATTTTGCTGCAGGATAAACTATTTGTAATAGCAATAAAGACGCCACCCTCTTTATTTAATCTAATCTGTCCCTTCTGAAGACCATTTGGCCCTTTGTAAAACTTTCGGCCGAACTTATCTCTGGCGTCAGCCAGCTTTCAGAACCTATAACGATTTGTGTCTCAGAACTTTCTATCAGCGCCTGGAACTCTGGAACTTTCCCAACACAGCTACGACAATTTACAACTGTTATACCAGTGGTTCCTAGATCTGAATTCGTCCTGTGTATGACCTGCACCCTTTGAGACTGAAACCCATTTTGTGTGTTACCCAGGCCCTCTAACCTAAAAAAAAAACGCCCAGTCCACGCCACACAGCCCCCGCTACTCGTATAGGCGCTTCCTGAGTGTGGATGACTCCTGACCTATTTAGCGGAACCCGAAAACCTACCACTCTATGGCGCAAGTCGAGGAATATGCAGCCAATAAGGTCACAGAACCATACGAACCTCTGATTCAGACCCTCCATTCGGCTCTGAACCAGAAGTCCGCAGTCAGTCCTGTCGACTATGCTGCAGATGGTGAGCTCTGCCTTCATCCTGCAAGCAAGACTGGCAGTCTTTACCACCTTTGATAGCCGTTCAAAACAAGAGAGAATCTCTTCTGATCAAAAGCGACACACATCGTTGGTCCCGGCATGAGTCACCACCAGCTGTTGGCTGCACCCTGTGTTCTTCATGGCATCCGGAAGGACCCGTTCCACATCTGGAATGACTACCCTAGGTAAGCACACGGAGTGCAAGTTGAACTTATTCCCCTCCCTAGCAGCCATATCCCTAAGGGGTCCCATCACTCGCCTAACGTTGGAGCTCCAAACTACTAACAAACCCACCTTCTGTGAGTGCCCGGATCTCGCAGGCAGACGGGTGACCACAGGTCTAGCGACACCATCTGCGTCAGGAACATCCTTTGCCACAGACAGCGTCTCGAATCTGTTCGTAAGACTAACCGAGGAGGCCTCCACTTCGGTCCCCCGGGAAGTCTTACGCCGCCTGACACGCGCTGAGGAGATCTCCCAATCCACCACGGATTGGGGGGCGACCCCCCTCGCGGGCAGTGACCGGGCTGGCCACAGCAGCAGCCCGATCGGATGGCACAACAGACGCACAGGGCGTCTGCTGCACCCCCGCGAGCGGCCCACAACAGCGGCGCCCACCCACCGCAGTCTCAAGCGTTGCCAGCGAAGCCAACGCCGCCTGAAGCTGCGAGCGAAGAGTCGCCAACTCTGCCTCCATCCGTTCGCAGCAGTCACAGTTCCTAGCCATTCTAAAAACCTATGTATTTTCCCAATAAGCACGACTGTTATGATTTAAACGGTGGGAGAAAACACTAAACTGTAACTTTGACGCGAATCTAAGTATATGCACCCAGGACACTAAACTGTTCCTTTGACGCGAAACTGACTAAATATACGATCGAGGACACAAAAGTTTGATAAACAGTGAGCTTCGAAAAATATGTAACTAACGCTAAACTGTTTATTAACGGCGAATCTGAAAAAATATACACGCGAGCTAATAAATCAAAATATCAACACTGATCTGTCAATTAAACGCGATTCTGAGTAAATAAACACGCGAGCACACGAACGTTTGATGAACTGTAAGAGAAAGCCTCGAAAATGAAAATAAGTCGCTTCTGCTAAGAAGCCGGTTAACTTAAGAGCTACTGCGCAACACGTGTGTACTCGCCGGCGGTCACTGAGCAGCCTGAACAGTCTGCTACGAGCACAAATTTGAGCTTTGCATCACACAAATAACACGAAAAACGTTCTGAAACACACTGTGTGACATACACGTATTTCCAAACTCAGTATGATGTCATAGGACGCTATTTGTTTGCTTTCCTTATGACTACGCTTGGCGATGTCGGAACCCCATCACCCCAACGGAGGAAATGCGTATAGTGTTATAGATGTGAAAGTGTTCGAGAGTTTTTCTGAGCGTTTGAAAGATGTGTAGTTCAGGTGGAACTTCGCTTCCAGCCCGGTATTCACCTATTTGAGATGTGGAAAACCGCTAAAGAACTATATCCAGGCTGCCAGGCACAATCCGTCGCGCGGATTTGAAACAGGGTTAGCATACGCCACCGTCCCGAAAAGTGGCGCCTTGAACCGGGCGGCTAGTCGGACGAGTATATGTTTATACAACAGACATTTAAAATTATATATAGCTTATGTACGCTACATGCTCGTTGCAGTGTAGTGCGAAAATTTGAAATCGGCCAAGTACAACGTTAAAGGAACGACTGTCTTTCTATAGAAGTATAGACTTGCAGTCATAATTTAGAGGTGGGTCTTGTAACATTGTAAGTAGGATTTCTCGGGAAGGTTTACATTTAGCTTCTAGCATGCAGACATTTCGATGTTTTTGTGACACTCACTCCAGTACTTAGTTTCTAAAATGTTAGGTGCCGCATCTCTTCAACCATACAACCCCTGCCCGCCATTTCTGCCAACGGCCAATGTCAGTTACGTTGTAGCTTAATATAGAGCTTCTATTTTAAATCTCCGACGTAGAATCAGAATTCCCTGGGAGATGCCGGAACGCCGTTTCGGTCGTAATTAAGCTCCGACTTTCTCGCAGATCAAACAAACCTGTGATTTCATGCTGCCCTTCTATACGTTCATTATCAGCTTTTAGGTCTGTTTGATACGAATCAAATTCTAGGTTGGGTCGCAAGGGTGATTTACAAACCATCTCCTTATTAGACCTGTTGCATTTCTCCAGTATTCTAACCATAAATCGAAGACTGAAACCTACTTTACCCACGACTGGACTGTGAGTTCATTCAATTTCATTTCTCGTGAAGAGTTACATTCAAGTATTTATATGAGTTGACTGATTCAAATGGTAGGGGAGAAGGAGGAAGGAAGCTTAGGGTTTAATGTCCCGTCGACAGCTTGGTCATTAGAGACGGTGTAGGGGCGAGAGGGGCACGTTGGCCATAGGGGCAGGATGGCCAGTCGAATAGTTCATACAGTAGACGCTACATCGTCCTAGAAATCAAACAGAAAGTAGGTAGCACTGTCCCTCTCCTTATACAGGGCCAATAACGCTGGCGGCGAAGTTTTGGACAAGCTGTAGTCCTTAATTGTTTTTGTGCGTGTTTCAGTAAAATTCTATTCGTCGGTTAATGTGTGCTTTTTGCTTGCTTTAGGCGCAACGGGGTGAGTTGTATAACAAAATGTCGTATTTTAAGGATTATTTCTATATGGCATATAGACTTAAGTGCTTCAGTGAGTTTTCTAAAGAACGGAATTTATTGTGACGATGGCGCTGGGGCAGGTTGGCCCAGAGAGGACTGGGCACAATGGCCAGCCGAGAGACAACCTGTCACATCCTACAGGAGCTGTACTTCTTTAAACTCGATTGTAGGTTTGTTACTTTCAATGATAATAAAGTTTATAATTCTTTGAGTCTATTAAATTATTAACATAGTTGTCGAAGTTAAACATATTTTGTTACGTTTCAGAGGTCAAAAGATCGTCATATTCACGAGATAAAAAGCGTTGAATAAACGCCAACCAGTAAATTCTATTTTAATCTTAAACAGTGATCTGAGAAGTCAGAATCTCGTTCATTTCCTTATTTTCAAAACATGAGATACGGATCTGGTTTAAACCTTTGTTTTATCTGTAGTATGATCCGCAATTATAAAAGAATGAAGGGGAAATGATTTCTGAAGATACGATGCTAAGAGCCGTTTTAAGAGTAAAAGAAAAGATCTGTGAGGACTGTTAGCGAAGACTTTGGGATTCCAAGAAAATCGTAATGGAGGTACTGTGCTAAGTACAGACAGACCTCATATCAGTTTGCACAGGTAATTGAAACTCTGGAAACAGAAATTGAATTTCAATCCTTCCCATTGGACCAAAGCACTGTAAAGACATACTGAAGAAAAATTAGATCACAAGTTAGAAAAGCCCTTTTCCGAAAATGAAGTGCGAGGAATGGTAGAATGAAATTAACCAAATCAACTGCAGGAGGCAATATATATATATATATATATATATATATATATATATATATATATATATATATATAAAAGAGCAAGATGCAAGATGGTGTTGATGATGAAGATGAGGAAGAGTCAACTGGAGAATAAGGAATTCAATGTACAAACTCTAAGGGTTGGGCTCGAAAGAGATGCGTGAAAAATGAAATCCGTGGGCTATTTTATGAGTGTTAAAACTGTGCTGATTCTCTGGCGCTGCACATTGATTAAAGTTGAATGGTTTGTATTAAGACAATATAAATCCTAATAAATTTAACCTCTCCGGTTGTCATAGTCCTCAATGTTAACCATTTAACTCAATATTCGACTTGATATTATGTAGATTAAATTATGTTTCTTGGTAACTATTTTATTTTGATTTACTAGTTTGTTGTTGTTGTTATGGTCTTCAGTCCGGAGACTGGTTTGATGCAGCTCTCCACCCTACTCTATCCTGAGCAAGCCTTTTCATCTCCTCATAAGAGCGGCAACCCACATCCACTTGAATCTGCTTAGTATACGCGTCTCTTGGTCTCCCTCTGCGATTTTTACCCCACACACTTCCCTCCAATGCTAAATTTACGATTCCTCGATGTCTAAGAATGTGTCCCACCAAGCGATCCCTTCTTTTAGTCAGGGTATGCCAAAAATTCCTTTTCTCACCAATTCTGTTCAGTACCTCTTCATTACTTATGCGATCTACCCACCTAATCTTCAGCATTCTCCTGTAGCACCACATTTCAAAAGCCTCTATTCTCTTCCTGTCCGCACTGCTTATCGTCCATGTTTCACTCCCGTACAAGGCAACACTCCACACAAATGCCTTCAGAAAAGACTTCCTTACCCTTAAATTAATATTCGATGTTAGCAAATTTCTCTGTTTCAAAAATGCTTTTCTTACCATTTCCATTCTGCATTTTATATCCTCTGTACTGCGACCATCGCATGTTATTTTACTACCCAAGTAACAAAACTCATCTACCACCTTCATTGTTTCATTACCTAATCTAATTCCTTCAGCATCGCCTGATTTTCTAAGACCGCATTCCATTATTTTTGTTTTGCTCTTGTTAATGTTCATTTTATACGCTCTCTTCAACACACTGTCCATTCCATTCAACTGCTCTTCCAGGTCCTTTGCTGTCTCTGACAGAATTACATTGTCATCAGCAAAATGCAATGTTTTTATTTCTCCCCCTGAACTTCAATCCCTTTTCCAAATTTTTCCTTGCTTTCCTTCACCGCCTGCTCGTTGTACAAATTGAATAACATCGGAGAAAGGCTACAACCCTGCCTTACTCCCTTCCCAACTGATGCTTCCCTTTCTTGCCCTTCGAGTCTAATAACTGCGGTCTGGTTTTTGTACAAGTTGTAAATAACTCTCCTTTCCCTGTATTTTACCCCTGCTGACTTCAGAATTTGAAAGAGTGTATTCCAGTCAACATTGTCAAAAGCTTTCTCCAAATCTACAAAAGCTAAAAATGTAAATTTTCCTTTCCTTAATCTATCTTCCAAGATAAGATGTAAAGTGAGTATTGCCTCCCGGGTTCCTACGTTCCTCCTGAATCCAAACTGATCTTCCCCGAGGTCAGCTTCTACCAGCTTACTAGTTTAACTTACCAAAATACTACATGGTCAACGTGCCCCAGCCTCTGGGCCATCTTACCCCGAGGTAGGGGCAGATTGGTCTACTTAACATATGTCCAGTAATTAATTTTTTCTGATACTTTAACTGATATTTTCAAGCTTAATAACTGACATTCGGTAAAGACCTATCTAAAATTTAACAATAATTTCAAGTAATTTAATAAAAAAGAAAATGGCCAACGTGCCCCGGTCTCCCCTACTAACTGACATTATAGTCTTTTTCTGTAAAGTGTATAATTTTTAACTTCTGAACATTTAAAGAGCGTTGACAATCTTTGCACCGCATTTAAATCTTATAAACTGGATTTATTTGCATCTTATTTCAGACAGGACGTTGATTACTAAGCATGGTTTCGTCAGCACCGTAGTTCAGATTTCAGCCTACCCCTCATTTCTGCAGTTTCCGTAGTTATCTAAGTAATTTTTTTCCAAATGCCATAAAGCTTTCTTGAAGTCGGCCGTTTCGTTTTCCTTCCTTTTCCCTTTTAGTCCCTCTATATCTCAACACTAAGAAAATTCTTCCTTTCATTCTATTTAGGTCTTGGTATAGGCTACTACACCGATTTCATGTAAGAAATGACTTGATAGTCAGAATCTATTCGCTGCTATTAACTTTTTAGCAGTAAGAGAACTGATAATAACGAAAATATTCCGAAATACGTGGAATGTCGTGTAAAAAGGTAGAAGTGTAGAAACTGAAAGAAAAACCTGTCCACTTAGGTTTGCGGTGATGGAACCGTTGTTATCGTTGTTATTTTTAACCTCTGTTTACTAGACAAAAGACTGCGACTAAGGAATGTCATCATGCTACGTGTAAAATGTTGACTGCACGAGAGACAGTTTGGTGAAGTGGAAATTACTAACATCTTTAAAGTGTGTAGCAGACCAAACCTTACTTTAGCCAAGAGAAGAAATGTTAAAATGGTAGGTACGAAGAAATATTAGTTTAAAAATATAACTTTGCATAAGGTTACAGACTTGAAATCACGTTACTTTCTTACATATCATAAACCGTATTTGCTGCCTTACAAACGATTTCCAAGGACTAGCACATTTTCGGAAGCACTTATGCTTGTGTTAAATACTAAAATCGAGTACTCTATTTCAGCTTTCTGATGTTGTCAATAAATGAACGGAAATCAATTAGACATTTATTAATTCCACAGAAACATTCAAAACGTCGCTTAATGGTCTAAAACAAGGTATTACACTTCCAGGAATGTGAAAGAAATTGTTGTCTTGTAATGTTTGCGTTGTTAAGGCAGTTACGTTATACATTTTAAAAACCAGTAAAACGATTATGCAAATACGTTTCGGTTACTTTCTTCCAAGATTTAACACTTTACAATCATCTCAACGTGCAGACACAAAACAGCAGGTAGTGAAACTCAGTCACTTGAGATTATCTTTCTGCAATCTCAGTCAGTTGTACCTGCGAGCTTATAGGCAGTTTGTAAACAACGGAAGTGCAACACACAAATTTCTATCAGATCCATTGATCTTATCTGCTATTTCGTTAGCAAACGAAATGTGGCTACAATTATCGAAATAACTTGTAATATACATTTCTAGTTTTCTTCCAGTCCTTACATCTAGTTTACAAGAGTGCGATGACAGTCATGAGAGATTACGATACTCTTAGTTTCGTAATAACAAATTACATTTCGAAATTTTGTCAGTAGCTTTCTCGAAATGAACAGATTTTATGATATGGAATTTCTGAATCGCAGATTCGGTGATTTTAATTGTATACTGCACCTGGAATAGAAATTGCAATCTTGCATTTCGCCAATAACACACTTTGTGGAACACACAATACATCAACAAATATTACAACTTGGTACCGGTACGATACATTTCATCACATAATAAACAATGGAGCAAAATTCAATTACATTATGAAACACTGTGATACAAATTTAAGCTGCCGTTCCAGTGATTTTTATTCTGGTAATGCATGATAAACTGAAATGGCAGACTAGGCAGCTTTAATCTTGTTCTAGAATGTAAGTCTTAGGGCTTCAGGTGTCCTTTTTACAAAGATCTTGGAAAAATTTTACGACGCTTCTCGCCGGGCTCCAGTGCTCATGATGGCAGCAGATGAACAATGAAGAGTAGAATTGCTTTACTATTTTTTACGAGCTACAGAGTAAATGTTATTGCTGCTCGTTTCACTCACAGAAAAATTAACACTGTACCTGCTCTAAGGTTGACAGGTTCTTGTTTGAACCCTTGTCCGTTCAGAAAAAAATAATTTTCGTTTTAATTGAAGTTGTCACGAAAAAATATTTATTGGTCATCTGAGTTGGTGTCATTACCATTGGTGCCAACGTAACCACTGCAGCCCGGTGAGAAGCGTCGTACAATTTAACCTAGATGTTGCCCTAACAGTTCACTAATAATCTCTAATGCTAACTGCGAACATTTGCCCCCGCATTGTAAATGTTAATATGAAGCACTTGTACTAGTATTAGATCTTCCTTTTCCAATCTTATAATGTATGTTAATGAACGGTCATAAACCATCATCTAGTCTTTGAGAAGGAAAAAAGGAGCGTGCTTTCTGTTTTGTAACATACTTCATCCGATTCTACATTTTTTTATATATAATCGTGAGTATTTTTGTAAGAATTTCTTTTTTTCTTTCATTGTCAAATGGAATTCTCTCATGTAAACCTGAAACCACACAATGTAGTCTTTACGGAAGAAATGACTTTTATAAAATTAAACTTTCGATAAATTATGTCTTGTAACACTAAAATATTTGAGATATTACAATTTTAAATTATTTATTATTTGGTTAAAATGTCGCGAAGAATTGATGTTGGCAGCGGCGCGATGAATGACGGGAAGAGAAAGGAGCCAATCAGCAGTGGCGTTCAGACAGCCAATAAGACTGCATCTTTACGTTTTACGCTTTGTAAACAAATAAGCGTTTTGACGAAACTGCTTTCATGAGTAACGTATTGTTAAGTAACATATTCGTAGAAAACAACAGTATTGTTGAGATAATTCTTTCTTACGAGTAGTATACAGAATCGTGACACATTCGTTGAAAATACGTTAATCCCTTTTTTACGAATAAATTATTGTAAAATCGTGAGATATTCGTAGAAAGGGCTTCGTGTTTTTACCAGCTACAGTGTAAGCGAATTTGGAAGAAGTGTCTCGCGTCGAAGGCTCAGCGTCTTAAAGACGTCGGCCATTTATATATCGATTGAAAATTAGGGTTTAACGTCCCATCGACATCCTTGCCATTAGAAACGGAGTTCAGACTCTGACTGATTGTTGCTAAGAAAGAGAAAGGAAATGGGTCGTGTCCTTTGAAAAGAACCATCCCGGCATTTGCCTGGAATGAATTGGAAAATCGTGGAAAATCTAAATCAGGATGGCCCAAGGCGGATTTGAAGCGTCGCCCTCCAGAATGCAAGTCAAGTGTCTTACCACTGAACCACCTCGCAAGATATATCGAAGGAGTGAGAGGGCGAATTGAACTTTTTAAAATCTATACACAAATAAGAATTATAGATTGGATCTTCGTTGGAGAAGAAATAGCTGGAGAACAACATAAAGATCAGTACATCGAGAAACAGTTACCACGTCGGTGTAATATTTTTCTTTAATTTTCTAGTTTGAGTGGAAGTACTCTTTTAATTGGCAACGAATAAAATTTATTTCGGAATAAATGCGCTAAATTTTCGTTAAGTAAAACACTGTTAAACCAAGTAGTGACTGGTTCTCAATTTACTTTCCCGATTCATGATCTAGTAACAATGTGTACTCCCACGGAACTAGGACAATTTCGAAATTAAATTATGCCAGTATCGTCGCCACACGAATAATGGTATTTTCAATACAGGCATCAACGCAACATGTACAATGGTATTTTCCATACATGTATCATTCGTGTTTGGTGTGGACAGTTCCGTTTATATCAAGAGAGCTAAATCTAGCTCAGATAGTTATCCAAGAGACAACGATATTCTGTTACAAAATCCTATACAATGTGCGCTACGCTGGATTATTTTCCGAGTACGGTACCGGTATATCAAAGCAGCAGCTTTCCGAGAAAAGCTATTCTCTTCCTGACCCATTTACAGTAAGTGAATGTATGTCGCAGCGTATCACTAGATCATATTAGTTTCCTATTTCTAATTGTCATTTAATCCAATACCATAGAATTTTTCTCTAGTTGCAGCTCTATCGGTCACAACTTTTTATGTGTTGAAGCCATGTATGGGCGATTTTCTTTCAAATCATACAGACTAGAGGGACTCTATCACATTAATATTTCAGAGTTTGTTAAAAAATATATTTTGGACACCACTCAAAAATATTTTCAATTTCTGATGATTAATGGAAATGTTATAGACGTATCTAAATTAGAGTAATTTAGGAAAGTCTTAATAAAAGTGAAGATAATAAAAATCGCAATCAAAAACTGTAATAGATAATTTCTGACATTGTTGAAAAAAATCTTGTTCATAATACCATCAGACATGATTAACAGGCTTTTTAAAATCTTCAATTTTGAGAAATAATCTTAGAAAATTTGTAATGTTTTGCACACTTCAAAATTATGTTTCGAAAACAAATTCATACAGGATGTGAAGTGTCTTGATAAAATATTGAATTGTAAAGACTATTAACTGTCTGCAATGGCATTAATACTTGAACTTCTTAAACTATCAAAATATTTTTACATAAAAACGAAAAATTCTTAAATTTTTTGATTCCTTATAATTTATTTCTTCCAAGAAGCCCTCCTGAATATTTTAAAAATTGCTTGAGATATTGGTTGGTCATTGTACTTATGGAAGGCACAATCAGAAAGTGGAATCATTATTATGAAAAAGTGACACATTTTTAAGTGAAACCTAGATACTCTCAAAGGTCAAAAAATGTTTTGCTGAGTAACTTAAATATAATGGAAATGCGAAAATAATTATTTCCTTCATTAAAAAAATCTTTATATACATTTTTATGTTCCTGATGTTATTCAGAAAATTTTATTTTCTTCTGTCTAGACTTTACTTTTTTATGACATTCCATGAAATATAATTGCCTACACTGTAACAATAAAGACTGCACTGCTGAAAAAATTCAGTGATTTGGCTTTTTCATCTGCTTCTCATTGAACAAGTAACGCTCTATTTGCACAAGAACAACGATGATCCAGCAACAGCAGTAGCCTACTTGTGAAATGGGTATCATGGAGGGTACTGTTACATCTGTGTAGCTGTGGTTGCATGGTGCAGCACATATTAGGCTGCAGTCTCTGTAACAAAGTATGACTAATGAACGGTCTGTAGCATGGAAATCACGCATTTCCGGACGTAAGTTCATTAGGCCTTTTTAGTTGCGTATTTTGTACACGATGAAAAAAAAAAAAAAAAAAAAAAAAAACACCCTCTATATTATGACCTGCAAGGGATCAAAGACTGAATACTCTGGAACCCCGTCCTTGACATTCCTTGACAGCTGCCCAGTTTGAGGAAATAGCTGATTCTCGAGCATTATATGAACCGTTCATTTAAACTTTCCGCACTCTTCCAGTTAAGTAAGAATTATTTTTAAAAATATGTGATACTACTCTTGCTTACATTACCTTTTCAAGAATTTTGGCTCAAGCTGTCAGAAGTAAGATTAGGCGGCAGTAGTTGACATCAGGCGTATTTTCTTTTTTTAAGCCGCTTAACGATGGCCTATTTCATTCAATCATGGTGTGGGTTCCTGTAGTCATGTCCTAGTTCATGAACCACGGGCAACGTATGAGTGGCCAAGTAAGTGGTCCTGACAGTTGGGATACCAGTTACTTTGGAATAAGGTTGGGCATCTCGGACATATTCTGAGTCGTGGCCACCTTTGTGCTCAGACGGCAAAGACTACCAAATCCACCGGTTAGTCACTCAACCGTTAGGGGTAAAACCCAGTGGGGCCCTGGACAAGTGAGGCTAGCAACCTGCTTCCCAGGTACTTCAATATCATGCTGGCAACAATCAGAGCAAAATGCCTCGGACCTTTGGAGGTGATGGAGTCCCACCTCTAATTGATAGACCAGGGACTCCTCAAATACGACTTGGCAAACGATCTGGAATGAGATGGGGAGCTATAAATATCAATGGGTATTACACTGGGAAGAAGGTAGAGCTGGCGGAGGCTTCAAGTAAGATGGGGGTAGGTGTTTTAGCTGTTAGTGACGTTAGAGTAAGGGGAGAGAAAGAGGACGAAATCGGAGAATACAAGGTCTACCTGTCAGGAGTCAAAGTAGGAAGAGCACAGTGAGGTGTAGGATTTTACATCAGGAAAGAAATCGAACCCAGCATAATTGCAATAAGGTATGTAAATGAACGACTGATGTGGATAGATTTGGCCATCTCCAGCAAGAAAATTAGGATGGTGGCAGTGTATTTACCCTGTGAAGGGACAGATCAAGATGAGATGGACAGATTTTACAACGCACTTAGTGATGTAGTCGTTAGAATGAAGGATAAGGATAGTGTTTACTCATGGGTGATTTCAACGCTAGGATAGGAAATGGAACAGAAGGTTATGAAAAGGTTACGAGTAAGTTCGGAGAGGATATGGAGGCCAACAGGAACGGAAAACAGCTCTTCGTTTTCTGTTCCAGTATGGGCTTAGTTATCACAAACTCCTTCTTTAAGCATAAGAACACTCACCGCTATACGTGGGAAGGAAGGGGAACTAGATCTATCATTGACTATATAATAACAGACCAGGAATTCAGGAAGACAGTCAAGGACACACCTGTTTTCAGGGGCTTCTTTGATGATACTGATCATTATTTGATCTGCGGTGAAATTGGTTTTGTGAGGCCAAAAGAGCAGAAAGTCAGGTCCATGTGTAGAAGGATAAGAGTGGAGAAGCTTCAAGACAAGGAAATTAGGCACAAATACATAACAATGATCTCGGAAAGGTACCAGTTAGTTGAATGTAATGATTTACAGTCACTGGAAGAGGAATGGACAAGGTACAGAGACACACTACTGGAAGCAGCTAGAGAATGTTTTGGAACTGTAGTGTGTAAAGGCAGGAAGAAGCAGACAGCTTGGTGGAATGACACAGTCAAGGCAGCCTGTAAAAACAAAAAGAAGGCATTTCAAAAATGGCTCCGTACTAGAAATAAGGCAGACAGAGAAAGTTATGTTGAAAAAAGAAACAAAGACAAAGCCAGACTCCAAGCAAAAATCTTGGGAAGACTTTGGAAACAAGCTAGAAACTTTGGGTCAAGCCGCGGGAAAACCATTCTGGAGCGTAATTAGCAATCTTCGAAAGGGAGGGAAGAAGGAATTAACAAGTGTTTTGGACAGGTCAGGAAAGCTGCTAGTCAATCCTGTGGATGCCTTGAGCAGATGGAGGGAATATTTTGAAGAATTGCTCAATGTAGGTGAAACGTTCAATGATGTGTCAGATTTTCAGGTAGAAAGGGATAGGAACGACGATGGAAATAGGTTCTCATTTGAGGAAGTTGAGAAAATGGTCAGTAGATTACAGTGCAATAAAGCGGCTGGGGTGGATGAAATTAAGCCCGAGTCGTCAAATACAGTGGAATATCAGGTCTCAAATGGTTACACAGGATAACTGAAAAGGCGTGGGGATCAGGACAGGTTCCGTCTGACTGGACGAAAGTGGTAATCACATGGAAACAGAAAAGATTGCAACAACTATCGAGTTATCTTTTTAATTAGCGTTGTAGACAAAATATTCTCAGGTATTGTTGAAAGGAGAGTGCGAGTATTAATTGAGGACAAGTTAGATAAAAATAAGTGTGGGTTAGGCCTCTTAGAGGCTGTGAGGACCAGATCTTTAGCCTACGGCAGGTAATGGAAAAGTGCTATGAGTGGAACAGGGAATTGTATCTATATTTCATAGATCAGGAAAAGGCTTATGACCGTGTTTCTAGGAGGAAGATACTGTCAGTTCTTCAAGATTATGGTACAGGAGGAAACTTCTGCAGGCAATCAAAGGGCTTTACGTAGACTGTCAGGCAGCAGTTAGAGTAGATGGCAAATTAAGCTCATGGTTCAAGGTAGTTTCAGGGGTAAGACAAGGCTGTAACCTGTCACCACTGTTGTTCATACTATTCGTGGATCATATGTTGAAAACAGTCGATGGCAGGGCGAGATTAAAATAGATGAAAACAAAATAAGCAGTCTCGCAAATGCGGATGACTTAGTTGTAATGGCCGATTCGATTGAAAGGTTGCAAAGAAATATTTCAGAGCTCGATCAGAGGTGCAAGGATTATGGTATGAAGAACAGCATCTCCAAAACGAAAGTAATGTCTGTGGGAAAGAGATTCAAACAGAATGAGTGCCAAATAGGAGGAACAAAGTTAGAACAGGTAGACAGTTTCAAGCACCTGGGATGTATTTTCTCACAGGATGGCAACATAGCGAAAGAACTGTAATCTAGGTACAGCAAAGCTAATGCAGTGAGGGCTCAGCTAAGATCTACTCTCTTCTGCAAGAAGGAAGTCAGTACCAAGACTAAGTTAGCAGTGCACCGCTATATCTTTCGACCAACTTTGTTGTATGGGAGTGAAAGTTGGGTGGATACAGTTTACCTTATTCATAAGGTAGAGGTTATTGATATGGAAGTAGCAAGAATGATTGCAGGTACTAATAGATGGGAACAATTGCAGAAGGGTGTCCATAATGAGGAAATCAAAGAAAAAATGGGAATGAACACCATAGATGAAGCAGTTAGAGCGAACAGATTGAGATGGTGGGGTCATGTTACACGAATGGGAGAACCAAGGTTACCGAAGAGACTCATAAGCTCGGCAGCGGAGGGTAAGAGAAGTCGAGGTAGATCTTGAAGAAAGTACTTAGATTCGGTGCAGAATGATTTTGAAGTAAAAGGCATAACATCAGACGAGGCATCAATGTTAGCATTGAATAGGGGATCATGGAGGAATTTTATTAGAGGTACTATGCTCCAGACTGAACGCTGAAAGGCATAATATGTCTCTAATGATGATGATGATGATGAGAGAAAATACCATGCTTCATTTGATAGAGCACTGAAAGACCTAAGTTGTAACAAGGCCCCTGGTGTAGACGGCATTCCATCAGAGCAGCTACTGAAGTCTCTGGGAGAGCCATGACAAACTACTTCACCAGGTGTGTAAAACAGGCGAAATACCCTCAGACTTTAAGAAAACTGTAATAATCTCCATTTCAAAGAAAACAGGCGCAAACATGTGAAAATTACAGAACGATCAGTTTAATAATTCATGGTTGCAAATTTTAACATGAATTATTTACAGAAGGATGGAAAAGCTGGTAGAAGCCGACCTTGGAAAAAAAAATGTGTCATGTAATATTTTGTGTAATGTAATATCTTGTACAGACACCTTTTATTAACTTGAAACGTTCCACATCATACGAAGTGTCGTATTCATGACGTATGGAACAAGTATTAATCTAATCAGTTTGGATTCAGGAGAAATGTAGGAACACGGAAGGCAATACTCACTTTGCCGCTTATCTTAGAAGATGAAGGAAAGGCAAACCTACATTTCTAGATTTGAAGGGAGCTACTGACAATGTTGATTGGAATACACTCTTTCAAATTCTGAAGCAAGCAAGACTAAAATATAGGGAACGGAAGGTTATTTGCAACTTATACAAAAACCAGACAGCTGTTTTTAGAATCGAAGCACTTAAAAAGGAAGCATTGGTTGGAAAGGCAGTAAAACAGGGTTATAGCCTTTCTCCAACGTTATTCAGCTTGTATATTAAGCAAACTGTCAAGCAAGGAGAAATTTGGAAGAAATAAAAACATTGTTTTGGTGATGACACTTTTATTCTGCCAGTCTCTTGAAATGAGGTTATAAGATGAATATTAGCAAGAGAAAAACAACGATTATCGAATGTAGTCTAAAAAATCAGGCTATGCTGAAGGAATTAGATTAGGTAATGAGACAATAAGAAAAGTAGACGAGTTTATTATTTGGGTAGCAAAATAACTTGTGATGGCCGTATTGAAGAGGCTATAAAATGCAGAATGACTCTGGGAAGAAAAGCATTACTGAAGAAACAAAATTTGTTGACAACTACTATTAATGTAAATGCTAGGAGGTCCTTTCTGAAAGCATTTGTCTACAATGTGGCATATTATAGGAGTGAAACGTGGACGATAAGGAGTTCAGAAAGAAAGATGATAGAAGTATTTGAAATGTGGTGCTACTGACTAATTCTGAAGATTAGGTGGGTAGACCGCGCAACTAATGAGGAGGTGTTCAACAGAATTAGGGAGAAAAGGAGTTCTGGCATATCCTGACTAAGAGAAGGGATAGGTTGGTGGGACACTTCCTGAGGCATCAAGGAATCGTCAGCTTAGCATTAGTAGGAAGTGTGTGTGTGTGTGGGGGGGGGGGGGGGTAATAATCGTAGAGGGAGACCGAAGGACGAATACAGTAAGCAGAGTCAAAAGAATGTAGGTTGCCGTTCTTATTCTAAGATGAAGAGAGTTGTACAAGACTGGGTAGCGTGGGCAGCTGCATCAAAGAAAGATGATACACGCATTTGAAATGTTGTGCTACAGACTAATTCTGAAGATTAGGTGGGTAGATCGCGTAACTAATGAGGAGGTGCTGAACAGAGCTGGGGAGAAAAGAAATTTCTGTCACATCTTTACTAACAAGGCATAGGTTGGTAGGACACATTCTGAGACATTAAGGAATCGTCAATTTAGCACTGGAGGGAAGTTTGTGGGGTAAATTTAGCACAGGGATGCTGCGAGTTGGAATAAGTAAGATGATTTAGAAGGATGTAATTTGCCGTTCTTATTCAGAAATGAAGTGGCGTGCACATGATAGGAAAGCGTCGACAGCTGCATCAAACCAAAATCAGGACTGAAGTTGGACCAACAGCAACAATGACGCATTTATATCCTCCTTTCAAAGCAATGTCCATTCCTCTCAATTGCTCTTCCAGATCTTTTTCTGTCGCTGAGAAATGTACCGTCATCGTCAAACCGCAAGGTCTTTAATTCTTCTCCCTGAAAGAAACGTAAATCCTTCTCTATATTGCTCCTTCCTCTCCTGGGAAGCAATGTTCGGCTTGCCTTAAAAATTAGTTGCACAGTATGTAAATATATTTCAATTTTTGTAGTTTCATGCGTTAATGGCTGGGTGTCAGATTTTGTCCAGATACCATAAACAATAGCGCGGAATCTTTAGGATCGTCCATATATTACTCAGCTCCAATGCGATTATTCTACCAGATAAAGATAGATAACAGTACGAGATAAAATTCATATCTGAAAAAACTGCATATTACAGAAATGTAATGTTTCATTATGTAATAGTAACTGTATACATTGAATCTAAAGAAAGTAACACTTCATATGGATTTTCATTAATTGATGTTTTCAGCCAAGACTAAAAGAACTGACGGCAGAAGATGATTCCCTAGATCCTTGTTCACCCGCTACGGACGAAGACGCGTCACGTCAGTTTCAAGCTTTCAAGAAGACAGAATACGACTCACTCCATCTTTCTCCAGGGAAATCGGTGCTCAAAGTACTCTGGGAAAGAGTGAGTGCTGAAATCGCCCAAAGAAGTGGACACCCAATACAGGTACGGCAGATACAGAGTTTTTCGGTAGTAAATAAGACATTTTACTCAATCATTGTGCTGCACGAATTGCCACATGTATACAGAGCGTTTGTGCGTAGGCTTCCTTGCAGTTAAAGCCTCCCGCCCCTCCACTTCTTAGTATCACTGCTCGAGTGTTTAGTAGTAAATGTCAGTTGTTCGGTGGAAATTGTTCCTTAAGAGTGCACTTATTTCTTAGTAGTTCAAGCAGCGTATTATCTAATGTTCCAGGTGGGAGTATTTCATATTTCACTACTTCTCTCAAATCCTCTCTGCATGATTTTAAACCAAATAGGTCAGCACTGTAACTGTTGCCAACACCAGTGTCATGAAAAAAATAAGTCTTGTACGGACGTAGGCTTTCCCGGTCATTATTATTAACTTTAAAATTCTTCTGAACTATTTGCTTTAACTGCAAGGAAGCCTACGCTCAAACGCTCTGTATACATGTGGCAATTCGTGCAGCACAATGATTGAGTAAAATGTTATTAAACACCGGCGTAGTGCTCGTCGAGCTGTCTTCGGGAGGCGTTACAGACGTATTCGTAATATAATCAAATATGGCATTTCATAAGTCAACAGCAATACATAATACGCGTATCTCCAGCTACGTAGCATCTCTGCGTAACACCTCGCCTTGCTCATTAGCACTACATTTCACCACAAGTCACGTGCTCTGTCCTGGCAAATAGAAGATGGCACAGAAAACATAGCTCATCAGAAGTCTTATCTTGAGTTAGAATACGTATTATGTAATCGACTCATGGCTCCAAACTGCTGTGGTCATCAGTCCCCAGACCTACAAAGTACTTAAACTAACTTACACTAAGGACAGCACATACACCCATTCCCGGGTGAGGATGCCCTCCTCTGGCGAGAACGGCCGCCTAGTCCATAGCATGACGCCTTAGAACTCGCGGCCCATCTGCGCGGCGACATCATTTGAACGCGTAGCTCGAGATACTCTACGTCAGCCTGAAATGGCCTACGTCCTATGGGACATGGTCAGAAAGTATTAGAAAAGCTGTAGGAGCGGCCGGCTTTTAAATATGATGAAGATGCATTGCCTAATTTTATCTACGATATTGCATTTCTCGTCAAGCCACTCCTGCTTAACCATTCTGAACTTCCCTGTGAACCTCATTCATAAGACGTCTGTACTCCCTTTTGCCTGCTTCACTTGATGCATTTTTACATTTTCTCCTTTCTACATGGATACTTTGCAAATGAAAATGTTCAAATATTTGCAATTCTATGGGACTTAACTGCTTGGTTATTAGTCCCTAGCTTACAAACTACTTAAACTAAGTTAAAATAATCTAAGGACAACACACACATCCATGCCCGAGGGGGAATTCGAACCTCCGTCGTGGAAGACCACGCGATCCGCAACGTGGCGCCCCAGACCACTCGGCTACTCTCGCGCCGCTCTCTGCAAATCACATTGAAGTGCATGACAGAGAGTTCATCGAACCACTTTTATGCTATTTCTCTATAGTTACACTCTCTAATATCTTGCGGGAAAAAGAAACACCTAAATCTTTCTGTTTTCGTGCCGGCCGCGGTGGCCGAGGTGACTGAGGCGCTTCAGTCACGGTCAGCTCGGCCACTACGGTCGGGGGTTCGAATCCTCCCTCGGGCATGGATATTTGTGCCGTCCTAGTTCCTAAGTAGTTTGTAAGTTTAGGGACTGATGACCCCGTAGTTAAGTCCCGTAAGCTTAACAAACATTTGAACATTTCTGTTTTCGTTCTGATTTCTCTTATTTTATTATGACGATCATATCTCCCTATGTAGGTGGGTGCTAACAATATATGTTTGCATTCTTAAGTGAAAGTTGGTGAAAGAAATTTCGCAAATAGATCTCGCCGCAACAAATCATCCCTTTCTTTTAATGATTTGCACCCCAACTTGTGCATCATTTCCGCGACACTATCCCCGTATATCGCGATAATACAAAACGAGCTGGCCTTCTCTGAATTTTTTCTAAATCGTCCGCCAGTCCCACCTGGTGTGGATCCCACAATGCGCAGCAATACTACAAAATAGGACGCACAAGTGTAGTGCATGCAGTTTGTTTAATAGAACTGTTGTATCTTCTAAGGTCCTGACAATGAAACGTAGTCTTTGGTTCGCCCAGTCCTGTAATATTTTCTGTGGGTTCTTTCCAATTTTAGTTGTTCGTAATTCTTACTCCTAGGTATTTAGTTGAATTTACGGCCTCAAGGTTTAAAGTTTAATGTACCTCTTTTAGGGGTCATATGGATGACCTCACACTTATCATTAATTCGGGTCAATTGCTAATTTTTGCACCATATATGTATCTTGTCTAAATCGTTTTGCAGTTGCTTTTGATCTTCTGGTGACTTTACTAACCGATAAATGACATCATCATCCGTGAACAGTCAAAGAGAGCTACTCAGATTGTCTCCTAAATCGTTTATAAAAATAAGGGACAGGAGGAGCCCTATAACACTTCCCTGGGGAACCCCAGATATCACTTCTGTTCTACTCGATGACTTACCGTCAATTACAACGTACTGTGTCCTTTCATCAATTAAGTTCAGTATCTCCTGTGTTACACAAGGATTTCTGTTAGGATAACTTCTGCCTATATAATCCTCTGGGACCTTCACTACTCTATCTCTCAGAGCTGCCTATTCTTCTTCTAGGGTAAGGTCGGCCGAATCGGGTCGGGAGATGAATCGGGTAAATTTTAGAAATTCCCGCCTAATCGCAATGTACGAAGTAGTATGGGAAGTGCTGCAACACAGCAGTGACTGTTAGAACTCTGTGTATGAGTTGGAAAGTGATAGACATTGTCTGGCGTGTTTGTTATTGTGTAAAAATTTGCGGAAGATTGTGCTTTTTGCGGTAAGTTCTTAAAATTTTCCCCTTTGTAAAACAGCGTTGGATTCAAATTTAAATATCTCTGGTAATTCGTTTAGTAATTTGTTAAGTATTCGTTTATAAATAAGGTAATATAATGGAGAAAAGGTTATGGTGTTACCGGCGCGTGGATATGCTTGTGCAGGCCTGCCAATGTAGGGAAAAATAATTTGCATTTCCGCCGAATTGGATCAATGAAATCTGGGTGAAAAGGGTCATTGCTTTTATTTCAATTAACTGCAGTTATTATATTGTTTCATTATGTATTATTTCGTTTTCAGTTTTTTTATTGCAGATGGGGAAATATAAAAGAAAAACCGTTACTTTGTGGAGCGAGGATGACATGCGAAATGCAATTAAAGCTTACCGGGAGGGTAGAAGTCAACACCATGCAGCGGAATTGTTTGGGGTACCGCATTACTGTCTACAATGGCGACTGCGAAGTGGAAAGAATTATCCAGCAAAAGGTTGTCAAACAATATATAATAAGGGACAAGAAACAGAACTTGTTTCAAGAATCCTGAGGTTATGTGCATATGGCTTCCCGTTGGATTCAGATACTGTCAGAAGGGCTGCCTACGAGGTCGCAGAATGCAACAGAATAAAGCATTCATTTCCTGACACCAAAAAATGGGAGGTAAGGAGTGGCTAAAATTGTTCATGGAACGAAACCAAAATTTGCCTTTGAGAAAAGCGGAAGGGCTTTCCCCAGCCAGATGCAATGGTTTGAATAAAGAGGATGTGGGTCACTTCTTTTCCTTTTTATGAAAAACTAGGAAAGATCTTGATTTACTGAATAAGCCTCAGCTAATTTATAATGCTGATGAATCAGGTTGTCCAATGAACAACAAGCCAACAATAAAAGTCTTTACTGAAAAAGGGAGCAAAGTTGTTTTTGCACAGACTTTCGTAGAAAGAGGAGAGCTTGTCGCAATTTAAGCTTGTGCTAATGTCACAGGGAACTTTATCCCTCCTATGGTCATATTTAAAGGTAACAGATTTTTACCTGAATTTTGCGACGGTTTTTCAAACGGTTCCCTGGTAACAATGACAGATTATTGATGGATTAACGAAGAAGAATTTCTAAGTTTCGGGATTGCAGCCGGATTCCGTCGACTTCTTGCCACGATATTTCGGCTGACAACCGTTCAGCCATCTTCAGGTGAGTGCGTTCCACTGGAGATTGTTCACGCTCACGCTTCTCTTGACGGACCTCGACCTTGGTCCGATGGGTTGCAGTCTAAGCATTAACTGCTGTTCCTGCGGTACCTGAAACATATGAAAAACAAATTAGTGGCCTGACTGGAGGAAGGGTCTTAGTGTGTCAGCTGAAAATGTTTCCTCTGAGATGATATTAAAGAAATCACCGGGTCCCAAGCCTTGTCCAGATGAAAGCCGCCGTCACGATTAATAAGATCTTGGGCTAAACGTTTTTACACCTTATGCAATACTGACGCGTTCCGATAGATGGCGGGTATGCAGTTTCAACTTCGCGTAGACACCCGCGCGCCGCTTGTCAACTGTTTTTGACAGAGGGCGGTATATTCAAAAGAGGGCGCGCTTGTGACGATCACCGATGCGCATGCGCCTACGCGCCAATTTTTGCTATATAGGCGTCGTCAGGAACTAACAATCTCCAGTGGAACGCACTCACCTGAAGATGGCTGAACGGTTGTCAGCCGAAATATCGTGGCAAGAAGTCGACGGAATCCGGCTGCAATCCCGAAACTTTATGGAATATTCCGTACGTCGGGAAAACTTCAAGAATCACAAGAATTTCTGAAATTGCTGAAACATTTTTAGTCACACCGGGTTCCTGGGCACTCCGTTTTAATTGTGGATGGTCATGCATCTCTCAAAACTTTAGAAGCGCTCCAGTTTTGTGAAGAAAATAAGATAAGTATGATATGCTTACCGAGTCACACGACTCACCCCCTGCAGCCACTAGACAGGTCATTTTTAAACCACTAAAATCATATTACACTATTAATGTAAATGCTAGGAGGTCCTTTCTGAAAGCATTTGTCTACAATGTGGCATATTATAGGAGTGAAACGTGGACGATAAGGAGTTCAGAAAGAAAGATGATAGAAGTATTTGAAATGTGGTGCTACTGACTAATTCTGAAGATTAGGTGGGTAGACCGCGCAACTAATGAGGAGGTGTTCAACAGAATTAGGGAGAAAAGGAGTTCTGGCATATCCTGACTAAGAGAAGGGATAGGTTGGTGGGACACTTCCTGAGGCATCAAGGAATCGTCAGCTTAGCATTAGTAGGAAGTGTGTGTGTGTGGGGGGGGGGGGGCGGGGGTAATAATAGTAGAGGGAGACCGAAGGACGAATACAGTAAGCAGAGTCAAAAGAATGTAGGTTGCCGTTCTTATTCTAAGATGAAGAGAGTTGTACAAGACTGGGTAGCGTGGGCAGCTGCATCAAAGAAAGATGATACAAGCATTTGAAATGTTGTGCTACAGACTAATTCTGAAGATTAGGTGGGTAGATCGCGTAACTAATGAGGAGGTGCTGAACAGAGCTGGGGAGAAAAGAAATTTCTGTCACATCTTTACTAACAAGGCATAGGTTGATATGAACGTTTTTCGTAACACAAAAGGAACAAGGAAGATCAACAAGCTCACATTTGGAAACATTTTCAAGATTGCATGTATGAGAGCAACAACACCAGCGATTGCAGAAAGTGGATTTCGTTCAACTGGCGTTTTTCCGTCGAATGAAAACGCGGTCGCTGAACACGATAATTTTACCGGCTAGCATATCGTCCAGCCAAGAAACACATCTAAGGAAACTGAACTTGAGTCTTTGTCTGTTTCTGTTAACCCTAGTCCAGGTCATGGCAGGCCAAACAGTGACACGACAAAGTCTTCTGCTTCATTCCACGACTTGTTGCCGTCTCCAAAGAAGACTACAACAAAATAATATACCAGAAATCAGAAAGCACTACTTCTTACATCCCCAGAAAAAATAAATGCAACAAAAAGTAGATTGGAAAAGAAAAGAAACATGTCATCCCTGCGCAAAAGTTTGAAGAAATGCCAGGTTAAAAACAGAGAAGACCTACAGAATGAATCATCAGCGTCAAGTTCATAAGAATCCTCCGAAGAAACACATGACGATGACACATCTTGTGAACTTTGCAACATTAAATAGAGTGATCCAAAATCGGCGAAACTTGGTGATTGGATTCTATGTCAATGAAATGTCAGGGAATGGTACCATGAGAATTGTGTTGGTGCAGTAGGGAAAAAGAGATTTATTTGTGGAAAATGTGTTGCTATTTAAAAGTGATGCATACAATTTTGTACTGACCCTATTCGCCGAATTGATGACCTGATTCCCCTTACTTGAAGAAGGCGAATAGGATCATACAGTTCAGATTTCAGATTTATTTTCTGAAACTATGAACAATATTTAGGAAGTGTTATATATTTGAATTTGTAAACAAAAGAACATAGATTTTATGGATATACAATGAAAATTTGTTCGTGTATAGATTTGTCTTTTATTTCGATTTTAACAAATTTTGGCTCGATTCAGCCGACCTTACCCTACTGTATTACTTTTACCCCGTTTCAGACAATCCTTGGCCAATTCCCCCCTCTAAAACTCTCAACCCCCTCTGGTTCCTTCAGTTTGTTCAGATTCCATCTCCTTAACTTTCTACCTTTTTGCAGTCTGTTTTAATTTTAATCCACAATTCATAATCAGTAACTTATGGTCAGAATCTTTGCGAACAAAATGTTACTACAAAAACATTACATGACAAAATTACACACACGGTAAGAAAATGTGACACATAATTTAAATGGCAGAAAAGAAACACAAAAAAGTCCTAGCAAAGATTTCTGTTAAGGGTATGAATGACAATGACAACTACTTCTAAAAAAATTCATTTAATAAACGTAGCTGAATGAATATAGTGATTGTAAGGTTAAAAAGATGAAAAGAAACTAGTCATGAAAGGTGAGTTTACTGAGAGTGATGAAGAACCTGTGTGAATTAACCGCTCCAATTCGCTGGAGCTGCTGATTGCAGTGGCTACAACAAGCAGACGAGATGGCTGCTTAGGTGTGCATGGAAAAATGGTGCTACCAGTACAGTGATCCGTTTCAGAATAGAGCTGCTACTACTAGTTCTTTCGGTAGAATTCGAGTGATACTTCTACGGTATAAGCGACTCATTGCGCAATGATCCGCTCTATAATGCTCGTTCACCAATGGTAGCAGTTAGTGTAACTTTGACCATTGCGCGGATTTCCTCCCTTTACCGATCCAATTAATTTCTTATGTTAGGTTCTACGAATTTTGGCTTGTTGACTTATGTCACAAAGTCACTGATTTTCTTAGCCAATGAGGAAAAATAGTATAGTGTGGAAAAATACCGTAAAAACGTGTTGGTTTGTGAAGCATCATTGAACTTTCTGAGAATGAGAAGTTGTGCCTCCCCCCTCCCTCTTTCTATCTCTCTCCCTCCATTCCCTTCCCTCTCTCACTTTCTCTCTATCTATCTTGGTACCAATTTCGAACGGCGGGTACTTTGCCAAAAGAAACGACGTTAGTCTGAAATTTTTTCTAAGTTCCCACTGGGAGAAATATCACCGCTGTTAAACTGCGATCCTGTTGCCATTTCCGAGAGTTGTCTGAGAGTACGGTCCCTGGTCCTGCTTGTGGCTTTCAGTGGCGTCTTCTCACAGTGTGTAGGTCGTGCGCCAACACCTGATTAAAACGAGAAAAATAGGATATTATTATTTAGGAAAGGAAACCTACCTTTTTAGTACTTGTGGATTTGGAGAAAGATTTTGACAATGTTGATTGGAATACACTTCTTCAGATTCCGAAGGTAGCAGGGGTAAAATCTAGGCAACGAAGTGTTACATTCAACAAGACCAGACAGAGATTATTAGATTCCAAGGGCATGAAAGGGTCACAGTGGTTGGGAAGGGAGTAAAACAGTGCTGTAACCTTTACCCAATACTGTTCAATCAGTACATTGAGCAAGCTGTGAAGAAATTCAAGGAGAAATCTGGAGAGGGAATTAGAGCCCAGGGAGAGGAAATAAAAACCCCACTGTTTGCTGACGACGTAGTAACTCTCTCAGACGGCAAAAGACCAGGAAGAGCATTTAAGCGGAATGGAAGATATAAGATGAACATCAACAAGAGAAAAACAAAGATAATGGGGTGTAGTGTCAGAAAATCAGGTGCTGCTGAAGGAATTAGATTAGGTAATGAGACAATAGCATAAAAGTGTTGAATGAGTTTTGTTACTTGGGTAGCAAGATAACTTTTGATATGGCCGAAGTAAAGAAGATATAAAATGCAGGATGGCTATGGGAAGAAAAGCGTTTCTGAAGAAGCGAAATTTGTTGACTTCCAATATTAGTTTAAATGTTAGGAAGTCATTTCTGAAAGCATTTGTCTGGAGTGTAGCATTGTATGGGAGTGAAACGTGGATGATAAGGAGTTCAGATAAAAAGAAGATAGAAGCTTTTGAAATCTGGTGCTACAGGCGAATGATGAAACTGAGATGGGTAGATCACGTAACTAATGAGGAGGTGCTTAACCTAATCGGGGAGAAAAGGAGTTTCTGGCATATACTGACTAAGAGGAGCGATAGATTGGTTGGACACATTCTGAGACATCAAGGAATTGTCAACTTAGCATTAGAAGGAAGCGTGTGGGGTAAAAATCGCAGAGGGAGACCGAGGGACGAATATAGTAAGCAGATTCAAAAAGGACGTAGGTTGCCAAACGTATTCTTAGACGAAGATACTTGTGCAGGACAGGATAGCGTGGAGAGCTGCATCAAACCAGTCTGCGAACTGAAGACCACAACAGCAATAACATCATCTACTGGGTGTAAATACAAAAAATACTACAGCCAATATTATGTCTTGAGGAAGCACAGTTGCCAACATACCTGTATATCAGCGATGTTCCTGTGGTCAATGGTATTGCTGACGCGGTACCATACGACCTGAGGCGACTTTCTCGTAGCTGCGTCAAACCAGTCTTCGGACTGAAGACCACAACAACAACTACAACAACTAGATCTGTACCTAACGCCTGATCAAAAGCGCTCACTGAGAAGTGGCCATGACATGCAGCCAATAAATTCTAAAAAAAAACTCGGATTTATTTTTTAAAGTAGCTGTGTACCGCAAACGATGATGCTAACCTACATACTGCAACATCAGAAAAATTTATAGCTACCAAATCTCGCATATTTCGAAGTCCTATGTCAAAGTATAGTCGATGATAGATGATTCATTCTAATAATAACAGTTGACACAGCGAAATTTAGTAGACCCTCTAGAGGCCAAAACATTTATCATCTCGGATTAGTATTACACAAACAAAAACGTTTAAAGACGAAAGTAGTGCACCATAGGCCTCACAAACATCAGCACACAGTGCACGAAAATGAGACATCGATCATAATATTTCTATGCATTAGCATGCAAACGCAATCTAGTCCTTAAGACCGCAAACGTTCCAGAGTTCGCTAGATTTATGGACACACCAGACTATTTTCGGTGTTCCTATTAACCTCGCAAAACGCAGCACAAGAACTGCTCTCTAAGAAATGGACGGGAGTGACACACAGTACAGGGTCGCACTTTGTAAATATTGGCTATCCTCATTTCAAATCTAGTCCATAAGTGTATATTACAACCTTCAGTCTGGTAATGCCAAACATAGAGATTCCGCAAACGTCTGTTATAAAATAGATAACGTGACTACCGGTAATTTAATTGGCACCAGAACTCGTGACTCAACAAATAAATGTATTCGTAGGCAATCAATTCCAGCTGCCCTATACAGCCTCCCTCTAAGCGAAAGTCATGTGGATACTAAGTACTTGCATATACCCAGTTAGTTAAAAAAATCCCAACGAAATGGTGTAGGATGCCCAAATATAGGAGATGAAAGTCACATACACGAATATGGAAATGATATCTCCTAGTTTAACATCGACTTGCCCCATTTTATAAGATACAGCCAAATGATTTCCTACAGATGTTGTCCAGTGTCTCCTAGCCGAGTTTCTCCAGTATTCTGAGTGCTTTCACAACGCCGTAGCCAGGTAGGGGAGATGGTAACTTAGCCTTATCTCCATGGCTAACAATGACGAAATTGTCGAATTTACTACGCATGTACACGTTAAAAGAGCAGAAATAATTCACCATCGCACACCACACGTAAATTAAACACCACTAACACACGATCAAACAGGCAATACTTCGTAACGTACACAGCGCAAAGTTTTAAGAACATAATCCTAAATCGTTAGAAATATTGGTAATTAGTAGAATTTCATAATTAAACAGTATGAAGTTCACTACAAATATTGACCATGCCAATGCACCCAATGTTACACAATTTTAATCTTATTATCATTGTAAAGATAGATACGAAGCCAACACTGACAACAGTAGTACAGGTTTATATGCCAACTAGCTCTACCGATGATGAGGAGATCGAAGAAATATATGAGGAGCTAAAGGAAATTATTCAGACAGTTAAGGGAGAGGAAAACTTAATTGTGATGGGAGACTGGAATTCGGTAGTAGGAAAAGGAAGAGAAGGAAAAATAGTAGGCGAATATGGACTGGGCAGAAGGAATGAAAGAGGAAGTCGCCTGGTAGAATTTTGCACGGAACATGATTTAATCGTAACAAACACCTGGTTTAAGAATCACAAAAGAAGGTTGTATACATGGAAGAGACCAGGGGACACCGGAAGGTATCAGATAGATTTTATAATGGTAAGACATAGATTCCGGAACCAGGTTATAAACTGCAAGACGTACGCAGGGGCAGATATAGACTCTGACCATAACTTATTAGTCATGAACTGTAGACTGAAACTGAAAAAAAAAAACTGCAGAAAGGTAGGAAAATAAGGGGATGGGACTTAGATAAATTGAAGGAAAGTGAAGTTCTGGAGAATTTCAGAGAGATCTTTAGGCAACAATTGACAGTAATGAGGGGAAATAAAATAGTAGAAGAGGAATGAGTAGCATTAAGAGATGAAATAGTGAATGCAGCAGAGGACAAAATAGGTACAAAGGCAGGACCTACAAAAAATCCTTGGATATCACAGGAAATACTAGATTTAATTGATGAAAGGAGAAAATATAAAAATGCAGTAAATGAAACAGGCAAAATGGAGTACAGACGACTAAAAAATGAGATTGACAGGAAGTGCAAAATGGCTAAGCAGGAGTGGCTAGAAGCCAAATGCAAATCTGTAGAAGAATGTATAAGAAGGGGAAAAGTAGATACCACCTACAGGAAAATAAAAGAGACATTTAGGGACAAGAAAAGCAACTCTACGAATATCAAGAACTCAGATGGGAAACCAGTTCTCAGCAAAGAAGGGAAAGCTGAAAGGTGGAAAGAGTACATAGAACAGCTCTACAAAGGAAATGAACTTAGAGACGATGTTGTAGCAAGGGACGAGAAAGTAGATCAAGATGAAATAGGAGATGCTATACAGAGAGATGAATTTGACAGAGCCTTGAAAGACCTAGGTCGGAACAAGGCCCCAGGAGTAGATGACATACCCTCAGAGCTACTAAAGTCTCTGGGAGAGCCAGCCATGACAACACTATTTGAACTGGTGTGTAGGATTTATGAGACAGGCGAAACACCCTCAGACTTTAAGAAAAATGTAATAATCTCCATTCTAAAGAAAGCAGGCGCAGACAGGTGTGAAAATTACAGAACCATCAGTTTGATAAGTCATGGTTGCATGGTTGCTGACCTCGGGGAAGATCAGTTTGGATTCAGGAGGAACGTAGGAACCCGGGAGGCAATACTCACTTTACGTCTTATCTTAGAAGATAGATTAAGGAAAGGCAAACCTACATTTTTAGCTTTTGTAGATTTGTAGAAAGAATTTGACATTGTTGACTGGAATACACTATTTCAAATTCTGAAGTCAGCAGGGGTAAAATATAGGGAAAGGAGAGTTATTTGTAACTTGTAAAAAAGCCAGACCGCAGTTATTAGACTCGAAGGGCATGAAAGGGAAGCATCAGTTGGGAAGGGAGTAAGACAGGGTTATAGCCTTTTTCCGATGTTATTCAATTTTTACATCGAGCAGGCGGTGAAGGAAAGCAAGGAAAAATTTGGAATAGGGATTAAAGTACAGGGGGAAGAAATAAAAACATTGCGTTTTGCTGATGACATTGTAATTCTGTCAGAGACAACAAAGGACCTGGAAGAGCAGTTGAATGGAATGGACAGTGTGTTGAAGAGAGCGTATAAAATGAACATTAACAAGAGCAAAACAAAAATAATGGAATGCGGTCTTAGAAAATCAGGCGATGCTGAAGGAATTAGATTAGGTAACGAAACAATGAAGTTGGTAAATGAGTTTTGTTACTTGGGTAGTAAAATAACATGTGATGGTCGCAGTACAGAGGATATAAAATGCAGAATGGCAATGGTAAGAAAAGCAATTTTGAAACAGAGAAATTTGCTAACATCGAATATTAATTTAAGGGTAAGGAAGTCTTTTCTGAAGGCATTTGTGTGGAGTGTTGCTTTGTACGGGAGTGAAACATGGACGATAAGCAGTGCGGACAGGAAGAGAATAGAGGCTTTTGAAATGTGGTGTTACAGAAGAATGCTGAAGATTAGGTGGGTCGATCGCATAACCATTGGAGAAGTACTGAACAGAATTGGTGAGAAAAGGAATTTTTGGCATACCCTGGCTAAAAGAAGGGATCGCTTGGTAGGACACATTCTTCGACATCGAGAAATCGTAAATTTAGCATTGGAGGGAAGTGTGTGGGGTAAAAATCGCAGAGGGAGACCAAAAGACGCGTATAATAAGCAGATTCAAGTGGATGTGGGTTGCCGTTCTTATGAGGATATGAAAAGGCTTGCTCAGGATAGAGAAGGGCGGAGAGCTGCATCAAACCAGTCTCCGGACTGAAGACCATAACAACATAATTACGGTAGCAATGTATGTACGCAGTTGGGTGACAACATTTATAGTTAGGCCATAGGTAGAAATTCTTCACGTTGAGATTTGCAGTGCACAGCGCGAAATAAAATATTCTGATACTACTTGCATTTGAAGTAATACGATGCAGTTAGGAACCATTGAGGCCCTCACTACAAAATAGCCTGTTGACAAATAAACAATTTCATACGGAATATGTCTGTGGTACAAGCTAAAACTTACGTATACAACAAATCTTAAACAAACGAATATGGTTAAATTTAAACTAAGCGTAATACACAGATGAGTGAGGGGTCATTTGAATTTTCTTGTAAAAATACATTAGCTGATATAGTCACATCTGGCGTAGTATGTTAATTGACACTGAAAACATAATTTCATTATATGAAAAGTAATAAATTACCAATGAATACAAGACAGTTACACAACTAGCAAGGCAATGTTTGTTTATGTTGTTGTTGTTGTGGTCTTCAGTCCGGAGACTGGTTTGATGCAGCTTTCCACCCTACTCTATCCTGAGCAAGCCTCTTCATCTTCACATAAGAACGGCAACCTACATCTGTCTGAATCTGCTTACTGTATCCATCTCTTGGTCTTCCTTTGCGGTTTTTACTCCACACACTTCCCTCCAACGCTAAATTTACAATCCCTTGATGTCTAAGAATGTGCCCTACCAATCTATCCCTTCTTTTAGTCAAGGTATGCCAGAAATTCCTTTTCTCCCCAATTCTGTTCAGTACCTCCTCATTAGTTACGCGATCCACCCACCTAATCTTCAGCATTCTTCTGTAGCACCACATTTCAAAAGCCTCAATCCTCTTCCTATCCGCATTGTTTATCGTCCATGTTTCACTCCCATACAAGGCAACACTCCATACAAATGCCTTTAGAAAGGACTTCCTTAGGCTTAAATCAATATTCGATGTTAACAAATTTCTCTTTCTCAAGAACGCTTTTCTACCCATTGCCATTCTGCATTTTATATCCTCTGTACTGCGACCATCATTTGATATTTTACTGCCCAAGTAACAGAACTCATCTACCTCCTTTATTGCTTCGTTACCTAATCTAATTACTTCAGCATCACCTGATTTTCTTAGACTGCATTCCATTACCCTAGTTTTGCTCTTGTTAATGTTCATCTTATATGCACCTTTCAGCACACTGTCCGTTCCGTTCAACTGCTCTTCCAGGTCCTTTGCAGTCTCTGCCAGAATTACTATGTCGTCGGCAAAACGTAATGTTTTTAATTCTTCCCCCTGAACTTTAATTCCTTCACCAAATTTCTCCTTGCTTTCCTTTATAGCTTGCTCAATGTACAAATTGAATAACATTGGAGAAAGACTACAACCCTGTCTTACTCCCTTTCCAACCACAGCATCCCTTTCATGCCCTTCAACTCTGACCACCACTGTCTGGTTTTTGTACAAGTTGTAAATAACCTTACGCTCCCTATATTTTACTCCTGCTTGCTTCAGAACTTGAAAGAGTTTATTCCAATCAACATTGTCAAAAGCCTTCTCCAAATCTACAAAAGCTAGAAATGTAGGTTTGCCTTTTCTTAATCTATCTTCTAGGATAAGCCGTAAAGTGAGTATTGCCTCCCGTGTTCCTACATTTCTCCTGAACCCAAACTGATCTTCCCCGAGGTCGGCTTCTACCAGCTTTTCCATCCTTCGCTAAATAATTCGTGTTAATATTTTGCAACCATGACTTATTAAACTGATGGTTCTGTAGTTTTCACACCTGTCTGCGCCTGCTTTCTTTGGAATGGGGATTATAACATTTTTCTTAAAGTCTGAGGGTACTTCGCCTGTCATACATCTTACACACCAGGTGAAACAGGTTTGTCATGGCTGGTTCTCCCAGAGACTTCAGTAGCTCTGAGGGAATATCATTTACTCCAGGGGCCTTGTTTCGACTTAGGTCTTTCAGTGCTCTGTCAAATTCAATTCTCAGTATAGTATCTCCTGTTTCATCCTCATCTACTTCTTCTCCCCTTTCTAAAATATTGCCGATAAGTTCATTTCCTTCATAGAGCCTCTCTATGTACTCTTTCCACCTTTCAGCTTTCCCTTCTTTGCTGAGAACTGGTTTTCCATCAGAGTCCTTGATATTCATAGAGCTGTTTTTCTTTTCTCCAAATGTTTCTTTTATTTTCCTGTAGGCTGTATCTATTTTTCCCCTATTTATACATTCTTCTACATCCTTGCATTTGCCTTCTAGCCACTCTTGCTTAGCCATTTTTCACTTCCTGTCAATCTCATTTCTTAGTCGTCTGTACTTCATTTTGCCTGTTTCATTTACTGCATTTTTATATTTTCTCCTTTCATCGATTAAATTTAGTATCTCCTGTGATATCCTAGGATTTTTTGTAGGTCTTGTCTTTCTACCTATTTTGTCCTCTGCTGCCTTCACTATTTCATCTCTCAATGCTACCCATTCCTCTTCTACTGTTTTATTTTCCCCTGTTTCTGTCAATTGATGCCTAAAGCTCCCTCTGAAATTCTTAAGAACTTCAGGTTCCTTCAATTTATCCAGGTCCCATCTCCTTCTTTTCCTACCTTTTTGTAGTTTCTTCAGTTTCAGCCTACAGTTCATAACCAACAAGTTATGGTCAGAGTCTATATCTGCCCCTGGGTATGTTTTACAGTTTAAAACCTAGTTCCGAAATCTATTCCTTACCATTATAAAATCTATCTGGTATCTCCCGGTGTCCCCTGGTCTCTTCCACGTATACAACCTTCTTTTGTGATTCTTAAACCAAGTGTTTGTTATAACCAAATCATGTTCCGTGCAAAATTCTACCAGGCGGCTTCCTCTTTCATTCCTTTTGCCCAGACCATATTCACCTACTATCTTCCCTTCCCTTCCTTGTCCTACTACCGAATTCCAGTCTCCCATAAAAATTAAGTTTTCCTCTCCCTTAATTGTCTGAATAATTTCCTTTAGCTCCTCATATATTTCTTCAATCTCCTCATCATCGGCAGAGCTAGTTGGCATATAAACCTGTACTACTGTTGTCGGTGTTGGCTTCGTATCTATCTTGACAATGATAATGCCATCACTGTGTTGCTCATAGTAGTTTACCCGCATTCCTATTTTCTTATTCATTATCAGACCTACTCCTGTAATACCCCCAACTGATTTTGTATTTATAATCCTGTACTCGCCTGACCAGAAATCCTGTTCCTCTCTCCACCGAACTTCACTAATCCCCACTATATCTAACTTCAACCTATCCATTTCCCTTTTTTAATTTTCTAGCTTCCCTACCCGATTAAGGGATCTAACATTCCACGCTCCGATCCGTAGAATGCCAGTGTACTCTTTCCTGATGATCACATCCTCCTGAGTAGTCCCCGCCCGGAGATCCGAATGGGGGACTATTTTACCTCCGGAATATTTTACCCGAGAGGATGCCATCATCATATTTTCATACAGTAGAGCTGCATGTCCTCGGGAAAATTAACGGCTGTAGTTTCCCCTTGCTTTCAGCCGTTCGCAGTAGCTGTGTGGCGAAGCCACATTAGCTGATGTTACAAGGCCAGCTCAGTCAATCATCCAGACTGTTGCCCCTGTAACTACTGAAAAGGCTGCTGCCCCTCTTCAGGAGCCACACGTTTGTTTGTCCTCTCCACATATACCCCTCCACTGTGGTTGCACCTACGGTACGGCTATCTGTATCGTTGAGGCACGCAAGCCACCCCACCTCGGCAATGTCTGTGGGGGAGTTTGTTTATAAAAATAATATATTAACTATTTCTCATTTTGTTTTTAATTAATCTTGTGTATTTCATCTTGAAATATCTTGAATATCTGTGATATAAGAAATTGCACGATTATAACAAGTAGTGCAAAGGATGTTTATACCAATATTAGAACCTAAGAAGACATTTGTTTCATGTGTAGTGTAATTATTTTGATTTTAAGTAAAGTTTTAGAAATGTATTGGCTGAGCGCTGTACGTTGGCAAGTCGGTTAGAACAACTCACTTAGGGAAGTTGATGAAGTAGGGAAAAACCCGGCAGTTGGGTTTTTGGCGCGCGCGCGCGCGCGCGCTTGGGCAGGAAATGACGAGTCAGGAACACGTGGTTTTGGCCGGGCGAGGCGTCGCTCTGCACGGTTGACGTGTGGATCTCCAGGTGGAGACTATAGCTTTTTGTGTGGCAATCGCCAGGTGTGGTTGCTCGTCGTAGACTGCACCAGTTTGTATCGAGTGTACTGTGTGTTGTGAATATTTAGCCGGCGGAACAAGGTGTGCATCGCACTGAATTAAAGTGACTGTGTTTTATTAATGTAACACGTGTCATCGCATAGGCATGAACATGAACGGTGTTTGAGAGAGGCGCATGGTGTGAAAACAATTTGCGACAAATATTCATTGCGTCTGGTGGCACACGAGCTATAACTTTATTTGATGTGTCGACGTACAGACGTTTCAGCCACAGGGTTTTAATATGGTGTAATAAACAACATAAAGTGAACTTTCACGTGTTTCCAAAGATAGTAGTTAGTCCACCCTTTTCTCACATGAACTTGACCTTATTATGGATTTTTTTTGTTACAGCAGTCCGGCATACAGAATCCAGTTTGGGGGTCATACCCCCAGCAATGGTCTGGCATATAGAATCCAGTTTGGGGTGATACCCCCAGTAATGGTCTGGCATAGACCTCGTGACATCATCGGTTTGGGGTGATACCTCCATTACTCCTCTACTATTCGGTATTGAATGGAGTCTCGCTGTGCACGTGTCAGTTCCGGCCTCTGGTTGGGCCGCCAAGGCATTGTTTCACTTACCAACAACCCGGCCCACTGTTGGCTGCCTGCCTGCTGTGATGCTTAAAACTATCTTGCATTGCTTGCGCACGTGAAGATTCTTGAAGTTTTGAAATGGGTAGTGCAAATACTACTAAACACAGCTTTTTCACTATTATCTTAACAGAGAAGAAAGAAATAATTGTTATTGGTAGACTATGTCCTTCCTTAATAATATCAACATGTATTAAGGTAAAACCTGGTCTATTGGAAACGGATTTGAGAGTGATTTTCGTTCGGAGTTGTATGAATTTGGCTTTGCGGCTGTGCAACGACCAACAGATTTTCTAGTTCGACCTGTCTGTTATTTCGTCTAGAGAAAACTGTTTGGAATAAGAAACGGTATTGTGATTTAAACGATCTTAATGTAAGGTATTTGACTGTTTTATGGAAATCGTCTTAAATGGTTAATTATGCCATCTCATAGTCATAACATTTTTTTCCGCTCATGACTGTCACTAGTAACAAAAATGGAAATGATAGTCAAATAATTTGAAAGCCTGGGAAAACGCTCTATTTGGGTCATGAGTGCCTTTGACTTCAGCTGACGTTGCGCTGCGCCTGCTCCCGTAATGTTCACTAACTCTGAAACATTTTTCGGGCATTCACGTTTCTTAAAAATAGCCCGTAGCTTAAGCGGGGCTCTGTGCGGGGCTTCCCCGCATCCTCCCCTCCCTGCCCCTCCAGCAGCGGTTACACACCTTCGACACGTTGTAACGAATTCTAATTCCACAATGGGTATATACTTGAATTACATTAGAAGTCAGGAGCGCCGGCGTTTGAAAATCAGTATGGATGTTCGAAATTACAATTCACAACTGTTGGAAACTAACCCTCCAGAAAATCAGGTTAATGAATTTTTAAATGAACAACACTCGATAAATGCAAACAAACTATTTTTATTGGGTTCTTTTTCGAATTACAAGAAGTAATCCACAATCTATATAGAAATGTTTTACTTTTAAAATCTTTATGTTATCTCGATCATGCACACAGATGTGAAGAGGGACGAAACGTCCATGTGGCCTGTCTGCCACACAAATGAACAAGCTGCACAGTGAATTGGTTTGTGTTAGGTACGTCAGAACAAATGGCTGTAACACGGTAACGAAAGGAATTTAACCATAAGTGTAAGGGACATGTTTTATTTGTTGTTAGATCCTCTATTGAATCCCCGCAGCTCTTTCACACATTTAGATACACCATATATATCTGTGTGTCCTTTCTTATGGTGAAATTGCTCGTAAAGGCTATTTTAAAATATTCAAGGGCATTATTTACTGACTCTGACAATCCCACACTATCAATAACAGACATAAAGTAATTGTTAGATTTATCACACTTTGGTTACTAATGTATCATCTACTGTTAATGCCATTTGCTCCTGTTTCTTTATGGTTCTACCAGTCTCCTCTTTCACAATATCCCATATTTATTTTGTTCCTGACATTATCTTGTTCTCATAGTGCATTTGATTAGATGTCTGAATTACATTTCATAATATTTTACACTACTCCTTGAATTTAGCTAAATAATCAGCACTGGAACTATTGTTGGGTGACATATACTTCTGTTTGAGTTACTTTTAGGATATCACAGTTTTCAAACAGGGTACTGACATTATTAACGAATATTTAATATTTTTCATCCATGTCATGACCAATATAAACATATTTCTAGTCCATATCTTTAATCTGTTTTTTAAAATACTCAATTTTTGGTGGATGGATTACTCTCCCGTAATCAGATTTAAAAGTCTTCATAATCTTCTTAAAATCTACACCTAAAACAAGGAACTACATGTTATGATCAGATAGGCCATTGATTATTGGATTTATGAGATTATTTCGTTCTTTTGATTTGTCTATAAAATGTTATCAAAAGCTGCATTTAGTAATCGTAGTTACAAAGTAAGAGTTAGATTGAAAGACTATGTTTCTAACTGCAATAAATGTTTACTCGAAGACCACATTAGACAATCTGTAGCGAAGTCACCAGCAACGAAGATTTCTTTGTTTCTTCATGTTAAAAAACCCATTAGATCTTCTGGATGATATATGAATAGATTACAATTTTCTGCAGGTGCTCTGTAAGTAGTTACTGTTATATAAGATCTATTATATAAGTCTACTTCTGTTGCACTAGCTTCTAAATTCTACTCTAGAGACAATTTATTAATGTCAGTGTTCTTGAATTTATGGTACTTCTTAATAAATGTGGCAACTACTTCTCCCTCTATATTTAGGCTACTCTATAGAAGTAGGAAGGTAACTTAAATCCTGCAATGTTTAACATATGTTTAACAGTGGTCACATGATTTTCAGAGAGGCAAATGATGTTCAAATGTTTGTAAATCTATGGGACTTAACGCTTCTGGTTATCATTCCCTAGACTTACAAACTACTTAAAATACACCCATATGCGAGGGAGGACTCAAACCACCGACGGCGATCAGTGGCGCACTCCGCAGCTAGGCACCTTGGACGTTCGCCCACTCCACCGAGGCGGCAAATTATGTCAATTGGGTTAGATGAATCTATTTCTTCTACAGAAACGGCTAGTTCATCAACTTTAGTTTTGAGTCCTAGAATGTTCTGGTGTAATAGAGATAACTGATTTGCATAGTAATGGGATTATAACTGGCTCGACAAAGATGTACTAGAAGTTTCTGAATACTTTCTATTAAATGTTGTTTGCTTGGAGGCTGTATGCTAAAATCGGCGTCCCATTCATCTGTTTTCTAGAACTGTATGCATCGTCCAACCTCTCTGGAAACTTTGTTCTTTCTTTCTTTCAACGTACTTTTGTAACTAGGGGACTGGTGACCAAGTAGTTTAGTCCCCTCTAAACAACAACAACAACAACAACAGTAACCCATAACTGTGGGCAATTACGAAGTTCTTGAATATGCGGTCACAGTAAACCATGACAGTTCCTTCCAAAAACGTCGATAAATCTGAAAACGAGCGCCTTTTCTAGGGAGTTAATTAATAATGATCCATTATTTCGTTTAAGTAATTTATACATTACATGAACTGTTCAGGTTATAAATTAATAAAACTCAGCAACCAGTTGCTTGTGATTATGTACATACTTGTACATTCATTAAGCAATAATACTAAAATAGACCATAAGAAGGGCACTCAAGCGCCCGAAACCGGTCGTCTAAAATAAATAATCACAAGCAACTGGTTGCTGAATTTTATTAATTTATTGTTTCGTTTGTTTAACTGTAGAACTAATTAAAGTTAATGGCTCCATTGTAAATAGTTTGGTGTTTCATAGTTGCGAATGGTTGATTTGGCTAAATAGTATTAGTTGGTTTATAAATGGAGATTACTGATAATTCAAAGATAGTAGTCCTAAAATTGTGTTTTCTGTTAATGCCAATATCGTAATTTTAATATTATTGCGAAGGTACATTATGGAGATGTGAATTCTGGAGGATTTTACTCGTCCAAACCGTCCGTTTCCTGGTGTATTACGTTAGCTTTGTTGTCTTCAGCGATTCTGCTCAGTTGTTCTCCTTTGTTGCTTAGGGTTTCTATGTTGCACTGTAGGATTCGAATCTGTGGTCCTGTTTCCTGTGTCAGTGATTTCCAACAAGTTTCTTTCTTCTGATTTTATAATTCTGATTCTTATATTGGTGATCAAATTTAATTCGGCTACCATGTGTGTAGGCGTTTGCCACTTTGGATAAAATAAGTTCTGCCCGGAGAGTAATATTTTGGAGGCTGTCTACACTTCACAACCCCCACGGATGATATTCAGAAGAAGAACGTAAGAAAGATTAAAGTTTTATATTTTAATTTTGAATTGATAGCAAGCGTCTCCATGATGGAACACAAGCTCGGACTGAAAAAGTTTGGAAGATGTTACCAACCCGGAAATGCCCACAACTACAGATTTAAAAATACGGTTTCATACGGTTGAATTCAGAAACGTGTCGTTTTAAACCGTTTAAAACCATGTATGATTCCGGAGAGGTGTTCATTTCATTCTGGTTGTCAGGCAACCCGCAGTACCATACGACAGTATGAACTGCATACACATCAGGCGTTACCATTCAGGAATGAACGGAATGGTGGAAAGCCTTATGTACGAAACAACCCTTGTGTTCACTTGCTTCTCGAAGTTTGTATGTACCGCCTTCCTCATCGGCAAGTGAGCGTAACTGGTCAGCTCACGGACGAATTCACACACCATTACGGAACAGACTGTCTCCAGATACAACCGAAAAACTAGAGTATATATAGGGGAACCTCAGGTACATGGATGATTCACAAGACATCGATTAATTGATGTCATCCTGGGAGGAGGAATCTGATTAATATTATGATAAGAGGCTACAGGAATGTTTATTTTTATTTGTTCCAGAGACGGAAAGTGTTTCTTTGTTCCACAGAGATTTTTCAAATAATAATAATAATAATAATAATAATAATAATAATAATAATAATAATAATAATAATAATAATAATTATTATTATTATTATTATTATTATTATTATTATTGGTATTATTATTATTGTTGTTGTTTGTGATGCAAAGTTTTGATTGATATTTTGCAGTTATGTACAGTGACATACATGAAGAAGACATTTTACAATGTTTTCTTGTAGTGTAATTACGTTTCGTAATATGTGCTTTACACACAATTTCGAGTCGCATATCAAATAAAAATGTACTATATTTCTATACTTTGGAGTATAAAATGTATGTAAGAAATAAAATACCCATTGTAACATTTCGGATGTTTAATGTTTCGGTTTGCACATTGAATATACCAATCTAACCCATTATACCAATACTACCTGGTATTAAACGGTTTAAAACGAAGGTTGTCGTATTATACGAAATATACCGACATGGTTTTAAACGTCGTCGGAACTCTACCCACAACTGATTAAGGACACCAGAAAACAGGAATCTCCCTAGCGGGACGGCAATCTGTAATTTGAACGTCATTCTTTCCCCATTTGTTCTCCCCTCTGTGCTACTTGGTTCGGCAGATATCATTAGAATATTGATACATTACGGTAGTCTCATGTAAGAAGTCGTGTATGTGTAGGGGTAATGTTTGTATTCATTTTAGGCAGGTGTAAAAGGAACACTGTCTGCGAAAAAAGCATGGTCTCCACCTGCAACACGCCGCGAAGACTATCCAATGTCGCGACAGCGGCTGCCTGCAGCGGAGAAGCCGACGGGTGGAGCCGCCTGGGAGTACCTCACCACTGTGGACGAGCGCAGGGACGTCGCAGACCTGCAGGTAACGCGTGTCCTCTTTACCGGCTACAGGACGCGGGTTTTCAAGCACCACCGTACGTAGTGATCAATCACGTTAGTTTTTTGAAATAATTAATGCTGCAGCAGTCACTTTTTACTAATATTTTTGTTAGCACGACGCGTTTCGGCTGCAAGCTGCCATCATCGGGTGCATTTCACAGTTACTGGTTCATTATTATTTTATTATGTTTTGTGTTGTGGGTGCCAGTGAAGTGATGGTTGGGCGTTTTAACCTGTTCAGGAAGATATATCTATTTTAGTATTATGTTTCATGATTATAGCTTCTGGATTATTGTAGTGTTGTATTTACTTACAGTTTTGTTGATAATCTTGTTGTCTGGCACACACAACACAAGAACACAGTTATGCATCTACATCTACATACATACTCCGCAATTCACCGTAAGGTGCGTGGCGGAGGGTACACTGTACCACTACTAGGCATTTCCTTTCCTATTCCACTCCCAAATTGAACGAGGAAAGAAAGAATGCCTATATGCCTCCGTACGAGCCCTAATTTCTCTTATCTTGTATTTGTGATCTTTACGCGAAATGTATGTAGGCGGCAGCAAGATCGTACTACACTCAGCTTCAAATTCCGGTCCTCTAAATTTACTTAACAGAAATTCACGAAAAGAACGTCGTCTTTCTTCCAGCGATCCCCAATTGAGTTGCCGGAGCATTTTCGTGACACTCGCGCATTGGTCGAACCTACCGGTAACAAATCTAGCTGCTCGCCTCTGAACCGCCTCTATGTCTTCCTTCAAACCGATATGCTGCGGGTTCCAAATACTTGAGCAATACTCAAGACGTGGTCGTACAAGCGTTTTATACGCGGTCTCCTTTATAGGTGAAGTACATCTTCCCAAAATTCTCCCAATAAACCGAAGTCGGCTGTCTGCCTTACAACTGTCCTTACATGCTCGTTCCATTTCATATCGCTCTGCAATGTTACGCCTAGATATTTGAACGACGGGACAGCATCAAGAAGCTCACTACTAATGCTGTATTCGAACATTATAGGATTGTTTTTTCTACTCATGCGCATCACCTTACATTTTTCTACATTGAGAGCTAGCTGCCATTCTTCGCACCAACTAGAAATTTTGTCTTAAGTCAACCTGTATGCTATTACAGTCAGTTACAGACGACACCCTTCCATACACCACAGCATCATCAGCAAACAGCCGCAAATTACAACTTACTCTGTCCATCAGATCATTTATATAGATAGAAAATAATAGCGGTCCTATCACACTCCCCTGGGGCACGCCTGACGATACACTCGTCTCTGATGAACACTCGCCATCGAGAACAACGTACTGCGTTCTATTACTTAGGAAGTCTTCCAGCCAGTCACAAATCTGTGAACCTATTCCATAAGCTCGTATCTTCGTTAGCAGTCTGCAGTGTGGCACCGCGTCGAACGCCTTTTTGAAGTCGAGAAAAACACAATGCATACACCACATGTAGACTCCTTATTCAAATTTATATTCGATATTGATGTTAGACAACATGGGACCAGAACTATCGATGTCATTGTCAACTGTGACATGTCGTTCGAAGTGATTTCTAACGTGCGTCAAGGAAGTGCATAAAAATATCCTTGACCAACAACAATAAATGTCATAATAGCAATAAAAACAGTACACACGAACTGTAGAAAACATGGTGGCGTGACAATAATTAACGATATTCTATGGAAAACACACGATTCAGAAAGCAACCTGACGATAGTATTTTAGCTGAAACAGCCATCGTGTAAAATATGTAAATATTGCATTATGTTGTTAAATGACATTTACAGCGCCGCAGGGCCGAAAGATTACAAAAAAGAAAACAAATCTCAATTGTAGAATTAGAAAGAAAAGTTTGTAAATATTGGCGTGTGGGAGAGGTTGTTAAATCAAGACAATTATTACAAAAGACTCACAAAAGTGTTCTGGAGGTTGTTGTTGTGGTCTTCAGTTCGGAGACTAGTTTGATGCAGCTCTCCGCACTACCCTGTTCCGTGCAAGCCTCTTAATCTGAGAATACGGGCCGGCCGCGGTGGTCGAGGGTCAGATGCGCTCCAGTCACGGTTTGCACGACCACTACGGTCGGGGGTTCGAATCCCCCCTCGGGCATTGATATTTGTGCCGTCCTTAATATTAGTTAGTTCAAAAGTAGTTTGTAGGTTTAGGGACCGATGACCCCGTAGTTACGTCCCATAAGCCATATAAACATTTTGAGAATACGAACGGCAACCTATATCCTTTTATATCAGCTTACTGTATTCCTCCCTTGATCTCCGTCTTTGATTTTTACCCCACACACTTCCTTCTAATGCTAAGTTGGCGATTTCTTAATGTCTCAGGATGTGCCCCGTCAACGTACCCTTCTCTTAGTTAGGATTCCCAGAAACTCCTTATCTCCCATTCTCTGTTTAGCACCTCCTCATTAGTTACATGATCTACCCGTCGAATCTTCCATCATTCGTTGGTAGCACCACATTTCAAAAGCTTCTGTCATCTTTTGGTCTGAACTTCTTATAGTCCACGTTTCACTTCCATGCTAAAAACGTAGGTTTCCCTTTCCTTAACCTATTTTGTAAGATAAGTCGTAATGTAAGTATTGTCTTGCGTTTTCCTACATATCTACTAAATCCAAACTGATCTTCCCCAATGTCGGATTTCACCAGTTTCTCCATTCGTCTGTGAATACGTCATGTTAGTATTTTGCAGAATGACTTATTAAAATGATAGTTCTGTGATTTTCACAGTTGTCTGCACGCTTTCTTAGGAATTGGAATTATTATATTCCTCTTGAAGTCTGATGGTACTTTCCCCGTCTCACACATTTCTTCATGACTGGCTCTCCTTACCAGCATTTCAGATGGAACATCATCTTTTCCAGGGGCCTCGTTTCGCCTCATATCCTATAGTGTTCTGTCAAATTCTACTCGCAGTATCATATCCCTTATCACATCTTCTTCAATCTCCTCTTCTATTTCTAGAATACTGCCTTCAAGTTTATTTCCTTTGTATAGGCCCTCTATATATTCCTTCCACTTATCAGCATTCCCTTCTTTGCTTAGTACTGTTTTCCATATCAGTTTCTTGATATTCACGCGGCTGGTTTTTTGTCTCCAAATGTTTCTTTTATTTTCATGTAGGCGGTATCTATCTTTCCCCTAGTTATACATTCCTCTACGGCCTTGCATTTGTTCTCTTGCCATTCTTGCTTATCCAGTGTACACTTCCTGTGAACCTCATTTTTCATCCGCCTGTACTCCTTTTTATCTGCTTCACTTGATACATTTTTATATTTTCTCCATTCAACTGTGAAGTTCTTCTTCTACTGTATTACTTTCCCCCGTTTCAGACAATCCTTCTCTATTCTTCTTCTACTGTATTACTTTCCCCCATTCCTTGTCTAATGCTCCCTCGGAAACTCTCAACCACCTCTGGTTCCTTGAATTTATCCAGGTTCCATCTCCTTCATTTTGCAGTCTCATAAGTTGTAATGTTAAAGTTCACTCTCTCTGCTCCTGGATATGTCTTACAGTTTACAACTGGTTCTAAACCTATTCTTTACCATTACAAAATCAATCTAGTACCTTCCATTGCCTCCTGGTCTCTCCCACCTACACATACTGCTTTCATAATGATTAAAGAAGTGTTTATGATAATTAAATTGTGCTCTGCACAAAATTCTACCAGGAAATCTCCTCTTTCATTCCTTTTCCCCAGTCCATATTCACCTACTACATTTCCTTCTCTTTCCTTCCCTAATCCCGAGTTTCAGTCCCACATCACAATCAAGTTTTTCTCTCCTTTACCTCCTCGTACATCTCTTCGATCTTTTCATCATCGGCAGAGGTAATTGGCATATGAACTTGTACTATTATGTTTTGTGTCTCTGCCTCGTAGCCACTTTTGTGTCTCGTTTCCGTCGTAGGTGTCGGTGGCCGAGTAGGTAGGAGGTGACCAGCCAGTGGGACAGCAGAAACTAGAAACACTAGAGTAAATTAGAACGAGATATATATTTCTTAGAGACTTAGTAATACTTAACTTTTACATAGCTCAGTACTGCAGAATGCTGATACATAGTTGGGCTAGAGGCCTGCCTAGTGCCTGTCCGATAGCCAAGTCTTCACTGGTGCCTATCTGATTCCCAAGTGCTAACTGGTTCCTATCTCAGTCCCAAGTGAACGATGTCGTTCAGTGGTGGCCACAGGCGGAGGTGTAGCAGACGGCGCTCGTGGCTGACGTCGTAAGAACGCCGCGCCGTGCGTGCATGGCGGCGCGGCGAAAGTAGGTGGCGCGCACTTTAGACTTGTGCGACACCACACTATGGTCGGTGTTGTCTTCGTGTCTATCTTTACAACGATTAAACGTTCACTATTCTATTCATAGTAACTTACCCACATTCCAGTTTTCTTATTCATTACCAGACCTACTCTTGCGTTACCACCAACTGATTTTGTATATCTTATCATGTACTCACCTGTTAATACTGCCACCGAACTTCACTAATCCCAACCATATCTAACATTCACCTACTAATTTTTCTTTCCAACTTTTCTTACGTAGCCAATTAACGTATAGAAAAGTCCATGCTGCGATCCGTAGAGTGCCTGTTTTGTGCCTCTAACGTAAACATTGAGAAGGATGGTTTCTGTCATTTTATTATTGACATGTAAATTTTATTTGCGTGACACATCAATATGGATGTATACCAATGTGCTATATTAGAAATTGTTGTTACAGCAGTGATGTAAAAATTACGAAGGGTCTGAAGATGGCGTCTAGCACGCTTTTGAAACCGGTCATATAATTAAAAGAAGAAAGCGATCTTGGCTGAAAACCTCTTATTAAACAGTTCTAGATCATCCCCATAATGTGTTCAGTATATTTCAATAGTTTCTATTGCTGAAACCCTTCTTATTTTCCGTGCAGAATTTTTTTTCCCATTTTGTATGACTACAACCCCAGTTGATTACTCCTGAGGGTATTGCCTGAGGTCTAGTTCACGCAGTATACAAATATACACACTTCAACACATACACACACACACACACGTTAGCACAAAATCCAGTTTAACGCCATACAAATACCAGCAATTAAATGTTTAAATACATGACTGGATCAATTAATAAATTGTCAGATAAGGCTATGGAAATAATGATAAATGTCATATTTGCAGACATCGCCATTTGAAGGTAGACTATATATAAAAATCAACTTACCGGAAAGCAAAAATTCTACTGAATCACTATCTTCGTAGTGTATAAGGTTCATTTCCTCGATGAAATGTAGCTATGGATATTTTGGGTACAGTGCGGGATGCATGATCCTGCAGATCGGATGCTTCGTTTTACCACAAATGTGTTTTTGAAAAGGTGTACTGTTCATGTAAACAAACGTGAAAATTGTAAATAAGATCGTAATATGTACGGCTCTTGTTAACAGTGTTTATGTCTGATTACGTTTAGTACTAACTGTTGAGGTGGTTCACTCACGTCATAAATGATGTGTATGTAGTCTAGCAAAATAAAACCATCATTAGACAGTTGTGTTTCTTCTTATGTATTTGACTCCAATAGTTATACTCCTCAAATGACTTAGATGAGCATTCTAGTCCATTTACACTTGAGAAGCATATTTAACTGTAAATAACTGAACACTAAGGTTTTCACAATCATAGTTCTAGCTCACTCGGAGCAACCTTTTACAAAAATGTATTGAAAGTACAATAAGTTACTCTTGGAATAAACAGAATGTCATTTGTTTAATAATGGATATACATGTTCCATAGTCCTATTCATAGCTTCTGGCATTCCATGCTGCTGCAGACTAATTAAATATACACTCTGACCACTTTGCTGCACTTCATACCACCAGAAACTGCAACAAACAGACATTCTGGTGGCAGTAACAATTCAAGTGTGGACAGAAACTGTCCAAAAATGATATAATAGGAGATGTTGGATTATCTCAAGGCTATTTAGGCCTATGTAGCGGTTTGTTCCACTACATATAACCCTCCCCTCAGCCTTGAGATATCCACAAATCTCATAATGCCTACGACCAACATTATCTTTCACAAAGGTAAAATAATCAATACGTCAAAGGAAAGACATTTGAGTTTAATCATTCCTTATCTCTGAAATAACTTAACTTCACTTATGAAGGTATCTCAAAATTATTATGGTGTCTGCTTCTCAAATTATAACATCACTTAAAATTAGGGGAAAGGGAGCGGTGTAATTGAAATTCCAAAAATAAATTCATATGAGGCACCTTCCATTTACTACAAAGCATCAAATCAGAATGCGAGATAACATTCCCTGGATTGCTGAACACCTGCTGCTCAAGGTTTCGGAAGGGAAAATAATAAAAGAGAGAGAAAAAAATTGAGTACCCAGCTCTCAGCTTGTCTACACAAAGGTGTCAGCCATACCCTTCTTGACTAAACACCCCGCCTAAATGTTAGGTTTTATTTAAAGACACCTAACCAGGACGTAACAGCCTCACTTTTGGGTCTGTTAGTCCCAACAACACCACACACTTCCATTTCCTCTGTTCCACCAAATCAAACCAGTCTATTTCTCTCCCTCTTATCCATTTAGCCTTTGCATTGGACCGGGTCTGTTTTGTGTCAGACTCCCAGTCTCTTTTATTTATTGAAATGCAGTTGTTAACTATCAGTATTGGAATATCGTGCACTCGTGAACCACCTACTCATCTTCAACATGCTCCTCCTATTACCCCCCTTCTTGAAACGTGTGTAGGAGATCTAAATCACCATTTTATACTTCATTGGGACATACAAACCAGGTTGTATGTGTATACAAAACCAGTGTAGCCCTACCTATGATTCCATTTGTAACAGTGTTCCAGAAACATAGGACAAATGACATAAAAAGAAAGAAAAAAAGAAAGAAGAAATAACCTACCTACTAAAAAATTCTAACCTACGTATAAGTGTGTGTATTGCATGTATTGTTGTAAATTTGGTGTTAAAGTTGTAAAAGTGTAGATAAATATGTTCTTAGAAGAAAGCGCGACTGTGTGTATGTGTTGAAGTGTGTATATTTGTATACTGCGTGAACTAGACCTCAGGTAATACCCTCAGGAGTAATCAACTGGGGTTGTAGTCATACAAAATGGGGAAAAAAATTCTGCACGGAAAATAAGAAGGGTTTCAGCAATAGAAACTATTGAAATATGGAAATGGGACTGAAACACTGGTGCTCTATAAAAGAGTAGTAAGAAAAGGAAAAGAAAGATCTGGGAGTTGGAGCTGAAGAAAGACAGAAGATAGCCCAAAAGACAGGAAAACCATAACTCCCCCCTACCCCGGAAACCTCTGATCTATCTAGCATGACACCTAACACACCAGAGGGCAATACAATGGCACATAGGATGTTCACGGCGAACGTAAAAGGCCGCTTTCAAGATCCCCCGAAGAAAGACTCCAAATGCTACTATTGCAATGCCTTGGCGAGTGTCTAGTGTCACGTGTTCGTGCAATGTGCGTGTATGTATTAATATTTGTAAAGAGTAAATGTGTGACATTGTAAAAATTATAAACTAAACCTAACCAACCAACCCAAATACAAAAGTTATAAACCTTTCCCCATTTCATCTTAACAAAAGTAGAAAAAGGTTTATAAAGGCCCCTACAAAACATACTGACTAATAAAATAAAAAAGGTAAGCAGCCGGTGTAGTAACTGCTACATCTGTACTGTCGGTTGGAATTGTTTATGACATCCAACAACATATCCACGACTTTCACTTTTGGAAAGCAATTGGTATCAATTAATATAAACACATACATACTTAAATGAAATACATGAAAATCTTAAATCTAAGAAAAAAATCAATGTAAGTATTGTAATAATAAAAAATCAATGTAAGTATTGTGATAAAAATGCTTAACTTGTCACCATTTGGATAATCATTGTACCAGATTCCATGTCGAGTAATTAATAGTACGTATTGAGCAAATAATCATTGAAGGTCTCGGTCATGAATGAGTTGAGACTGATTCACTCAACACAAACCATTCACCATTCATTAGACCTTATACCTGCTTACTGTACTCCAAACTTTCTGAGAACCATAACAGGAAATTATAAAATTATATTTATTCAACAATCTTATGATTGTCATCATGAATAATAAAAAATGAATGAGTGTCATGATAAGGGAAATCCAATTCTGTAACCTGAATTTCTATTTACGATAATTCAGATGTGACTAAAGACATCTGTCATCTGTAATAGATATGTGATCAATCATTGTAATTGGTAATTCGACTTATCGGCTGTCAAGAACATCAGAGATTACATGACATCAAACATAAGTTGTAATTACATGTAATTTTTTATCCCTGATTTGCCGATATCTTACAAAAACTTGTCTCAATCGGTGTAAAGTATGAGAATGAAAACGAAAGGACAGAAAGAGAAGTAGCTATGTGTTGTCGAAAAAAATATAGGTGAAGAAAACAACACATAGAACTCAGGACCCAACAATCGTTAATTGTTAGCTAACAAAGCGTTAGCTCCCTAGGGGTTTGATATACGGGCGAATGCTGTTAACGTTATATAAACGTATATCTATACCGGTGTTCGGATCGTGGACACAAACAGCTTTTGCTTGAGGAATCCTGGTAATCCTAAATGGACCCCAACATTTGTCAAAAAATTATTAGTTTGCTTTTTGAGGTTTGAGCTTAGTTGGAAGTTCTTCACTAATACCAAATTTCCAACTTGATAATTAGGTTCTTTAGCTTTTTAGTTTAATTTTTCTAACCGGTGATTGGCAGATTCCTCTAAATTAACTTTCACTTGATCTTGAATTGTATCATAAATTTGTTTGTGACAAGGCGGCCAAGCGAATTGTCTTAACAAAGGTTCTCTAATAAATTTACGGTTTAGTATTTCTAAAGGAGACAATCCAGTCGACATATGGGGTAATTCATTTAAAATTATTTGGAAATTAGGAATCAACTTCGCCCATGAAGAATGTTTTTCTGAACAATATGTGCGGCAAAGTCTTCCTAGTTCTCTCATCACCCACTCTCCCGGATTTGACTGTGTATTGTACTTAGATATTGTAACATGTTCAATCTGTTTCCGAACAAGAAAGTCATGAAATTCTTCGCTTATGAACTGAGGACCGTTATTTGACAAAATCCTTTTTAGGTTTGCCTACTTCTACGAAGTATTTCTCAAAACACTGTATAATAGTGTTGGTGTCGGCTTTCTTTGTAGGGTAGAGAGAAACGTACTTGGACCAACACTTTTGAATAACAAAAATATATTGTACTCCACCTTGACTCACTGGAAGTGAACCGTATAGATCACATGCTGACAAATCATACAAACATTTTGGTATAATGGGGTGAAGTACAAAAGGACTTGGTTTATTGAAATCTTTTATCCGTTGAGATGTTCCACAAGTTCGGATATTATGTATAACTCTTCTGCTAAGGTTACGAAAGAAATAAAATTTAGAAATATGGTTGGTGCATTTTTTGATACCAAAATGTCCGTACCCTCTATGGATGAACCTAATCAATTCATCTTGAGCAATCTCAGATATACATAACTTCCAATGACTTTCATTCACATTATTTCTCCAAAATAATGCACCGTCATTGATTTTAAAACGACTGTCTAAGCCCTTAGCTGCCTCCTCAAAATGGTCTTTAAAATACCTGTCCTTTCTGATTTCAGTGCGAATTTTGTTAGCAAGTTTCCTAACGTCTCTATCTCCGGAATTACAATGTAAGAAGTTAATTCCGAAAATTAAACCTTTCCCTTCACTAATGGGAAAATTTTGCATTCCTAACGGGAGACAAGATAACGCGTCCGCTACTATGTTGGTAGAGCCTTTAATATATTCTACCTCTACATTGAAATTTTGTAAAAACAATGTCCACCTCATTAATCAACTACGGAGTAATTTACTTTCAAATAGAAAGGATAACGCTTGATGGTCGGTATATACTATAATTTTTGTACCCAAATAAGGTTTTGGAATTTACTAATTGACCACACGATGGCTAATAGCTCTTTCTCTGTAATTGAGTAGTGTCTCTCAGGTTGAGTTAAATACCTGCTCGCAAAAACTATAGTATTGTGCGTACCTTCACTTGGATCCCAATGACCATGGAATAGTTTGGCAGCTATGCCGTGGGGACTGATGACCTAGCTGTTTAGTCCCCTCAAAAAAAAAAAAAAAAAAAAAAAAAAAAAAAAAAAAAAAAAAAAAAAAAAACAAGCTATGCCGTATCCTGATGCATCAGTGGCTAATCGGAAGGGTTGATCTGATACAGGGTATTTTAAAATAGCTGATCGAATCAAAGAATCTTTGACTTCACAAAAGGATTTTGCTTCCGCGTGTGTCCATTTCCAATGAGTATTTTTTAACGTAACCCGTAGCATCGTTGGTTTTCAAATCCAGCTTAACATTGTACTTGCTTAACCAGTCTAATCCCAATAAGATATTGATATTTAACTTGGGAATGACTAATAAAGTTATGGAGCATATACAATGTTGTAATTTTATAAAACATGTGTGTTTCGACTCTTACGGGCATGTTTTTTTAGTCCCGTCACAATATTAACCCCACAGGTGAAGTTTTTGTGTGATAATTCGTCGAAAAATGCCTGTGATATAATTGAGATTTCACTACCACTATCGATCAAGATGTTGACAGGTATATTGTTAATATGACCTACGATAATAGGCTTTTCTAAATGCGTAGTATGTACCTCGTTCTCAGTAAGTAGCCAATCTTTAGTGGGTATCGAATGTAAAAAATGTACTGATAATTCGGAATATGGGTCCTGATTGATTACTTCCCGTCTTGGTAATGGACCCCTTTGCCAAGACGTTATTAGTTTACCTTCGAAATGCTAGGTATTGGTTCAGTTTCAGTTTGTGTGGAACACTGAATAGAAATAGAACGAGAAAATTTACCCTTTTTATTCATATTATAATTATTGAAGTATTTCTTGTTCCTGAAAGACTTAGAGAAAGTTTTATTGTTCTCCTGATTTTTGTGTACCTCGCACAGGAAAACTTCTTTTGACTGCTGTTCTTTACTATAACTATTGTGTGTTTTATTGTGGTTAAAATGTTCCCACGATTTATGGAGAGAATCGATTCCTTCGGCGGCAGCTAATAAATCCTTCACTGTCTTCCTGCCGCGACAACATATCTTATTCTGAATTGAAATAGGAAGCCTTCTTACTACCACATTAACAAGGTAATCCTTGTCTATGGGTTTATCAAGAAATTTTGCCGTGGTAAGATGATCCTGGATATATTGTTTTATTGTACCCTGTTTTTTATCATTAGGGGATGGATCTGATAACTCGAACTTCAGTTTTTCTTGTGCATCTTTGGACCAATATTTCTCTTTACATTTCTGAATGAAATCAGGCCATGACATGAATCCCTCAGCATGGGCTGTACCCACTGTAATGCCTTCCCGATTAAGTAACACAAATTAAAATCAATGTTTTGTGTGTCAGACCATGTATTTGGGAGAGTTCTTGAAAACACTCGAATAAAATTATTAGGATGGACATCGCCTCCTGGTTTGAATTTAGGCAATTGTTTTGACAAAATAATTTCCTGGGTGAAATTAAATGTATCGTAATGAGATCGAACTGGAGATTTCGCGTGATTGTTATTAGCAGTAACAGGTTTATTTGTGAAGCAAGATGAATTATCTCTATTTGAATCCTCACAAACTGTATCAAAACGATGATTAGGAAAATCTACGTCTGATAAAGTATCACCAGTTGTAAGTTCATGAAATTTTTTCTCAATTAGTTCCGAAATTCGTTGTTCACAAACGTTGGACAACTCAAGGGAACCCTTTTCAGTATAATCTGTTTGTGATTGCTTAAGTGCCTCTAATTCCAATTCAGTAGCCTTAACCCTTTCGCCAATCCGGGCGATATCAACCCTCTCAAGAGTTATTAATTTACAACAAACCTCTGATAAAACCTTGTATACTGTCAATAATTTATTACCAAGTTCTTGATGAACAGGATCTGTATCAGAAGAAGTATCTTGAATAGTTTGTACATCTGAAACAAGATCTTGTTTGTAGGAAAGAAATTTGTCATTTAAAAGATATGTGACTATATTAGGAACCCCATCTTTAGATACTAGTATCTGTTTTATAGATGTAATTTCTGAATTTAAATTATTGTAGTTAACCTCACATTTTTCTGCATAAGATTTCAAGGTATTTTGGAAAGAATCTAATTTTACGTTAAATTCAGATTTAATTTGTTATCTCAACTGATCAATTTTTTCTGATATTTCCAACTTACGGCTGGACAGTTGATCTATTAAACTTGTCTTTTGAGCATTAAATTGAATGGGAAGCTCAGATTTTTGTTTATAAAAATCATTTCTGAATCTTGTCTTTGATCAGACAATTGTTTAGAAAAATTAGTTTTGAAGGTAAGTAATTGGTCCTGAATAGCTTTTAACATGTTAGCTACATCCGGTGCACTTGTATTTACTTCTGCCGTTTTTTCCTCATATCTTGTTGTAGGCATAACATTTAGTGTATGCACTGACACAACACTTCACGGAGGATTCACTAAAAGCTTAACTAAGAAAAAGAAAAATACTCCAGGTGCTGTTTGATGATGTTGGCTGCCCGTTGCTTCTGCTTGATGTAAAAAAAAAAAAAAAAAAAAAAAAAAAAAAAAAAAAAAAAAAAAAAAAAAAAATCTTATTTTCTTCTAATGCGTTTTTCTGCGCAATATGTTTCTTCTTAGTTATGTGCAGATTTTGACGATGAATATTTGGTTTTTTAGATGTACTGCCACAACCAATAGTTTTTGTATTATTGTTTAATATCCGTATGGTATTGAGTCCATCTCTTGCCTCAGTCAAACTTCTTAACACATTTCTTCTCAGACGTGACCGTATTCTGCAGTTCTTGTGTCAAAGGTCGCCAACTGTGGAGGTTCACTCTCATCATAAAGGATATGTATGTAGTCTAGCATAATAAAACGACCGTAAAACAGTTGGTTTTCTTCTTATATATTTGACTCAAATAGTTATACTTCTCAATTACTTAAATGAGCATTCTAGTCCATTTACACTTGAGAAGCATATTTATTCATATTTAACTGTAAATAACTGAACAATAAGGTTTTCACAATCACAGTTCTAGCTCATTCTTGAGCAACCTTGTACAAAAATCTATTGAAAGTACAATAAGTTACTCTTGGAATAAACAGAATGTCATTTGTTTAATAATGTATATACATGTTCCATAGTCCCATCCATAGCTTCTGACATACCATGCTGCTGCAGACTAATTAAATTAACACTATGACCACTTTGCTGCACTTCATACCACCAGAAACTGCAACAGACAGACATTCTGGTGGCAGTAACAATTCAAGTGTGGTCAGAAATTGCCCAAAAATGATAGAATAGGAGATGTTGGATTATCTCAAGGCGATGTAGGCCTATGTAGCGGTTTGTTTCACTACACTGTGCGTGTATACAGTCTGTGACAGCGGTAGTTTCTCTAAACTTTTTGGTTTTGAAGTGGGCTGTATGCACTTTTCAGTTCAGTTTCCACACACGCAGCCTCGTTATTCTTATATTTAATGACGGCAGTAGTTCTTATAGACACAGAAAATATTAATAGGAACAACTCACTGAAGATGAACGGTGAGCAATACGAAACGAATGTAACATCAAGTACTCAGCCAGACGAGTTGCGGACGTAACTATAAGATCTGAAGATGATCCAAGTGATCGAAACATGTTATTAAACAATTATATTGCAACTGTTGACGGAAATAAACACATTTAAAATAACATCAATAAATTAAATATGCCAACTTCACAAACGGTATTATGAAGTGGCGTCAAAGATTTAAATGCATTGAGTTCCAGTTTCATTATTCCTCGTATGGAAAACTGTGAATGACATAATGAAGTACTTTTCCTTGACACATGTGCGTAGTCGGTACACGTCATGGGACAGACCATTTGTCCAGAATTATATTCGTGACTTATAATCTTTCCCGAACTTGCTCTGCTTCATCTATAGCGATTAGGTTGCTTAGCCAAAGAGTAGAAATACCCAGGGAAAAGAGTTAGAGGAGCAGGGTTAATGGCTGCATATCACTGAACACACTGGGGATCAAAGGAAGGGAATTATGTTAGAGTCCCATAGCTAAACTTAACTCGCCATTGACTCTCTACAGTACCGAAAGAAGTAGTACACCTGGAACGACAATGTCGATATTGATCCGATGGCGTTAGTTGGCATTTGGGTGGTGGTGGTTGATGGGTGGATGGGACCAAACATCTAGGTCATCAGTCCCATGACCTCTGAATGAAATGCAAGTAAGGGTGTGGTTGACTAAGGCCTTGCCGATAGTAAAATAAAGGAACTAAAGGGGAGTTAAAATCAATTATAACAGCACTAAAACCAACAGAAAAAGCGGAATTCTGCAACGAATCTAGAACATCCGTTTATTAACGACGAGCATATACAGGAGAACAGTGTATGCTCCTAACGCAGACGCCCAAAAATGTACAAAAGGAAAGCAACGCGAATTAAAACAAAATTAAAAGGAGAAATGGAAGTTGTCAGGAGGGTAGGAGAAACCCTGCTGCTCGCTGGGAGGGTCACATACCCTCCCTTCCTGTCCAAGCGTCAGAGATAAAATCTTATAGCCGAGAGTAAAACCGCTTTCACGGAGAAATCAAAGCACTCTGTCAGCCAACCGTGAATCATCCGCCAAACCCGAGGGCAATGAGTGCGGAATTCCGTATTTGGCACGGAGCGCCAAGAGGAACGGACATTCTACTAAGATATGAGCCACAGATTGTAGGGCCCCACAACCACAATATTGGGGAGGCTCATTACGCAAAAGAAAACCGTGGGTCAGCCTGGAATTATCGATGCGTAGACGTCAAAGCCCAGTGGATTCCCTTCGAGAAGGGCGTAAGCAAGAACTCCAAGCTACAGTAGTCGACTTGATGGAACAGAGTTTATTAGATGTGTCAAGAGCCTGCCAGTTGGTGTTACAGTTCTGTATGAGTAGCGAACTCATCTCCACTCGCAGATCCGCGCCCGGGATTGCCCTGCGGAAGGAGCAGGGAGTTACGGCTACTCTAGCCAACTGGTCACCCTGTTTATTTCCTAGAATACCCACATGACTGGGGACCCAGAGAAAAGCAACGGAGCAAGCGGTATGAGGAAGGTCAGCAAGGAGATCGTGGATACCAATTAACAAAGGATGTGAGGAGTAGCATCAGTCTATGGTCTGCAGGCTGCTCATTGAGTCCGAACAGATTAAAACACGGTCCACGGCTACCTGTTTGATAAAATGAAGTACTCTATTAATAGCCGTCAGTTCTTCCATAAACACACTATACGATTCTGACCGAGAATGGCATTCCATACCAATGGGAGTCGTAAATGACCAGCAAATTTCGATCCATTCAGAGTAGAAAATCGTGACACCCTGAAATTCTGCAAGGACTGTGTGCAACAAACGCCGGAAGATTATGGGGGAGCTTTGGGACCTCGGTAGAGATCCAATTGTATTTGTGGCTGGGGCACCATCCAAGGGGGTGTGCGTGGTATAGTACAGCGCATACAGTCAAAGGAAGGGAGATGGAAGTTCCTACAAAGAGAAGCGAGCCGCAATCCGACGGGTAAATCCACTCGAGGGCGAATATCAGGAGGTCTAAAGCCATCGCCCTCAATGTGATATGTGGAATGATCAGGGAATTGTCGAATGGCAATGGCATACGACATCAGAATCTGATGCCGCCAAGTCTGAGGAGGAGGGATTCCCGCTTCGGAAAGTAGACTATCAACAGGGCTGGTCCGGAAGGCACCCGTAGCCATGCGGACAGAAGGAGCTGCCGAACCATAAAACTGGCACCCGTAATTTAATCGGGACTGAATCAGAGCCCGGTAGATATGAAGGAGGTTGCACGATCTGCACCCCAGAATGAGTCGGCTGTGCCATATGGAGAATAGTATATGCACTGCTAAAGGTTTGAACGTCATACGCCAAAGATGAAGTAGTGATATAGCTGTCAGAGCATTATCTGTGTGTTCCTTTTAATAAGGAATGTCTACAGCAATAAGGCTCAGTGTGATATCTACAGCCAAATGAGTTCCAAAGGGGTCAGATTGTACACCTTAGATTATTAATTGTTCCTTCCATAGATTCGTGTTGAGGAGATCCTCGTAGATGTGAAACATGTCTTTCTTTTACTAGCTAATAAGTTGATAATACAGTAATACTAATAGTATGAATAAGATACATACATCATTTGGTTCTATTTAAAATTTCGTCAGTGGGGCAGAAGTAGTTGGCCACTAGGACGTATTTTAGGCTCCTCTTAAACTTACCTTTATTTTATTTTTGTGGTTGCTGGTAATTTATTGAAAATGTGTTTTCCTTAGCACCCTTTCTGAACTGAAGTAAGTGCTTTTAAGTCCTTGTGTAGATCATTTCTGTACCTAATGTTGCATGTGTGAACTGAGCTGTTCCCTTAAATCTTCAAAACTATTGGACGAATCTTCATGCGGTTTTCACAGGAAAACTGGGAAAAGTTTGGGTCAACATATAGGCATAATTTTATCCAAATCAGAGTACGGGAAAAAAAGATATCGTACATTTAAGTGTTTTCAGTAACCGCCATGTCCGTTTGTTCAAATATTAAAAACCTCTTATCTTGAAAACTACTTCACCAATTTGCACGGGGTTTTCACGGGTATCATGAGAGTTACTCGGGGTAACATATGAACTTCATTTCATAAAAATCGGATCACGAAAAAAAAAAGAATATCGTAATTTAAAATTATTTATCGACAACCGTCATGTCTGTCTGTCTCTTTGAACACGTTTATCTCCAAAACTACTTGACGAATTTTCATGGGGTTTTCACACGTAATTTGAGCATATCGTGCGTTTATATAAAGGCTTCAATAATTAAAATCGGATCAGAGAAAATGAAGATATCATAATTTAACCATTTGTTTAAAAGCCTTCGTGTATGTCTATTTTTTAAGGTAATCTCCAAAAGTACTACACGAACTTTCATGGGTTTCCACAGGTAAATTTGGAATAGTTTGGAGAGTAACATAGGCTACATTTAATCAAAATCGGATCAGAGGAAGGAAAGATATCGTAATTTGAAGTTTTATGTGTATACTGTGCTTATAAGTATATTGTAGTTCAGTAAATCACCAAGAATACTATACGAAATTTCGTGGTGTTTCATAGGTCAACTGAGAGTACCTTGGGGCAACATATAAGCTTCATTTCATTAAAATCGGATCAGGGGAAGAAAAGATATCGTAATTTGTAGTTTCTGGTGTACGCTGTGCTTGAATTACAGCGTAGTATAACAAAGATCCGATAGAGGCGCTGTTCGCAACATAGTATACCAAATAACTAATAGATGGCGATGTTGCGTTTTTTATTCACGTAGCTTAGGTGTAATACTCTCACACAAGGGCTACGATTTTCCTTACGGCAGCGGTGTTTTTATTGATGTTGGCAACGGCCGTTGAATCCTTTTTGAAAAATCAGTCACGTACAATGAGGGGAATAATTCTTTGTGTTGATGATGAAATAAATAAATAATGTTGTTCCGATCAGTAAATTAATGATCCCCCTAAAGCGAATATTTAGTTACCAACGTTAATATATTTAACCGCTGTCACTGCAAGTAAAATTTAACCCAGGTACGACACAAAAAATCATGTTTTTACTAGCTGTATCTCGCATGCCTTGCAATGCCATGGAAAGAAAAAAGTGCTTCTTTCCGCGGGTATCATTTCCTTTCTGATTACGGTGCGTACTTATTACATCTTGAGTCCATTCTGTTTAGTAATGCCTAGAAAACTGGATAGTACAGTACAGAACAGAGGCCCTGTTAGTTATGTTTTTTATTGGTGCTGTGGCTAGCATTATTGATCTGCCAGTGTTAACTATCAACAAAATGTTGTTATAAGAAGGCTATTACTTTTTACAACATGACGCGGTACAACACCCAGAAAACATTTATGTCATCTGACTCTGGCCGCGGAAACCTACGCAATTATAACATATCTTAATGTTTACTGCACTGTATTAATACCAAAAACACTGAATTTTAATTTTTCCAAAGCTGATTTCATAATGTGGGACTGAAAGTGTTACGTCGTTTCTGCAATTCTGCTATAAACTGAATTTATTACCAAGCCGTAAGATCAGGAATTTACTACTGTCAGTCTCTTCTATCTGCTCTTCGTCATATTGCATGCATATGCTGGACGGGAACCTCTTACATTTTCTGAACTGCATGTAGTAAGTCGTTTCAAAGTATAATGTCAATGAGTTGGCTTTAAACCATTTATTAATGGTCATGAAAGTATCGTTAAGCAGACCTTTATAGAACTACGCTCAACATAATATTTATTGCAATACTTATATGATCTGCAAACAAAACGAATTCTGCTTCTGGCAGTGTAATTGATGAGAGGTCATTAACGCACACAAGAAAAGGAAATGGCCCTAAGATGGATCATTGTCAGGCACCACATGTAATTTCTTCCCAATCTGATGATGACTGCTGTTAGCGAGGTATGACTTGAACCATTTTCAGCAGTGCCCTTGATACATAGGATTCTATTTTACTGAAAAGGACATTGCGGTTTACACAATGAAATGCCTTTCACAAATCACAGAAACTACCTGCTGCTTGTAATTTATTATCTAATGAATAAAGTACATTCTCACTGTAGGTGTAAATAGCCTTCTCAATATCGGAACCTTTCAGAAAACCAAACTGTGTTCTGGACAGTATCTTATTTGTGGACAGGTGGTTGAGAAACTGTCTGTACATTACTTTTCTAGAATTTTAGAGAACGCTGACAAAAATGATATCGGTCTGTAGTTTGATGGTATCTCTTTATACTCTTTCTTGAATAGAGATTTAATATCTGAATATTTTAGCCTATCAGAAAATGTTCCTGTTATAATATAACGGTAACACAAAAACTTAAAATTGTGCTAAATTCACGAGGACACGCCTTAATTAACTTTGTTGATATTTCATCGTAGCCGCTAGAATGATTTGTCTTAAAGATTTTATTATGGAAGTTGTTTGTTGTGGTGAGGTGAGTGACATATTCATGTAGCTGAAGTTATCTGTAAATGCTAGTTTCAGATATTCAAGGGCATTATTTACTGACCCTGACAATCTCAAGCTATCAGTAACAGATATAAAGTTTTTGTTAAATAGATTTGCCAGACTATATTCGTCAGTTACTAATGTATCATCTACTCTTAATTCTACCTGCTTCTGTTATTTTCTGGTTCTAGCAGTCTCCTCTTTCACTATATCCCATTTTGTAATATTTTGTGCCTGATATTCCTATCTTCTGATAACACATTTGTTTAGATGTCTGCATATTTTACAGTATTCCTTGTATTTAGCCACATCATCATCATCATCATCTACTCTTGGTCGATAGATACACATTCCTTTTTGTCTTGAATGAAATCTTTATTCCTTGTGTAATCCATAATTTTATTATAGACTTCTGCTTAATTTGAGTTAATTTTAGAGGGAAATAGTTTTCAAACACAATAATGACATTATTAATGAATATGTTATATTTTCATTCATGTCATAAGCATTATAAACATCTTTGCAGCTCATATTTTTGAGCAGTTTTCTAAAATACTCAATTTTTGGTGGATTGACTACTCTCCTATATGCAGATTTAGCAGTCTTCATAATCTGCTTAGTATCTATACGTAAAACAAGGAGCTGCGTATCAAGACCTGATGGAAAATTTATTATTGGTTTTATGATATGATTTTATTCCCTTGATTTGTCAATAAAATTATTATCAAAGGCTGTCCTAGAGGATTTTGTTAACGTAGTTGGAAAGTTTACAGTATGAGTTATATGAAAGACAATGTTACTGACTGCAATAAATGTTTACTGGAAGACTGCATAATAAAGTCTGTCTTCAAGTCACCAGAAACCAAGATTTCTTTGTTTCTTCCTGTTAAATAACCGAAGAGAGCTTCTAGATGATTTATCAATATAGTATAATTTCCTACAGGTGGTCTATAAATAGTTACTATTATACATAAATTATTATGGCACTCTATTTGCACACGCTTCTAATTGTTGCTGTAGACAGAATCAATTTATATAAATATTCTTGAATTTATTGCAGTTTTTAATAAATGTGGCAATTACTCCTCCCTCCATATCTACTCTACATAAGTATGAAGCTAATTAAATCCTGGAATGTTTGTCATATCTATATCAGTGGTCACATGATGCTCAGAGAGGCAAATTATGTCAACTGAGTTAGAGGAAACTATTTTATCAATACAAATGAGTAGTACATCCAAGTTTATATCTGAGTCCTAGTATGTTCTTATGTAATTAAACCGCGAGAACTCGCGCCCTTAAAAGTTACGCTATCGATCGCGTGTGTAGCATTTTACTCGCAGTCAAAGAACATTTTGAAGCGTACTTAATATGTTTAAATAAGTATTTCTAATTGCGTTTATAAGAAAACACACATATTTGTCTATTTAAAATTGGATAAATGCCGATTGTTTTAAACTTACTGCGAGCAAAACACGCGCGAGTCCTCGCGGGTTAAAATAACTGTTATTGCATACTAATGGTTGGACAAAGATTAACTGGCAGTTTCTGAGTATTTTTTTTAAACATCGTTTGCTAAAATCTATCTCATGTTTATCTTTTTTCTCAAACTGAGGGTTTTTCCAAGCTCTCTTAAAACTGATTTTTCTGTCCCCCCCTTCCCATCCTAAAAGAAGGCATCCCCCTATCACCTGTAATCACTGGTATTTTACCATTTGTGACAGTGCCCGCCCCACCCCCTCTCTCGTAAGTTACTTGCAATCAACCCAGACAGTTTTCCCTTTCGTTCCCTGTCGAGGTGTATGCCATGCTAGTGTAGTTCCACCTACAGATAGCAACCACAGGAATCAAGCCGATATGGGACCCTATATCTGACATAAGTCCAACTCCAAGTGTACCCTCCTGACAGCAGATTTTAAATGTGGCCGATTATGGCGTCTCAAATCAGACACAAATACCACACTAATATGCTTCGTTGCTGATGCTATCTTCACCAGGTCACTCTCTATGCAATATTCAGAGTCTCCGTCAGTGCTATTTCCTGGACGACCCTCTATAACCACGGTTTCCACCTTTGTGAAATCTTTGTATAAAGAACCTATATCCTCTGTTACCTAACCCGGACCCGCATTCAGTTTGAGAAAGTTTGTGACTTGGTACTCCGGACCTAGCTCTTCCTTCAGTTCTTGGCAAACACCTCTACCATGGGAACCACCTAACAACAAGACTTTCTTTCTCTTATTGAAAGTTTGTTGTGCCCTTTCTGCAGCTTCAACTACATGAGTGTCATTCGATTCTAACTGAGACAAGATGTCAAAAATATATTTTTCAGATTAACGACAAGGCTGTTCGAAACTGTCCTAAGTCGGTTCCCCCTGTTACCTGTTGCCACTTCCCACCGCTGTTCACACTTCTCCCTCTTTAACCTGCTCAGATTCTCCCTTGCCTTGACTAGTTCAGCTTGAAGAGCTTCAATTATCCCCTCCATTTCCATTATTTTCGTATCTCTGTTGCATATCCTACAAAACCACTGGTGAGCCTCACTTATGTCCCCATTTTCGATGCTACTAGATTCGCCGCAATGAAAGAAACCACTGCAACTATCACACTACAGCCCGGAACTAATGATCCTATTGCATGTCACAAATTTCTCGCCCATAGTAAAAACAAAAATCATACAAACTTGATTAAGAACTGACTAAAAGCTGATGACATAGGCATAAACTGAAAGGCCACTGAATAAAAGAAACTCGTTCACGAATAATAAAATTAAGGCTATAATCACAAATTACTTCCCACTTTTGCTAAATCTATGCTATTTTCCGTTTTTTTTTACGGTTGATAGACTTTATAAACCTTAATTACTATATGCAGCGAGAAAAAATAGAAGAATTAGTGATTAGATGCAAGTTTTAGTCACTATTTACAACGATTCACGCTCGTTAAATTAGGTCTACAAATACGTGCAAGACTTAGACGTGGCTAGCGGTGTCTCGCATAGAGCATTCGTTCAAGACACAGTGGTCCCAAGCCTTAAGCCACCTTTGGTGTTTGTGGAGGGAACGCTGACCAGCTCTCTGTTCGTGCAGAATGTTGACCCGTTCTTTTGCAATCATTGCTACAGGAAGATGATGCGTTGTTCCAACAGGATAATGCTCGACTAACACTGTGTATGTGACTCAACGTGCACTGCAAGACGTGCAGCAACTTTCGTGGCCAGCAGGATCTCCGCACTTGTCTCCAGTCTAGCACGTTTGGGATATGATGGGATAACAAGTGACATATGCGACTCGTCAACCCACAACTGGTACAGAACTACGCGAACAGGTCAAGCGGCTATGGCATAGAGTACCCCAAGAGAGTTTTCGTCATCTATATTAATGCCGAATCAGCGCCTGCGGAGGCTACAACACATACTAAAGTAGGTGTTTCAACAAAGATCGACACCTGATACATCAGTACCGCTTGAGGTATTGGTCTCTAAATTTTATGTACTCCGTACGCACTGCCAGAAAAAAATTCCGAGCGAGGTGACGCACTGGACCGTCATTCGGGAGGACGGTGGTTCAATCCACCTTCGGCCATCCAGTTTTAGCTTTTCCGTCGCTTCCTTAAATCATTCCAGGTAGTGAAGTCAACAGAAGATCAAAAGCTACTGCAAAACGATTTAGACAAAATTTCTATATGGTGCGAAAATTGCCAATTAACACTAAATAAAGAAAAGTGTGAAGTAATACACATGACCACTAAAAGAAATCCGCTGAACTTCAATTACGCGATAAATCAGTCAAATCTTAAGGTCGTAAATTCTACCAAATACCTAGGAGTTACAATTACGAACAACGTAGCCTGGAGAGAACACAGAAAATATTGTGGGAAAGGCCAACCACAGGTTACGTTTCATTGGCAGAACACTTCGAAGATGCAACAGCTCCACCAAAGAGACTGCATACATCACACTCGTGCGTCCTCTCCTGGAGTACTGTTGCCCCTTGTGGGACCCTCACCAGGTGGGATTGACGGAAGACATTGAGAAGGTTCAGAGAAGGGCAGGTAGTTTTGTTCTTTCACGTTACGGGGGGGGGGGGGGGGGGGAAAGCGTCACGGAAATGTTGCACGAATTGGGGTTGAAATCATTAAAAGAAAGACGTTATTCATTGCGGCGTGATCTGTTGGCGAAGTTTCAATCACCGACTTTTACTTCGGAATGTGAACATATTTTGCTAGTACCCACCTACATAGGTAGACATGACCATCCCAATAAAATAAGAGAAATCAGATCGAAATCGGAACGATTTAGGTGTTCTTTCTGCCCGCGCACTATTAAAGAATGGAAAGGTTATGAAAGTGGTTAATGAATCCTCTGCCAGGCACTTGAATGTGATTTGCAGAGTATCTATGTAGATGTAGATGTAGATGCTGGGAGGGTTTCCTTGAAATGGTGCTACCGGTTTCCTTCCCCATCCTTTCTTGAAAATTCAAAATGTTTAAATGTTTGTATAGCTTTTGGGACTCAACTGCGGGGCCATCAGTCCTTAAACTTACAAACTGCTTACGAACTAGCTAACACTAAGGACGGCACAAATATCCATGCCCGAGGGGGGATTCGGAACATCGGACCGTAGTGGCCGTGTAGACCGTGACTGACGCGCCGCATTCCCTTCGGCCACCGCGGCCGGCACTTCAAAATTCGAGGGTCAGCTCCTTTTCTAACGATCACCCTTCTACGGCTCGATAAACCCTAAGCTCCTTCTTTCTTCTACTTTGTTTCAACAATAAATCGTGAGTGAATTGGAAAACTCTTACGGCTGTGTATATTCAAAATAAATATTATAGTAATAACTAGTGGTACTTCCGCTGCTTCCCTTGATTACTTGTTTTTAGCATTGTGATAAGACACATGATTTTGTAAACTTTTCTTAAATCTTGCCTTGTTCTCGTTTTCTCGTTTTCTTTAGGAACGATTACCAGCAACGGACAAGGGTAGAGATGAACGTGAGCAGCAGGTAACAGAATCCGCTCAAGAAGAGGCTCCTTTCCTTGCCACGAGAAGGTCGCCTCAGGTAATATGGTACCGCGTCAGCAATACCATTGACCACAGGAACATCGCTGATATACAGGTATGTTGGCAACTGTGCTTCCTCAAGACATAATATTGGCTGTAGTATTTTTTGTATTTAAACTCAGTAGATGTTGTTGTTGCTGTTGTGGTCTTCAGCCCGCAGACTGGTTTGATGCAGCTCTCCACGCTATCCTGCCCTGTGCAAGTCTCTTCATCTGAGAATACGTTCGGCAACTTACATCCTTTTGAATCTGCTTACTATATTCGACCCTTGGTCTCCCTCTACGATTTTTACCCCACACGCTTCCTTCTAATGCTAAGTTGACAATTCCTTAATGCTCAGAATGTGGCCAACCAATCTATCCCTTCTCTTAGTCAGGATATGCCAGAAACTCCTTTTCTCCCCGTTTCGGTTAAGCACCTCCTCATTAGTTACGTGATCTACCCATCTAATTTTCATAATTCGTCTGTAGCACCACATTTCAAAAGTTTCTATAATCTTTCTGTCTGAACGCCTTATCGTCCACGTTTCACTCCCATAAAATGCTACACTCCAGACAAATGCTTTCAGAAAGGACTTCCTAATATTTAAATTAATATTGGATGTTAGCAAGTTTCGCTTCTTTAGAAACGCTTTTCTTCCCATAGCCATTTGGCATTGTATGTCTTCTTTACTTCGGACATCAGAAGTTATCTTACTACCCAAATCACAAAGCCATCTACTACTTTTATTGTCTCATTACATAATCTAATTCCTTCATCATCACCTGATTTTCTGACACTGCATTCCATTACCTTCGTTTTACTCTTGTTAATGTTCATCTTATATCTTCCTTTCAAGACACTGTCCATCCCATTCAATTGCTCTTCCAGATCTTTTGCGGTCTCTGGCAGTATTACTATGTCATCGGCAAACCGCAGTGTTTTTATTTCTTCTCCCTGCACTTTAATGCCCTCTCCAAATTTCTTCTTTCATTCCTTCACTGCCTGCTCAATGTATAAATTGAACAACATTGGGGAAAGACTACAACCCTGTCTTACTCCCTTCCCAACCTCTGCGTCCCTTTCTTGCCCTTCGCTTCTAATAACCGCCGTCCGGTTTTTGTATAGGTTGAATATAACTCTTCGCTCCCTATATTTTACCCCTGATACGTTCAGAATTTGGAAGAGTGTATTCCAGTCGACATTGTCAAAAGCTTTCTCCAAATCAACAAACGCTAAAAACATACGTTTCCCTTTCCTTAGCCTATCTTCTAAGATAAGTCATAATGTGAGCATTGCCTGTCGTGTTCCTACATTTCTCCTAAATTGAAACTGACCTTCCCCGAGGTTGGATTCCACACGTTTTTCCATTCGTCTGTAAATAATTCGTGTTAGTATTTTGCACCCATGACTTATTAAACTGATAGTTCTGTAATTTTCACACTTGTCTGCACTTGCTTTCTTTGGAATTGGACTTACAATATTCTTCTTGAAGTCGGATGGTATTTCCCCTGTCTCATACATCTTGCATACCAGGTGATACAATTTTTTCATGACTGGCTCTTCTAACGACATCAGCAGTTCAGACGGAACATCATCTACTCCAGGGCCTTGTTTCGACTCAAGTCTTTCAGCGCTCTGCCAAATTCTTCTCGCAGTATCATATCTCCTATCTCAGCTTCCTCCAATTCGTCTTCCATTTCTAGAATACTGCTTTCAAGTTTATTTCCTTTGTATAGGCCGTCTATATATTCCTTCCACAGTTCAGCCTTCCCCTCTTTGCTTAGTACTGGTTTTCCGTCACAGCGGCTTTTTTTGTCTCTAAATATCTCTTTTATTTTCCTGTAGGTGGTATCTACTTTTCCTCTAGTTATGCATTATTCTACAATTCTGCATTTGTCCTCTAGTCACTCCTGCTTAGCCAGTCTGCACTTCCTGGCAATCTCATTTTTCAGACGTTTCTACTCCTTTTTTTAATGTTTCACTTGCTGAATTTTTATATTTTCTCCTCTCATCAATTACGTTCAGTATATCCTGTGTTATCCATCCAGGGATTTCTATTAGGCCTTGTCCTTCTGCCTATATGGTCCTCTGCAGCCTTCACTACCCTATCTCTCAGAGCTACCCATTCTTCTTTTACTGTATTACTTTCCCCCGTGTCAGCCAATCCTTGCCTAATGCTCCCTGTGAAACTCTCAACCACCTCTGGTTCCTTCAATTTGTCCAGATTCCATCTCCTAACCTTTTTACCTTACTGCAATCTCTTAAGTTTTAATCTGCAGTTCATAACCAATAAGTTATTGTCAGAGTCTATATCTGCCCCTGGATACGTCTTACAGTTTAGAACCTGGTTTCTAAATCTATTCCTTACCATTACAAAGTCAATCTGGTACCTTCCAGTGTCTCCTGATCCCTTCCACGTATACAGCCTTCTTTCATGGTGATTAAACCAAGTGTTGGTGATCATTAAATTTTGCTCTGCGCAAAATTCTACCAAGTCATCTCTTCTTTTATTCCTTTTTCCCAGTCCATTGTCACCTAATACATTTCCTTCTCTTCCCTTTCCTACTACCGAGTTCCAGTCCCCCATCACAATCAAGTTTTCGTCTCCCTTAACTTTCTGAATGATTTCTTTTATCTCTTCATATACTTTTTCGATATCCTCATCATCGGCCGTGCTAGTTGGATATAAACTTGCACTACTGTGGTCGGTGTTGGCTTCGTGTCTAACTTTACTACGATAATGCGTTCACTGTGCTGTTCATAGAAACTTACCCTCATTCCTATTTTATTATTCGTTATCAGACCTATTCCTGCGTTACCACCAACTGATTTTGTATTGATAACCTTGTACTCACCCGACCAGAAATCCAGTTCATCCTGCCACCGAACTTCACTAATCCCTACCGTATTTAACTTTAACCTATCCATTCCTCTTTTCAAATTTTCTAGCTTACCTACGCGACTAAGGGTTAGAACATTCCACGCTCCGACCCGTAGAATGCCTGTTTTGCTTTTCTTGATGACGACATCCTCCTGAGTAGTCCCCACCCGGAGATCCGAATGGGGATTATTTTATCCCCGGAATATTTTACCCAAGAAGACGCCATCATGGTATAGTTATACAGTAGAGCTGCATGTCCTCGGGAGAAGTAACGACTGTAGTTTCCCCTTGCTTTCAGTCGTTCGCAGTAACTGCATGGCAAAACCATGTTAGCTGATGTTACAAGGCCAGCTCAGTCAATCCAGATTGTTGCCCCTGTAACTATTGAAAAGGCTGCTGCCCCTCTTCAGGAACCACACGTTTATCTGGCCTCTCCACAGATACCCCTCCACTGTGGTTGCACCTATGGTACGGCTATCTGCATCGTTGAAGCACGCAAGCCACCCCATCTCGGCAATGTCTGTGGTTCAAGGAAAGTACAGTTAGTTATTTGTGAGGCAAATGGCGTAAACAGATCACTAGGTGTGAATGGGGATGACTGCAGTACCTGCAGGTGGTGCGCATTCTTACCAGCGGCCTATGTCGACCTAAGTGATCCACCACGCTCCGGGCGGCCGGTATCAGCTGCAACCCTGCAGAATGTCGAGGCTACTGAGGCAGCAGTTTTGGTATACGATATACATGATCCTGTTGGATTGCATCTAATGATCTAGTTTAAACTCTAGTAATGTGGAACCAGTGGGACATAGTATATAGAGGCTATTGCAGAAACACACACAAAAACGTGTGCACCACCTTGGTTTCAGGGTCTCCGAAAGACTGACGTTGAATGCCTATATTGAATCAAGAACTCCGTTTCTTAAATTATTCAAGGATGAGCAGTGCCAATGCGACGGACTGGATAATACGACCGATTAGTTCCAGTCATAACACCAGAAAGAATACACTGCTTGTACTGACTGTATTTCTGTCATGTCTAGGTCAATTCGAAAGTTTGATCGTATTCGCGATGGTACTTTGTGTCAGCAGGGACTCAACTCAAGAGAATATTCCAGACGTCTCGGAGTGAACCAAAGTGATGTTTCGACGTGGAGTCGGTACAAAGATACATGAACAATCGATAACTTGCCTCGCTCTGGCCACCCAAAGGCTACCACAGCAGCTGATGACCGCTACTTAGGAATTTCAGCTGGGTGGAACCCTGAGACGAACGTCACAATGCTGAATAATGACATGCAACTTCACTCCTGACGTCCATGGCGAAGTCCAGCTTTGACACCCAGACACCATGAAGAGCGGTACAAATGGGCCCAACAGAGCGCTGAATGGACTCCTCACGATTGGCATCAAGGGACATTCACAGACGAAAGCCGAAGCGGCCTTCAAATAATCGTCAGAGACTTTCCTAATTGTTGGGCCTTGAAGCATCATATATGTCGTAGAAAGACATTGCAATAAAGTTCCGGATTGCTGCTTATTTTTATTTAATAGTGCTACAGCTGTTTCGACAGTTTGTCATTCTCAAGCGCGTCTACGATGTTTGGACGTTAATTAATGTTGACATCTGGCGTAACTGTTCCATAAATTACATGGAACTATACACGTATTTAGTAGTTGTATACGGTTTTAGCTGTCAGGTATTATGCAGCTTTTTACGTTAAAACTTTAAATTAAAGAAAACTTTTATATTTTTTTCGTAATTAACAACAGCTTTGCCAAAGATGTTTACATATATATACATGTGAACATCTTTGGCAAAGCTGTTGTTAATTACGAAAAAAATATAAAAGTTTTCTTTAATTTAATTTTTGGGTTGATAGCGTAACTAATTAGAAGGTATTCAACACAAATAGGGATAAAAGAAATTACTGGCATATCTTGACAAAAGAAAGATATCGACTGGTAGAATCTTAAACATAAAACAATCGTCAATTCGACATCGCAGAGAGAGTAGAAGAGTCTAATACAGTAAACTGGTTCAAATCTGTGTAGATCGCTGTTCTTATGAGTAGTTTAAGAGGCTTGCTGAGGTTGTTGGCTGGAGAGCTGTATAAAACCAGTCTCCAGACTGAAGACCACAACAACAACAATTTATTTTTTTCTCACTACCTGCTGCTATGCCTTGTAGTCGGTTTCGTGACAAGCTCCACGACAGACTATTTTGTATCTGGGTGCATGTCTACAAACTACATACGTACTCTGCAAGTCACATGGAAGTGCATGGCAGAGGGTTCATCGAACCACTTTTAAGATATTTCTCTACAATTCCATTCTCTAATGGATCGCGGGAAAAAGGAACACCTAAATCTTTCTGTTTTAGATTTAATTTCTCCTACTCTGTTATGATGACCACGTCTGCCTATATAGGTGGGTTCTAACATGATATGTTCGCATTCGAAAGAGAAAAGTTGCTGAAATAAATTTCGGAAATACATCTCGCCGCAACGAATAACGGATTTCTTTTAATGATTTCCACCCCAATTCATGCATAATTTCCGTGACACTCTCTCCCCTACCTCGCGATAATACAAAACGAGCTGTGCTTCTTTGAACTTTTACTAAATCGTCTGTCAGTTTCAGCTGATGTGGATCCCACAATGCGCAGCAGTATTACAAAATAGGGCGCACAAGTGTTGTGTAGGCAGTTTCTTTAGTAGAACTGTTGCATTTTCTAAGTGTTCTGGCAGTGAAACGTAGCCTTTGGTTCGGCTTCCTTACGGTATTTCCTGTGTGTGCTTTCCAATTTAAATTATTCGTAGTTGTTATTCCTAGGTATTTAGTTGAGTTTACAGTCTGTAGATTTGACTGATTTATAGTGTAAATAAAGTTTAACAGATTTATTTTAGTGGTCATGACACATTTCTCATTATTAAGGGTCAATTTCCAATCTTTACCTTGCTGATACATGCATGACATCATATTATATCATTTCTCATCAGCGCGTTACACAAATATGATTGTACATGTATTATTTAAGAGTGGATACGTAGTTTAAAGTGCTGAAATACTGCACGATATGCAACGCTGAAGGAGTTCGCCTTTGAGCTTTATGGCTCATACCTTTGAGCGCGTCATTTTGCCTTGTGTTCATGATACAAATTCATGGTATATTTTGAACATATCTTCGATGTCGACTACGTCCCCATGCCGACGCTCATGGCGGTTCACTAGCAGCTGATATTTTGCGTGTCATAATGGTTAATACAGTACTTTTAAATGACCCACACTAGGGATTGAACTTGCGATTTAGCACTCAAGAAGTTCCTTTCCAGATGGCAAGCTTGTACAAAGCGAAAACTGGATAACTGAATTGTGGAAAGATTAGATAGAAGGGCTAAGGGAAATGAACTTCAAGGTAACTTAACAGAAAAACTAGAGGAAGTAGATGAAAATGAGATGAGAGGTAAGTTGCAATTCGTAGTTTTAGTTTACTTATTATTTGTGCGCAAATTGTTTTCTTTGGGTAGGACGTACTCTGCAGTGTTTGTGAGAAGCTACAACTTTTTCCCGGAGTCCACCTCGTACTCACAACTCTGTCTCACAACGGCTGTTAATTGCATCACCCTAGTACGTTTGGTACTATTCAAAGTTTTAATTTTCTTTTGATATGTGAGCAGACAATATTTGTTGTGCAGGATACACTCTGGGTTTATAACTAGAATCGAGAACCCTGCGTTTAACGGATGTTAACTCCACCACTCGAATCATAACGCGTAGGCTTTCACGGGCGGCGTCTTCAGTAATTATAACTTCCGGGCTGAGAGGCCGTGGTCGAACAGTAGAAATTCCATTTCACTGTAATGTTTTTAAAGGAAACGCCTTTTGCTACTGCGAATGGTTTTATTTTTATAAGTCACCCATACGCGTTTCGCCTTTGTGTCAAGGCATCATCAGTGGGTGTCCTGAAATATGTAAATATTTCAGGACACCCACTGATGATGCCTTGACACAAAGGCGAAACGCGTATGGGTGACTTATAAAAATAAAACCATTCGCAGTAGCAAAAGGCGTTTCCTTTAAAAACATTACAGTGAAATACAATTCAGCTGCTGCTCAAAATGGCCACTGCAAGCAACGTATTAGTAGAAATTTCTTCTCCTGACATTTCGTTGCCGGCTGCGGGCAACATCTTCCGAGGTGAGTCGTCGACTCGCCGGCAACGAAACGTCAGGGGAGGAATTATTACTGTTTCTACTGTTCGACCATGGCCTCTCAGCCCGGAAGTTTTAATCCACCACTCGAGCCTGTGTCAGGCTCCTCTACTTCTTTCCGTCATTTCCTATCTTTGCAGCTGATCTTTCCGCTTTGCTGTGTGATCATAATTCCCTGAAGAGATCGGTTTATTTTGTTACTTTTATGTACCTGATCACGCCAGCAAATGTTCAATATAACTGAGATATGACAACTGAAAAATTGTTTCAGGAAGACAATATTAGCAATACTAGAAGTAGAGAAGAACAAGATGGCATGGAGACGGGAAAGGAAGGCGATAATTTTCCTGTTTGGAAATCTAATCCCGAGCATCAGCGGCAGCTTGCAGAGGATGTTATAAGTAGTGAGAAGCCTCTAAACCAGGGGACGGAAGATAAGATTAGTTCAAAAACTCAGGTAAACTGATTCTGAATGAGATTTGATTCCAATTTTTGGAACGGTGTGCTCAGCGACCACAAAACAATGAATACAATGACTATAGTATGTTTTTGCAGATCGATTTTGATCACATTGTAATCATCCTCAATGCACCAGTCATCGTAATATCAGCTATGCATAATCATATGCCAAATTAGCTGAATGTAACAGTTTTTTGTTGTTGAAAATATCAATGTAGTGTCCAACCATGAAATGAGCGAGCTCATTACAATGACTGGTGCATTGAGGATGATCACTGTGTGATCGAAATCGATCTGCAAAAACATTAATAAAAACGACTAATGCTGCATACTATAGTTATTGTATTGATTCCGAATGGTTGTCTCTACTTACATATTTAATAAATTAGTTTTAATGTTTTATAATAGAAAACTAATAAAGGCAGTGCAGTGTGAAAATAATGTAACTGAAAAACCCACATTTAATTTCCGTATGAAATTGCTTGTATTTCCTTTTTAATTTGCGAGAGAATTCAAAAATCATAATATTTTGAGTGAATTAATTTTCAGATTTTTTAAAGGCATATCACATTTAGAATTTCCATAAAAAAATTTGGTCATAAATATCAAAATATTTTGTTGTTAGTGCCCCACAGAAAGAAATCAGGTAACTCTTACAGGAAATGAAAGACGATCAATTTGAGGAAGGTTATTATAGAAGTTTCAAAAGAAGGACATGCTAAATAATTGTTTACAGTAATTTTTCATTTAGTCATTGGAATAATTGCACAATAATGGGAAAGGATTCAATTTGAGGAAGGTTATTATAGAAGTTTCAAAAGAAGGACATGCTAAATAATTGTTTACAGTAATTTTTCATTTAGTCATTGGAATAATTGCACAATAATGGGAAAGGATTCAACATACTGCCTATCTAAGACTTTTCTAAAATCTGCTACGGCAATTACAGTCAGTGTGCGATGAATTGCTTTCTTCACAAAGCATTGCAATACTGAAGTAATGGTCGTCTCTTCAGATTTAACACAGAATTTTGTATCTTGACAAAACTTCTTACATTTGTTTATCATATGACTAATAGGGTTGAAAAGAACTTTAAAAATTAGAAGTATATATTACTTTTCAGGACAGCACAAGTGATTTCGCCCCCAAAGGAGAGCAAGAAGACCAGGACTCTGTGGAAGAGAAAGTAACGACTTATGACGCTGTGACCAAGGAGCAACTGGAAGAAGAGAATGCTGTGGCTGTGGAATCCAAACGCCTGGTCGAAAGTCACGCACCTCCTTTCCCGGCGCAGGTAAACATCTAGTATTCTGTCTCAACAAGATTTTAAGCCATTTATGTGTTATTCTTTGACTAGTTACACATCCACTTCACCTCCAACCTGTACATCTTCCTCTATCATATTCCCATCAGAATCACTATCATCCTCGTTTCCAAAAATTGATTCATTATCATTGTCAGTCTTCTGTAAATCTGTCAAAGCCTGTTTGAGACTAGCCCCTTCCAAAACGTATATCACCATCCAATACGAATAAACTATAACACCACGTCTTCTTTGCACAAAGCTCAATTCCAAACTGATTTTTTCTCAACAGTACACGTAATTGTATTTTCTATTCAGTGAATGACGGTTTGTAAGGTACATTGTTGCCAAGATTTATTTCCGTAACAAAACTTTTATATGACACTGTAAATCACTTATTGTGTACCTGGGAAATTTTCTGACCCCACTGCAAAAATTTCAAATTGTTGGACTGCAAAGAGAGATATAACCATAAATATTTTACCCAGTTATAATAAAGTCTGTGGATAGCATATCTGAAGTATGATTGTCTACACCCACATTAAAACTGTTTATTTATAGTTAAATGAGCCTTGGGGTCTAGAAATACCCCAGGCATCATGCGAGGGTAATGGACAGTGATCATAACGTACCCAGAAAGGCAGGAACTAATGAAATATTAATTGGCTAAATCATAGTAAAGTAGCTGCATTGGTAGTATGTTCACGCTTTCGGAACTCATAAGAAAAACGGAGTGAAGAGGAAATCATGAAAGGTTCCAGAATGAAAATTTCATTCTGCTGTGGAGTGTGCGCTGGTATAAAACTTCTTGGCAGACTGAAACCGTGCGCTGGACCGGGGCTCGAATAAAGGACCTTTTCCTTTCGCGGCTGTAATAAAATAAAACTTATCCGAGAACGCAACTAACGAATTAGGAAAAAGACGAACGACTGCAAAGAACCGATCTACCAGAAGTACAAAGGAAAATACAAGAAAAAGGGTAAAGCGCTTGCTTGCGAAAAACAAAGGTCCTGGGTTGGAGTTTCGGTCTCGAACACAATTTTAATTTTCCAAGAAGTTTAATCATAAATGATATACAAACGATTTTTTTTGTTCTTATGTTCACGATTGTTTACTGGCTGTCTTGAAGCGTATGAGCCATCTATATAAATGAATTAGTGGAAGAGTTTAGTAGTTACACACAAAGTTTTGATAAAATGTTGATTAAATAACAGTAAAGTAAAGTAAGAAATCGATGTAGTATTTGCGACACTCTTAGGACAGATGGTGTCAGAGCTGAAATTACCATTTTCAGCTATTAACTGATATTATTGTAATTTATCTTCTCAGCAATGAAAACCCATTAGTGTGTGGAGGGAGGCTGTCACCAAAAGCTATCTTATGTAAACAAAAGTCTCCTTAAGTCCACTGTTATGGTGGAACAGTGTATTCTGAGACATATATTAATTTTAATTTCCTATTCCACCGTAGTGGTGGAATGTGTGCAGTTGTAGTAAATTGTTCCTTTTTTCTACTTATTTTTTCGTAATCATAAGCGAACTAGATGAAATAAAAATTCAGGTTTGATAGTTCCATATATCTTCAGGTAAACAGCAATTCCCTCCTCCCCCCAACCCACTGAGGTTATTTTCCACTTTATAAAGAAAAGCCATACGTTATGTCACGTTATTCACTTTTCTTGAGACGAACTTGTTAATCTTGTAGTGCAACAATTCCAGAAATTAAAAGGTGATCAAAAAGGTTAGTTTAAAATTATGTAATTAATGTTCAGGAAAGGAACCAGCTCCAATGCAGCCGCATTCGGTTGTTGTTCACAGGACCTGGAAATCGGTTGAGTACCATCAAACGACTGCCAGCTGATGCGAATGATTGTGATGCCCCTCCTCAGTGAAACTAGAACTGAGGCAGTGGCAAACACTTCACCCGTTGAAGTGGCGTGGAAGGCGTGGAAGGTCAGGTGTGTGTGTTAATCGTCGACACTTACAATGGCTGGCGACTAACGGCACTTCTAAAGGAGACATCTGCAAGGAATAGGAGAACGACCACCTAGAAAATTCCTTGCGTATTTCTTTGAAACCCATTTAAAAAGTTGAGGATAGTGTTCCGACAGCCACTGAGAAAATTATAGTGTATGTTCGAAACTAGAATGCTTGTTGTGTGGCCTCTTACAACATGACTGAATCATTCCTGCGACTGAGAGAGGAGATTGAGGGAACCAGCTTTGCTCATGGAATTGGAATTTGAATGAAGCTCGCAAGCTACACCATAAGCCTTAGAACGTATTTATTTAGTTATCGTATGGCTTTACAAATGCAAGTGTGGTATTGACATAATAAATTTACATAAGATATAAATAGAAATACACATATACGTAATAATACGAACAAAACAAACACCAGTGATTATTAATTGTGGGGAAAGCTGAAATAGAATGGCAGCTACAATTCACTAAAAAGTTATGTCCAAACGCGACAGCCACTCAATAGCAGCAGGTCTGTCCAGTCTCTCTCTAAAGTCTCTCCAGTCGCTGTGGGCAATCTTGCACTATATGTTGTAATGTTTGTTGGTAACTTTCACAGTCACACGTTGGGTTATCATTGGCACCACACTTGTACGGTATGGATTTAGTTATTGCATGCCCAGTTCTTACAAACTTAAGCTGACACCAAATTCTACATGAAAGTTGCATTCCTGGGAGTTGTTGGTTGGGGTCCTGTATGTTGTGTTGGTTAATGTCAGTATTGTTCGACTTAGTTTTCCAGGATTTTTGGCAGTCATAGATATTTCCTTGGGCAAGTGTTCTGTATTCTCATATTTGAGGCGATATCGACAGTGGTCATCTAGTACTTCGTGTACCGGTAGTACTCTTGCCTTATCTGGATGATTTATTTTTTGCCATTCCGGAATAGGTGTCTACTGTCCTCGGATTTCAGGCGGAGTAATGTTTGACATGAAAGGCAAAGGTCACAGGTTCGAGTCCCGGTTCCGGCACACAATTTTAATCTGCCAGGAAGTTTCATATCAGTGCACACTCCGCTGCAGAGTGAAGGGTCATTCTTGAAACATCCCTTAGGCTGTGGCTAAGCCATGTCTCCACCATATCCTTTCTTCCAGGAGTGCTAGTCTTGCATGGTTCGCAGGAGAGCTTCTGTGAAGTTCGGAGAGTAGGAGGCGAGGTACTGGCGGAAGTAAAGTTGTGAGGCGGCATCGTGAGTCGTGTGGGGATAGCACAGTTGGTAGTGGGCTTGACAGCGATGTGCAAAGGTCCCAGGTTCGAGTCCCGGTTCCGGCACACAATTTTAATCTGCCAGGAAGTTTCATATCAGCGCACACTCCGCTGCAGAGTGAAGGGTCATTCTGCAAACATCCCTTAGGCTGTGGCTAAGCCATGTCTCCACCATATCCTTTCTTCCAGGAGTGCTAGTCTTGCATTGTTCGCAGGAGAGCTTCTGTGAAGTTCAGAAAGTAGGAGGCGAGGTACTGGCGGAAGTAAAGTTGTGAGGCAGCATCGTGAGTCGTGAGGGGATAGCACAGTTGGTAGTGGGCTTGACCGCGGTGTGCAAAGGTCCCAGGTTCGAGTCCCGGTTCCAGCACACAATTTTAATCTGCCAGGAAGTTTCATATCAGCGCACACTCCGCTGCAGAGTGAAAGTTTCATTCTGGAAACGTCCCTTAGGCTGTGGCTAAGCCATGTCTCCACCATATCCTTTCTTCCAGGAGTGCTAGTCTTGCATGGTTCGCAGGAGAGCTTCTGTGAAGTTTGGAAAGTAGGAGGCGAGGTACTGGCGGAAGTAAAGTTGTGAGGCGGCATCGTGAGTCGTGTAGGGATAGCACAGTCGGTAGTGCGCTTGCCTGTGAAAGGCAAAGGTCCCAGGTTCGAGTCCCGGTTCCGGCACACAAATTTAATCTGCCAGGAGGTTTCATATCAGCGCACACTCCGCTGCAGAGTGAAGGTTTCATTCTAAATACTCAAAATGTTTGAAGCGATTTCATGAGTAAAGCAACACCTTTATCCCAAGTATTAGGTTTAGACATAAATTCAAACATATGTTAATTATTTTTTTTATTCTTATAAGAAAGTTCAATAAAAAAAATCCCTCAATGAAGAGTTGTAAGCGTTTTATTTCTCAAATACAGGTAGTCACAAATTTAAGAGGTACCTAATAATTCCAACTACATGTAACATGTTTTAGATTTGATATTATTAATCGTATATCATCCCAATACTAAGCACAAAAATACGATTTTTTTTCTTGCAGTAGAAATTAATTCAGGCACTAAAGGGGCTAACAGAATATCATTAGGGAACGTAGCAAATACACAAAAATACTCACTATAAAGTAATATAATTATAAAAATCTAATTTTTTACTAAACATTTTAAAAACTTTCAAACATACACTTTTTAAGTAGGTTTTGACATAGTTTCAACACATCACAATTAGGTAAACATTACAAATACTCTCATTAGAAACCAATACAGAGATACAGTAACAAATATTGATTAGGAGAGTAGGGATAGAGAGAGATTTCAGGAAGCGAAGACAACGACAGCTAAGGAAGTCGGTGATAGCTCGACCGAGACGTACAAGACAAGAGAGCAAACTGAAACGACTTACAAATCAGATTTCAGATGCTACTCAGTAACGAATTATTTTTGTTAATGTTTGTTCACTTCATTTAATTATGTTTAGAAAATTTGTATGCACTTCACTTTTAAATACAAAGAATTACACTGTTAAGTCAGTGACCTAAACATTTCAGTTAAATATGTGTACATATATGGAAGTCTGGCTGCCTTGCCAAATAAGACTCAGTACCCAAGGTCCCCAAATTGTGAGACGTTGTTGATTCAGGGTTGATCTCGGACAGTTTTTGACACGAGCCAGAGTGCTAAATGATCTCTCTCCCAGAGCGACAGTCACTGGAAGATGGAAAGAGCTGCGCTCTTATTCAAGAGTTCGAATGGTTTCAAAGAAGTGCCTTCGATGTTCGAAGTATGCATAGTTTTTAAATATTTCATTTCTTCTTTTAAATCTATTATAACATAATTATGGTATTCAGTGATGAATTATTTGCATGCATCAGCAATCTGATCATCAGTCATCTTCGCATATTTCCACAAAAATCAAAATGTGTCACGTAACAGCTTTACTGCTTCATATCGTATTGTTAAGTTGTTGACTAATTGTCAATAATGACATAAAAACCATTTACCTTTAAGAGATCTGAATTCAAAATTGTTACTTCATTCATGCCTTTATCAAGAAATGATTTCCTCTTCTTACTTAGCTTTATGTTCGAGAAGAACTCGATATACGGATGAGCTGCTGACTGCAAAGAGCAATGTCCCTTTAGCAACACCACCAAGAAATAGTCACATGACGCTATTAACAGTGTGCATTATTGCGCTAATACCGTATCTGTCATATCAGTCACTTTGTAGCGTTCATGCAGTTGGACGGCCCGCTCAGTGCACACGTTGTTTTATTAATCCGTAGAACACCCAATCTAAAACTGAACTGCCACGTGGAACTTTGTGTTAGTGGGGTTATCATACAATATCGCTTACTTCACAACACAGACATTTGTCATCTACGAATAAGTTATTCATGTTCCCATCTGTGTAGATATTTTAAAACTCAATATGTTACAAAATTCGCCACTTCAGAAGGTTGGGCCCTGGGATTTGGTCCCTCCTGTCCCCCCCCCTCCTCTCCACGGCCCTGGGCTGAACTGTTGTACCTAGGCTTGCTGCGGCTTCTGCTACGTGAAAGTCGTCGCGATTGATGTTGTCACTCACGACATATTAATCTCCGGACTTCATTTTCAAGTTCTTCAATCCCTCCGAGAAGATCTTTCACCGATATAGAAAAATCAGACGCTGCAGGGGACATGTATATTGAATTTGACTGAGGTTTCTGCGTGCTTCGAATTTCTATCAGCTTTTCTTCGAGTTTGTTTACATTTTCTTCTGAAATTATGAAAATGGTTCAGACGTTGTCTGGTAATTTGTGCAGCCAGAGAATCTTCAAAATTTTATCTGAAACTTTCGTTCCGTCATAAGCTTTCATTTTCCGAAACAACTGGCTAGGTTACGTACCATCAATTTATGTTTCGCTAACTAGTTTCTTGCTTTAACGTTCTTCACTTTCCTTAAAACTCATTAACAACCTTTCGTTATAAAGTGAATATTTGTTGCTTTTGTCACGAGTCACCAGAACACACATATTCTCGATGAGACGGGTCTCTAGTTATTCTAGCTAGTAATTAAATTTGATTACTTCAGTCTGGATTCTTGCGATTGTGAATTATGCTTCAGCCTGAGAAAAGCATATATCAGGCTTTGCCGGCCATAATGGAGGCATTTTTGCGCTAAATTTGTCCACTTGGTATAGCGGTTTGTAATTTATTGTCTCCTTTATCTTCCCTCATATTTATCTTGTTCCCATCACGTCCGATCACTAGTTGTTGTGTGGTAGAATAAACATAAAAACCAATAGACGGGATTCAGAATATTATTTGAAAACTCGTTTGTTCCAAATAGCTACTCATACACAGAAAACAATTGATTTTTAAGTTATCTTCAATTCTGATTTGCATTGAAAATAAATAAATACAGAGACAATTACTTATAGCACTATAGATAAAGGAGATGAATAATTATTTGCAGCAATGTGGATTATGACATATTCAACATCATACCTATATTATTAACTTTTTATATTATGCTTAAATTGCATGCATTCTCTCACCACTTCACAAGTTTGTTATATTAGTGCAACCAGTTACACATTATTTTACAACTGTAAATATTGTCTATTTAGCTACATGTTTCGAGGTTGTGCCTCAAATTCAGGTTATTCCGGCATTACAAAAATTTCAAGAATATTTTAGAGTGGATTTACATGAACAAAATCTTGCTGTCTGCAGCAGTGAACCCGTGAAAAACGAAAAGACACACTATGTGATGTGATGTCTCCTCTGACTACCTGTTGATTGTAAATATTTGTTATATCCACTCACTCTGTTCATGTTGAGTAGCTCATGTTTCCTGGTATTTGAAGGTGACACCATTTCTCGTCTGGGCTTCTTAACCACAAGATACAACAAGCCCACCCAAGCCCATAAGACGAATGCTGTCACCTTCAAATACCAGGAAATCTGAGCTACTCAACACTAACAAAGTGAGTTGATAAAACAAATATTTACAATCAACAGGTCGTCAGAGGAGACATCACCTTACATAGGTTATCTTTTTGCTTCATGGAGCAAGATTTTGCTAATGTGAAATTATTCTAAAATATTATTGTAATTTTTGTAATTCCATAATAGTCTGAAGATGAGCCACAGCCCCGGAACATGTAACTAAATAAACAATATTTACAGTTGTTCAAAATGTTCAAATGTTTGTATAGCTTATGGGACTGAACTACGGGGTCATCAGTCCCTAAACTTACAAACTACTTATCAACTAGCTAATACTAACGACGGCACAAATATCCATGCCCGAGTGGGGGGTTCGAATCCCCGACCGTAGTGGCCGTGCAGACTGTGACTGGCGCGCCGCAGACGATTCGGCCACCTCGGCCGGCATTTACAGTTGTAAAATAATTTGTGTTTGATAGCGCTAATAGAAGTAACCTGTTAATTATTCACATACAGTCGCAATCGAAAAAATTTCATTATATCTTTAAATTGCTCTCACCACTTACTGGTGAATTGAGTAAGAGTGTATCAAGTAAATACTTGTTTCAGGATGTTTCTTGCCGTTTGACTGAATACTTGGAAGAGCGGATTGTTTTCAAGGAAGAGGCAGAACGGAATCAACATATCGCCTTTATGATGGAGTCTCAGCAAAGACAACTCCCTAGAGAGAAGATCCAGGAAGATGTGAAGCCACGATATACGCTGCATGAAGATGTACCTAAATCAAAAACTATGGTACAGTACACCCATGATTGTTTTTCTCTTTTGACCAACATTCTGAATATCCACCTTGATATTACCGTAAAGACCGTCTGATACCAAACTGACGTACGCAGTTACCAGTCAAGAGTAAAAAAGGCGTTACAGTAGAAACAATAGCTGTTAGGTACCAAATTGTGTAACACTGTCCCGTCATATCAGATGCTTCAGTGGCTACTTGGTACCTGGCTGGTAACGGCAAATAAACAATGATCACATTAATAAAGTTGGGAACACAATTGTGAATGAAACGTAGGAGGTAGCCACGTACATTTAAACAAGAAAATTAATGCTCTTTTCCATACAATAAGGTAATTAAATTATTACCCAGAGTCGGTAAGCCTGGGTAGCCGATAAAGTGTACAGTAATTACTCCATTTGAGTCACTAAATGCAGTTATATCATACTTTACATTTGAAGTACAGCTGAGTGAACTGTCGCTTCCATCGAGAATGACGAGTTTGTGCTCTTCACGGGGGTGACAATGAACTTTCAACCTCACATGGTCTTATGGAATAGGCTGGGGTGTTGTAAAAACGAGAAATTCTCACTTCCCGTTGTCACACTGATGACTGCAGGAAGTCCACTGGCGAAATGTCTCAGGTAAACGAAGAGTGACGTCAAACAGCTTATGCGATTAAGGCAGCCCCAGTGAGTTGTTTAATGGCCATGGTTAAATAGATTCGTGCTAATGAACATAGATCATTGTCAAGATATGTGGATATGGTAGCCTTAACTAGCCAGCAGGCTTCGATGGTCATTCACACATTTTAAGGGTTAGAGTACTAAATTCATGTTGGAAATATTGAGTTATATAAATTTCTTAAGGTTAAGAAATAAAGAAATAATGCATTGAATCCACAGTGTAATAGTAGGACAGAGAGGGTGCAGTGCACAATCGGGAAAGTGTGGAGCTGATATGTTCACTCACATTACGTTATTGGGTCGTCCGTTTAATTTTGTGGTGATTGCATATAATCCCAAGGTGCAGACAAATACAGGTTTGTCACCTTACGAAGTAATATTTGGTTAGAGAATGCCATCCGTGATTGATTTTAATTGGGGAAAGAAAAGGAAAGAACTCAGAGTGAAGAAGGGAATTTGTAGAGACAGTTTGGGAGGTATGGATGCGAGTGCAAAAGACAAAATAAACGAAGGCCTTGGAGAAGCAAGAACGGGAGGTGGAGAGTACTACGGGTACCATATGATACGCCTCTGGACAGCGGGTAATGCTGTCGAATTCTTATGTGGCTAAAGCGAATATGAAGAAAATCTTATCAAGGTATCAGGGTCCATACCAAGTGGTAGAGGTGATGTCACCTGTGAATTTCAAGTTGTAGTTACCAACGGTGATCGTGCATATAAGCAGAGAGAAGCCATATAAGGGTGTACCAGAGTGGTTGAGGTTATAGAGAACGCAAGGCAGGATCTGTCAAAGCATAGTCGAAAGAAAAGAAATGGCGAAAAGCAGAGCTTGGGAGTACCTCGTGGCCCATACACTTTAAGATAACAAGAAACAGTAACAAATAAATGTTATTTTTTTCTACTGTTGGTCTGTTTGTATAAGTTGAGTATTCGCTGGCCAGGAGACAGCATTTTTTTTTCTTTTTGTGTTTTGGGGGAAGGGAGAAGTATTACAAGTGTTTTCTTTGTCTGGTGACTGGTGTGATAACTGGAGAGAATGTGCAGAGCAACACTGTTCGTCTTCACGACTATTGAACATCCAGAAGTAGCCGCTGGTTGACGGGGTCCTGTTTTCTAAGAAGGGTGATATCATGATGACAAATCATCAGTGGCTGATCAGTGCAAACATCTACGTGTAGAAGAGACACAATGAAGTGAGGAGGTTGCAACATGTGTTTGAGGGTCTTAGGCAGGAAACCCAGAAGGGGAATTTGTAGAATGAGGTGATGGTGAAGAGTGATCATTAACGCAGGATGTGTATACACAGCTGAAGGAGCAGTTCTTGGGAGTGATGAAAACAATACCAGAGGAAGTAGTATGAAGGAAGTGAGGTCGGCTGAATGCAGGCAGAAAGATTTTGAAAACGACATACAGAATAGCAGACGAAGAGAATGTCTAGAGTTTAAATCTTACAGTGGGAGCTATAAGGAAAGCAGTCCGCATAAGTTCGGTGGCAAAGGAGTAGCATAAAACACAGATACCAAAATTGGAGGAAAAGATGTTGAATGGTATAAGATCTCTATGAGAGCTAATAGGGGAGTGTGGGATTAGGTAAAGAGAATTGCTTAGGTAGGGAATGAGGATGTGATGGAAATAAACAACTGAATGACCTGGAGAAGTAGACTGCAGTAGCAAAAATGGTTAGGGCACATGCAGAGGATGTTTGGGTCATACAAGGATTGTTTGGAAGACTGACGGGGGATATTTTTCACACGTTGCATGGGAAAATCAGTGCTATCTCATTAGCGCTGAAGCAGTTTCTAGAAGGATTAAAGAAAGTGAGGAGAGATCTGCCAGTGGATTTACAGTTAATTTTTAAGCCGGTGCTAGGGTCGTGCCATTGTATTATCGGATGGCCTTGGTGGAAATTGAGACCGATAAGGCAAAGTTGAGTGTGTTAATTCACTTCCCTATTATTGGGGCCATACCTAGGTTTGAGGAGTAGACGGTCATCACATGTCTTGTGAAAATAGGAATCCTGGAGCAGTTGGTACAGGTGGAAGCGATAGGTATGTTATTAGTCATAAAAGATACGAAGAGCTATGTAGTGCTATCCGAAACGTATTTGTGGGAGTGTAAGGAAAGGGGTTTTTGGTATGATCAGTATGGGAAATATGCAAACATAACAAAACATTTTTGTTCCAACTCTATATAGAGGGATACGACGATCAGTTGTGTAAATGAGTAGTGAAGAAGCTGAGACTGTTTTTTTAGAGGTTGGAAGATGTAGTGTAACTTGTTGATTTGAAAGACAAGAAAACCCCACAGCTTAAAGTCTTCTCAACTTTGGATCAAATGCATTTTACTTTACATTTGTAGGTCAATTACAGTTATAGGTAAGGAAATTCTGCCAAATAGAAACTTCTTTAGTTAACTGGTATATTATAAATGTCTAATTTAGATCATTATTTACAACATAGCCTGTTTGATATGTAGTACATTTTAGAATGACAGATAATGAACGACATGGTTTATAATAAAACAAGATCAATTATTATAATATACAAAGATATTTAAATGCACATTGACGTTCCTTTGCACGTCTATTGAAGGGTAGGGAATAGATTACTCCATGGCCGCCCGCACTGTGCCAGCTACCATAGCAAGTAGCAGCCTCGCGGCCCACTCCCGACTCTCTGCAACTGCGGCCATGTGCAAACGTGCGACAGGAACACAGTATACATCCTTTGACTACCCTTAAATCCTAGTTTATTGATTATAAACATCTCATGGTGGAAAAAGCGATTCTTAGTGCACCCACAAATCGGTGGTTACTCTACAAAGCGCATTGGTTGTACTGAGTGGAACAGCCAGAGTTACTTATGTTGGGATGTTATAAGTAAGGGAGATTACTACAGGCGGAATGCGTAAACGTTAAGGGAGTGGTAAATTCATGAATGCAACCACTTGTGATCTATTAGGGTTAACCTTCTCCTTACTTGCCACTATCACTTTGGTGACTAACCTGAATCTAGTAGAGCCACAGTTTTGGTCAGACACATAATCTGACGTGGATAAATAACACCACGAGTGCAGGGTTGGAGCAGTCCTTGGGTCGACTTTATTCGGACCACGAAAATCAAATCACACTGGTATAGATAATCAGATATATGTTATTGTTTCGGTACTACTTTGTGTCGGTTATGTTAATGCAAAATGTAAAGATGGCAAAGATGTAACTGCAGTAACCATCAGACTGTATTTCCGAGTGCTTAGAGAACTAATACTCGGCAAGAGCATGAGAGTAAAATGCGTGTGAATAGATTGAAACAATATCGCATTGGTCGGGGATACACTGTCCATAAATACGACCAGTGGGCTCGGTCTTGTTGGACAGGAGTTAGTGTAGTGACAGTGGTTACTGTATCTAGAAATATGAAGTATGAAATGCCACGGACTGACTAGGCCACCATGCCTCAATACCAAGTCAGGAAGTGTTTCAAACTGGATATGGTGAGACAGTTGATCATGGAGACTCGCCACGCCTATCAGGGGTTTGCAACAAGTGGGTATTTTATCTAATGTGCAGAAAGCTGAAAATTAGGCTATTGAGAAATATAAATATCTATGGAGGTACGCATTGAGGACAGACATCGATCAGTACGACTACCAGTAGGAGGCCCCATATCGATCGATTGGCTTTCGATGCCAGTTGGACGCCGATGCTGGTGCGATGCCCAGGCTGGAGGCCGGCAGCTGGTAGCGCCCTAGTGCACAGTCGTCGCCGAGAGCTGTTACTGTAACAGAACCAACATATTAATAACTGGTTAAAAGAGCAGGGCCAGCAGCCGTCCAAACCGCAGACAAAGGCGCGCTGTGTGTCTGGCTGAGCCAGCACAAAGGGTACTCCAGTGCCGCGACGTTGCCGAGCTTCACAAACGCCGACCCCGTGGCTCATGTAGACCAACGGCTATGTGGGGGTCTGCAGTCAATCGGAACGCTTCGTTTTGGTCGGGCCTTGCCATGTGAACGACCCAAAGCCGCTATTGGGACATACTTCACGCCCCTTCCGCTGGGCCTGAGGGGGCCCGAGTTTCTTCATGTGAGGTTACTTGCTCCACCGTATGCTATACCCCCAGGGGGCTCACGGTTCTTTCATGAGTACGTGCGTGGCGAGCATGGGACTCCAAGCTAATGCAGTCTTCCTTCCTTCTTTACTTCCCGGACTGCATTTCCTTTCCCCTCGTCTCCTTTCATATTCTCACTCCATCCCCTCTCCACTGGAGGACTGATAACCTCAATAGTTTAGTCCCCCTATCCCAACCACATAACCCAACCCAACCCCCACTGTTTGCTATAGAAATAAATGGAATTAGCATTAGGATGCTGGCTTAACGAACCACCACCTCGCCTGGCCAGTCCTGGCCAATTACGGTAGTAGTATAATGATGCCGGTATCACCCCACTAAGATTCTACCCATGATGCATTGCGCGAGTACCGCTACCCCCACCCCTCCTCCCTTGGCCAATTGCCGGACCGCAGATCAAAGGATGCCGCCACAGGATGATTGATAGGTCTTCCCGGAAGGACGAAAGATGATTTACAGTTTACATTTAGGTCCTTTTGATTGTCATCAACGCTACTTGTCCGACCGCTAATCAAAGGACGCCGCCATAACGCTCTTAAGGATTGACAGGTTGCAACACCTCCCTCGGCCACACACGACGCCCCCCTCCAACACTCGGCGCCGCCGCCAGACAGGCAGCACCTCCGACAGGTCCAGACCTGTAGACCCCTCGATATGTCTGTACTCGCACTCTCTCCCACACACCTGACCGATACCGCCACCCCAAACCGCTCGGCCGATTGCCGGAACGTTTCTCAAAAGACGCTGCTTCTGCCGCCGCCGCCGACAGATGCTACCCCCTCCTCCCCCACGCTCGCGACCGCTTCTCAAAGGACGCCGCCACCCGCACTACCGCGAGAACAAACAATACCGCGACGATTGTCTTGACGGCATAGACACCGCCCCCGCTGGTCGACCCCTGCCCCCTGCATACTGCACTTTTTTTACGGCGACCACGCCCCGCCAGATCAGCAGCCAATTAAATTCCATATTTATTATTAAGCGCGCCGCAACGATCCGTACGCCAGATCTCGATTTATGTAACAACAATTTTCGCCGTTTATTATTATTAACAAGAATTTCGGTGTAATGCTAAAAAAAATTAGAACAGAAATGCTTAGTTGGTCTCGTAAACTACAGCTTGTAGTAGTAAAATATTAAAACTCGTATGCAAAATTTACAAGTAAGAATTTACACTCCCATCTCTCTCCATGCTCTTCGCATAGACTACAGTAGCCGACAGACGTGTTTAATAATAATAGCGCAGGTTATGGTAACGAACGCCACAAACTTAAGTATCCATCTTAACATAGACTCTTCCGATATACAAAAACAATTCTAACCGGAGCCAACTAACGAAAAGAAAAGAAATGGTCCGTTTCGGAACTCGACCACAACCTTAGATCTATAAATGTATCTCTTCGTTAGACGATGCAAGCAACAGCCATCGAACGGAATGTAACTTGAATGCCAACCACTCTTTCGATAAAACAGCAACAACAGCAGCAGCAGCAGCAGAATACGACATATTGTTTATACAAAAAATTCCAAATAACGAAAATGACCCTATTTACCCTATCAAGAGAGATAGAGGTCTATTTGCTGCATTTGAGCACTTACTGCGTCGTTGGGTCGAGAACAGGGGGTATTACAATATACGATTCCCAGATGGAGAGTGTTTTTGATCTTGTGCAAGACTGTTTAAGTTTTTTAAACGGTATCTGGAAAGTGTTTCTCCATCATGTGGGGGGCGAATAACAAACATCTGGGACACCAGATGCTTTGTAGTGTTTAATAGTGTCCCGCAATTTTGTGTACTGGGGTAATAAAAATACCCGAAAATTGATCGGTGTACAGGTTGAACTTTCCAGATCGATAAAAGCTTATACGTTACGTTCTATCGGCTTTTAGTTTCCATTGTCTACCTGTAAATTAGGTGGATATTCGTAATACTGATAGCGGCAAATAGTACACTTAAAAGCTACATTAAATCAGGGGAAACATACTTCTCCCAATCCAGAACTTTGTTCTCTACACTGCCTCCAGATATAGATATCGCCGAATAAGGTCTGGTACCTACAAACAATGTCATTCTGCAAGTCCAGCGAAAGGAGTAAATGTATCACACAGGCTTAAGCCGCCACCCCCCCCCCCCTCCACCCACATTAAAGAAATTATTCGCTACGTGCAGTTAATGTCTTATGTGCGCGAAAAGAAAACTGGAAATGGCGGATATCGATACCAGGAAGCTAGAATATATGGCTAAAGCAACTGCCATAAAGGACGAGTACAAACTAATGCTGGAGAAAGACGAAGCTATGGCATATGTGTAAGCCACCCCCCCATTAAAGAAATTATTCGCTACGTGCAGTTAATGTCTTATGTGCGCGAAAAGAAAACTGGAAATGGCGGATATCGATACCAGGAAGCTAGAATATATGGCTAAAGCAACTGCCATAAAGGACGAGTACAACCTAATGCTGGAGAAAGACGAAGCTATGGTATATGTGTAAGCCCGGCTTAAACAGAGGGGGTGGAGGAATCTGGTTACGACTGGGACTTATAAAATATTTGCTTTTTACAGTAAACAGTCAGGGAGATTGGTCATGCGTCGGTGAACTGACCGAAAATAGCGGACCACATGAAAAATGTATTGCATTCTCGTTTGGGGAAGGGACTACATTGCATCCAAATGTGGAGGACTGGGGACAGTCATTTGCAGAGTTCAAAACGGATGGAATAATAAGCAAACGTTTGCATCAGTCGTAAACCTAGTGCTCCATATAGCAATTACCACAGGAATTGGTAACGTACAGACATAGGGACACATATTGCTATACAGGAAATAATGGGAAAAGTTAAAATACACGATTGTTCTCGTCTAGAAGCATTTGCCCGAAGGTGCAGGAGGAAACGAAGATACGTAATGGAGTTCGAGAACATACCTTCCCTCTACCTTTCGAACTTCTGGCTGGAACTGGATCTAAAACTACGAGTTACAGCGGAGAAAATTAAAGTTACACATAACTAGAATAATAAAGAACGATTTGTATTCTGTGTCTAGCTTCTCGAGTAGAAAGTTTCAGTCTTATAGGGTTTAGGAAAATATACCAGAAGACATGTTGCTTGTTACCAGAGAGCAGTAACTCCGTCGGTAAAGTATCTGTTAGGGAGGTGTAATTCTGTGTTGGTCTATTTTACAGCTAAGCAAAGCGTTCGTTTAAATCGATGTTGCTCGGTACATTGCTGTATGGAGTGAGGTTTGACTTATTGCACATTGGTTCATCTTGTAAAAATTTCGTTCTTCTACTTATCGAATTTCTAAAAAACTATGTTTCGTTTCTGTAAGAGCTAAATCGCAAATTTGCGCTCATCCTACTGTCTGTATATGTATTTGCGTATAAAAGTTATAACGACAGCTCGTACGGTAAAAACATCGCTTGTTTCAGCTGCGAGGAAATCTATCTTCGCGAAAATAGCTCTCTTGTATTCGGAATCTGGTGCGGCCAGGAAAAATTAAACCGAAAACTTCTCCAGGTCAGGTGCGAGCGTGGACAGGTATGTTTACATGTATAGGACGTACACGCTCCAAACCGGCGTCTACGATGAGTCAACAGGTCCGCACTCACCTGCAGCAAGAAATAGCATGGAACGTGAGTATGCATGCGAGCTTGCGCGAAGTACCTATTTCGAACTGTTTAGTCGTGCGGTACGATGCAACGCAGATGTGATCCACAATTGTGGAAATACATATAGATACTTTGTAGCATGTATGTGGGGCATTTATATCTTCTTTTAGCTGTGTTTACGAATGGACGTCTCTCGGTAGCGTATCGGAGATGATTGCAGTGGTAAATTAATGTTCTTTGGTCGATAAGCATCGAGTTAGAGGATTAGTTACTTACTTTGGGAGGTGCATTTAATCGTATGTTTAGTCTCTAAAGGATTGCTCTTGGAGATCGTTAAAAAAATCTGGTGTTGCATTAGTTTGAAATGGTGTAGGCTATTTTGCGTTGCTGCTTGTAAGTATTATAAGAACTTGGCTTTGATCTAGATCTTTTCTTGTTAGCTGTTCTGTGCGTGTGCACGTCGATCATTTTTTTATACTGTGTTACAGATGTTTATCGAGAGTAATAATTTGTGAGGAGTGGAAAACGATGGTGGTTTGTGCGCGAATGCTCAAGGTATGTAGTCTATTGAATGATAGAAAGCGTTCCAGAAATATTTTCTGCCGGGCTATGCACTGGAAACAAAGTTTTGGTTGGCTGTTTTGGACGGGTCTAGCAACCAACGTAGTTTTTGGGTGGAGAGAGAGAGAGAGAGATCGAAACTTTATTAAAACGCCGTGTGTCTGGGAGATCGTGTCTGTTACTGATCGCGGTTATAACACCATCTGTGGTAACTTGTTTAGAGTTGGTGCTGGGCTAGTGACGGATGTAAGGATAGCTCTGTCTGGGTTGTTACGAACGTATACATAGCTTGCAGCAAGCTAGTTGGGACAAAAAGCGAGTTAGAATGGCTAGATTCGTTTGTTGTAGGTTCGTGTCGACTGCAGGTGTACTTCTGTTACTGTGTTGGAAATGTTTGGCGCTTACAGAGAGTGTTGTAGGCTAGATAAGATGGAATTTAAGTAAACAGTGTTGATCTACTCCAAAACCACATCGCAGTAGAGCTCTAAAGAAAACCGACTTTGGTGGTGCAGTGATCTTTCGTCGAAGCATTGCATGTTTAATCGTATGCTAGTGTTGTCCACTTTACGGCTGGTGTGCATTACGTTATGTAGCGAATATGCCTGCTGCGGTAAATCATAATTCTTTCGTCGAAAATCAACGTGTGCTAGTTGTAGCCAATGGGATGCGTGTGTACGGGTCTACATGCGTAGTAAATTCCGCAAGTTCGAAAGTTCGATACTGCAAACGTTGGAATACATGGGGGGGAGGGATATGTACGTCCTGTGGGTATATATCTTATAAACTGCAACTAATCGATGTTTTTAATGGAGGCGCTCCATCTATACTACAGCAGCAGCTTCGTGTAGATGGCTTCTATCTCCTGGATTTTTGGACAACACACAAGATTTCTAAGGGATTTTTTTTTAAACCGAGCATGACTTTCGGATGGGAGGAGCAATATCAATGTGGTTGCGGGCGAGGAAACGACTGCATAACGTGGTTGGCGTCGAATTGTAGAACCAAAATAAATTTGTCGAAAAATCACGAGCCCTGGTGTAAGCAGAGATATCTATTTTATAAAGAGTCTAGGCAGTTGATTGTTAGGACTTTTATTTTTTGCTGGGTCGAGAAGATGGTATTACCAGGATGGAGGAATGTGCAAGAAGATTGTTTAAGTGTTCTAAAAGAGAAGATACGGTATTTACAAAGAGCGCCATTGTACTGTGCAAACGCTTTTAGATTTGATTACTTGGGTATTATGATTACCCGAAAATTGACCGCTTTCTCGGACATTACGTTTTTTAGTTTCAACTGTAAATTACTTGTAGAGTCGAGCGAGAAGCTATATTTTTTAGCATTCCAGTACTTTATTCTCCACAGACGTAGATATCGCCTACGTTATTCCACAAGTCCTAAGAAGAAGGGTAAACGAAAACTGGGTTATATGGCGAAGACATAGGCTTTTATAAGGAGGCTATTGCAAATGTGCAAGCCCGGTTTAAACAGATAGTATGGGGAGAAATATTTGCTTTTACAGTAAACAGGCGGGGGGATTGGTCTCGAATCGTTGTATTGACCGAAATTAGCGGAACACACGACAAGCGTGTTTGTACTGTGTGTGACTCCCATCCATTCCTTAGAGAGCAGGTTATGATCGAAGTATGCGGGCGTTGGTTGCGATATAAGTGTTTGCGAACAATACGTTGCATGTACTCAGTTGTAATGTAACAAAAAAAAATTGTAAACACACCATGTCCTATATAGGATCATGTGTTGCAGTGTGTAGGTTAGCATCTTCGTTTGCGGTAGACATATACCTGTAATTAAAATAATGAATCTTAGTTCGGATTAGTGGAATGCATAAGAAAGGAACTTAGAGTAGGAATTTTGTGGGTAAAGGGCGGGTCGAGCTGAAAATCTGTGTTGCATTGGGCAGGTAACCTCGGTTCTGTGGTTGCTGTATTGTCGAATAAGGGTGTTGTTAGGCCAATACTTTCGAAAAGTTTTAGTGTAGACGGTCGGAAATCGGTAAATTATTTCACGTGTTTTTCTTTTATTTCGACTCTCCGTTGCACAATAGGGTTTAAATGTCTTCTGGGGCGCTGGAATATCGGTGTCAGATAAATGTAGTTTGCATCGTAACAAGATATAGAGATTCCTTAGATGGGATGTGTACTGCTGTAGCAAGGAAATAAGAGGTAAAATTAAAGTACACGAATTTTCGGAAGGCGCATCTATACCTCGATCTAAGAAGAAGGAAACGTAACAGGGCAAGATCACTAAAGAGAGTGTGTTAAATGTCGGAACTTTCGGAATGGCTCAGCTCCATTCAATAAATGCATTGGGTGCTATCCTTGTCAGAGTGGCGCATCTGCGTAGGAGGTTTTGATCATTTGGAGATGTAACTTAGGTGTTATTGTTTAAACACTTAGCATATGTTTCATTTATGTAGCCTGCCGAGAGAGCGCCCTGCGTTCTGGACGATTGTTAACGGTGCTTGCAGATGTTTATTTAGAGACTTTGTGCTAAATGTCATTACCGATTTTCGTTATTTGGAATTTTTGTATAAACAATATGCTGTCTGCTGCTGCTGCTGTTATGTTGTCGAAAGAGTGGTTGGCATACAAGTTACATTCCGTTCGATGGCTGTTGCTTGCATCGTCTAAACGAAGAGATACATTTATAGATCTAAGTTGCGGTCGAGTTCCGAAACGGACCATTTCTTTTCTTTTCGTTAGTTGGCTCCGGTTAGAATCGTTTTTGTATATCGAAAGAGTCTATGTTAAGATGGATACTTAAGTTTGTGGCGTTCGTTACCATAACCTGCGCTATTATTATTAAACACGTCTGTCGGCTACTGCAGTCTATGCGAAGAGCATGGAGAGAGATGGGAATGTAAATTCTTACTTGCAAATTTTGCATACGAGTTTTAATATTTTACTACTACAAGCTGTAGTTTACGAGACCAACTAAGCATTTCTATTCTAATTTTTTTAGCATTACACCGAAATTCTTGTTAATAATAATAAACGGCGGAAATTGTTGTTACATAAATCGAGATCTGGCGTACGGATCGTTGCGGCGCGCTTAATAATAAATATGGAATTTAATTGGCTGCTGATCTGGCGGGGCGTGGTCGCCGTAAAAAAAGTGCAGTACGCAGGGGGCAGGGGTCGACCAGCGGGGGCGGTGTCTATGCCGTCAAGACAATCGTCGCGGTATTGTTTGTTCTCGCGGTAGTGCGGGTGGCGGCGTCCTTTGAGAAGCGGTCGCGAGCGTGGGGGAGGAGGGGGTAGCATCTGTCGGCGGCGGCGGCAGAAGCAGCGTCTTTTGAGAAACGTTCCGGCAATCGGCCGAGCGGTTTGGGGTGGCGGTATCGGTCAGGTGTGTGGGAGACAGTGCGAGTACAGACATGTCGAGGGGTCTACAGGTCTGGACCTGTCGGAGGTGCTGCCTGTCTGGCGGCGGCGCCGAGTGTTGGAGGGGGGCGTCGTGTGTGGCCGAGGGAGGTGTTGCAACCTGTCAATCCTTAAGAGCGTTATGGCGGCGTCCTTTGATTAGCGGTCGGACAAGTAGCGAATCAAAAGGACCTAAATGTAAACTGTCAATCATCTTTCGTCCTTCCGGGAAGACCTATCAATCATCGTGTGGCGGCATCCTTTGATCTGAGGTCCGGCAATTGGCCGAGGGAGGAGGGGTGGGGGTAGCGGTACTCGCGCAATGCATCATGGGTAGAATCTCAGTAGGGTGATACCGGCATCATTATACTACTTACGGTGCCAAGAAATCTTAAATCCAAGGAAGAACAGACGCCACACCAATACAATAAGTATTTAAACGCGACGACGGCGTTAGGTTCTGTTATTTCGATGCGGTTATACGTCCGACCTTGCAAGGGGATCCATAATGGCAAGTGTAAGGGGGCATGGACGATAGGGACGCTACAAACATAGCGTGCGACCTGTGAGAATTTGAGACGGACGGGAGGCGAGCACGGATGGCCAAGCGGTTAAGGCGACCGCTGGCCCGAAACGGGAGACCCGGGTACGATTCCCGGTCCGGCTCACATTTTCACTTGTCGCCATTGCTTAATATCAAAGCCCAAATGCGGCCATTGTCAATCCTTTCTTTCCTATCCTTCTTCCTTCCCTTCCTCTACCAATCATTTGCAAATCATTTGATACGACCACAGTTTGGGTTTGGTGTAACTGATGTCTTGGAATCTCTGGTGGTTGGCGTGAAGGAGACCATTCTGTTGGAGACACAAAATTACAGAAATTTCAGATTAGTGTAGATTTTCCTATAAAGCTATGCATGAAGTAGATAACCGTTAATCAAGAGTTAAAATTTTCTTTGCTATATACTTTATTTGATAGTTTCTTCTCAAGGTCGAAATGGAGGCGAATATAATTGGAGTTATATGCAAGATGTCAAAATTGCCTCTGGCGGAACCCAAATGCAAGTGTTTGGGTTCGAAAATATAATAAAGTTAAGGCCATTGTGGGATGATATATGATTTTTTTTGTTATCTTATCTGTTCTTCGCTATAAGAGTGTCTTAGTATGACAGTTATGCTCCCACTGTCGACCGATGTGATAGGTAGTAAGAACTTGAGAAAATCGTTTGGATACCTGTATGCGACAAGGAGTGATAAGGATGCTACGTGCAAACATATGAAAATAAAACTTACTAAAAGATATATTCATTTTATGCATATGATGATTCTCTTCATCACCGTTGATAGCAAGAATTATAAAATGAAGTGCCTTTTTGTTACAATAAATATCATGGAACAGAAACGTAATTCCTTTTACGGGCTGAACCCAAACTCCACTGACAGAATTTCGAACGTTCTTCAGCGGTACTTATCCGAGTACTTACGTGCCAGCGATTGGTGGTATTCGGCGACTCGTTACAGAATACTCATGGAAGTGTGATATACTTTATTCCATTTATCTGTGTTTCAGTGAACATACTTTCACAACAGTGCATATGACTGTAATATCACATTCAAGTGCGTGGCAGAGGGTTCATTAATCACTTTCATAACTTTTCTCTACCGATCCATTCTCTAATAGTGCGCGGGAAGAAAGAACACCTAAATCGTTCCGTTTTCGACCTCATTTCTCTTATTTTATTGGGATGGTCATGTCTCCCTAAGTAGATGGGTGCTAGCAAAATATTTTCACATTCAGAACTAAAAGTCGGTGATTGAAACTTCGCAAACAGATCACGCCACAATGAATAACGTCTTTCTTTTAATGATTTCCACCCCAACTCGTGCAACATTTACGTGACGCTTTCCCCCCGTAAAACGAGCTGCCCTTCTCTGAACCTTCTCAATATCTTCCGTCAGTCCCACCTGGTGAGGGTCCCACAAGGGGCAACAGTACTCCAGGAGAGGACGCACAAGTGTGATGTAGGTAGTTTCTTTGGTGGAGCTGGTGCATCTTCGAAGCGTTCTGCCGATGAAACGTAACCTTTGGTTCGCCTTCTCCACAATATTTTCTATATGTTCTCTCCAGTCAAAGTTGTTCGTAATTGTAACTCCTAGGTAAGGTTTGACTGATTTATCGCGTAATTAAAGTTCAGCGGATTTCTTTTAGTGGTCATGTGTATTACTTCACACTTTTCTTTATTTAGTGTCAATTGCCAATTTTCGCACCAAGCAGAAATTTTGTCTAAATCGCTTTGCAGTTGCTTTTGATCCTCTGTTGACTTCACTAACCGATAAACGACAGCATCATCTCCTAAATCGTTTATAAACACGAGGAAGGGTAGGGGACCTATAACGCTTCCCTGTGCAACGCCAGATATCACTTCTGTTTTACTCGATGACTTACCGTCAATTACGACGAACTGTATTCTTTCTGATAGGAAATGGTGAATCCAATCGCACAATTGGGTAGATATTCCATAAGCACGCAATTTATAAGAAGCCGCTTATGGAGTACAGTGTCTAAAGCCTTCCTGAAATCCAGAAATAAGGAATCGATTTGAGATCTCTTGTCGATGGCACTTAACACTTCATGTGAATAAAGGGCAAGCTGTGTTTCGCAAGAGTGATACTTTCTGAATCCGTGTTGACTACTGGTTATTAGGTCTTTCTCTTCGAGGTATTTCTTAATATTCGAACAAAGTATATGTTCCAAAATCCTACTGCAAATCGACGTCAATAAGATAGGCCTGTAATTTTGGGGATCACTACTATTGCTTTTCTTGAATATTGGAGTAAATTGGGCAACTTTCCAGTCTTTGGGTACGGATCTTTCGCTGAGTGATCGGTTGTAAATTATAGGTAAGTACGGAGCTATTGCATCAGCATACTCTGAGAGGAATCTAGTTGGTATACAATCTGGCCCGGAAGATTTATTTCTGTTTAGTGACTTAAGTTGTTTTACAACTCCAGGAACATCTTCTTCTATGTTTCGCATGCTGGCAGCTGTTCTTGGATTGAGTACTGGAGTGTTCACTTCGTCTTTTTTCGTTAAAGAACTTCGGAGAGCTGTGTTTAGTAATTCTGCCTTAGCAGTACTGTCATCGGTAGTATTACCATTGCTATCGCGTAGTGAATGTATTGTTTGTGTTTTGCCGCTAGTGTACTTCACATATGACCAGAATTTCTTAGGATTTTCTACAAGATTACGAGACAGGATTTCGTTGTGGTAACTACAATAGGCTTCTTGCATTGAAGCCCGCGCTAGGTTGCGAGTTTCAGTAAAAGATTGCCAGTCTTGTGGATTCTGTGTCTTTTTAAATTTTGCATGCGTTTTTGTTTCTACAACAGTCATCTGACCTGTTTTGTGTACCAAGGGGGATCAGCCCCCTCTTTTATTAATTTATTTGGTATAAATCTCTCGATTGCTACTGATATTATGTCTTTGAAAGTACGCCACAACTGATCTACACTCACATTTTTAATTTTGAAAGACTGGATACTATCACTCAGGAAAGCTTGAAGCGAATTTTTATCTGCTTTATTGAATAGATATATTTTTCGTTTATTTTTGGTGAATTTGGGAATTTCGACATTCGGTCTCGCTACTGCAACTCGATGTTCGCTAATCCCTGTATCTGTTTTGATGCTCTTTACTAGCTCAGGATTATTTGTGGCTAGGAGATCAAGGGTATTTTCGCAACCACTTACTATTCTAGTGGGTTCAGGAACTAACTGTTCGAAGTAGTATTCAGAAAAAGCATTCAGAACTATTTCGGACGATGTTTTATATTTGCCGCCGGTTTTGAATACGTAATTATGCCAACATATCGAGGGTAAATTAAAGTCGCCACTGATTATAACAGTACCTACCTATTTGAAATGTGATTCAAGCTTTCTTTGAACATTTCGGCAACCGCATCGTCTGAGTCAGGGGGCCGATGAAAAGATCCAATTATTAATTTATTCCGGTTGTCAGGAATAACCTCTACCCAGACCAACTCACAGGAAGTATCTGTCTCAATTTCGCTGCAGGATAAACCGTTAGTAACAGCAATAAACTCGCCACCCCCTTTTTTATTTATTCTATCCTTCCTGAAGACCATCTATGTTGATAGATTTATCCGTACTGTGAACCAGCTGTGACCATGCGTGCTACCGCTCCTCAAGTCCTCTTCTTTTCTTGCTTCCCCATCTTTTTTGGAAGTGCACTGCACAACACAACTGAAGATTGCTCTATAGTTTTGGGCAGTCAAAGCGCCAATCTGAACGACGTAGAGGTCCGTGCGTCAGCCAATACTGACTCCTGCCCACACCATTCGTCCACCACCACCACGATATAATGATGTTTCCTGCACATAAGCAGGATTGTTCAGAGTTCCACGTTCTCTCCATATGAACGACGACTGTCCTACTGAACACAAAATCTTGACTCATCTGTGAACAGAACCAGGCGCGATTTGTTACGTTTCCAATCCTGATGTTCCTCCGCCCGGCTTCTGGGGTCTAAACGGTGTCGTGGTTATATTGGGACACACAGCATAGGCCTCCGTGCGTAGAGGCCACACGCCCGAAGATGATTTCGGATTGTTTGTGTTGATATTGTGCGTCCTTGTGTAATTAGTTTGGTAGAGTAAACACAGTTCAATGTTGTTGTCTCCACTACATAGAACCGACAGAAAAACGTCGAACCTTTTTACTTCATTCTACCTATGACATTACTTCAAAACCTAGATATCTAAACTAATCCCACAATTGTTTCGACCAGTGTATATACTTGTTGCACCAAAGTTCTTGACGAACTGAGAAGTGTGGGGTGGGGATTGGTCATAGAGGAAATCTTTACATTATATTCAACATGTGTTAATTTTACAACTTTACCCCTTTGATGACGTGAAGAAGAAAGGCCTTTTGCTGCTTTGGATTAGGTAAAAATGTCGTAGAATGGCATTAGTTGGTCCATAAGGTCGCATCCAGTATACCAGAGATAAAATGCGATCGTACTGCAAGCTGCAAGGGGATCACATGGATTTCACAAATACACAAATGTTAATAGTGCGGTATCATCTGCAAAACTTTTAAGGCATACAATTCCATTTATTGAACCAACATGTACAACAGCTGTAGTCCAGCAGATAGAACCCTTTGCAAAGTATTAATCTACATAATAGTAAGTTTCGAAGTAGCACAGCTTTAAAAACAAAATATCCATTCAGAGTAACTTGAGAAACAAAGCTATTAATCTTTACATTCTTCGTCTTATACTTAGAAACGTCATCCGTATTGAAGGAAGTGTTAGCAAATAGCTTTGAAAGCAGTATCGTCACCGCACATATGTCTTCTATAACGCCGTATCTCTGTAGATAGTCCAGTGTTGTTGTCTATGCTGCATCCAATACACACCATTGCAAAGAACTCGCAGATAATGCTCAAAGTTCCATGAGACGTTTCGTTGATGACGTCGTAGTATATCGAGAAGTTGCAGAGGTAGAAAATTGTAGCGAAATACAGGAGGATCTGCAGCGCATCGACGCTTGATGCGGAGTGTGGCAGTTGACGCTCAACATAAATAACTGTTTTATATTTCAAATATATAGGTCGATTACGTAATTGCACAACAATCACTGGATGGAGTACCTCCATAAAAGATCTGGGAGTACGCATAGGAAAAAATCTGAAGAGGAACGATTACATAAAATTCATCACGGGAAAGGAATACGCCAGACCTTCGACTCCAATTCATTGAAAGAATACTCAGAAAGTGTCATACTTCACAAAGGAAGCAGCTCACAATACACTTGTTCGTTCTATACTTCAGTATTGCTCGTCAATATGGGAACCATACGGGGTGGAAATGATTGAGGAGTTAGAAAAGGTCCAGAGAAGAGCAGCATGATTTGTTACAGGTTCATTTTGCAAGCCCGAAACCGTCACGGAAATGTCTGGCCAACTCCAGTGCCTAACGCTAGAAGAGAAGCGTTTAACATCACGGTGTGAGCTTAGGTCAAAGTTCCGAGGGCGTAAGTTTCTCAAAGTGTCATGCAATATATCGCGTCCTTTGACTAATATATTTTGCGATGAGACTATTAGGAAATAATTAGAGAGGTTAGGGTAACCAACAGTCATTTTTGACGATATATATGCCACTTAAAAAGGAAAAGGTGGAACTAACTGTATTACGAAATGAGGCCTCCGACATACACTTTGATGTTGCTGGAGGAGTATAGATGTTGATGAAGATCGAGATGTAGATTGCCGTATTGAACCTCGTCGCACTGTGAACTGCCGGATTCGACCACAAAATCTCTGAGGAGATACACATCAACAAAATTTGTGGCTGCGTTGACAACATTTACGTCATCCCTTGAGGGCTTTTGGGATCAGTCTTAGCGGCTATGTTTAGTGTTGTTGTTGTTTGGGACTTTTAAGGTGACTAAACAGCAGAGTCAGCAGTCTCCTGTTCCTAAGTAAGACATCACAGAAAAAGACTGAACACATTTAAAAGTTTAAAGCTTAGCACCTAGAGGAGAAACCCCCAAAGCGCACAGAGCGGCAACGAACATTACAGTGGGTCTGAATTTTTTTACTTGTCCATCCATGCGGAAAACCCATTTCACTACTAAGTGTCGTGGTTCTCACAGTCTCATTCGAAGAGGCGTGGAAATGAGGTGAAAAGTGATGTGAGACTTTCACTGTGGCGTTGGGTAGAATTGTGGTGAAATGTGTTGGCAATATGGTACAGGGTGTCCAGAAAAGGACTCCCTAATTTCAAAATTAAATATCTCAAAAACAAAGATCGATAGAGCAATGCAGTAAACGGTATGTTTATTGAGAAAGCTGCAAGGCGTTTATACAACAGTTTGAAATAATAGTTACAAAAGCTGCTAACAGATGGCGCTGTAATCTCCATACGTAATGCCTAGTATAAATAGTGATCCGAAGCCCAGAGCGATCAGTTCCACTATTGAAACGTGAAAGGAGGTTAGCGTACCGAAGGAAGAAATTAAAACCATGTACTCCATTGAACAACGCGTTTTTCTGGTGCTAGAGTACCACAGGTTAGAAGAGAGTCCTACGGCAACAAGGCGAAGTTTTCAAGCTCGATTTAATGTTCCAAAAGGACCCGATGCGAAAACCATTCGTAAGCTCTTCGCAAAATTTCAACGAACAGACAGCGTAACTGGTGATCTAGTGGGGCATGTTGGCCGCAAGCAAACCGCAGGTACGCCTGAATTATTGCCACAGTTTCTGGAATTATTCAGCGAAATCCAATGCCATCCGTTAGTAGAATTGCATCTGAGACTGGTTTGAAGCGTTCCAGCACGCAGAAAATACTGAGAAAGAGCCTACACATGTTTCCATTCAAAATTCAAACGGACTAGGCCATACCCGTACCAGCTGTTCAACAAAGGGTTGCCTTTGCTAATCAGATGCTTACAATGATTGATAGTGAAGGATTTGATGTTGGCTGCATCTGGTTTACAGATGAAGCACTCTTCCACCTGAATGGGTACGCGAATAAGCAGAACTGGCGATTTTGGGGTTCCGAAAAACCATATTGGTGTGAAGCGAAACCCCTGTATTCTCCTAAAGTTACTCTGTCGGCTGCAGAATGTAGCAGAGGCATTATTGGCCAATTTTTTCATTCGACAAACGGTCACCGATGCACGTTACGTTGCAATTTTGGAAACATTTGTCGCCACACAGCAAGCGTACTGAATGGTTTATGTAAGATGGAGCCCGACCACACCGGACAGAAGAAGTGTTTCGCTTTCTTGATGAATAATTCGGGAATCGAGTCATTGCTTTGGAATATCAAAATGCAAATGTTTGTTAAGCTTATGAGACTTAACTACGGGGTCATCAGTCCCTAAACTTACAAACTACTTAGCAAGTACCTTATACTAAGGCCGGCACAAATATCCATGCCCGAGGGGGGATTCGAACCCAAATATTGGAATACCCCAAATTTACTGGTGTAGGCATGGATTGGCGTCCATATTCGCCGGATTTAACTCCCTGTGACTTTTTTTTGGGGGGGGGGGGTGGGGTGGGGGGTACAGTGAAAGACATGGTCTACCTGAAGCATCCCTCCACGCTGGACGAGCTTGAATCGGCGATCTCTGTGGGATGTGAATCCATTTCGGTTGAGACACTACGAAATGTGATGGCGAATTTCATTCTTCGTTTGCGCCACCTCTGTAGTGCCAATGGTGAACATATTGAAAACATTGTGATGTGATTGTTTGCAAAGAGTGTTTTCATATGATTATTTCACTTATGTATGCTGATATGAACTGCAGCGTACAGCGCCATCTGTTAGCATCTTTTGCAACTATTATTTCAAACTGCTGTATAAACTTGTTACAGTTTTCACAATAAACATACCGTTTACTGCATTCCTCTAACGATCTTTGTTTTCGACATATTTAATTTTGAAATCAGGGAGCCTTTTTCTGGATACCCCGTATCATTAATAGAATTTATTCCTCACATAAAGGTTTGAACGATTGCTTTATTCTCGACACCTTCCTGTTCGAAATGTCTCTGAGATCGAGGTTGATATAGCCGGATGCCTTGCTATGCACTATTACTGAAGTAGAATGTGGCCAACTTTGAGTGGTTTGAAACTAATGTAAATCAATATTTTGCAGGATTTCCTCTCTTGCATTTCTGATTCCGAGGCGAAAGGAAAGGGCAGTGTGGAGGAGGAGGAGGAGGATGAGGCGGGTCAGCGGGCAGAGGAGGAGGAGGAGCAGGAGGTGCCGTACTTGTCCTACAACCCTCCGCAGCCCGCCCAGGAGGCACAGCCCCAGCCACAGCCGCAGGAGGTCGCGCCGGACCCTGTGGAGCTGCAGGACACCAGTCGCGACGAAAAGATTGAGGTAAGCCACACTGTTTAGTTATTACTTTAATTTACACCTAAGCCAGATTTTCAGTGCCACATGACATTTAACTGAAAGAATTTTTACAGACCTTGGGGAAGTTCAGTTTGAATTTAGGAGAAAGGTAGGGACACGGGAGGCAACACTCACATTACAACTTACCTTATAAGATAGGCTAAGGAAAGGCAAACCTACGTTTTTAGTATTTGTCGATTTGGAGAAAGCTTTCGACAATGTCTACTGGAATACACTGTTTCAAATTCTGAAGTTGGCACGGGTAAAATATAGGGAGTGAAGAGTTATACTCAACTTATACAAAAACCAGAGTCGAAGGGCATGAAAGGAACGCAGAGGTTGGGAAGGGAGTAAGACTGGGTTGTGGCCTTTTGCCATTGTTGTTCAATCTGTACATTGAGCAAGCAGTGAAGGAATGCAAGGAGAAATTTGGAGAGGGAATTAAAGTTCAGGGAGAAGAAATAAAAACTTTGCGGTTTGCCGATGACATAGTAATCCTGTCAGAGGCCGCAAAGGATCTGGAGAGCAACTGAATGGAATGGACAATGTGTTGAAAAGAGGTTATTAGATGAACATCAACAAAAGTAAAACAAGGATAATGGTATGTAGAGTCAGAAAATCAGGCGATGCAGAAGGAATTAAATTAGGTAGTGAGGCAATAAAAGTAGTAGACGAGTTTTGTTATTTGGGTAGCAAGATAACTTCTGATGGCCGAAGTAAAGAAGATATAAAATACAGAATGGCTATGGGAAGAAAAGCGTTTCTGAAGAAGCGAAACTTGTTGATATCCAGTATCAGTTTAAATGTTAGGAAGTCCTTTCTGAAGGCATTTGTCTGGAGTGTAGCATTGCATGGAAGTGAAGCGTGGACAATAAGGAGTTCAGACAAAAAGATGACAGAAGCTTTTGAAATGTGGTGCTACCGACTAATGATGAAAATTAGATGGGTAGATCACGTAACTAATGACCTCCTCATTAGTTACGTGATCTACCCATCTAATTGGGGAGAAAAGGAATTTCTAGCGTATTCTGACTAAGAGAAGGGATAGGTTGGTGGGACACATTCTGAGACATCAAGGAACCGTCAGCATAGCATTAGTAGGAAGTGTGTGGGGTAAAAATCGTAGAGTGAGACCGAGGGACGAATATAGTAAACAGATTCAAAGGGATGTATGTTGCCGAAAGTATTCTCAGATGAAGAGATTTGCACAGGACAGGTTAGCGTGGAGAGCTGCATCAAACCAGTCTGCGGACTTTTAAGATCACAACAACAAACAATTTTTATGTTGAGTAACGTATAAGAGAAACACTTAGGCTGAATTGTTTGGCCAGTGAGTGGTATCGCTCGTTATCATTTCATCATGATGACTACTACTATACCGTTGTTTCATCTGTTTCGTTTGCTCTTTCTACCACTCATCGTGCAAAAAAGTTCAAATCAAATGTTTGTAAAGCTTATGGGTCTTAACTGGGGGGGGGGGGGGGGAGGACATCAGTCCCTAAACTTACAAAGTACTTATGAACCATCTTATACTAAAGCAACACAAGCATCGAAGCCCGAGGGAGGTTTCGGACCTCCGACGCAGGAGGCCGCGCGATCCGCAAAGTGGCGCTGCAGACCGCTCGGCTACTCCCGCGCGGCGTGCAAAGAGTGCTCTGAAAGAAATTGTGTATGTGAACCTAGGTCCTGCCAGTTAAGAGGATACACAATGCGACAACTGTTATACCTTAAAATATCTGAAATAATTGTAACTGTCTTGACCACAAATACAATTTATTAAGGCCTTACGCGTTTCGACATGTCATTGTCAAAGGCTATAGAAAGACAGTTGTATTATTATTCATCCAACACTTTGATAAAACATACCCAAAGAGTAACACTATTTTTACACTCACCATATCTGTTAAAAGTAATTAAAAAGTAAAACTAAAACTTACCTTACTGTCATAGACATATGTCATGCATAAAGGAAGTTTAAATTTCTCCCAGAACATCCCTGTAGGATGGTCAAGTGCTTACTGAGGTCTGCTTAACAGTCAGATACTAAGTGGAAAATCCACCAGTTGGCGATACTGTCTTTCTGCTTCCCTCTCTCTTACACACGCGCACTCACTCACTCCCTATGTGGATCTTTTTAAATAGAGTTTAATTTTTTATTTTAAATATCTTAGTGCCGTATAAATTTTTTTCTGTTAAGTTATTCAATTTTAAACTATAAAACTTTTAAAATCATTAAGCACTCTACAAAAATGTTTTCTCTTAGATTATACTATTTTAGATGAGTGCTACACAAAATATTTTTCCGCCCCTATAGTTTGACATCTTCAGACCAGATAGTGTTAAGTGACAAATTGCTGATAAACACCAAAACCGTAGTATCTTTACAGTATCCAGGTGAGGCAAAATGTAGGAGTGGGGGAGGGGACAGATAGAAGGGAGAACCATACATAAAACTGCTGCGTAGGAACAGCAGCCAACACTTATTTCAATGTATCAAAAATTTGTCATTAAGAAAGGAAACCTAAATTTGACAACAAACAGAGTGACTCCAGTACATAGAAATTTTATCAACGAAAACCTGATATGAAAAAGAGAGCCGGCTGAGGGGACTGAGGCGCTTCAGTGACGGTCTGCACGGCCACTACGGTCGGGAGTTCGAATCCCCCCTCGGGCATGGATATTTCTGCCGTCCATAGTTGTAGCTAGTTCATAAGTATTTTGTAAGTTTAGGGACTGATGATCCCGTAGTTAAGTCCCATAGACTACAAACATTTGAGCATTTTGAAAAAGATGACGAACATGGAAAGACGGTCAGAAATGGCCGTCTGGAGCGCCACGTTGCGGATCGCGAGGCCTTCCGCGTCGGAGGTTCGAATCCTCCATCGAGCATAGATGTGTGTGTTGTCCTTAGGTTAGTTTACCTTAGTTTAAGTAGTTTGTAAGCTACGGAATAACAACCAAGCATTTGAGGCCGATAGTTTTACAAACATTTGAACTTCTTTTTTATTTTATTTTTTATTTTTTTTTCGAAATGGCCGCGCGGTCTATGGTGACATGCTACGGAGGTTTGACTCCTACCTCGCGAATGGGCGTGTATGTTGTCATTAGAATAAGTTAGTGTGTACTTTCTATGTTTAGGGGCCGAGGATCTGAACAGTTTCTTCCCTTAGGTTTACAAACATTTCAACATTTGTAAGATGGAAATTGAAATCCTAAGCGAAGTCCTTTACATTAATTGCACAAAATAAACAGTTTAGCAGACGAGACTGAACTGGCAGAAATATACAATTATAGCCAGAGACTATGCATCAACTCAATTCGCTCAGTAAAGTCTAAGTTCAGTAGATTCCTCACTTTATTGTGCAATATATTGTACAACCTTCAAACTTAACCAAACCACAGGCGGTCAATAATATTGCGCAATACAATCCACACTAATGTTGTAAGATCTGTCTGTTACGCTTTCACAGCTACAGCGCTTAACCTATTTTGAGGAAATTGGAGATAGCTTGCACGGTGAGAAGAACATAGGCTACTTTAGAAAGTGCGTAATTCAAGATACTTGTTGAATTTAAGCATATAACTCGAAATATGGAACAACTGAGTAACAACTTTTCTATCTTCTGAGACGCTTGGAAACTCCTTGGAAAAGCTATTTATTTTGTGATTTTTGAAATTTATCATATTTATTAGCATAATTTTAAGGGCTGGTATGTAATACTGTTCCACATAATGAATACAATGCTTAGACAAGACGTGAACCTCTTCAAACTGGCGAACCGGTTTCACTGACATTTGAATCCCGCACATATTTACGTTTTATAATGTATATTCTTTCAGTCAGCGATTACGTCACTGTGAAACAAACGAAGTTTCTTTTCGTATTTGATAACATCATTATTTTCATCTCGATAAAGGAGGACAGTATTTACCGTTATTTTGCGGACAGTTTATATTTTAACCGGAAAATTGGAAACTTCTTTATCACGTTGATCCTGGCCCATATCAAATGTTTGTAAATCTATCGGACCAAATTGCGTAGTCATCAGTCCGTAGCTTACAAACAACTTAAACTGAGTTAAACTAACCAAAGGACAAACACGAACACCCATGACCCAGGGAGGACTCGAACCTCCGACGGCGATCAGCCTCGCTGTCCGCAGCGAGGCGCCTTAGACCGCTCGGCTACTCCACTGCGGCCCTGGCCCATGACTTAAGAACAAAATTGCGAAATTATTGTACCTTCGATGGTTTACGTATCCAAGGACATAAACGCGAGTGAAGCCGCAGTAAAAGCTAATAATATCATATATATTAAAAGAATCTACGAAAACTAAAGTCAGGCGGCCAGACCAAACTACCTGGTCGATTTCCTTCACTTTTGTTTGAAATGAAAGCTATTCCTCCACAGATTTCTCATCAAGTATCAGAATTCACATAACTCTCGCCTTCCTTTTCCTATACTCAAACGCGATTTCCTTCTGTATATTTCTTATGGTTGATGTCCTTGCAGTAAATTAAAGTCAGTCGGTCAGGTCGTTATATACGACCGATTTCCTTCATTTTTGCTTTAAACGGAAGGTATTCATTCGCAGATTTGTCATCAAGTATCAGAATTCACTAAACTCTCGCTTTGCTTTTTTATACGAAAACACGATATCCTGTTCCTGCTGTGATTTTTCCGATTTTAATTTATGTACGCAATTTTTGACCTACGAACCCTCTACGGATCAACCTCTTTCATTTGCGCTTTAAACACTCGAACTGATTGATTCTTAGTGCACATTCAACTTGACTTTCATTTTTTGTCATTCCATTGTCGGTGCGAAGTATTCGCACGGGTCACCTAGTAATATATTATTGGACAATATTATTGACGGTGCATGGATCGCTTTGTGTGTGTTAGTCCTTTTATAGAATACCACGCTTTGCCACTGACAAGGGAACATCATCAACTCGACCTCATATTTTCTTGAGAAAACAATACATGAGCTAGATATCAACCCGTGAAATCGATATCATGTGAAAATATGGGCCATTATTCAGATACTACTCAGTTACGGCCTCCTCAAAGTACAGCTTTTAAACTTTCGCGTGCTCCGGTTGTTCCTCACTCGGCCCGCTTCTCTGTGAGCAGACTCTAGTAAGAGGTTTGTGTTCGCGATGTCAGTTAGCCCACAGGCTGTCGTGCTACATCTCCAGGAACGGCATGGAGTGATGACTAATCTGCAACGAATAGATGTCGAAGAATTAGGGCTCTTTAAAGTCGTCACCGGTAATCGAAATCATTTGCAGCTATTAGACGTATTATACACAGTATAAGAAAATTCACGGCACTTTCTTTATGGTGTTCCTTATATATTTCAACTGCGTTGCAGATATCATAGACAATTGCATTGATGAAGATGTGCTGGATTTAGAAGTAAATAGCGGGTTGACGTTCGGTGCAGATTTACAAGAGGATGACGTCGAAGATAACGACGTTGCCATTTCACCACCGTCAGACTCGTCGAGCACTTTTATTGCTTCAACAGTGCTTGGACCTGTAACTGAGGTCGTCAGTGATGGTGAAAGCTGCTTTGATGATTTTAAATCGTCGAGTACCACTTTTCCCGCCTCTGTAACAGAAGAATATATGCGGTGAGCCGTTTGCGTTTTATACAGCGCGTCACAACTGCAGTGGAAACGAATGAGACGGTTTTTCCACGAGCAGTGTAACGTAATTTAATTTTCAATACATTTTATGAACATCAGTTTGTTATATGTAAAGGTGACACTATTGAAGTGAAGTAAACTTGAAAGAGTTACAGTGTATATGTTTCATTTTGTAATATTATTTCCTTCCCTACTTCCCTAGCTCTTCAAATTTCACATTTCGGGGGACTCACTGTTGTTCCTTCATTGCACAGCATTTCGCGTTCGGGCATTAAGGGGACATGCTCGTGAAAATGAGCAAAAATTTGCAATTTTTTTATCTGCAGGAAAGAGCTTTTCAGAGTAAGATTCCGTGATGCATTATTTTGTTCCTCCGTTTTTTCCGTCGTTAGTTACGGATCGATAACACAGGTGTATTCTAGAAGGCGCTGACTTCCGTAACGAAAGTACAGGCATGTCTAGAAGTCTATGGTTCGTCTGTAAACAAAGATATGAGAATATCTTTGCTAACTTCTAGTTCTCGGAATTTCTTGCGTGTGTGGTTTTGTAGTTATTGTGTTGTTGTTGTCTTGTTTTTATGAGTGTGATTCCTGTGCTAAAAATGCCGATAGTAATGAAATTTAGCCCCAGACAAAAGTTTCGCGGCAACTAGTTCCAAACAAAACCAAATAATACACATCAATTGCTTCAAAAATCGCCCGCGGGTACTTTGTCTTCAGGCAGTGCTTCTAGCCGTAAACTTTCGCATCCTGAATGTAATAAGAACACGCCTAGTAGTATTGTGAGCAGCAGTAACGATGGAAATGTTATTCTGAACCTAAATATGCTGTCAAAACATTTGAAGAGTGCTGTGAAATGTAAGTACTGCAATTGTTAAGACAGTATTGACATTTTTGAGGACGTTTCAGCAAGGAAGGGTCTTTCAGCTCGATTAATGATTGCCTGTAATTCGTGTAAGGTGCACAGTGATATTATGACATCGCCATTAACTGATAGTCGACATTACAGTGTAAATATTCAGCTTGCTTATGCAATGCGATGTATTGGAAGGGGAAGGAAAGCTGCCTAGACAAAATGTTCAAATGTCTGTAAATCTATCGGATCAAACTGCGTGGTCATCGGTCCGTAGCTTACAAACTACTAAAACCTAGGTCAACTAACCGACGGACAAACACACACACCCATGCCCCAGGGAGGACTCGAACCTCCACGGCGAGCAACCGCGCGCTCCGCAGCGAGACGCTTTACTGCCCAGACATTTTGTGCATTTGCCTCCACTCTCCACTGAGGTTTGACAGAGATAATAAACAAATACATAATGCTTTATGTGATGTAAGTGAACATTCGATGAAAAGAGCAGCAGAAGAAACAGTGGCGTTGTCAGAGAATACAGACATTGGAGCAGCATTTGATGGATCTTGGCAGAAGAGAGGTCATAATTCTCTGAATGGGGTTGTAACTGCGACATTTATTGAAACTGGCAAGATATTAGATTATTAATGTCTGACAAAGCACGGCCAGGGTTGTTCTAGTAAATTTATTGGCACCCATGTTTGTGTAAAGAACTTTGATGGCCCAAGTGGAAACATGGAAACGAAAGGAGTTCTAAACATTTTCAGAAGATCAGAAGTCAGCCTTGGTGTGAGGTATGTAGGCTACCCTGGGGATGGAGACTGTAAAGGATACCTACTGTTGTTAATGACAGACCATATGGGGACACACTGATAGAAAAGCTTGAATGTGTTGGGCATGTAAAAAAAGAATGGGAACTTGGCTGAGAAAATTATGAAAGACTACAGTGGAAAAAAAAACTATCAGACGGAAAACACATAGGTGGTGCAGGTCGTCTTACAAAAAGTGAAATTGATTCTTTGACACAATGTTATGGACTAGCAATAAGGAGAAATGTAGGAAATTTAGAGAACATGAGACAAGCTGTTTGGGCAACATGGTTTCACAGAGTGTCAACAGATGAAACCTCACAGCATGGTTTGTGTCCAAAAGGGGAAGATTCATGGTGCAAGTACTGGTTGAGCAATGCTACAGGCATACAATATACCCACAAGCATTCATTGGCACTTGCTGTAATGGAGACAATTAAGCCTATATATAGGGATCTGGCAAATAAAAATCTGCTTAGGAAATGTATGCATGGTCTCTCGCAGAATGCAAATGAAAGCTTCAACAGTTGTATATGGGAGAGAATACCCAAAACTATATTTGTTGGGCTGACAGTGCTGAAAATTGGTGTAATGGATGCAATAATAACATTCAATGGTGGTGCAATTTCAAGGATCAATGTTATGAAGAAACTGAACATCCAAACGGGAACGAATATGGCTTTGGCTCTAACTGCTATTGATAAGCTACGGGTAACCGAAGCAGAGACAGCTGCAGAAGCTGCTACCAAGGAGTCAAGGATAAAGAAAAGAATGAAGAGAAAGTGTATGGAGGATAAGGAAAGAGGACAACAACTTGATTATGCAGCTGGAATGTTCTAAACCACCACAGTGGTAAGTTAATAAATCTGTAAATCTGCGTTTGTGAGTTACCGAAAACTTGAATTTTCATCTTTCTGGTACACTTTTCTCCTAAATGACTGACGTTAAACTCACAAAAATTTGTACAGATATGTAGAATGACCTCCTCTACCTCCCGTGCTTATTATTTCTTTTAAAAACTTATATAATGATGATGATATCGGTGATATATAAGCTACTTTTTAATTATTTTTTGTTGTAAAATAAATTACTTGCCTTTTTCACAGATCAGCATCAGGGAAGGAAACTGGAGGCATAAAACATTTATGTGCATGTTGTGTGTACTGCGACTCTGTTTTCCAAGCTGTGAGGTCAGTAGTTCCAGAGAAAATGGTACCGCAGTGAAATAGTGTTCCGTTTATTATACTATTGTAAATATTTTTGTCAGTACCAAACTATAATAAATATTCCAATAATTTTTTTGGAAACTGCTTTGCCTAATGACCCTAACTGTTTGTAAGAAGTTTGAGCTATGTCTCATTTATAGATCAGTAGCAACGTGAGGGAGAATATAAAGCTAAAAATGCAGCCCTTTCAGGGGCGTGTCCCCTTAAGCGGCCGCAGTGAAGCGGGCCGAGTGAGGACCAACCCGAGCGCGCGAATGTCGAAAAGCCGTACTTTGAGGAGGCCGTAACTGCCTAGTATCTGAATAATGGCCCAAATTTTCACGTGATATCGATTTCTGGGGTAGATATCAAGGGCATCTAGGTAATCAAATTGCGTGGTTATGGTATATCGCCCCAAATTTGCGATTGGATAGGGGATTTCTTGTCAGAGAGGACACAGTTCGTAGTAATCGATGGTCAGGCATCGAATAAAACAGAGGTAATATCGGGCGTTCCACAGGGTAGTGTTATTGGTCCTCTGCTGTTCCTTATTTACATAAACGATTTAGGGGAAAATCTAAGTAGCTCTCTTAGGTTGTTTGCAGATGACGCCGTCATTTACCGTCTAGTAAAATCATCTGAAGATCAAAACCAACTGCAGAACGATCTGAATAAGATATCAGTATGGTGTAAAAATTGGCAATTGACTCTAAATAATGAGAAGTGTGAAGTCGTCCACATGAGTACGAAAAGAAATCCGTTAAACTTTGTTTACAACATAAATCAATCAAATGTGAAGGCCGTAAACTCCACAAAATACCTAGGAATTACTATTACTTCAGACTTAAATTGGAAAGAACACGTAGATAATGTCGTGGGAAAGACGAACCAGAGACTGCGTTTTATTGGCAGAACCATTAAAACATGCAACAGAACTACAAAAGAAACTGCATACACTACGCTTGTCCGTCCATTTTTGGAGTATTGCTGCCCAGTGTGGGATCCTTATCAGGTGGGTTTGACGGAGGACATCGAAAGAGTCCAAAGAAGGGCAGCTCGTTTCGTATTGTCACGATACAGGGGAGACAGCGTTACGGAAATGATACAGGATCTGGGATGGGAATCATTGCAACAACGGCGCTTATCGCTGCGGCGTGGGCTACTTGCGAAACTCCAATCGCCAACATTCTCCTCCGAATGCGAAAATATATTGTTGACTCCCACTTACATAGATGGAAATGATCATCAGAATAAAATACGAGAAATCAGAGCTCTAACAGAGAGATTCAGGTGTTCTTTCTTCCCGCGCGCTATTCGAGAATGGAATGGGAGATAAATAGTATAATTGTGGTTCGATGAACCCTCTGCCAGGCACTTAAATGTGATTTGCAAAGTATCCCATGTAGATGTAGATGACATGAATTTTTTTCTCAGGAAAATATGAGATCGAGTTGATGATGTTCCCTTGTGAGACTGATGTTTCTATGTGTGACAAGCTTTCGGGAAGAAACGATTGCTCCGCTGTGCAGGCGCTGCGAAAGGAGCTGGAGAGTCTGGAAGCGTACGACGAGGAGGACGCGGCGCTGTACGACGAGGAGTGCGCGCCGCTGTCGCAGCCGGCCAGGGTGCCCGAGGCGGCGGACGGCCGGCCGTACGTCATGCCCGACCCGGTGCGCGCGCGCCTCGACGAGGAGGTGCTGCTGTACCACGTGCCCCGGTCCCCCGAGGCGCCGAGGCGCTTCAGCGACAAGGTCTTCTTCAGGTTCAAGGTACTCGCCGCCTACGCCGGCCGCGCGCGCTGTTTCAAAGTGCGAGCCCATGTCTGATGTCCGCAACATGCTTCTGCGCTTCACTTGTCTTAGCTACGCGGTATAAACCACGTGCCGATTAACCTGCTAATGGAGCTTACACAAGCTGGCAGGTGAAATGTAGCGCAGAGATAGTCTGTAGCCAACGGGCGAGTTTTATTCATTCCATGTACAACTCCAGGCTCAGAAGATACCCTGCACTGCCTGTACGTACGTGAATGTATACAATGCGCTGATGAATATTATAGTTGAATCTATATAGATTTACATTAAAACAATTTTCGCCATTGACTGCTATATTCCTTTGAATTTGAACAAGAAATAGTCACTAACAAGGAAAGTACTTGGGCTCGAACAAACACAAATGCACCAAAAATCGTGTGAGAGATAATGTAAAGGTCCCCTAATGCACTGATGACACTCCCGCATCTGCAAAACTCTGCAGTCGCCCATTAGAAGCCTCTGCGTGTGCCACGCCACATTGCAGATTGAGCTGCCGGTACGCCAGTCGGGACTAGCGGGGTCGGTGCAGCGTGCCTCTGAAGTCGCGTTTTGTGGCGTTGTTTGTGTAGTGAAGCGCCAGATGGGTCGCCGATTGGTAATCAGTCCTGCTACTCTAGTGCGATTGTTTGAGATGAAGTTACGAAAAACCCTTTTTCGAGAAGATGGTATTGGTGTAGAAGATGAATCATTTGCATGTTTTCTGGCACCTATTACAGTGCAGAAATATGAGCATAAGTTAGAAACAGATACTGTTCTAATACTAACACACAATGATGATGGTAGGGATGATACTGACGAACTAGTGGACAACTTGAAAAGTATCACTGACGTGGCGTTCAACACTGATATCGCAGAATGTGCAAATATGCCATGCGATCAACTTCCATTTGTTCGCTGCTGTCATTCATATTGATCGGAGCATTTGATTGACAATCACCATTTGCATTTATAGTTAAGATTTCTGCATTGCGTATGTGGTCTACAATTACATATACAGTGCTATCAACTGCATGAATGCAGAGTTTTGCAGAAAAACGACACGCACCAGCACAATGAGGGGTACGTAATAGTCCTGTAACCAAACGTTCATACAGACATGTTTGTTCGAGCCCAAGTATTTTCCTTGTAAGTAATAACGGTTTTCATGAAGTCAAATGTAATTAGTAATTTCTGAAAGAAATTAAGTCCATAAAAGAGACCGGTACAGAAAACCTGTTTCAATAAATCAGTTAATTAGCAACCAATATTCTGAGCATAGGTTAATATGTAAAAATCTTTATTACTATCTTGTATTAATAACGTACGCCTTCTCTTCTTCTTTCTTTCTTTCTTACTAAAACATCATTATATGTCTTTCTCCGTTCTTCTGTCGTTTTCTTCAATTCCTGATGGGAGCCTTTGTAACGTTTCCTTTACTTCTCAATGTTTCTGTTTCTTCTTTTTCTTTCTCCGTTAGATCTGCTTTAACGACTTCGATCCGCGTCATTGAAATTCGTTTTGTTATTGTCTTTTTGTCTAGTCTTTCTGAGCATCCGTACAATGTAGTTATTCACTTCCTCATACTGTCTTCTATTCATTGTGTTTTTCCACAAACTTCTTTATTACTTTATATTAATTACCGTTTTACATTCTTAAATTTGTGTTCCAAGATTTTCTGGATTATTACCTTTTACTTGCTTTCTATTTCACACAGTTTTTGGCTGCTTGTACCGGAAGACATTCTGATTTAATGAATATATTGTAATGGCTAAATTTTGTGTTTGTAGACGCAGATTTCTTACTATACAACTTCTTGATTGGTTTAAAAAGTGCCTTCAGTTTTCTTGCGCATTCTATGTCAACTTCTTTATCCAAAGTAATTCACCTACATACGTAATTTCTGTAGACTTTCTTATTTTTACATAAAGATTTTACAAGTGTTATGGTGCGTTCATATAATGTGTCATACTATTTTTTTTTCAAAATATATACCTACACTTGCTTCTTAAACAGTTTTTCCCCACGAAATTTATCTGCATTATTCAAATAAAGAAGGTCAAATAGGTCAAGTGTATAGGGGAGACAATGCAAGAAAAGGAAATAGAAAAATCTGTTAATACTGAAATGATATAGAAATTGGAAGAGGAATTTGGAATAAAATAAATTATGATGTCGTCTGGAGACTCGTTTGATGTAGTTCTCCGCCCTACTCTACCCTGAGCAACCTCCTCATCTCCTCATAATAGCGGCAACGCACATCCATTAATTTGAATATACTTACTGTATTCATCTCTTTGTTTCCATCTGCGATTTTTATCTCACACATTTCCCTCCAAAGTTAAATTCGAGATTCCCTGATGTCGAAGAATGTTCTACCATTTGATCCTTTCTTTTAGTCAAGGTATGTCAGAAGTTTCTGTTTTCCCCAATTCTGTTCAGTACCTCCTCATTACCTACCAACCTAATCTTCCATCGTTCTTCTGCAGCACAACGTTTCAAAAGCCTCTATTCTCTTCCTGCCTGAACTATTTATCGCTCACGTTTCACTCCCATACGTAGCAACACTTCACAAAAATGCCTTCAGAAAAGACGTCCTTACACTTTATATTGAATGTCAGGAAACTTCTCTTATTCAAAATTCTTTTCTTCCTGTTGCAATTCTGCATTTTACACCCTCGGTACTACGACCATCATAATTATGTTATTTTACTATCTAAGTAGCAAAACTCATCTACTACCTTTCTTGTTTTGTTAGGTAATCTAATTCCCTCAGCATCGCCAGAGTTTCTTTGACTGCATTCCATTACTCTTGTCAATGTTCATCTTATACGCACCCTTCAACACACTGTCCATTCCATTCAACTGGCCCTTTGCTGTCTGTGGCAGAGTCACAATGTCATCAGCAAAACACAATGTTTTTATTTCTTCACCCCTAACATTAATTCCTTCTCCAAATTTCTGCTTGCTTTCCTTCACAGCTTGCTAAATGTAAATATTGAATAACATTGGAGAAAAGCTATAACACTGTCTTACTCCCTTCCCAACCAGTGCTTCCCTTTCATGTCCTTCGATTCTAAATAACCTTCATTTTACCCCTCTTGACTTCAGGATTGGAAAGTATATTTTCCAAATCTACAATACCTGAAAGTGTAGATTTGTCTTACATGTTCCTACATTCTCCTAAGTGCAAAAGTATTAAAGTAGTAAATTCATATTTCTTCCAAGCAACTTATACACAGCACTGAATTGTAAATTAGACGAATTATAAAAAAAGAAATTGAAGAAAACTTATGTCAAACATGGTAATGATTCGACTACATTCTGATGGGTTATATGAAGAGGGTAACAGAGAAATACAGGACTGAACAGGAATCAGTGGTGTTCACAGATGATGTTAGAAACAAATGGTGTTTACTCTTTATGTTATGATTCTTTCACCCTAAAAAATTTCTTCTATGGTAGAGAGCCGCATGTGTCGAGTTCCTAATTCCAGCCTTTCCTTTTAATTTATCTGAGAACAGACTACCAGTCAAAAAATTACGGCTGACACAACAGAAATATGGGAACGTCTGAACCTCAGCAATAGACCTAGAAGAATACAGCTGATTGTTACGAGGAAATGTGAAATAAACCGGACAGTATAGGTATCTTCGATGAAATCTAAATCAATGTTTTTTCCTAAATCTGGACCCATGTTTTATATTTCTACTCCACGGCCTTATTAGCTGTTTTAAGTGTTGTGTGATTTAACAGGGACTGGCCCCTCGACCTGCAGCTACCACAACCCCTTTCCACTGCTGCTCTTGAAAGCTTCCTCACTCCACCACCGCTATAGTCGAGCCGCCGAAAGAACGACTCTGACAGCTACCGGCTATGTTGCCAATGCTGCTACGCGGCTGTTATTACGCCGTGCAAGTCGCCGGCATACGAATATCACGTCCGAAAATTTAGGGACCGTTGCTATGTACTAAAAAAAGCGTGAACCAACGAGAAAACACTCTTTTTCAGTTAAAAAGAAAGGTTTACAAATATATGTCGAGTTAAAGCTTCATATGTTCCAGTATTCCATTAAATATAACGTATGATTTAGTCTTTAGCCAAAGTTCGCCAGTTGAAGAATTTTGTTTATACATTTAATCTTCTATAACTATTTTCCACAGACTCGCTGTTATTACTCGTACACTGTATTGTGGCAGTCTGCCGAGAGGGTAGACAAATAAGGACTACCACTTAGAAGTAGTAAAACCGCCTCTTCCAGTGAAACGATTTGTCTCCTTACATAAAGAGTTTTTGTCTCATTCGTTTATGGTCGCTCTTACTTTCCAACTTATCGTGTTTTTTTTTTTTTTTTTTTTTTTTTTTTTTTTTTTTTTTTTCAGTTTCAGTATTCACATAACCAATAAGATGTGGTGAGAATCTATGGATGCCCCTTTGTATGTTCTACAGTTTTAAAACCTGTCTTATCATTATAAAATGTATCTGGTACCATCCGGTGTTTCCTGGTGTCTTCCACGTATACAACCGTCTTTTTTTTAATCTTAAACCAAGTGTTTGTGATAAAATGTACTCTGCACAAAGTCCTACCAGGTGAACTTCTATGTCATTCCTTTTACTCACCTACTATTTTTCCTTGCCTTTCTTCTCCTATTACTGAATCCGAGTCCCCCCCATCAGAAGTTTGCCTCTCACTTAACTGTCTAAATGATTTTCTTTACAGCCTCATACATTTCTTCGATCTATGCAACAGTGCAAGTTAACATATAAACATTTACTACTGTGGTCGGTGTTGGCTTCGTACTAAGCTGGACTACGAGAATTAGATCATATTTCACCCACAATTCTATTTTCTTATTCATAATTGGACCTGCTTCTGTAATATCCCCCAACTGATTTGATATTTATAATCCTGTACTCAACTGACCAGAAATCCTGTTCATCTTTCCACCGAACTTCACTATTACCCACTGTATCAAACTTAAAGCTACCTATTTCCCTTTTCAAATTTTCTAATTTCCGTACCCAATTAAGGGATCTTCATCTACATCTACATGGATAATCTGCAAATCACATTGAAGTGCGGGGGCAGAGGTTAATCGAACCACTTTTATGATATTTCTCTATAATCTGTTTTCGAGCTGATTTCTCTTATTATGATGGTCATGTCTCCCTATGTAGGTGGGTACTTACAATGTATGTTCGCATTCTGAAGCGGAAGTTGGTGAAAGGAATGTCGGAAATAGATCTCGCCGCAACAAATAACGCCTTTCATTTAATGATTTCCACCCCTGCTCCTGCCCTTCTCTGAATTTTCTGTAAATCGTCCGTCAGTTTCTTTAGCAGAACTGTTGCATCTTCTAAGTGTTCTGCCAATTAAACGTAGTTTTTGATTCGCCTTCCCTACAGTCTATGGACTGATGTTTGTATAGTTTATGTTTCAAACGTTTGTATAGTTTATGGGACTTAACTACGGGGTCATCAGTCCCTAAACTTACAAACTACTTAATACTAAGGACGGCACAAATATCCATGGCCGAGGGGGGATTCGAACCCCCGATCGTAGTGGCCGTGCAGACCGTGACTGGAGCGCCTCAGTCCCCTCGGCCACCGCGGCCGGCATGGACTGATAACCTAAGTCGTTGAGTACGGTAAGTTTACAAACATTTGCACATTTAACTGAAATGGTATGCCGATTGAATATCGCGTCAGTTGTGTGATGGATTCGCGATTTCCTGTCAGAAAGGACACAGTTCATTGTAATTGACGGAAAGTTATCGATTGAAACAGGAGTGATATCTGGCGTTCCCTAGGGAATTGTTATAGGGGCCCTTACTGTTCCGTCCCTTTATAAACTATTTAGGACTCAATCTGAGCAGCTCCCTTAGACTGTTCGCGGATGATTTTATCGGTTAGGAAATTCACCAGAAGACGAAAAGCAGGTGTAAAATAATTTAGGTAAGATATCTGGATGATGAAAAATTGACTATTGACTCTAAACAATGAAGTGTGAATTCATCCATATGAACACTAAACGAAATCCTTAAACTTCAGCCGCGGTCTAAGGCTCCTCGCTGCGGGGAGCGCGGTTGCTCGCCGTCGGAGGTTCGAGTCCTCCCTGGTTGTGTGTGTGTGTGTGTGTGTGTGTGTGTGTGTGTGTGTGTATTTATTCTTAAACTTCATTTCCACAATAAATCAGTTAAATCTACAAGCTGTAAATTCAATTAAATACCTAGGAATAACAATTACGAACAACTTTAATTGGAAGGAACACACAAATATCGTAGCGAAGACTAAAGGCTACGATTTTGTTGGCAGATAAAATCAAGGAATTGTGAATTTAGCATTAGAGGGAAGTGTGTGGGGTAAAAATCGCAGAGGAAGACCAAGAGATGGATACAGTAAGCAGATTCAGACAGATGTAGGTTGCCGTTCTTATGAGGAGATGAAGAGGCTTGCTCAGGATAGGGTATTGTGGAGAGCTGCATCAAACCAGTCTCCGGACTGAAGACCACAACAACAACAACTTACAACACCACCACATGGGTATCGGATTTTAGAATTTCTTTATATTGATGGTACAACTTAAATAATAAGTCATTCAACGCAACTCTCAAAAAGTATCGAGAAAAATGGACTATGAAGTTTTGGAAAGTACATGTCTACATATACATGGGATACTCTGCGAATCACATTTAAGTGCCTGGTAGAGGGTTCATCGAACCACCTTTATACTCTTATCCGAGGAGACTGAGGCGCTCCAGTTACGGTCTGCACGGCCACTACGGTCGGGGGTTCGAATCCCCCCTCGGGCATGGATATTTGTGCCGTCCTTAGTTGGAAGTAGTTCATAAGTAGTTTGTAAGTTTAGGAACTGATGACCCCGTAGTTAAGTCCCATAGACTCTACAAACATTTAAACATTTTTTATACTCTTATCTCCCATTCCATTCTCGAATGGCGCGGAAAGAAAGAACACCTGAATCTCTCCGTTCGAGCTCAGATTTCTCGTATTTTATTCTGATGATCATTTCTACCTATGTAAGTCGGATTCAACAATATATTTTTATTTATATTGATGAAAAATTTTAACACGAATTATCTACAAGAGAATGGAAAAGCTGGTAGAAGCTGACCTCGGGGAAGATCAGTTTGGATTCAGGAGGAACGTAGGAACCCGGGAGGCAATACTCACTTTACGTCTTATCTTAGAAAATAGATTAAGGAAAGGCAAACCTACATTTTTAGCTTTTGTAGATTTGGAGAAAGCTTTTGACAATGTTGACTGGAATACACTCTTTCAAATTCTGAAGTCAGCAGGGGTAAAATATAGGGAAAGGAGAGTTATTTACAACTTGTACAAAAGCCATACCGCAATTATTAGACTCGAAGGGCATGAAAGGGAAGCATCAGTTGGGAAGGGAGTAAGACAGGGTTGTAGCCTTTCTCCGATGTTATTCAATTTATACATCGAGCAGGCGGTGAAGGAAAGCAAGGAAAAATTTGGACTAGGGATTAAAGTTCAGGGGGAAGAAATAAAAACATTGTGTTTTGCTGATGACATTGTAATTCTATCAGAGACAGCAAAGGACCTGGAAGAGCAGTTGAATGGAATGGACAGTGTGTTGAAGAGAGCGTATAAAATGAACATTAACAAGAGCAAAACAAAAATAATGGAATGCGATCTTAGAAAATCAGGCGATGCTGAAGGAATTAGATTAGGTAACGAAACAATGAAGGTGGTAGATGAGTTTTGTTACTTGGGTAGTAAAATAACATGCGATGGTCGCAGTACAGAGGATACAAAATGCAGAATGGCAATGGGAAGAAAAGCATTTTTGAAAAAGAGAAATTTGCTAACATCGAATATTAATTTAAGTGTAAGGAAGTCTTTTCTGAAGGCATTTGTGTGGAGTGTTGCCTTGTACGGGAGTGAAACAGTGCGGACAGGAAGAGAATAGAGGCTTTTGAAATGTGGTGCTACAGAAGAATGCTGAAGATTAGGTGGGTAGATCGCATTACTAATGAAGAGGTACTGAACAGAATTGGTGAGAAAAGGAATTTTTGGCATACCCTGACTAAAAGAAGGGATCGCTTGGTAGGACACATTCTTAGACATCAGGGAATCGTAAATTTAGCATTGGAGGGAAGTGTGTGGGGTAAAAATCGCAGCGGGAGACCAAGAGGCGCGTATAGTAAGCAGATTCAAATAGATGTGGGTCGTCATTCTTATGAGGAGATGAAAAGGCTTGCTCAGGATAGAGTAGGGTGGAGAGCTGCATCAAACCAGTCTCCGGACTGAAGACCATAACAACAACATTTTTATTTTCGGAGCAGAATTTTGGCGATTGGAGTTTCGTAAGTAGCACACGCGGCAGCGATAGGCACCGTTGTTGTAATGATTCCCATCCCTGATCCTGTATCATTTTCGTTACGCTGTCTCCCGTGTATCGTGATAATACGAAACGAGCTGCCCTTCTTTGGACCCTTTAGATGGCTTCCGTTTACCCACTGGGCAGCAATACTCCAAAAAATGACGGACAAGTGTAGTGTATGCAGTTTCTTTAGTAGTTCTGTTGCATCTTTTAAGGGTTTTGCCAATAAAACGCAGTCTTTGGTTCGCCTTTCCCACGATATTGTCTACGTGTTGAATCAGTCGCAACATGTGTCGTCGTAGCCGAGGTGATAACGTTCTGGCCCCACAATCATAGAGTCTGTGGTTCGAATCCCAGTGTGAATTTTTTTTCTTTTTCGTTTTTCGAATTCCTTTATATAAAGCATTTTGAGATCTTTAATTCGGCGTGTTGTCAGTTTTTGTTTACGTGTATCTAGACAAGCTACAAATACCTTTCACGTAAAACGATGGTTGAGTAGTTTAGCTGCTTGGAAAGCCATTAGTAGCTATGGAGATGATTTCCAAAAACACTATTGTAGCTCTTAACAAACTGAACAATTAAAGACTACTGTCGTCAACCACTAGTGATGCCACTACTGTAAAAGTGTAACTTTTTTATTGAATAATCATTATTAACACCTATGAAATATAGAAAATTACGAATAAACAAAAATGTGAATTTTTCGTAAAAAATACCATTAGTTATTAAAATTGCGTAAGTATTCGGAAACAATGAAAAAATTTAAGAAATCTGTCACACCAGGATTCGAACCACCGACCCCAGGGTTGTAAATCGAAAACGCTACCTCCTGAGCCACACCGACTGACGCTGCACTTACGTGTACTTATAAAACTTCAAAGTTCATTTCCTCGATAATTTTTGAGAGTTGTGTCGAATGGCTTTTGTTGATTTATTTACGTTATGAACGTCACGTACCATAATTATCAAAAAATTCTAATAATCGATACCCCTGTGATTTCCTTGTTAGAAGATTCAACACTTCTACTAAAGAAAGCGCCTACACTACTCTTGTGTTTCTTAATTTAGAATATTCGGAGGAGGAGAGTTGAGTTTGTATTATCGCGATATACGGGAGAGAATGTCACAAAGATCATTAAAATAAAGGCGTTATTCGTTGCGGCGAAATCTATTTGCGAAATTCCTTTCTCCAACTGTCTCATTAGAATGCGAATATATTTTGTTTGTGCATACCTACATAGTGAGACATTGTCATCATGATAAAATAAGCGAAATTAGTTCGAAAACAAAATTATTCAGGTGTTCCTTTCCCGCACGCTATTAGAGAATGGAATTGTAGAAAAATACGAAAACAGTTCGATGGCATGTTCTTACATGTGGTTAGCAGTGTAATTATGTAGATGCGAGTCTCATCTATGATTAGCACTTGATGCAAATCCTGACCAGTCCATGAAGCATGCTGTTGAGCCCACATGTACCGCGCCGCATTGTGTATACTTGCCAAAGCTGGACCTCGCTTATTACGTACAGTTTGAGTCGAAACACCACTTTCTGTCGCTACAAGAAAAATCATTATGCAGCACAGGGCTCTTCCGAGTTTAAATCCATCGGTAGCGGTCATCTGTTCTGTGATAGCCATTGTACGGCTTGAGCGAGCAAGTCATGACAGTTCCTATTCCTCTGTACCGAGCTGTTCACCTTGGTTAACTCCGAAGCGTTTAGAAACTTCCCTGGATGTGAGTCCCTTCGGACACAACTAACAATGCGGACACGACCAAAGTTCGGAGTTGACTTTCTAGGCATGGTAGAACTACAACCACAAGCAGTGGAGGGCTGATCGGTCGTCTTGCCCACTCCAATGGCAGAGCTCGTACAAGGTTATTGAGTGACATTTATAGACACTAAGAAACCGAGTTTCTGATGCAACGTACACAGTCGAAGTCAATGTTCAGGAGACCTTGGAACCAAAGTGATGCATACTTATTTTCTTGTGTGTAATTAACACTGTAAGTTGGTCATAAGTAATTTGGGTTACTTCATGTAGCTTTCTTAATTACGATTACTCATGATAAGCAAAACTAAAAACGACCGGGGAAAATGTGTCTTGCAGCTCGTGTATAAAATAACTTGCATTGCCAGTCTCAAGGCGAATGAACCATTTTTGTTTTGCTCATCATGTAATAGTAATTATAAACTGACAGTTTTAATGATATTGTTTATGAGATATGTATCTAAAAACTGGTAATGTCCTTATAGTTATAGCTCATGAATAAAAGCTACATATCGTGTGACTAATAAATATTTTTTCGAACTTCGTAAGCACTTATCAAGTCCAACTAGGATACTATATCATTAAGTGGCTCGAAAATACGTGGTTTTTGTACTACTTGGTATCGTGACAGCGGTAGAATTTGATGAAATAGTTTTCAGTTGTGATTGATGGATAAATGGTTCGTGTTAATTTCCACACTTAGTTCACTGTCTAAAATTTTCCCACTATTTTTCATGGTTGCGGTATTTTTTATATTTTTATCTAAGGTAAGTGTCGGAGAGTTTGTGACTTTTTAAATACAAAATTCACGTGTTCAGTTGGTAGCAGCAGGTCTAAAGTGAGACGAAGCTACTAATTATTTTGTGCATCCAGAACAGTGATGTCGAAATACAGCAGTAAATTGAAACTTCCCGGCAGATTAAGACTGTATGCTGGAACGGGGATTCAAACCTGGGACCTTTGCTTCTCGTGGGTAAGCGCTCTACCGTCTGAGCTATCCATGCACGCTTCACGGTCCGTCGTCACAACTTCAGTTCTGCCAGTACCTCGCCTCCTACTTTCCAAACTTCTCAGAATTTCTCCTGCGAACCTTGCAGAACTAGAAAGAAAGGATATGGTGGAGACATGGCTTAGCCACAGCCTAAGGGATGTTTCCAGAATGAAATTTTTCACTCTGCAGCGGAATGTGCATTGGTATAAAACTTCTGGTAGATTAAAGTTGTGTGCCGGAACCGTGATTCGAATCTGGGAACTATGCCTTTCGCGGGCAAGCGCTATACCGTCTGAGCTAACCCAGCACGCTTCACAATCCGTCCTGAAAACTTTACAATCCATGGTGTAACAGCAATCAGTTAGAATAAATATTCTTTCAAACCGTCTTGATTGCAAACTTTTTTATTAGTCAATAACGCGTTTCGCTCTTTAGCAGGGCATCTTCAGATTATAATGCGCTCTCCGTGGTGTGACACCGTAAGTTGTTATTGCGGTGTTTCTATTTTCTTGGAATGTCTTTTGGTTTTCCTTGTGGCCCTTAATCGAAGCGGTGGTCTCTGATGACACAAGATAAGCCCATGCAAACAATTGCGCTCACGGGCGGTGGGCGGGCGTGGTGTGCTGCTCCGCCGACTTGTACAGACTGACTGAGGGAATGTGGTTAGGGAGTTAGTGTGTACAGTCTGTACACGAAAGGCAAAGGTCCCACTTTCGAATCCCAGTTCCGGTACACAATTTCAATCTGCCAGGAAGTTTCATATCAGCTCACACTCACACTTTCGTTCTCAGAAGTAAATTATCTGCGGTATATTATCAGAATATGTCGGCAACTTATACTTACATAGAACTTTAATTACTCTTATGTTATTAGACTGACGAAGGCTCAAATTAAAAATAAAAGTAAACTCTTACTGAGTCCGTAAGAGCTTACTATGTTGCTCCGTGAAAGAGAGAGGACGTCCATCGAAAATCTTTTTCGCCTGGATTCGCATCACATTAAGCTGTTGAACCTCTCATAAGACATGTCTTTCTGATAGAAAATAGCAATGCATCAGTAGTGGACTACTTAAATAACGTTTATTATTTAGAATTTGAATTCTCATCGGAATTCGTGTTTTAACTGTTTCATGTCTTATTTTTCCATTTGTGTCATTCAGTAAATAGAAACTACTCTTAAGACGTGATACAGAACGTGGACTTTACATAAGTTTTATGTTTTGTTTCAGTGATCTCTTCTGTCGGACGTCGAGTTATTTAGATCGAGTGATGGAGCTACATGTTTTTCAGTTTAAGAGTCTACATGAATTGATTTCTGCACTCGCTTTACGAGAGGTTATTACTATTTGTTTTAGTTATTTCTGGATAAAATTTGTCAGTTACTTAAAAATTACTTGTTCAGCCGTGTACCCAGTTTTTACGTTTCCTAATAAAAAGCAAAAGAAAAGAATACAGTCAGGAGATACAGGAAACCTAAGAATTTCTGCCATACTCTGCACTACATAACTGCAATAAGTTCATTAAAGTCATTGTATATGGAAGAAATAAAGTTTGTTTTTACAGCACAAAATGGCCGTTTAAATTGTCTGTCTTCACATAATTACCTGTAGAATCTGTAGCTATATAAGAAGTTTCGAGGAGAGTTCTACGACTAGATACTTACGGCAGGGGCACAGTAATTACTTTTAGGTAATCATTCAGTTGTAGGATGCATTGCCGCGCAGGTGTAGCCGAGGGGTCTGGTGCGCCACGTTGCGGATCGCGCAGCCTCCCGCGTCGGAGGTTCGAATCCTTCCTCGAGCATGGATGTTTGTGTTGTCTTTAGTATAAGTTATTTCGTAAGTAGTTTGTAAATTTAGTGACTGACGACCCCGCAGTTAAGTCCCATAAGCGTTACAAGCATGTGAACATATTTGTAGGATGCATTAATAAATGAAATTTTAGAAGTAACTGCCGTGGAAGAAGAATTTTCGGAAAAATGTGCTCATACGAACGAGATATACTCACTGAGGAAACAGTAGAAAAAATGCGAGGAATTTAGCGGTGAAACACACTGAAGATTTGTGTGTCTTAAGAACACCCTGGGAACGTCAACAGAATTCGATTGAAGCAGTTATTGTTAAAGGAGACACACTCCATGAAATCTATAAGATATATGTACAACGAAATACAGATTACTTAACTATACTTGGCAGAAATCGCATATGCAACAAATATATCCGTTCCAGGCCAAGATGGAGGTCGCCCTTAAGCTGAAATAAAGTGGATCGCATTATATTTAAAAAATGCTGAAAAGACGACCAAGGCATCAGATAAATAAATCACGGTTATTATTAAAACATCCAAAGAAACACACACATCGCTTAACATATTTCGGAATGTGCCCTACATAAAAATCAAACAGTCAGGACAAGACACCAAACGCGTACTACCATGACAACGACCTCAACGAGAGAGAGCAAATCTTTCTGCCCGTGTTACAGACGCCGGTGTAGACAATCAAAGACTATAGCATGTTCACTTTTAATCTTAGTTCTTAATTTCTCCCCGCCTTCTTGTTAATTAAAATAAGTCTTTGCTACTGGCGTTACGAAATTAAATAAAAATGTCATGTAAAGTTCTTGACTTTAGTTTATCATATTAATATCTTGTAATGAATTTATTTATCGACTTTTGAATTATTATTCATTCACTGTCATATCGTGACAACTTGCGAAGTAATTTTCAGTTATTTCTGGTTGAAATTTGTGAGTTACTTAAAAATTACTTGTTCAGCCGTGTAACCAGTTTTTACGAATTACATACTTGGCACGGTCCTTTTATTTCCCTATTTACAGAAAGTAAAGTATGAGGTGCGAAGTGGGTGAAAAATGACGAGAGATGACGCGAAAGGAACGCATCAATCTGTCGCGAATCTCTGGATTTATGCTTTGAAGATAGTTGCAGTTGCTGATCGTGTCAAGGAATAACTGTGATACATAATATTATAAAATGCCAAACAAATTACTTATTTGGACAGCATAGGTGGATCTGATTAGATCAAGACGTGTAATACTTTAAATTTATAAAGCTATTATATTGGTTTTCTGCTCAAGTTATGAGACTAATTAGATATTTTAACACACGAAAAATGTTTGTATAGTCTATGGGACCTAACTACGGAGTCATCAGTCCCTAAACTTACAAACTACTTACGAACTAGGACGGCACAAATATCCATGCCGGAGGGGGGGATTCGAACCCCCGACCGTAGTGGCCGTGCAGACCGTGACTGGAGCGCCTTAGTCCCCTCGGCCACCGCGACCGGCTTAACACACGAAAATAAACTCAATATCATATAGAAATTTAAATAGTTTGTCTTCATACTTGGAGAAGATACAGTACTTCTCCTTTTTAAGCATACCCAGCAGTAGTAATAGGAGAAGTAGTCAGGATTGCTTTGGGCAATAGGAGGCACTCACTAGCACGTCCTCCGAGCTGAAGAAAGAAGAAAACGGCGGCCACTTAAGATAATAAAGGTATAACAGAACATATTTATTTGGGGTGAAAGATCTTGAAGCGAAGTTTGAACTACGCTACAAAACAACGAAGAAATCATCACCGCAATATAACTACTAACAATTTTCATTTAACAATGAAACATGAGGAATCTTGCACGTTTCAATTATCAAACCTACTATGGATGATCATAAATGGATCAACGTTATGCAATTTCCTGGCAGGCAAACAGTGTGCCGCACTGCGTTTTATAACGCACGACCTCTTTCTTTCGCGGGTAGCTGCTCTTCCAGTTTTTGTTATCCGTGTACTATTGTGCATAAAAACAATCCCACCAGGATGTGGCTAACTTGTATCTCCGCAATATCCCTTCTGGAGAAGTGTTACCCTGTAGGTTTCGCAGGAGAGCATCTGTAAAGTTTGAAAGGTAGGGGATGTGGAACTGGAGGAATAAAGCTGCAAAGATGGCTCATGAGGCGTGCTCTGGTAGCTCAAGTTTAACGTCACGCACACAGTCGCAGATATTTACTGAAACCCTACGCCTAACCGTTAGACTGAACTGCGCAGCTTTTGTACTTATCACACCTTACTTGCAAGGAGGCGAAGTGCTAGCAACATATTGTCCTCAGTGACGGAGACGGAAGAGAGATTAGGGTTTATCGTCCCATCGACAATGTGGTCTTTAGAGACGGATTCATTGATGAAGTTGGAAAACTGAGTATTATCAGACGTTTTTGGGTAATGTGGGACACTCGACAGCTGCTGATTATCTGTTGGGTAATTAAAGCAAAACTGCCATTTAATGTACATTACCAAACAAGGGTTTGCCGAATAAAAAAATTATCTCAACTGGTCAAAAATATGCCAGATAAAACTCAGTTTTGGGTTCAAATTCAAAAATTCAAATGTTTGTAAAACTTATGGGACTTAACTACAGGGTCATCAGTCCCTAAACTTACAAACTACTCATGAAGTAGCTAACGCTAAGGACGGCACAAATATCCATGCCCGAGGGGGGATTCGAACCCCCGACCGTAGTGAGCGTGCAGTCCGTTACTGGAACTCCGCAGTCCCATCAGCCACCGCGGCCGGCAGTTTTGGGTTCGAAATAGTTTTGGCATATGTTGTAAGGTTGCATATTAATATTTCAGAGCTCGATCAGAGGTGCAAGGATTATGATATGAAGATCAGCATCTTCAAAACGACAGTAATGTCCGTGGGAAATAGATTTAAACAGATTGAGTGCCAAATAGGAGGAACAAAGTTACAACAGGTAGACAGTTTCAAGTACCTGGGATGTATTTTCTCACAGGATGGCAACACAGTGAAAGAACTGGAATCGAGGTGCAGCAAAGCTAATGCAGTGAGTGCTCAGCTAAGATCTATCTTCTACAAGAAGGAAGTAAGTACCAAGACTAAGTTAGCGGTGCGCCGCTCTATCTTTCGACCAACTTTATTGTATGGGAGTGAAAGTTGGGTGGATACAGGTTACCTTATTCACAAGTTAGAGGTTACAGATATGAAAGTAGCAAGAATGATTGCAGGTACTAATAGATGGGAACAATGGCAGGAGGGTGTCCATAATGAGGAAATCAAAGAAAAACTGGGAATGAACACCATAGATGAAGCAGTTAGAGCGAACAGACTGAGATGGTGGTGACATGTTACACGCATGGGAGAAGCAAGACAACGGAGGGTAAGAGAAGTCGAGGTAGACCTAGAAGAAAGTACTTAGATTCGGTGCAGGATGATTTTAAAGTAAAAGGCATAACATCAGACGAGGCATCAATGTTAGCATTGAATAGGGGATCATGGAGGAATTTTATTAGAGGTACTATGCTCCAGACTGAACGCTGAAAGGCATAATCAGTCTCTAATGATGATGATCAATACACACTGATTCTGAAGTAGCATTACAGGACTGCAACAAAAGTATGTCAGTGAAACAGTAATGGTCAACAACGAAATTCAGTCAACTAATCGTACAGTGTCACAATTATGTCAATACAATTGACAGAAGCAGAAAAAAGGAGACATTAATAGGCAAAATATTCGAAGGTTTCGACCTTCGGATATACAGAACAGAAAATGAAGATAGCGACAAAACTTATGGGGAATACGTTTCCTTGAGATTTCTTTATCGATTGTTTATTTTCCTGTTAGTTACTTTTTTATAGAATGTCCGAGACAGAACGCAGTCCTCCACGTGAACGGCTAAAACGTTACACAATTGTAGCAGACCTCTCTCCCTCGTGGTCCCGTCGATGGGGAAGGAAATCGGCGGTGCTCTTTCAAAGGAACCATCCCGACATTTGCCTAAAGTGATATAGGAAAATTGCGGAAATCAGAAATTTAGATGGCTGGAGGTGGATATGAACCACAGTCGTCCCGTATGCGAGTCCAGTGTGTTACAATGCGCCACCTCGCTCGGTCGAACCTTGCCATAAACTTAAAACACCGATTCAGCGATCACTATGAAAGTCAGTCGATATTAGTAGTTTCTCATTGACAGGAGATGGACTCACAACGGAGGAAGAAACAGTTACTCGCTGGTAACGTAATTCACGTTTGAAGCAATCCTGTATGTGGGAATTCCGTTCGCTATGGAATCTGGGCTTTTACTAGTATTTCTATAATTTAGAATAAAACTCATTGACTGCCCCCAGAGTGTACGGTAGAAGCTACTATCGGTGCGCCATCGAAGTACAATCCTAGTTAGCGATAGCTATATTATGAAAACAGAAGCTGGGCAAATGTATTAAGCTTGTCACTCGTCTAATACAGACTTCGCAACATCTTAGAATACGCTTCGCAATTATGCGATAGGTAATTTATCTATCGGAGTGGTTCGATTTTTTCTTTGTGAATGCTTATATTGGCAGCACCTCTATTCCCGTAATAACACAGAGATAAATACATCACACTGACTAAGAAACGCGAACATAACGAAAATGTTTCATAAGCTATAACGTAAGTACAAAACAGCAAACCGTGCAAGGAAATCTTTTGAATTTATTGAGAAACAGGACACAGCCACCAAACGCGGGACATGTATTTACATTGCCAGTTTCCTGAATGTGGTTCACAGTAGGACCTTCACTTGGTGAAGGAATGGTGAAAAAGGGACGTCTGTTTTGTCATGTTATGTGCCAACAACACTCAGTAGCTTCCGAGAAACTGACCGTCAAAGTTTTACTGATAGTTGATAACGGGATACAGACTGACGCAGTTAGATGGATAATGATAGTATGAAGATTCATCAGAGCAAAACTCAGTTACGAAAAATTAGTAGACCCAAATCGAATACGTGTAACAAACCTAGCTAAACCACACGAAATAAAAGATACGTCTAGTGATCAAGTTTGCCCGGCATTCGAAGGACATGACCAAACTAGCTTAAGAACTTATTTTACTACAACACGCGCCAAAAACGCACATAATCCACAACTTGATCCGATTAAATAGCGTCGCCTTTTTTCTATGCGTATGTCTGTATGGTTGGACAATGTATATCTGCCTCATTTAACACTTTTTCAAGTGGTTGTTCAAAGGTTTGCTAAGCTTAAAGGACTTAAACTACCTAGTATAAGGTATGATACAGACATCCATGCCCGGGGAGCGGCCTCGTGCATCGTAACATAGCGCCTCAATGCGCTCGTCCGCTCCGCCGCGGCTTCAAGTTGTTGCTTTCATATGTGGAAATCTGTTTCTATGAAAAACTGATGATAACCCACCGAGAAAAGAGTTCTTGTAACGTAAGATAACCACAGTCAAAGCTGAAACCAAACTAGAGGAAAAAGATCGATACTTGTAAATCTGGTTTTGGTGAATTCCCACACAACGGAGGTGGTCAGGTATTAAAACTGAAGTCTATTTAGTTAACAGGATATCTGAGTTTGAAATACAAGAGATACGTTTTAGTACCAGTATTTAATTAGTGGGGGAGTGTAGTTAAAAAGGAACTATTAAGAAAATAGCCATTAATGATTTACACTATCACAGACCAACGCTAGTTGCGACCACGGAGCTAAACGCGAGATGGCATTGTGGCATTACCAATTAATTATGTCTGTGCAAGGTAAAAACCGTAGATGATCGAAACTCTTTGGGCACAACATTCCCTGCCTGTTTTGAAGCCGATGGGCTGGACTTGCGTCATATTTCTCGATCAAACATATATTTGAGATTAGAAAAAAATAACTGCCTTCTTGACAATATTTTATTCACTACTCAAGGACATAGCCAATGGAAGAGGGGGGGGCTGAGGGATTCAGATTCCCCCTCCCCCCTCACCCAAATCACCTAAATGATTTTTTCTTCTTTTCCTGAGGGACCAAACGGCTCAGGTCATCGGTTCCTAGATTTATACACTACTTTAACCAACTTTAGCTCCGCACAACACACACACACACACACACACACACACACACCGTGTAGTGAAACAATGATACTGTTATTTTCAGTAATCGGACGAAAAAAGATACAAACTGTCCACAGTCAACAAAGCCATCTATAGATTTTAATTGTCGATAAAAATATCGGCTACTGCCACTGTCCAGTGTAGGCATTACACCATTACTGCTATGTAAAACACTTCAGTTCTTACTTGCAATAGAATTTAATGTAACTACTGACGTTTACTGAGTTTTTCCTGTTGAGATAAATTCCAATTATGGCTAAGTTTGTAACAAGAAAGAAGAGAAAAACAGATTTACATTCGTCCACTACGCATATGGTAAGTAAAGGTGACCACATTATTTTCGGTCAAAAACGGGACATTTTCACCCAGGTGGCAATGAACACACATTCCACATGTACCAAATTTTAGTTTTAAATGTTAGAGTTTTGTTGATACATATTAATTCGATTATTATAAGTTTGAACCACACACATTGCCGAGGTGGGGTGGCTTGCGTGCCTCAACGATACAGATAGCCGTACCGTAGGTGCAACCACATCGGAGGGGTATCTGTGGAGAGGCCAGACAAACGTGTGGTTCCTGAAGAGGGGCAGCAGCCTTTTCAGTAGTTACAGGGGCAACAGTCTGGATGATTGACTGAGCTGGCCTTGTAACATCAGCTAATGTGGCTTTGCCACACAGTTACTGCGAACGGCTGAAAGCAAGGGGAAACTACAGCCGTTATTTTTCCCGAGGACATGCAGCTCTACTGTATGAACATATGATGATGGCATCCTCTTGGGTAAAATATTCCGGAGGTAAAATAGTCCCCCATTCGGATCTCCGGGCGGGGACTACTCAGGAGGATGTGATCATCAGGAGAGACAGTACTGGCATTCTACGGGTCGGAGCGTGGAATGTTAGATCCCTTAATCGAGTAGGAAAATTAGAAAATTTAAAAAGGGAAATGGATAGGTTGAAGTTAGATATAGTGGGGATTAGTGAAGTTCGGTGGCAGGATGAACAGGATTTCTGGTCAGGTGAGTATAGGATTATAAATACAAAATCAATTGGAGGTATCACAGGAGTAGGATTGATAATGAATAAGAAAACAGGTATGCGGGTAAACTACTATGACCAGCACAGTGATCGCATTATCATTGTCAAGATAGATACGAAGCCAACACCGACAACAGTAGTACAGGTTTATATGCCAACTAGCTCTGCCGATGAGGAGGAAATCGAAGAAATATATGAGGAGCTAAAGGAAATTATTCAGACAATTAAGGGAGAGGAAAACTTAATTGTTATGGGCGACTGGAATTCGGTAGTAGGACAAGGAAGGGAAGGTAAGATAGTAGGTGAATATGGTCTGGGCAAAAGGAATGAAAGAGGAAGCCGCCTGGTAGAATTTTGCACAGAACATAATTTAGTTATTACAAACACCTGGTTTAAGAATCACAAAAGAAGGTTGTACACGTGGAAGAGACCACGAGACACCGGGAGATACCAGATAGATTTCATAATGGTAAGACATAGATTTCGGAACCAGGTTTTAAATTGTACGACATACCCAGGGGCAGATATAGACTCTGACCATAACTTGTTGGTTATGAACTGTAGGCTGAAACTGAAGAAACTACAAAAAGGTAGGAAAATAAGGAGATGGGACTTGGATAAATTGAAGGAACCTGAAGTTCTTAAAAATTTCAGAGGGAGCTTTAGGCAACAATTGACAGAAACAGGGGAAAATAAAACAGTAGAGGAGGAATGGGTAAAATTGAGAGATGCAATAGTGAAGGCAGCAGAGGACAAAATAGGTAGGAAGGCAAGACCTGCAAAAAATCCTTGGATATCACAGGAGATATTAAATTTAATCGATGAAAGGAGAAAATATAAAAATGCAGTAAATGAAACAGGCAAAATGGAGTACAGACGACTAAGAAATGAGATTGGCAGGAAGTGCAAAATTGCTAAGCAGGAGTGGTTAGAAGGCAAATGCAAGGATATAGAAGAATGTATAAATAGGGGAAAAATAGATACAGCCTACAGGAAAATAAAAGAAACATTTGGAGATAAGAAAAACAGCTCTATGAATATCAAGGACACTGATGGAAAACCAGTTCTCAGCAAAGAAGGGAAAGCTGAAAGGTGGAAAGAGTATATAGAGGGGCTCTATGAAGGAAATGAACTTCGAGACAATATTGTAGGAAGGGAAGAGGATGTAGATGAAGATGAAATAGGAGACACTGTACTGAGAGAAGAATTTGACAGAGCCCTGAAAGACCTAAGTCGAAACAAGGCCCCTGGAGTAGATGATATTCCCTCAGAGCTACTGAAGTCTCTGGGAGAACCAGCCATGACAAAATTGTTTCACTTGGTCCGTAAGATGTATGAGACAGGTGAAATACCCTCAGACTTTAAGAAAAATGTTATAATCCCCATTCCAAAGAAAGCAGGTGCAGACAGGTGTGAAAACTACAGAACCATCAGTTTAATAAGTCATGGTTGCAAAGTATTAACACGAATTATATACAGAAGGATGGAAAAACTGGTAGAAGCCGACCTCGGGGAAGATCAGTTTGGGTTCAGGAGAAATGTAGGAACACGGGAGGCAATACTCACTTTACGGCTTATCCTAGAAGATAGATTAAGAAAAGGCAAACCTACATTTCTAGCTTTTGTAGATTTGGAGAAGGCTTTTGACAATGTTGATTGGAATAAACTCTTTCAAGTTCTGAAGCAAGCAGGAGTAAAATATAGGGAGCGTAAGGTTATTTATAACTTGTACAAAAACGAGACAGCGGTTGTCAGAGTTGAAGGGCATGAAAGGAATGCAGTGGTTGGGAAGGGAGTAAGACAGGGTTGTAGCCTTTCTCCAATGTTATTCAATTTGTACATTGAGCAAGCTATAAAGGAAAGCAAGGAGAAATTTGGAGAAGGAATTAAAGTTCAGGGTGAAGAATTAAAAACTTTGCGTTTTGCCGACGACATAGTAATTCTGTCAGAGACAGCAAAGGACCTGGAAGAGCAGTTAAACGGAATGGACAGTGTGTTGAAAGGTGCATATAAGATGAACATTAACAAGAGTAAAACTAGGGTAATGGAGTGCAGTGTAAGAAAATCAGGTGATGCTGAAGGAATTAGATTGGATAACGAAGCAATAAAGGATGTAGATGAATTTTGTTACTTGGGCAGTAAAATAACAAATGATGGTCGCAGTACAGAGGATGTAAAATGCAGAATGGCAATGGGTAGAAAAGCGTTTTTGAAAAAGAGAAATTTGTTAACATCGAATATTGATTTAAGCCTAAGGAAGTCCTTTCTGAAGGCATTTGTATGGAGTGTGGCCTTGTATGGGAGTGAGACATGGACGATAAACAGTGCGGACAGGAAGAGGATTGAGGCTTTTGAAATATGGTGCTACAGAAGAATGCTGAAGATTAGGTGGGTGGATCGCGTAACTAATGAGGAGGTAATGAACAGAATTGGGGAGAAAAGAAATTTCTGGCATACCTTGACTAAAAGAAGGGATCGATTGGTAGGACACATTCTTAGACATCAAGGAATTGTGAATTTAGCGTTGGATGGAGGTGTGTGTGGTAAAAACCGCAGAGGAAGACCAAGAGATGGATACATTAAGCAGATTCAGACAGATGTAGGTTGCCGTTCTTATGTGGAGATGAAGAGGCTTGCTCAGGATAGGTTATCGTGGAGAGCTGCATCAAACCAGTCTCCGGACTGAAGACCACAACAACAACAAGTTAATATTAATAGAGGATAAAAATGATCTAAATCTGAATTATCTGTATAATTATACGACATTTAATAAACATATACATTGATAAATAAATGTAGGCCTATTACAATTTTACAGAATTTTACAGCAATACAATTTTCAATTAAATAATATTAATATGAGCTTTAATATTACTGAGCACTTGCAGATGAAAACTACTGTTCTTTGGAGAAAAGAGTATTTTTCACTGCCTCCAGGCTTCTTGATCATGTCTTGGTTCTTTGAAACTTAGTGATAAAATTATTGACATATACGAAATCTGTAATATTAAAATATTTCGACCGTTTCAGGGCGTTGAAATAAATTCAACGACAAAGATGAAAATTTGTGCTGGACCGGATTTCCCGCTTCGGGCCAGAGGTCGCCTTAACCAATTAGGATATCCTGGCACGTTTCCCTTCCAACACAAACTCTCAACTTATAGCTCACTACGATTGCAGTTCCTCTTGTTCGCAGCTGTATTCCCGCAAGGGACCGAGCGTATAAATGAGCCCGCATTGAAAATGTCATTGCCCGTTGTGATATTTACAATTACTGATATGGAGTTTGTTCTTTTCGGACATATCGTTGAGGGAATACAGTATGAGCAACGGGCAAAATGAACCAATGGATGGGCAGGAGGCACTACAATCGTAGTGTGCTACAAGTTGAGAATTTGGTTTGGAAGAGAAGCGTGCCTAGATAGTCTAATTGTTAAGGCGACCGCTGGCCCAAAACGGGAAATTCGGGTTAGGATCCCAGTCTAGCATAAATTTACTACTAGTCGTTGAATTTGTTCCAACGCCCTAAACGCTCGAAATGTATCAATATTTCGATTTCATAGTGATAAAACTCTGCACAATCGATTTTGTGGTGTACAGGATCTGGAAGATTGCTTTAAGAGAGTCCACCTTTTCTACTCCTTTCATCAGTTCACTTGATATTCATTAAAGAAAATATTCTTTCCACACTGGCATTATGCTCTGGGATTGCAAATAAATACCTTGCAATCATGACCATATCAGAGTAGTTCTGAAGACAGTCACAGCTTTAAAAACCTTCCCCACTTCTCATGACACAGCATTGGTGTTTTGTTTTCATCATCCCACTTGAAGACTTTCTTCAACAAAATTTGTCAATATGCCGAACTGATCAAAGAGAATGGAGTCATCGATTTCATTTTCCTTACTCTTCAAATAAGAAACCGTCTCTTCAACACTCATTTCGGCACTCTCTTCAATAACATCCGATCAAAAACAGACAATAGAGAGTATGAGGCGATGCACTTGCTGAGATATTCCACACGTGTCATTATACTTGTTAGCTTCTTTAAAAATCTTTTCCGCTGACCGATACTTCTGCTCTTTTAAGGAAGATTTAACATTAAAAGAAATGAACTACTGTTCACTACCCTTAGTAACAGTTTCCAGAATATTTTTCGTAACATCCTTTAACGGTGAAGTAGATATCCTCGGAGTAATGAAGCAACTTAAATCACTTAACACGAGCAAGTCTTCTGGTCCAGACTGTATACCCATTAGATTTCAATTCGATTATGCTGAAGCGATAGCTCCTTACTTGACAGCCATATACAACCGCTCGCTCAAAGAAGGATCTATAACAAATGACTGGCAAGCTGCAAAGTCACACCTATGTTCAAGAAAGGCGGTAGGAGTAACCCAATAAACTACAGGCCTATTTCATTGACGTCAATTTGCAGCATATACTGTATTCAAGTATTATGAATTATCTCAAACAGAATGATCTATTGACCCAGGGTCAACACGGATTTATAAAATCTGGTTCGTGAGAAACAACTAGCTGTTGAGTCGAAGTAATGAGTGCTATCATAGGTGCCGACTATGGTTATGCTCGGTCGTTCAAGCATACCCCAAAATTTGAGTGAGTATGCTCGACGTAATCCATTGAAAATTTTGGTATTTTTTATTTACCATATATTTCTTGACTCATTTTGTGGAGACATTTGATGCCGTGTAGCATATGATGCTGAAGTATAAATTCAAAATTTGACAAATACGGCGCGAGAGCTTTGCGAAATGTGAAATCGAAGTTACGCTGCGTGATGTGCACGTGTTATGGTTAGCAAGTCAGAAGGCACAGTTATAGTAGAGTAGTCAGTCTAATAGTCAGAAGGCACAGTTCTAGTAGAGCATATCACCTGTAGTTAGCTGATCAGAACACAGCAGCAGTGAAATTTAAAAATACTTTCGCCGACCGCGGTGGCCGAGGGGACTGAGGCGCTTCAGTCACGGTCTGCACGGCCACAACGGTCGGGGGTTCGAATACCCCCTCGGGCATGGATATTTGTGCCGTCCTAGTTCGTAAGTAGTTCATAAGTAGTTTGTAAGTTTAGGGACTGATGACCCCGTAGTTAAGTCCCATAAGCTTTACAAACATTTGAACATTTTTTTTTTTTTTTTTTTTTTTTTTTTTTTTTTTTTTTTTTTTTTGAAAAATACTTTCGTCACGAATGTTCGGTAGGGCAATTACAGCCTTACTCTTCTGTTCCAACCTAACAAGGACGTCGGAATAGAATAGGGAAAATTAATACTGTTCCTGAAATCCTGCTCTATTGTTGACATAATTGTATGTAGGCCTAAGCTTGTCCGTTCAATAAATTAATTATCTTCGTAAATTGCATCCTTTAAAATGATGACGTATTAGTAATAAATCTACTTCTGAAAAGCAAGACAGTAAATATGATTCCTGCTCATTTCACTGGTAGTAATTTAAACTGTACTCTCAGGCTGCTGCCTAAACAGATACTCTAAAATAGTGTCACATTCGCATACAAACACCGAAGTGTATGTGACAGCATAGCATGTCAGGGCATACCTTTCCCTATTACTATACGATATGCATACTCAGTTACTATCTAGGGATCATTTCAGACTCCAGTATGAACATTATATAGTTTATCTCTGACATTGCGCCACTCTTGCGCAAAAAGTTTTATGCATATCTTTGAAGTAAATTAACTTCAAGGAATCAGTGTAAATCGTGACGTGTTTCATCTTGTTTACTGAATTGGTGTGCGATGTAACAATGGGTTATAAATCTATTGGTACCGACAGACATAGTCTATAAACCACTTCTGCTGTCATACTATTTTGGAAATAATGTATAGAAATGAATCTGCAGAAGGATGAAGCCAGGAAGACGATTCGATATAAGTGATCGCAATAGTGAACACAGTATTAACAATACAGGCATATCATTATCTGATATGCATGACTCGAAAGACGAAAAGTCTGAAAATTATTTGGAAAAATGTCGACGTTCAAATAAAACTGCTTTGCATGAAGGTTTTTTTCTTTGTTTTTGACATAACCCAAGATTTTCCAAATGTCGGCGCCTAGGAGTGCTATCGACAAAGGTTCTCAAATTGATTCCGTATTTGTTGGTTTCCAGAAGGCTTTTAATCAAATAGCGTGGCTAGGGTACACCGCCCCAAATTTGCGACTGGATAGGGGATTTCCTGTCAGAGTAATCGACGGTAAAGCATCGACTAAAAAAGAGGTGATATCGGGCGTTCCACAGGGTATAGTGTTATAATTATGTCCTCTTGTTCCTTATTAACATAAACGATTTGGGAGAAAATCTAAGCAGCTCTCTTAGGTTGTCTCCAGATTACGCCGTAATTTACCGTCTAGTAAAGATCAAAACCAACAGCAGAACGATCTAAATGAGATATCACTATGTTGTAAAAAGTGGCAATTGACTAATGAGAGGTGTGGAAGTCGTCCACCTGAGTACGAAAAGAAATCCGTTAAACTTTGTTTACGAGATAAATAAATCAAAAGTGAAGGCCGTAAACTCCACAAAATACCTAGGCATTACTATTACATCAGACAAACTGGAAAGAACATGTAGGTAAATGTCGTGGAGGGAAAGGCGAACCAGAGACTGCGTTTTATTGGCAGAACCCTTAAATGATGCAACAGAACTACTAAAGAAACTGCATACACTACACTTATTCGTCATATTTTGGAGTATTGGTGCCCAGTGTGTGGTCCTTATCAAGTGCGTTTGACGAAACATTTAAGAAGTCCAAAGAAGGGCAGCTCGTTTCGTATTGTCACGATACAGAGGAGACAGCGTTACGTACGGAAATGGTACAGAATCTGGGTTGTAAATCATTACAACAACGGCTCTTAATCGCTGCGGCGTGGGCTACTTACGAAACTTTAACTACTACGGCTGCCTGAGTTGAACGACTTTCAACATAAGCAGTGTGATAGTTCTATTTTTGTAGATGCTTGACAATTCACCAGTCAATGAAATCCAAGCTGTCAGTTCTTTATGAATGATGAAATTTATCTTATAATTCTTACTTTCAAGTTCTATATATAAATTTGAGTCAATGAGGTTCAGCACTAACCGTACCTCTAAGTACTTTTATCCATTAATAATTATCCGATAAATCTGTCGTTTTTCTCCATCTATGTACTTTATAGATTAAATAAATTATTTATACATTTAACTCCATATTTATTTCTATTCAAGGAGTTATTCTATCCATAAGTACATAGTAATGTGATACGCATATCTTGACAGACATAGAATACAAAACCAAAATCAACAACTCTTTTCTCCTTAGCAACCGTCATTTTTTTTTTCCAAGGAGCTCCAACATATCTTTGACTGGGTAGACATAATATCTGAGGCTGCTGCTGCTGCTGCTGCTGCTGCCGCCGCCGCCGCCGCCGCCGCCGCCACCACCACCACCACCACCACCACCACCACCACCTCCTCCTCCTCCTCCTCCAGAATCAAACAGATCCAGATTCTGGAGGCAGCTGCTGTTCCTATCATGCCTAATCAATTCACTAAAATTTATTGATAAATATTTGGGTATCGTAATGTATTGAAGTGGGGGAAAGTGGCTTGTACCACTACAAACCCCAATCGCCAATATTCTCCTCCAAATGCGAAAATACATTGACAACTCCCACTTACATAGATAGAAATGATCATCCAAATAAAATACGAGATATCAGAGCTTGAACGGAGAGATTCAGGTGTTCTTCCCGCGCGCTATTTGTGAATGGAATGGGATATTAAAGATGGTTCGATGAACCCTCTGCCAGGCACTTAAATGTGATTTGCATAGTATCTATGTAGATGTAGAGATCGGTTAATGGCCATGCACTGTCCTCTCCACTCCCCCACAATCCCAGACCCATCCCAGCAAGGAGGAATAACAAATGAAACTTTGTAACAGTTCAAAAATTAAGTAATTTTTGTATGTAAATAGTACCCAAACATGTTAATGAATTTCACAAAATATCTGAAAAATCATCGAGCTTCGCTAAAGAAGTATTTGACTTATCAAGGTATCTAGATAGTTAAAGAAGCAGACAAAGAACCATCCGCACGACTCTCCCATAGTGTATTCCAGAAGAGCAGTATTTTTGCCAGTAATAAATGGAGTCATTGTAAGTATCTTGAAATAACGTAACCCATTAACTGCCACGTGGAAATCTTGATAAGCTACTACAGATGAGATTTGCTTTGAGAGTAGACAGCTTGGTCAGTAGAGACGGAGCTAACGCTCTGACTTTTTGGGTAAGGATGGGGAAGGAAATCGGACGTGCCCTGGTGGATATGAACCACCAACCTCCCGAATGCGAGTCTAGTGCGTTACCACTGCGCCACCTCGCTCGGTGAGAGTAGGGTATCTCAGACCGAACTTGGAGCAGATTTAAGATGGTGTCAGAAATGGCGTTTTCAGGAATAGTCTCTCCTCCGTACAACACTTACGTTATTGATCCTTTGACAATAACTATCCAAACATACTATATCCTTTTGTCTACTTGTGCCCCTGCCAGTATCAACATGCAAAGCTGTTGCCATTTTCCACAATGAAACAAGTCTTACTTCCGAAATACAATGGGCAATGAAAGATTAACCAGACTCGCTTTAATTTAAGTGCGCCTACATTATCCTCTTCCTTTTATAACAGATGACTTTTACTATAGTTACTATAGTTCTTAGAGTACTGTGGTATTTATATGTAATTCTTTTTCAAGAAACGCCTTTTTCCCCTAATTTTAAATATAAAATATACAAAAGCAAACTAAGAACATAACATTTAAAATATAAATTAAAAAATGAGCCTTTTTAAGTTACTCTGTAACAAGCCAGACTACCCTCCTCCGCCGCGGTGGAGTAGCCGAGCGGTCTAACACACCTCGCTGCGGATCGCACGGTTGCTTGCCGTGGAGGTTCGAGTCCTCCTTGGGGCATGGATGTGTGTGTTGTCCTTAGGTTAGTTTACTTAGGTTTAAGTAGTTTGTAAGCTACGGACTGATGACCACGCAGTTTGGTCCGATAGATTTACAGACATCGGAACTTTTTACCACCACCCCCCCTCCACTGAAAATATGTGCAAGATGGCGCACCTCCGCACATTGCAAATCCAGTTAGCATTGCTGCAGTGCCATTTCGGAAATATCAGCCGCCATATCCCTACATCCTGTCTTCCTGAACGCATCATCATCATCGTCGTCGTCGTCGTCTGACTTATGGGTGTGGAACTATCTGAAAGATGTTTTTGTGTTACGATTGTAAACTTAGCTGCATTGAAGGCACGCATTGCTCAATACATTCTGAACGTAATCCTGGAAACACTTATTTGTGGAACAGGCTTTTTCTCGAGTTCAATTTGTTGCAGAAAACGTTGGGCAGTAATTGAACACGTTTTCCGCCAGTCACGCGGAAGTTAAAAACCCAATTTGATTTAGATTTATGCTTTTCATGGGGTTTTTGCCTCAGGACAAAAAGTAATGTGATTGATGTTTTAAGCGGTTTTTGGACTCATGAAATTAAAATCCAATTTTTCCATCCGACGTGATAGACCTTGCTGGTGGTGGATGGGCTTACGTAACTGGCAGGATTCAAATTCAAATGTTTGTATAGCTTATGGGACTTAACTACGGGGTCATCAGCCCCTAACTTACAAACGCCATTTCGCCCTCCCCTTCTTGGATCCGCCTGTGAATTCAGAGAGATTTCAAACTAAGCTCAAACGTATGTTTGATGTTCAAACGTAGTGTGTACTAAGCCTGCGTAATGTATGCATTCTTTTAGTACTCCTCTGAATAAGGAACTCTTTCCGGCACTTTATGGTGCTGTGTCTTATTTATCTTTTTGTCTAGAGCTACCAACAATATGTTTCAACTGACTGAACATGCAGGGTAATTTTAGTGGGCAAATATTGTATGCATATTTATAATAAGTGACTACCATTTCAATCGCTTTTCTGCCACTAAGACTCCTCTTCAACATTTTAGTCTCCCCAGACTATTCACATTAAACTAAAATCTACAACTGTGATTAGGAAACATTTCATGTAAATTTCCAAGTAGGTTTTCCTTCAGGTGATCGGTCAATAGTGTTGAGACGAGGTGGTGAATAAGAAGACCCTCTCACTATGTTTGCCCCACCTACAAGCCAGATCTTTACCCTCAGTTCACATTCCGGATTTGTCCTAGTGTCATTAGATATAGAAATTATCGCTATAAAAACGCATCCTCAGTATACAACCTGTCCTTGCGATGTATAGCAACCGGTACTAGAAAGATCAAATGACTAATAGCTGGCTGGTCATCTCGCGTCCATTTTTTTTTTTTTTATTTCTACATCGGGATACTCTGCAAATCACATTTAAGTGCCTGGCAGAGGATTCATCGAACCATTATACTATTTATCTCCCATCCCATTCTCGAGTATGCAGTTTCTTTTGTAGTTCTGTTGCATGTTTTAAGGGTTCTACCAATAAAACGCAGTCTCTGGTTCGCCTTTCCCACGACATTATCTACGTGTTCTTTCCAATTTAAGTATGAAGTAATAGTAATTCATAGGTATTTTGTGGAGTTTACAGCCTTCAGTTTTGATTGTATTAACTTGTAAACAAAGTTTAACGGATTTCTTTTCGTACTCGTGTATGGATTACTGTTCTAAGTAAATAGCAAATATCTTTGTATAGGATAATGAAAAAATCATCTAAGCCAAATATTTGCAAATCTGTATACTGAGACTCAGATATGAATATCGAGGAGGTAATTTCATAATATGGAGCCAGCCGTATTAATTCTGATATAGCTGTTTATCATTTTGCACCAATAAATGTCGCAGATGAATGGAGAATACCGGTAGTGTGCACTATCAAAGTCATAAAAGAAACAAACCTTTTGGGTGAAAACAGTAATACACACTGTTACAAAAGACAATCTTTATTCTTATCTTCATGGCAGCCGTAACTAAAAGTAGGAACTGGCTGAGAAGAGCATCAAATATTAACATTTTACCTTTGACAGTAAGGCAAATCTTTATCAAAAAGTAGGAACAGTAACAATTTGCAAGTAATGCAGTTACTTGTCAACATAAAATTATCGAAAAAACACACATTTAACACTAATATAAAAATGGGACGGCAGTGATGAGTTTTCGATTCACAGTATTGTGAAAGATAGCCGTCACCGCTAAAAGCTAAAACTGGTGATATCGGACGGTTAGTGCACGCAGACAGGGCGGGCGTCAGACCCTGATGAGCAGCGCGGTGAGCCCGCGGTAGTGGAAGTCGTAGGACGCGCGGCCCGTGTACGAGTTGGGGTGCACGGAGACCGCGCCCGCCAAGAAGCACCGCCGCAGCGTCTCCGCGAGGAACGCCTCCTTCTGCTCGCTCGGCACTCTGTGCACGAACGGGTTCACCGCTCTTAGGTACCCTGCACAAAGATATTTAAGACATATCAGAAATGAAAACTGAATACATATTATGAAATCGGACTGAAAGCAGAATGCAGAGCTGATACTGAATATTGTCTACCATTCACCACTGAAGAAGTAGCAACTGACATAAAAGAAATGAAACCAGGGAAAGTCCCAGGATTTGATGGCATTCACGCTGAATTCCTGTTGCACTGTGGCAAGTATGTGTAACACTGGCTGGCCGAGTTCTTCACAAACATCCTGCAAACTGGCATGGCAACATACCACATGAAATGAAAAGAGCGAAAATTGTAGCCTTACTTAAACCAGGCAAATCAAATGACAAACCAGAAAGTTATCGCCCTGTAGCATTACTAAGCATGCTGTAAAAGCTATTGGAGAGAATGGTGTATAACAGAATTTGTCACAAGATCTTCGAAATTATACCAGTTGAACAAGTAGGATTTAGACCAAACCGCAACTGCATAGACCAAGTCCTGTCTCTAACAACCTTTATAGAAACAGGTTTTCAGAATAAAGGGAAAACATCAGTCGTATTCATTGACCTAACAGCTGCATCTGATACTGTTTGGCTGCCAGGTGTCATACTGAAACTTCTTCAAGCCATACGAAGCATAAAAATTAACCATCTCATCAATGAAATGCTCAGTAACAGATGCTTCCAAGTAATTATGGGCAACATCAGCTCGCCAATGAAGCTTAACAATGGGCTGCCACAAGGATCTGTCCTCACCCCTCTCCTGTTCAGCCTATACATATCAGATATGCCTGAAATCAAATCAAGGAAGTTTGGGTATGCCGCTGACTGGGCCCTTGCAACGGGGCATAAAGATCTAGAAACTACAGCGTCCATACTGACCAACGATCTATCAACAATTGGTGAATATTTCCACTAAGAGAAGTATCAACGTTTCACCTAAGCAACAAGCTGGTCAACAAAGATCTCACGGTTCATTTTGAAGGAAAGGTGCCGAGACATGACAAACCCTAAATATCTAGGGCTAACACTTGATAGAACGCACAGTTACAAGCAACCCCTAGTAAAAACAGCTGCCAAAATTAAAACCCGGAACAACAAATCCAAAAACTCAGTGGCACTTCTTGGGGATCATCTGCATCCACTCTCCGTACTTCAGCTCTGGGTGTTGTATACCCAGTTGCGGAATATTTCTTGGTTAAACAGCTCACACACTAAACTTGTGGACGCTCAGCTCAATCATACCATGCGTCTTATAACTGGCACAATTAGGCTTACATCGACTTTCTGGCTACCCATACTTAGCCACATACAACCTCCATCTTTACGGCGGAAAAAATGCACTAGACTAGTATACGAGTACAAAAAGCTGCAAATGAATCCCCACCTTCCTGTCCATGAAGACATACCAAGCATAAGAAAAGCAACGCTTCGCTCTCGTCATCCATCCCTTGAGACTACAAGAACTTTAGTTACCAACAGCTTTAATACCGATGACTGCTAGAGAAAAACATGGCACATTAATGCAACACAAGAACTGAAGATGCTGTGCATATCAACCAAGCCACCTGGCTTTGATTTACCGAGCAAAGATTGCTCAGCACTTAACAGAATAAGAACCAACACTGGAAAGTGTGCAGACGTTCTGTACAAGTGGAAGAAAATAGCTTCTCCAAGCTGTGACTGTGGCGCTGAAAAGCAAACTGTCTACCAAGTGGTTCAAGAATGTCCCCTGAGAGCTTTCGCTGGCGACCAAACAGAGTTCCTGGTGGTTACGGAGGGATCACTGGACTATATTCATGGACTTGATATCAGTTTGTAGTTTGTTACACGTGTAATATTATAAGTATCTTTGTTATTAAAACATCAAATAATTTTTTTGATGTAGCAATACGATAAATAAATAAATATGAAATCTGAGACTGTACATTTATTCCATGACAATGATTAACTTCTGGGTGTTAATTTCTGGAGATTCGTCCAAAAAGTGGTCGGTTTTGAGTAACTAATTACCTTCAGCGTGCATTTTTTAGCCTTATCAAGGACAGACGTGAGATGTCAGTGCGCTCACAAGGAAAGGCGGCCTACTCATTGCTGAATTCGACCAAATTTATGACACATGGTCAGTTATGAAAGTACACGAAGTGGGAACCCCCGATGGCTAAGCGTTTAGGAAATGAAAGGACTTTAGATAAGGATCTATCACCATATGCACCTTAACTGCCCCTGAGTGTGTTTAGAAAACGGTGTTTGGCTCAGCTGTAAGAGATCGGATTTGTATTGAACGGCTCGCAGGTTCGATTCCGCCCGACGGCAATTTTTTTTTTTTTTTTTTTTGCTCCTTGGCAATGCGTACACTGCTGACTTCACTATTAACCGCAACATCGTATAAGTTATATTTACATGTGCACAACATCAGCATGGGAGGTCGTTATTTAAAACAAGCATATTATCCTGCAAACTTGGGGTTATAAACGGTCCATAAAGGTACAAACTCGAATAATCGTGAGTTTAATTTGTTTTTCTATGGAGACATAAAAGAAAACATGTAACTGCAAAAGGGGCGGCGTTTATAACGTGCGCAAGATGCGATGAGAATTGCTTCCCCTGTATGTTCAATGAATATGACCCCGGTACATGTTATTGATCAATTGCAAAAGAATGGAAGTATTGATTTACGTACAGGACGTCCACAAGTACGCGTAATTACAGTCCCTTATTAAATGTATGTTTGTAGTCCCGAATTTCATCCAATGCCCTTTTCTGCTTATATAAATTAATAAAATAACCTATATGATGTTGCGGTTAATTGTGACGTCAGTCTACATCTGTATCAATACTCTGCAAACCACTGTGAAGTGCATGGCAGAGGGCACGTCCCACTGTACCAGTAATTAGGGTCCCCCCCCCATTCCATTCAGGTATTGAGCGTGGGAAGTATGATTGTTTAAATGCCTCCGTGTGTGCTTTTCTAATCTTGTCCTCACGATCCCTACGCGAAGAATATGTAGTTGTACGCATTGTCAAGGAGCAGAAAAAAGATTTGCCGCCGGGTGGAGTTGAACCCGCGACCTCAATACGAATCCGATCTTTTACCACCGAGTCAAACACAGCTTCCTAAACATGCTCTCACAAGGACAGTTAAGATGTATATGGTGATAGATCCGTATCAAACTTCCTTTTCTTTCCTAAACGCTTGGCCACCTGAAGTTGCCAGTTGCGGCACTTGTGTGTCACCCTACATGTACCATACATTTGGACGTTTTCGGCGATGACGACTAAGCGTCCTCTCCTTGTCAGATAAGTAATTTAGGTAGAAATAAATCTTAGTTTAACACTTTACTAAAAACGTTTATTAGTGTGTTCTTCAAGCTTACCATTAAAGGGTTTTCTTTGTTTTGCGTATTGCTTCAGTAATCGCGAAAATTTGTGTATATTCATAGGCCAAAATTCGCGAGTGTGCAGATTTAGCGTCATAACGTAATTTTAAGTGCATTTACTAACAGATCTCATATTAGTGTCAAACATATCTAGTAACCCTCGTATCTGTAGTTTATATATATTGTCGATATAACGTAAGTCGTGAACAATCAGGAATGCAAAGTGTTTTTTAACTGCCGCAGGAAAGTTAGTGCTGGAGTTATATGCAGCTGTTGTGAAAGTGGTTTCATTGGGGGGAATGTAGCGGTGTGGGAATGGGAAAAGCAAACGAGTCTCATCCTTTCTTTTACAAAGGTTGTTCAAGGGACAGAAAAATAGTTGAATAACAGGGGAAATTAGAGTCCTTCAGGCTGAAATTTATAGTGTTAGGGAGCAACTTATGACGTTAAGGAGGGAGAAGGGTTAACAGAGATGGGAAGTAGGGAACAGTGGCCACAGAGCGAGTGTAGTATCTGACAATTTCCACAACCAACAGATCTGCCTAGCTACCACAGTTAAGTGAGGAAGACGCTCCTTTAGAAGTAGGTATAGTTAAGAAACAACATACTTTCACCAGGAAACTAACGGTTTCAAAAATGTAGAAAGGAGGAGGAAATTTCTGTTGCTAGGAAGTAGCCATGGAAGAGGTGTGAGGGTAGATTTTGCAGGAAAAATTAGGTGACAGGTACCAGGTTACAAACTTCAAGCCCAGTGCGGGTCTTAGCTAGGTGGTACAGGATGTAAGGGTTTCACAAAATAGGATCTTGTTGTTGTAGTGGGTGAAGTGGGCAACAGCATTGATGGGTATCAGGGCTATAGTATTGAGTGTGACCTGGTTAAAATAGCTTCTGCAATGACCCAGACAAATGTTGGACTGGTATGTGGTTTTGTACGGTATGATCGAACCCAGCTGAACTGCTGACAGGAGGTTATATGGGGGTTGATCAGCAGCTTAGGGGGGAGGGGCTACTCTGCCAGACATGCGTTTGGTTCCTGTCGATGCTACTGGTAGGTGGGCCTCACTAGGCATGATCTGCATCTCAGTAGAAAATGGAAGGGGAAACTGGCTGGCTTGATAGCAAAATCCGTAGGGGGAGGGGAACTGCAATTAATTGAAGTATTCATTTTGTAGACCAAGATCAGTCTCCAGTGAGAAGCTCAGGCAGGTAGGTGCTAAAGATTTTTTTTATTCACACGATTAATTGGGTCACGGACTTTTAAGTATTTCGATAGATTTAAGACCTCGAAACATTTGAGTGTCTTGGACTAGTCTTTGGACTATCTGCTTCTACGAGCCGCAGCATAAACTATAGTTATTATATCATCCCCTTTGAAAAAAGATATCCATCCGCTGGTGTCAGCTCACAAGGAGCGGCATCGAAGGTTTCTTGCTCTTTCATTGGCTCGTCTGAGGTTAGCATTCGCTACTGCTCCATAGGCTGGTGGATGGTTATAGGTACCTCGCTTTACCTCGTCTTATATGGTCATGAATTGCGCTCTGAGTCCTTCATTGGCTCCTAGGGACGTGGCGTCTTTTCTTTCTCCCTCTCGTCCCACGCTCTGTCGCACCCAAAATGCTCTGTGGCCATTTTTCTGACACGTGTACTGAACGCATAGAGCCCGTTTGTTCTCTATAAGTCCTTGTGACTGTTTAAGCTGGTCCAACCGCCTATCTGCCCCGTGGCGTCTCGTAATACGCCCTGAGAGTAACTCAGATTCCCACAAGCTTAATACTGGTCTTTCTCTCTTTTTCCTGCTATTTAATTGTATTTTTGTGCTTTGAGTTGGCTGTTATTCTGTAGACACGACACTATGTTGCTCTACACTTTTTTCCTTATACACAGTGATGGCAACTACTACTCTCCTTCTGAGCTGAGAGTTTATAGTTCTTGATATTAACCTTTTCCATGACACTGAATATAACTCAACAAGTAAGTTCGTAAGTCGGAAGTAGAGCACAGTAAACTGAGTAGAGCAGACACTTTGTTCGTAGTTTTCCCGACCATCCACATTTATGCCTCTTTCCGATTTATACGTGTCCGCCGACAACCGCATTCAAATGGCTGTCGCATACGTTTCTGATCTGGTGGCTTGATCATATCGCTCCCGGCTGACTCACTGCTTTACTCTAGCTTAATCCGAAGGCGAATGTGGGATTATTTTGCACAGAAGAGGAAGTCTACCATTGGACGTCTCCTAGTTCGTCCTATGTGAATAATCGTCTGATTGGCTAACCTGAAGAAAGCTTGATGCTGTCAAATCCCTAGGCAGCGTTAACAAATCTAGGGTTATATCTTCTGTGGTTAACAAAGTTTGTCCAGTTTGGTTAAGTTAACACTAGTAGCTATTGATAAGAAATTTGTACTTTTTAGCACTTCACTGCTTGAAATTTTGTAACCAAATCATCCGACTGCACCAAAGTAAAGAGACTTGACTGATGCGTTCCCTCAAACAATGGATGCATTAAAATGGCAGGTGAATTCTGTGGCCTCACCTTTTATGTCCTCCTCGGTATTATACATAAACTTTTTCTGCTCCGCCCAACAGCGCTGGATGAGGAAACCCGTTTCGTTCAGCAGCATCGCCAGCTCCTGTACGTCATCTTGGGACTTATAGAATGGAGACACGTATACGTCCACATCCTGCAACAGAATTAGGCGTCTAAGCATCCAGTCATTTAACTCCTTGCTCACACTTAGGACAAGAGTTTTGTTTATACAGGAACATTTAAAGTGTTTTATTCTTATAGAAACTGCATTAATAGGATAACAGGTTTGCATTCCATATGATAGTTCGCTACGAGTTATCTTCCTAAAGATATTGCAGGATGATTCAGCTTCCCATTACTATGAACGGTTTGAAGTAAAACTGGTTGCAGTAAATAGAGGATAACATAACTGACGACACTTTAATCGTACGTTATACTGCAGTAGACGCTTCATCCAGCATCATCATTGATGCAGCTGCACTAGAAGTGGTTACAGTCAATGTGGATCCGAGCTATGGTATTTGTCTCCAGATGAATACGGAATATCTCAATGTGAGAGGCCTGTTCTTGGGATCTAAATTAACAGAGCGCAGCGCATGCCCATGTTCAGAAGTGGCGGTGTTCACAACTACATCCCTCCGAGTAGCTTCAGCTTGGTGTCTACATCGGCGAATAAACGCAATGTAACAGTTATTACATTGGTGTGGTGTCTGTTCTATCGGATATATAAGAAAGAACAGACTACACACAAATGTAGTAAGTATTTACACGCGAAGACGGCATTAGCTTCAATTACTTCACCGCAGATGCGGTCATACTTTCGTCCTCGCACGGTACTCAATAATGGCGAGTGTAAGAGGGCACGAACGATAGGGACGCTACAGCCATAGCGTGCGATTTTGGGAATTTGAGACGGATGGGAGGTGAGCACGGGTAGCCCAGTGCTTAAGGCGACCGTTGGCACGAAGCCGGAGACCCAGGTTCGATTCCCGGCCGGCTCACATTTTCACTTGTCGCCATTGTTTCATTTCAATTCCCTAATGCAGCCACTGTCAATCCTTTCTTTCCTAATCTTTCATCCTTCCATTCCTTTATCAATAATATGCAAATGCAATATAATAGGATACATTATATGTCAAGATTCATTGGAATTTAGCTCTTCGTATCATTACTTTTGCAAATTATTATTGGAGCATGTATGAAGCGAGAGAAGGCTGTTGCTACTCCGCCTGCGCGACGGGAATGGTGTCCCCGATGGTTTGGAGGAAAGCAGCAGATGGAGAATCCCAACCATTAAGGGGACAGACTAAGTTTGATGGCCCTGATGGCCCACAGTAGTTGTCACAGCTTTGGGTACCATCGCTACTGAAGGAAGCTGTGACAACGTGACATAGCAAACTATGACTTAAATGTAACAGGGTGCAGTCGCTCGCATTTTATCCATGGCCTTTTACTCCATGATATTCCTTTCTTGATGGAGCATCGTGCAGTAATTCTCTGCATGTGGAGCTAGAATTGCACAGAGAGGACATGTGCTCCAATTTCCAGCAACGTATCAAAGGAGGAATATAAGGTTTTACGTCGCACCGGAATTATGTTGTTTTAAAGGGGACTAAACGGCTGTGTTATCAGTCCCCCTTTTCCAGCTAAGAGATCACATGTGATTTAGAGTAGAAGACTAAGCATCCCATAGCCAGCACACGAAAAGTACAGGAAGACAGTGTGTGCTAAAACATCATAAAAAGAAAAAGGGAAACCACAAAAGTGGTGGACCAAATAGTCAACTGTGCTAAAATGTCACAGCAGAAGATTGTGGTTGGCTGATCACTACGATAATAATGGATGAGCCAGCTGTTCTGTACACACTAAAACTGCCACTTGGAAATAGGACTGACAAAAGGAACAACAGATTAAAACTGTTTCAGTGGTGGGTGCCTGAAAGATCAGGGTTAGGTACCCACCCTTAAATGTTATAAAAACCAGGTGCGTAAATAAAACCTAGAACATTGTCAACCATTGAGGCGTCTTCAACTAAAATCGAAGGAAGCACAGGAGGCAGGTTAAAAGACTGCCGCAATGCAGCTAAAAGTGGACACTCCAACAAGATGTGGAACACAGTCAACAGAGTACCACAACGACAGTCAGACGGGTCCTCTCAATGTAAGAGGTGGCCATGTGTGAACCACGAATGGCCTATACGCAGGCAACAGAGGACTTCTGAGTCCCTTCGAGAAGGCCTGAGAGAAGTCTTCCAAGCTGCTGCCGATCGTTTGATCGCACAGAGCTTATTGGGCGTGCTCAGTATTGAGCATTCTGAGTTCCAGGCCATGGAGATCTTGTAGTGTAGACCCAATCGGATATCTATTTCTTGGGTACCGATATCCAGACGCTGGGAGGCGATAGCCTGCTTGGCCAGCTGATCAGCTCGTTCATTCCTTGGGACGCTGATGTGGCCCGAGCCCTGATGAAAGCAACAGAATGGCCAGACTTGCCAAGACAGAACACAGTCTTGGATGGATGGTGTTTGGGGAAACACTAGTCAAGAACTTGCAAGCCAATCAGGGAGTCACTGCAAATGACATACGACTTCCTCGGGCATGTGCAGAGGTGGTCTAGAGTAACACACTCTGCCTTCTACCTGGGAGCCATCAGTGTATATGACTTCTGCATCACGGAACGTGCCAAGGATGTCCAGAAACTGGTGATTGTATGAGGTGAAACCGACGCCTTTTGGTCGCAGGGAAATTGCAGGTGGAGCTGTACGCGAGGGATGGACCAAAGAGGGATATGAGATTGACAGGAGAATGTGGGAGGGAGAGGTACGGACTCGAGTGAGGAGAGTACGTGACCAGACTGTGAATGGAAGACCCAATTGGGTTGATGTTGTGGAGAGGGAAAGACGGTTTTAGAAGCCTTCAACTTGGATGGTGAGGTGTAGCGTGAATGTGGGAGACATGAAGCCAACAACTATTGCAGGCGAAACCTCAGGGGAGGGATGCCAGCTTCAGCGAGGTGGCTTGGCACAGGACTGGTGTGGAAAACCCCCATTGCGAGACGAACACCACCATGAAGAATGGGATACAAGATACGCAATGCTGAATGTGACACAGTCATAAACCTAGCTCCCATAATCCAGGCGTAATTGGATTAGGGCCTTAAAGAGGTGCATGGGAGTTTGACAGCCAGATCGCCACACAGTGTCGCCGAGACAGCGCAGTATATTTAGATGCCGCCAGCACTTTTGCTTCAACTGACGAAGTTGTGGCCCCCTAGTCAGTCAGTTGTCAAACAGCATGCCGAGAAACCGATGCTTTTCCTCGATGTGAAGCAGTTCGCCATCTAGGTAGAGTTCTGGGTTAGAGTGAACGACCTGACGCCGACAAAAGTGAAGCCATGCGCTGAGGCCTATGACTGCCCTTCGAATGGCTCCTTGCAGACGCCTTTTGGCGACACCAATTCTATCGGAAATATAAACAGTCATCAGCAAACGAGGAGGAACAGATCGATGACCCTACAGCCGCCGCAAGATTGTTTATGGCAACTAAAAATAGAGGTACACTGAGAACTAAGCCCTGGGGGACACAGTTCTCTTGGATGTGACGAGAGTTGAGAGATACCGACCCTAACCCAAAAAGTACGGAGTGAGACGAAGTTCTTTATGAACGTCGGTAGGGGACCACATAATCCCCAGTCATACAGTGTAGCCAGTGTATCGTTGTGCCAGGTGGTATTCTACACCTTGCGAAGATCGAGGAAGACCGCAACCAACTGCTCACTCTTAGTGAATTCAGTGCTGATAGCCGACTCCAACGACACTATATTATCTATTGAGGAGCGGCTATGGCGGAAGTGAGGAGTGAGGAGTCCTTGGCCTTCAAGAATCCACATGAGCCACCAACTCAACATATGTTCAAAGATCTTGCACAGAACGTTGGTGAGGCTTATTGGGTGGTAGCTCTGCCACCTGCGGATCAGCACCGGGTTTCATCACCGAGATGATGCTATCTCGCCATTGGAATGGGAAAACACCTTCCACCCAGAGATTATTGTACAGGCTGAGAAGTAGTAGTTGAAAATCTGCAGGGAGGTGACGAACAAACTGGCTGTGAACACTGTCTGGTCCTGGATAGTTGTCAGGACATGCAGCTAGGGCACTCCCACTCACTGAACGGCGCGTTTTATTTTTTCTGGCGGCGCGTGTGAAAGGAAAGCTGCCGCTGTTCAACAGGCTCTTTGAGGGTGCGGAGGTCCGCACTTTAAAATGCAGATGACGAGCTACGAGCTGCCATGTACTGCGCAATAACAGCTGGATCTGTGGACAAAGTATCTCGAATGTAAAGACTGGGGATTCCTGCCAGTGGACATGCCCGCATACGCGCCTAACCTGTTTCCACACCTGAGTTGGAGAGGCCCAAGAGCCGATAGTGGCTGCATACCTCTCCCAGCTATCCCGCTTGCTTCGTTGTATCAGCCGACGAGCCTAGGCCCGGAGCCGTTTAAAAGCAAACGGGCGCTACAAAATGTATGCCGGCGATGGCGCTGGAGCGCCCGACGACGCTCCCTGATGGCCTCAGCAATTTCCTGTGTCCATCAGGGCACCAACTTACAATGGAGCAAACCAGAGGATTTCGGACTGTGGCTTCAGCAGCGGAAACAATGGCCCTAGTGTCTATCAACAGCCAAATGACGTCGTCTGCGAGCAGAGATGTTACTTTAGTAGCAGAGGTTTAAGCTGGCCAGTTTACCCAACGAAGTGACCATCTGGGCAGGCAGTCTGCAGGTGGTGACTGTGGGAGCGACAGGATGATAAATGGTCGGTTCCACAAAGGTCGTCATGGATCCTCCAAGTAAGGTGTGGAAGTAAGCTTGGACTGCAAAGGGACAGATTTATGATTGAGTAGGTGCCATATGCCATGCTGAAGTGTGTGGCGGCTCCGTTGTTAAGAAGGCAAATATTTAGCTGTGCCTGAAGGTACTTCAGGTCTACTACGGGCATTTAAGTCTCCCAACAGGAGGTACAGCAGGGAAGTTGAGCAACCAAGGCAGCTAGTTCCGCAGAAGACACTGCCTTGTCCAGAGGAAGGTACAGAAGAGAGCAGATAGTGATCTGTCCTACCCAGATCCACACAGCCACTGCCTCAAGTGCTGTGTGAAGTGGCACTGGTGCACTGGGGACATTGGTAAGGACATAAATGCAAACACCTCCAGAAACCCTGTCGTAGGATGCACGATTTTTATAATAGCCCCAGTAACCACGAAGAGCAGGGATCCGCTGAACAGAAAACCAAGTTTCCTGAAGGGCTATACAGGGAACAGGGAATTGGTACAATAAATGGCGCAATTCAGCCAGACGGTGGAAATAACAACCACAGTTCCATTGAAGGATATTGCTGTTGGCGTACTGGGATGCCACGAGTGTCATGAACATTGAGTTTATGCCTCAGTTTCATCTTTTTCCGCCGTCTGAGTACTTGTGGCTACATAATCCGTCTATTCTGGGAGGTCGGTGAGTGCTAGGTCCTCAGGGGACACTAGGATCTCACCCCCATCCTCAGAATCAGAAGTCTGAGAGACCGACGGTGGGAGTGTGGTCGGAAGCAATTTTTTCTTAGGTCTCTGTCCTCCTGCTGTTCTTTTGGTTTATACCACTGGGAGGTCTTCTCTGAAGTGACTTCAGGAGCCGATGAAGATCGGGAAGCCTTTTGTCCAGCGGTGTTGGAATCTTACAGTGAACGGCTTGGGTCCTCCCATCTACTTTTTGAAACTAGGGAAGGACTCCTCTAGCAAGAGGGGCCAGGGAAACCTGTTACTTCTTGGCCAGGGAATGAGGACTTGTGTCCCCGATGGTGGGGGTGTAGTCGCCCCCACCAAAGGTACTGGTGGGTCAATGAGTGAAGGCCTCCCAACCTTCTAAGAGGCAGATTGAGTTTGATGGCCATTAGGGCCCACAGAATGTGGTTGCACAGTTGGTACCATCGTCACCAGAGTGGCTGGCAACAACATAACTGTCGCATAAGTTGTCTGCGGAACGAGGTGGAGTCTCATATTTTTTCCTTGCCTCTGTGTATGTCAGTCTGTCCAGGGTCTTAATTTCCATGATTTTACGCTTTTTATGGAGAATGCTACAGTCTGATGAAGAGAGTGGATGGTGTTTCCCACAGTTGACACACATAAGTGGGGGAGTACACATAGCATCCAGATGGGATAGACACCCACATTCCCGACATGTGGGGCTAGAGTTGCAGCGGGACTGCATATGCCCAAATTTCCAACATTTGAAGTATTGCATAGGGGGAGGGACGTAAGGCTTTACGTCACACCGATGAATCTTGACCTTGACCTTTTTGGGCAATGTATCGCCCTCAAAGGCCAAGACGAAAGCACTGGCGGCAACCCTACAAGCCTTCAGTCCCCTATATACGCGCCGGACGAAAAGACGCCCCCTCGCTCTACGTTGGTGCGTAACTCGTCATCAGACTGTAGAAGGTCCCTGTGGTAAATCAGAAAAAAATGTTCAAATGTTTGTATAGTCTATGGGACTTAACTATGGGGTCATCAGTCCCTAAACTTACAAACTACTTATGAACTACTTACGAACTAGGACGGCACAAATATCCATGCCCGAGGGAGGATTCGAATCCCCGACCGTAGTGGCCGTACTGACCGTGACTGGAGCGCCTCAGTCACCTCGGCCACCGCGGCCGGCTCATGTTAAGTGATTTGTGGGGTGTTATTCGTATAGGAACATGACCCAGCTTCTTGTAAGCAAGCAATGCTTTCGCATGAGTGGATGATGTAGCTTCTATCAGCACTGAATCACTCATCTTTGGCATTCCCGCGACTTCACCGTACTTATCCTCGAGGTTTTGGAAGAAGAAATGAAGTTTTGTCGTCATGAAACTGTCCCCGTCTGTTCTGCTGCATATGAGATATTTTGGAGAGTATAACTCATCCCTATCTAGCCCGATGTTTCTCCCGTGATGTACCAAGGGATGGGAATGATCGGAGGTCATATTTCATGGCATTGAAGTTTATCTTTCTCGCTTAGAGACGCGGTTGGCATAGGTTATAGCTCGACTCATCTTGGTCCCACGAGCAGCTATGGATATAAAAGTCCACCCAGGCAGAGCCCCGCTTGCCTGGGTAAGCCTTATACAACTGAGGTGCGGCAGGTTCCTCAGAGATTGCTCACTAGCGACTGTTCAACCTCCACAGCCATGCATCTCCTTGGCACGTAGCACACCTTCAGATTGAGGTTTTTTTGAAAGAGGTTTGTACCGTCCTCGCGACCTGGGCGATTAAGCCAAGAACTCCAGGCTCTGAAACGTACAACGTACGAACGATGGTCATTGAAGCACGCACAGATCTTACAGAGCTCACAGTGGTTTACTGTTGGCGCGACAGTCCACAGCTCGAGACCCCGGGTTCGCCAAGCCCATATTCGGCCAATTCATCCTGAGTACACCAGTATATCATAATCTTAACCTTTTCGGACAAGAAATCGCCATCAAATGCCAGGGTGAAGGCACCATTGAGTACCTCGTTGTCTTTAGGCCCCCTATAGACGCTCGACAAAGTGGACAAGCCATCGTTCAAGGTTGGCGCGTAGCTCATTATCGGACTGCAGAAGGAGATATCTGTGGTAAATAATCCCTGACGTCCTATGAGAAGTGATGGTCACAGAATCAGGCTAACTGTCCGTGACTGTGCAGGGGATGTTGTTCCTACGAGAACTGCACTGCTCATTTTTGACATTGCTTCAACTTCGCCATACTTTTAAGTTGTCCACGAAGAAAAGAGGTTTGGTGGTCATGAACGATTCCCCATCTGTTCTAGTGCACACAAGAAATTTGGGTGACAGACTAATTCCTAACATTAACCCTTCGTTCCTCCCATGGCGTGGCCAAGGAATGGAACGATTCTGTGTCATTGTGCAGCATTATAATCACCTCGACCTCTTAGAAAAGGCGGTTTTACGCCCGCCAACGTTTCTTACTGTTGTAATGGTGTTCCAACGAACAGCTATGGAAATAAAAGGCCTCCCAGGTAGAGCCTCACTTGCCTAGGTTAACCCAAATACAACTGAGGTGCGGCAGGTTCCCCAAAAGTTGCTCGCTAGCGACTGTTCCACATCAACAGCCATGTGTCTCCTGGTATGTAGCACAGCGCGCGCAGAGCTTATGGTATCGAGGGCTGCGGTGGAGTAGCCGAGCGCTCCAAGGCGTCTAGCTCCGGAGCGCGCCGCTACTCGCCGTCGGAGATTCCAGTCTTCCCTCGGGCATGGGTGTATTTGTTGTGCTTAGCGGACTGATGACCAGCATAGTGAAGTTCCATAGATTTACAAACATTTGAACGGTATGGACGACAGTTGGCGCGATGCAGTTTCCGGCTGAGGGACCCCTGGTTAGCATTAGTTTGCTGGGTACAGGCTTGGCTGAGACCCTTGAGGGGGTAGAAATCCTGTATGCAAGTAATTGAGGAAGTCTACCGAAAATGTTTAGTCCAAGTATGAATTTTCATTGTGTTCGTAGGTGTGCAGTGTGTGCGGGACCGGCACTCCAGTCAGAGATCTTAGATTTCGCGAGCCGGTACTGCACGAAACTGCTACGCAAGCACGATAGTCACAGCGGCATTTCTGCCAGGCCTAAGCCCCCGGTTAGAAACCCAGTAGGGCACACAGTTTCGTCACGATTGAATTCAACTGAGAGATTATAAAAGTTCGCAAAGTTTTCCTGAAAGTCTTCGGTTGAAGTATTTTATCCATTGCAGCAATTGTTCAGGTTATTAATCCCCATATTCAGCAACCGGTTGCTTCTAATAATTTGTGACGACCGGTTTCGGACGCTTGAGTGCCCTTCTTCTGGTCTATTTTAGTATTGTAGCTTAAGAGACTTACATGCTAGCAGGTGACAACGCTAAGTGCAGAGATTCTGCAAGGAATAATTATTAGAAGCAACTGGTTGCTGCTTTTTGTGGATTAAATAAAATCTTCGGTGCATATTTGGTCTCCATTTTTCATCCAGAGCACGAGTTCATCCCAGAAGCTCACTTCAAATTCTTTACTGGCATAATACGGTGATCAGGGTACAGTAGCAGTCGTTGCCACCATTTCCTTCAAAATGTTCAAATGTTTGTTAAGCTTATGGGACTTAACTACGGGGTCATCAGTCCCTAAACTTACAAACTACTTATCAACTACCTTATACTAAAGACGGCACAAATATCCATGCCTGAGGGGGGATTCGAACCCCCAACCGTAGTGACCGTGCAGACCGTGACTGAAGCGCCTCAGTCTCCTCGGCCACCGCGGCCGGCCCATTTCCTTCTGCTGGCACTGTACCCGCCACTACAAAAACTCAACGAGCAGTTTATACTTGAGTAGCCGCAAGAGAGGACTGATAAGAGCTAACATAACTAAGAGGAAGGAAGAGCGAAGCTTATCTGCGTACATTTGTGCACAGGATTAACGTGAGGTCCGGTTCACGTACGTTGATTACAATTAAACGGCAAAAAATTCTTATCAGTGCGCTGCATACCAGATGCCCCGAAAATGTCGATTTTGACATTATGTGACGAGAAATTTCAGGGCTAGTTTTGCTAATCCGTATTAATTCCATATGTCAAGAGAATTCAAAGGCCATTCAATACAGTCTATATGAAAACACCACAATGAAGATATATTATTATTTTCAGAAATAATTAGTTTTAACAATGCTAAATGTTTCATCTTTGTGTAACGAAACTTCTTTTTCTGGATTTAAGAATAATTTAACATCAGTTACCACCATAAAGTCTTTCCACACAGAATCCTCAGCCATCTGGTAGTAGACTGTGTAGAGGTGGCAGTGTGAAATAAGCGTGAACAGTGCATCTCCATCTGGCGCCATTAGCTTGTGAATGTTTTCCAAGGACCGCCTGCGAAAGAGAAAAGCGAACTGTAAATATCTCTGCATTATCTTAACCTATGCTATTAAAGACAAGCTCTCTAATGTTGTTACTAATCAATAGACATATATGAAAATGGAACGTGGGACGTATGTCCGTATATTTTACTTGGTAGCCAAAATTATTCACTGCAGACCAATGGCGGTAATGCATGAGAGTAGCCTTTAGGTTGGCGGTGTGCACTGTGCCACTGTGTGGCAGTGGGTCAGTGTGGTGAACAAAAATCCGTAAAATGTGGAGCAATACGACCATTGTCTCTGAATATGTTGATAAACAGATGCTCAAAGATAAAGACTCAAAGATACAACACTGGGAAACACAGACATACATTAACTGAGCATTAACTACACTGGCAATACACCAATGATCTCAATATAAACGCTGGACAGACAACTCTAGTGCTTAGGATCAAAATACTGAAAACTGGGTTAGAGAGACAAATATACGTCGAGCGTCACAGTTTCATAATACATAGTACCATCTCCATATTATCTTTGACCTCACTGCAATACACAGACTGCAGACATATGTTAATGTCTGTCTGTGACGGTAAGTCATAGGTTAATTTGGTTAAGCGGGCAGTATCGCGTTACTAACGGATTAATACCATTCAATTAGGTGAGTAACATCTGTTTGTCGCCATAATACAGGAAAGGACAAATTGAGTTACATAGTCGATGCTTCGTTTTTTCATTCTCATACCTTTGGTGTAACATTACAAGAGGTACAATTTTACTTACGGCATCGGCGTAGTCTGCTGATGTTGGCAACGGCCGTTAAATGCTCTTTCAAAAATCACTCATGTAGAATGAGGTGAATAATTCTTTATGTTCACGATTAAATAAATAATTTATGCTTTCTTCAGTAAATTAATCATCCTCCTAAAGCAAATAGTTCGTTGCCAACGATAGCAAACTAAACCGATGCCACTGCAAGTAAAATTTAACCCAGGTAGCACACAATTTTTTTCTTCCTAGCTGTATCCCATATGCTTTGCAATATCATGGAAAGAAAAGATGTGCATCTTTCGACGGGTATAACCACTAAATTGTACATAGAGTAGAAGTATCTATCAGTGAACCTTGCGTTCTGTGCATCTTCTCAACATTAAGCTGGAATTATCACGTGATTTTGAGACAAATCCACTCTTTCCACACATTTATTTGCTCTTACGACTGGTTTGTACCTCAATGGCTGCAATGAAGGCCCACCTTTTCGCAGAGCAGCCACGTAACATGAAAATAATAAGTAAATGTGTCACAGAAGCAACAAGAAAGCTGAGGAAGCGTCGCTAAAGGACAATAAGAGAGATTTCCACCTTAATGTTGAGGACAAAATTGTTCTGAGTATCTGAATGCTCATTCCATAGATATTTCTGCTCTGTGCCTGCCACTAGAGATAAATACACACGCGAGCGACAATCTAATTTTTATCTACTTTTTCGAAATAAAATAATATTCTTTTAGTTTTCGTGGATTTGGGAAGTCAATGTTAAGTGTCGCTACATCACCTCTTTTTCACTAATCTCTGTGACCGTTTTGATGCTCTTTACTAGAGCTCCGAATTATTTGTAGCTAAGAGGTCAAGTATGTTTTCATAAAAATTTACTGTAGTACGTTCATGAACTAACCGCTCGAGGTAATTTTCGTAAAATGCTTTCAGTACAATTTCGGACGACGTTTTATGCTTGCCTCCGGTTTTGAAAACTTTTGTCAATATATCGGGGGCAAGTTAAAGTCGACACCAATTGGGTATTTTTTGAAATTTGATCCTAGTTTTCTTTGAACGCACACACACACACACACACACACACACACACACACACACACACGACAGTTTGCAACTATTAGACCAATGGTTTATAGATCTCCGTTCGCCCTATCTTTGACCTGTGCCATTTGAGAAGGAAGCGGTCGAGAGAAGGAAGCGGTCGAGAGATTGAAGCGGTCGACAGATTGAAGCGGTCGACAGATTGAAGCGGTCGACAGTTGGAAGCGGTCGACAGATTGAAGCGGTCGACAGATTGAAGCGGTCGACAGATTGAAGCGGTCGACAGATTGAAGCGGTCGACAGATTGAAGCGGTCGACAGATTGAAGCGGTCGACAGATTGAAGCGGTCGACAGATTGAAGCGGTCGACAGATTGAAGCGGTCGACAGATTGAAGCGGTCGACAGATTGAAGCGGTCGACAGATTGAAGCGGTCGACAGATTGAAGCGGTCGACAGATTGAAGCGGTCGACAGATTGAAGCGGTCGACAGATTGAAGCGGTCGACAGATTGAAGCGGTCGACAGATTGAAGCGGTCGACAGATTGAAGCGGTCGACAGATTGAAGCGGTCGACAGATTGAAGCGGTCGACAGATTGAAGCGGTCGACAGATTGAAGCGGTCGACAGATTGAAGCGGTCGACAGATTGAAGCGGTCGACAGATTGAAGCGGTCGACAGATTGAAGCGGTCGACAGATTGAAGCGGTCGACAGATTGAAGCGGTCGACAGATTGAAGCGGTCGACAGATTGAAGCGGTCGACAGATTGAAGCGGTCGACAGATTGAAGCGGTCGACAGATTGAAGCGGTCGACAGATTGAAGCGGTCGACAGATTGAAGCGGTCGACAGATTGAAGCGGTCGACAGATTGAAGCGGTCGACAGATTGAAGCGGTCGACAGATTGAAGCGGTCGACAGATTGAAGCGGTCGACAGATTGAAGCGGTCGACAGATTGAAGCGGTCGACAGATTGAAGCGGTCGACAGATTGAAGCGGTCGACAGATTGAAGCGGTCGACAGATTGAAGCGGTCGACAGATTGAAGCGGTCGACAGATTGAAGCGGTCGACAGATTGAAGCGGTCGACAGATTGAAGCGGTCGACAGATTGAAGCGGTCGACAGATTGAAGCGGTCGACAGATTGAAACTTTGTTTATTCTCGAGTCCCTCTAACCTAAAAGGAAAAAAAAATAAAAGATCACCCAGTGTAAGGGGTCTACGCTCATCACTGATATATTTTATACAATACTTTCCTGGCACTGGGTCGACCTAGGCTTGTTCATATCGATTGTTCACGCTGCGAGTGTAGCGAGCGAGTTTAGTCAGTCTATGTTCAATGCTTTGGTGAGGCGAGAGTCAACAGCCGTAATATATTTCATAAAATCATGAAACCATCAGCTGTTTATTAAAAACCTTATTCATCTACTAGTTTCGGTCATGGACCATCTTCAAGGATAAAAAGGTGTTAACAGAGAATGGTAAAATACATCAAATAAAATAGTACAACTGAGATAAACAGGAGTCAGTACAACTAAAAGTAAAAAATTGCTATGGTCATCTTAGATAAAATCTATCAGTCAAACATGACATAAAAGGTGAGAACTGTCTATGATTCACCTTTTATGTCATGTTTGACTGATAGATTTTATCTAAGATGACCATAGCAATTTTTTACACTTTTAGTTGTACTGACTCCTGTTTATCTCAGTTGTATTATTTTATTTGATGTATTTTACCATTCTCTGTTAACACCTTTTTATCCTTGAAGATGGTCCATGACCGAAACTAGTAGATGAATAAGGTTTTTAATAAACAGCTTATGGTTTTTATAAAAATGCATTTTATGAAGTCTATGTTCATCTTGGCTCAAGTGTAGCATGGCGGGAGCACACCCGGAAAAAGCATAATAATAATAATAATAATTTTAATTATTATTATTATTATTATGGAAGTCACTGTGTGTTGCACAGCTCAAGTGAAGTACGACGGGAAGCACACCCGGTAAAAGGTGCCTAAAATACCATTATTGTGAAAGTTTATTCACACACGTTCGGGTTGAGTTTGTCCCCAGCGACGTGGGTAGACTGCTCACCAATCATTTCGTTCGCTGAATGTAACAAGAAGATTTCAGCGCCGCGAATCCGGACAACAGCTCCGCGCCAACGTCAACAATACGAGGAGTGCATTGAAGAGTAAAATAACAACCTTTGTATTGCGTGTGAAGAATAATATTGGCGACCAGTGCAATTAAACGTTATTAGTGTGTACGGTGAAGGCCGTGACTGCCTCAATTTTTTACCTATATTTTTCAGAATATAACTATTAATTACAGTGCATAACGCAGTGTTAGTTGTTATTGACCAACCATCACCCCTTTATTTTATCTAGTGACTTGCAGCATATTAAAAAAAAAAATACTCCCACCATAACAGCATTACCGACAGCCGCTGTTCCTTAGTGCACACGGTCACAATTTTGCTAATTAGGCTGCTATCTGGTGCGAATCACAGTCACAGTCCATGCAACACAGCTCCCGCTACCCAAGTAGCCGCTTCCTGCGTGTAGTGGACTCCTGACCTATTCAGTGGAACCCGGAACCTCAACACCATGTCGGAAGTCAGGAATCTGCTGCCCATAACAGTCTGATTCGAACCCTCCAGTCGACTTTGTAGCAGAGGTCCACAGTAGGTCCTGTCGACTATGCTGCAGAGTGAGCTCTGCTTTCATCTGTCTAGCAAAACTGGTACTTTGTCACTTCAGATAGCCGCCCAAAACCAGAGAGATTCTCTTCCGATCCAAAGCGTTACACATTGTTGGTAACGACGTGAGCCTCTACCAGCACTTTGCTGCACCCCGTAAGGACCCGTTTCCACATCTGGAATGACTCTATCCAGTGTGCCCACGGAGTGCACATTGGCATCCTTCCTCTCTCTAGCAACCATATCCCTAAGGCGCTCCATTACCTGCCTAACGTTGAAGCTCCCAACTACAAGCAAAGCCACCATCTGTGATAGCCCGTGTCTTTTAGGCTGGAAAGCGACCTCAGAATAAGACACCATCTGGCTCAGGAACGTTGTCTTTCACTGATAGCGTCTCAACCTCTTGGAAAGACGAACCGGGGACGCCACCCAATCGCTTTTCCGGGAAGTCTTTCACTGCCTGTCACGAACTGGAGCGACCTCCAACGCGACCACGGGTGGGGTGTCTGCCTCATTGTGAGCAGGAACCGGGTCGTCGGAGACGCTAGCCGATCATTAGACACTCCGGACGCGACAGACGTCCGTTCGCTTCCAACGGCCGGATAACAGCAACGGCGCCTCTCAACAGCAGGCTCGAGCTGTGCAAACGAGGTGTGCAAACAAGGTTGACAATTTGAAGGTGGGAGAGAAGTGTCACCAATTCAGCTCACATCCGCACATTCATAATTACAGGTAGGCAGGAAAATTAACGACTAAAAAGGCTTGGTGTAGACTCTACAATAAGTAAGGTAAACAAAGACGATTAGTACAGGTAATGCAAAGAAAACTAAACGACGGTCACGACAAGGAAGAGGTAATCCTCAGGTATGAGAAATAACACAAATTTAGAGAAACGAAAGAATGGACCTACTAAACCCTGAAACAAGTAGACATCGGAAGTTCGATGAGGCTTTTTGTGGATGATGCTGTTTATCGATAAGTCACAGCACTGGGAAAGGGTAACGTAATGGAGAATGACATGCCGCGTATTGACGCTTCGTGCAGGGAAAGGTATCTGATCCTCAACATAAACCAGTGTAAAGTGTTACGATTACATAATAGGAAACTTTCTAAAACTACGCAATAGTAGGAAGTGCAATGGAAGCAGTTACGTCATAAAACGTGGGAGTAGAAATAAGGGGAGATTTGAAATGGAGCGATAATATAGAATTAATGACGGGTACAGCAGGTGCATACAGATTCATTGTAATAACTAAGGGTGCGCAGTCCGTGAACAAAGTAAATAGATTGCAAAACCCTCGTTCGGCCAGTGCTTGAGTATTGCACATCCGTGTGGGATCCGTACGGTTGATAAAAGAAGACCCAACGGAGAGCAGTACACTTCTCTGTCTTATTTTGTAAGCGCGAAAGCGAGAGCATACGTGTCATGAAGAGTCAACTAATATATTGCTTCCTCCTTCGTACATCTCGCGAGGCAACCTCAAGGACAAAATAAGAGATTAGGATTCACACGAAGGCATACCGGCTATCATTGTTCCCGCACACCATACGAGACTGGAATAGGAGGAATAACAATGGTATGTAAAGTACTCTCCGCCACACGCCCTGAGGTGTCTTGCGAAGTCTTTTTTTGTGGTTTTAGGGCGCACAACTTCTCAGATCATTAATGCCCAGATCAGAACAGAGATTCGCTAGATCTCGATAAAATTTATAAAAACAATTAGAAGGGTTAAAAATCCTTTGATAAAACGCAAAACTCGAGCAGTGGCTCGTGTGTCATCAGCTAAAAGTTCCTCCAGATTAGACGGCAAGTTAAGGGCAACACTGAGATGATTAAAATTGGGACAAGACAGTAAAACATGTCGTACCGTCAGCAATTCACCACAGGAGCACAGCGGTGCAAGGTCAGTGGTTAGCAAATGACGGACGGTGGCTGAATCGGCAGTGACCGATCCGCAACCGGGCCAGGATGACATCTCGCCGAGTGGTGCGTGAGGAGGTCCTCCAAGCGGTCGGAATCGGTTTTACGGTTCTCAATTTATTGTCGTGGAGTGAGAACCACGAACAGTGCCAGGACGACAATACACCAGCGAAGAGCCCGCTGAACATCGTCCGATGGGACACAAAAAGTAGCCACGTGAGGCAAAAGAGCTGCTGCCTTGGCTGCAATGTCGGCGGTCTCATTCCCGGGCACACCCATGTGGCCAGGAACCCACAGAAAACATACGTGACAGCCGTTATCTGCTAGCAACTGAAGAGAGCGTTGGATTCGACACACGACAGGATGGGTCGAGAAAGGGTCCTTAAGATCCTGCAGGGCAATAAGGGAGTCAGAACAGATGGCATAAAAGGGATGGCGGCGACGGGAGACGTATAAAACAGCCTGGTGGAGGGCAAAAAGCTCATTAATGAAATTCGAGCACCGGTAAGGGAGCTTGTATTGGAACGGGTTGTCCCTGACGACGAAGGCAGATCCGACACCGTCAGTACTCTTGGAACCATCAGTGTAGATAAATATGGCATTATCGAACCGCGCACGGAGTTCGACAAGCCTTGAGCGATATACCAAATGCGGAGTGCTCTCCTTGGGGACGAATTAAGTTCAAGGCGGGTGTGAACCTGGGCCTGATGCCATGGTGGCAATGGGCTCTCGCTCAACCTAAAGGTGGAAGGAAGGGTAAAATCGAGCTACTGAAGCAGGCGGCGAAACAGAACTCCAGGTGGAAGCAAGGCTATCACAGACAACTGATATTGGCGATCGAGTGAGTCATCAAAAAATAATGGGTAAGATAGATGATTAGGCATCGACAGCAGTTGGCATGCGTACCGACAAGAGAATGTCATGCCGAGCGATCAAGGGTAAAACAGCAGCTTCGGCTTAAAGACTTTCAACTGGGCTGGTATAAAATGCACCGGTCGCCAGGCGTAATCCCTGATGGTGAATGGAGTTAAGACGGCAGAGAAGGGACGGCGGTGCAGAAGAGTATACAAAAGCTTCCGTAGTCCAGCTTCGACTGAACAATGGCATGGTAAAGGTGAAGCAGGACGGTTCAATCCGCTCCCCATGATGTGCCACTAAGGGCACGAAGAACATTAAGGAATCGGGTACAACGGGCAGCCAGGTAGGACACGTGTGGGGACCAGGAAAGTTTCCGATCCAACATTAGCCCCAAGAATTTTGTTGTCTCCATGAATGGGAGAGCAACGGGGCCAAGACGTAGAGATGGTGGAAGAAATTCCTTGTATCTCCAGAAGTTTACACACACCGTTTTCTCAGTGGAGGAGCGGAAGCCGTTCACAATACTCCAGGAATATAGGCGGTCAAGACAGTGTTGAAAACAACGCTCCAAGAGAGACGTCCGCTTGGCGCTGCAATAAATTGCAAAATCTACAAAATGGGATCTGGAAACGGCGGCTGATAGGCAATCTACGATCGGATTGATTGCAATAGCAAAAAGAGAGAGAGCCCTGTGGCACCCCATTCTCCTTACGAAAGGTATCTGACAAAACAGACCATCCGTACCCAAAATTTGCGATCCGCCAAAAACGCTTGAATAAAGAAAGGAAGGTGGCCACGAAGGCCCCATGTGTGAAAGGCGAAGAGTTGATCAGCCGCAGAGCGGTGTCGACGAAAACCACATTGAATATTAGTCAGGAGGCGTCGAGATTCGAGGAGCCAGACCAACCGAGCGTTAACCATGCGTTCCATCACCTTTCAGACGCAGCTAGTAAGAGAAATGGGGCGATAACTGGATGGAAGATGTTTGTCCTTCCCTGAAATGGGGATGTGGACAACAATGGCTTCACGCCAACTCGTGGGAACCTGACCTTCAGTCCATATGTGATTATAGGTGCTAAGTGGGAAACACTTGCCTGCAGGAGAAAGGTTCTTCAGCATCTAAATATGGATGGAATCGGGCCCAGGAGCAGAAGATGGGGACAGGGCGACATCATGGTCCAGTTCCTGCAAGGTGAAGGAGGCATTATAACTTTCACGATTAAAAGAGTTGAAAGAAGGTGGCCGTGCCTCCTTTACCTGTTTGCGAGGGAGGAATGCAGGGTGGTAATGGGCAGAGCTCGAAACCTCCGCAAAGGAGCGGCCCAAAGCGTTGGAAACATCAGTGGGGTCCACAAGGACTGCGTTCTCGACGGTCAGGCCAGGAATCAGGGAGTGAACCTTGATGCCGGATAAATGGCGTAGGCCCCCCCAGACAACCGAGGGAGTAAATCGGTTAAAAGAACTGGTAAAAGCAGTCCAGCAAACTTTTTTGCTGTCGTTTATGACACGACGACATTGCGCTCGCAGTCTTTTATAGTTGATACTATTCTACAATGTTGTTTGGCGGCGGAAGTGCGTAAAGCACGGCGCCGGGCTCTAAGAGCGTCGCGGCAGGCTGCAGTCCACCAAGGGACCGGGACACGACGTGTAGAAGAGAATGTACAAGTTATGGAATGTTCGGCAGCAGTGAGAATAACCTCTGTGAGGTATTCGACCTGACTGTCACAGCTGGAAAATTCTGATCGTGAAAAACAGGAAGAATATCAAAAATGTTTGCATAGTCTATGGGACTTAACTACGGGATCATCAGTCCCTAAACTTACAAACTACTTATGAACTACCTACAACTAAGGACGGCACAAATATCCATGCCCGAGGGGGGATTCGAACCCCCGACCGTAGTGGCCATGCAAACCGTGACTGAAGCGCCTCAGTCCCCTCGGCCACCGCGGCCGGCCAGGAAGAATAACATGGAAGAATAAAGGCCCCAGTCGGTTTTAGAAATGTTCCAACTGGTGGGACGAGGATATGGAGAATGATGCAGGAAGTGGATGACAAGGGAAATGGTCACTTGAGTACATGTCAGAAAGTGCATACCACTCAAACCGACCGGCAAGCTGCAGAGTGCATGTCGCAAGGTCTATATGGGAATGAGTATGTGTTGTGTCGGTAAGGAAGGTCAGTGCACCGGTGTTGAGGCAGACAAGATCGAGGTGTTGGAGAAGGTTCACCAAAAGGGAGCCTCTTGCCAAGATGCTGGAGAGTCCCATAGGGGGTGGTGAACATAAAAGTCGCCTACCAACACGAAAGGTGAAGGGAGCTGGTCAACGAGGTGTAGCACATCTGCCTTAGTAAGGATGGATGACGATGGCGAATAGATATTACAGAGGGAAAAGGAAAGGGTGGATAGTGAGATGCGGACGGCAACTGCCTGTAGGTGAGTATGCAATGAAATGGGATGGTAATAGACGTCGCCCCGAATGAGCATCAGAACCCTTCCATGGGCTGGGGTACTTTCCACAGGTGGCAGGTTGAAACGCACAGAGGTGTAGTGGGGGAAGTCTGCATGATACATGGATGTAACAGTTTCTTGGAGGCAGACTAGAAGCGGGCAGTGCAATCGAAGGAGTAGTTTTAATTCCTCCCGATTGAAATGAATGCCACGAATATTCCATTGAAGGAGCGCCATGATAAAAAATGAGAGAAGAAAAGAGGATAAAAAGGAACCAGCAGGCGGGGTCACCTCGATGGCTGCTGAAGACCGGACTTCGAGGAAGCACTACTATAGCTATCTAGAGGCAGAGAATCGTGTTCCATGGGTTCAACTGACGCATCTGCCACCTTCCCAGTTGATCAGGAGCAGCAGCTTCCACCGCCAGTAAAATACCGGTTGCCCAGCTAACAGTAGTGCGTCCCGGCAAGTCAGAAGATGATCGGGGCCGACTACTGTTGGGTGGCGTGACGGTGAGTCACGCCTCAGCGGGGAAGGAGAGAAACTATTTTTTGTTGGCTCTTTTGGAAGAGTGACGGTGAGAAGAGGCAGTTGACGGTTGAGAAGCCTAAGTACGGAGAAAATCTTCACGGATGGGTTCCTTTTTCGAAGTTTGGGCATATTGTTTAGGTGCCCGCGGTTTACTAGATGTTGACAAAGACTGAACTTTAGAAGCAGCAGGAGGAAGTGGGGATGTGGAATGGGCGATCTTCAGGCTGGCCGATCGCACAACTGTCTCAGCGGAAGTGAAATCACAGGTCTGCGAACCTGCATCCTTAGTAGGTCGGGTGGAATGACAGTGGGCTTTCAACTCACCAACAACTTTCGAGCAGCAGATGTTGAGACTTTTCCGCAACCCGAATTTGCTGAATGAGTTTTTCATCCTTATATACAGGGGAGTCCCTAGAGGAAGCCGCATGGTCACCATTGCAATTAAGGCAGTGAGGGGATGGAGGTGGGCATGCCGGCTGCGGTGGCCGAAGAGACTGAGGCGCTCCAGTCACGGTCTGCACGGCCACTACGGTCGGGGGTTAGATTCCCCCTCGGGCATGGATATTTGTGCCGTCCTAGTTCGTAAGTAGTTCATAAGTAGTTTGTAAGTTTAAGGACTGATGACCTCGTAGTTAAGTTCCATGAACTATACAAACATTTGAACATTTGAACATTTTTGAGGTGGGCAATCGCCCTCATGGGCGTCCCTATCACAAGTGACATTTTGCTGTATTAGGACAAGATCGACGGATGTAGTTATATCTATGGTATTGGTAACAGCACGTTGGGTTTGGTACTTAAGGGCGAACGGAGGTAACTTGATACCCCGCTTTGACCTTGGACGGTAGTTCAACTCTGTCGAACGTCAAAAATACAGTACGACTTGATGTCAGCTGGTTACCGACCTTTTTCAACACCCTATGCACGGCTGTTACACCCTGATCAGACATGTAGTTTTGTATTTCTTCGTCTGACAACCCGTCAAGGGATCTCGCGATAACTACCCCCTGTGACGAGTTGAGCGTGCAATGCGCTTCTGCCTGGACAGGAAACGTGTGTAACAACGTAGTCCGTATGAGTTTTTGCGGCTGGAAGGCACTGTCCGCTTCCAGCAACAATGTTCCATTGCGCTGACGAACAGGTCTTAACAGGGCCAGCAATCGCATCAACACCTTTCTGAATGACTAAAGGATTTACAGAAGTGAAATCTAGACAGTCAGTTCGAGAAACAACTAGGTATTTCGGAAGAAGTTTTCTTATGCTGAGGTGAATCGATCTTTCTTTTTTGGGTCAAAGTCACAGTAGAAGAGGAGGAAGTCATTGCGGAAGTGTTCCCCGTGATTACCGGCACAATAGAGGACGGAAGGAGAAGGATAGAAAAGCGAGAAGGAGAATCTCGAACGCTGAAGCTGTGGTGGTGGTGGTGGTGGTGGTGGTGGTGGTGGTGGTGGTGGACATGAGGGACCAAACAACGAGGTCATCAGTCCCTTCAACCTCAAATTGTATACGCCACGGAACTCGACGAAAAATAGGTGAAAGCCAAAAGACCATTACACTATGAAGTAAAATCGACTCGTCAACAAGACTAAGACCATCCCAGGGCAGCAAATGCTACAGTGTCCGCTCCCACAGCTCCGGAAGCGACCTCTACCCTAAACCACAAGTTACTAATGGCACAGTGGTCAACGTATCACAGCTCCAGAGCAGGGAGAAATAAAGCTACATTAAAATGTAAAAGAGTGGGGGACTGGTGGGGATAAAGCTCTAAACCCCACAATCAGCCAAGAATCACAAACACACACTCACCCCGACCAAGCGAGTCCTAGAGCTGACAACAAAATCGACTTTCACGGAGGAAGGCAAGGACGCGATCAACCATCCGTGGGTCATCCGCCAAAACTAAAGGCAATTCAGTCGGTAGGCCATAGTCGCCACGAAGTGTCGAATGGAGAGGACATTCAGTCAGAATATGACACACGGATTGTACGGCTCCACAATCACAATGTGGTGGATTGTCATTTTGTAAAAGAAATCCATGGGTCAGCCTGCAGTGTCCAAGACGGAGGCGACAGAGGACAATTGATTCTCTTCGGGAAGGGCGTAAAGATGAACTCCAAGCTGCAGTCGTATCTTTGATGGTGCGGAGTTTATTGGAAGGGGCAGTAGCTTTCCAACTGCTATCCCATGAGGAGTGAAGCAAAGATCTGATCTGCACCCGCAGATCTGCACCCGGAATTTGAAAGGGAGACGGGCAGCGAGTAATTGCCGATCTAGCCAACTGGTCAGCTACTTCATTCCCTGTAATACCAACATGGCTTGGCACCCAGAGAAAGGTAACGGAGCAGGCAGCACGATGAAGGTCAGCAAGGAGTTCATGGATGGAAATAACTAAAGGATGGGAGGGGAAACAACGATCAATGGCCTGCAGACTGCTCATGGAGTCAGCACAGATTAAACCACGTTCCACGGCAGAATGTTTAACAAAACAGAGGGTTCTATAAATCGCCATCAGCTCTGCCGTAAACACACTGCATGCCTCTGGCAGAGAATGGCATTCCGCCCCAACAGGAGATGTAAAAGTATATCCGGAGTGGCCCGCTGTTTTCGAGCCATCAGTGTAGAAGATAGAGGCTCCCTGAAACTCTTCTAGTACTGGGCGCACCAAACGCCGAAAGACCATGGGGGAAATTAAAGCTTTTGGGCCCTGGAAGAGATCCGTCCGAATTAGTGGTCGCGGCACCATCCACGGAGGTGTGCGTGCAGTAAAATGGGGGGGGCGCAATCTAGCGAAGGGAAATGGAAATCCCGGCAAAGAGAGGCAAGCCGCAGTCCGACGGGGAGGCCCGCCCACGGCCGGGTATCAGGGGGTCAAAGCCCTTCATATGCAAAAAGAACCTGGTAAGCGGGATGATCAGGATATTGCCGGATGGCGATGGCATAAGACGCCAGAAGCTGATGCCGCCTGACCTGAAGAGGGCAGATTCCCGCCTCAACAAGGAGACTGTCGACCGGGCTAGTCGGGAATGCACCTGTAGCCAAGCGAACACCATAATGGTGAACCAGGTCTAATAATTTCAGGGCAGAAGGAGCTGCCGAGCCATAAAGTTGACACCCATAGTCCAATCAGGACAAGATGAGAGCCCGATAGATACGGAGGATAGTTGTTCGGTCTGCACCCCAAGATGAATGAGCAAGGAAACGTAGGGCATTAAGTTTCCTCATACAACTGATCTTTAGGTGGCGAATATGGGGCACCCAAGTCAATTTTTTGTCAAAGAGAAACGATGCTGTGCTACAACTTCCAGGCGCTGATTACCCAAGAACAGTTCTGGATCAGGGTGAACTGTAGTACGACGACAAAAGTGCACCACCCTCGTTTTTGATGAGGAAAACTGGAAACCATGGGACGTAGCCCACACTGAAGCCCGCCGAATGGCGCTCTGGAGCTGACGTTCAGTAGAGGCTACTGAGTAGGAGCTGTACCATATGCAAAAGTCGTCGACATACAACGCCGGGGTTACCAGTGACCCAACAGAGCTAACCAACCCATTTATGGCGATTAGAAACAGTGTAACACTCAACACTGAGCCCTGGGGGACGCCGTTCTCCTGTATCCGAGGGGAGCTAAAGGAAGAGCCAACTCTGACACGGAACAGGCGGTGGGATAAAAACTGATGGATAAAAATTGGTAAGGAGCCTCTGAGGCCCCAGTCATGAAGAGAACGTAAAATATGACGACGCCAAGCAGTGTCGTACGCCTTATGAAGATCGAAGAAGACTGCTACCAGATGATGTCTTTTAGAGAAGGCCTGTCTGATTGCAGTCTCCAGTCGAAGTAAATGGTCAATAGGGGATCGTCCCTCCCGGAACCCACACTGGTAAGGTGAGAGAAGTCCCCGGGATTCAAGAACCCAGCATAATCTGCGGGCTACCATCCGTTCAAGTAGTTTACAGGGGACACTTGTCAGGCTTATTGGTCGATAACTGTCCAGCGCCGACGGCTCCTTTCCAGGCTTGAGGGCAAAGACCACAATACTCTCCCTCCACTGGGAGGGGAACACCCCTTGAGGCCAAATACGGTTAAAAACTTTTAGGAGAAATTGTCGTTGTGAGGGGTTGAGGTGTTTCAGCAATTGATTATGGATATCGTCAGGGCCAGGTGCTGAATCACGAGAAGAGGAGAGGGCCAGCGATAGCTCCCAGTCAGTAAAAGGTTCGTTATATGGTTCCACCTGGTGAGAAGTAAAGCCTAATTTGAAGGTTTTGGCCTGGTGTTTCTTAAGGAGAAAGGTCGCCGGATATGAGGTTGTCGCTGATACAGTGGCGAAGTGAGTTGCAAGATGTTCTGCAACAACAGATGGCTCTGTGCAGACCCCATCAGGCAGGGAAAGACCAGGGACGAAACACGGCCGCCAGCTACCTTGGATAGATCGGAGCATAGCCCACACTCTTGTCAAAGGGACAGAAGAGCCCAACGAGGAGACAAAATGCTCCCAGCATGTCCGCTTTGTTTGATTAAGTAACGAGCTCTGGCACGCAGACGTTTGAAATTTATGAGACCAGCGAGGGATGGGTGGCGCGTAAATGTTGCAAGGCCCTACGGCGCTCGCGAATGGCTGCGGCAACAGTTGCATTCCACCAAGGGACCGGCCGGTGAGTAGGAGGGCCTGTCGAACGGGGAACAGCGGCGTTGGCAGCTTGGGTAATCATGTTGGTCATTTGGCTGATTATATCATCTATACAGCCTGAGGGGGAAGATGGGAAAACAACCTGGGATGTATATAGCGGCCAATTAGCACTACGGAAAACCCAGCGGGGTACCCTGGCTCATGGTAGGTGTGAGGGAAGTGAAAGGATCAACGGAAAGTGGTCGCTATCGCAGAGGTCGTCATACGCCGACCAGTGAAATAAAGGAAGGAGAGAAGGAGAAGTGAGAGAGAGGTCTATAGCAGAAAAGGTGCCGTGAGCGGCACTAAAATGAGTTGGGGAACCATCGTTGAGAAGGCCCAGATTGTGGTCAGCAATAAACTGGTCTATGAGGCGGCCCCGGCTAAATGTATAAGCACTGCCCCACAAAGGATGGTGGGCATTGAAGTCCCCAAGGATGAGGTAAGGAGGGGGAGTTGCTGAAGGAGGGCCACTAGGGACGCGAGTGTAGGTGGCCTGTCGGGGGAAGGTAGAGGTTGCAAATGGTTAATGGAGTGTCCAAGTGAACCCAGACAGCAACCACTTCCAATGGAGTTTGGAGAGGAATCCAGGTACTGACAATATCTGTCCGGACCAAAGTACAAACCCCACCAGACGCCTGGAGGGGACCAACCCGGTTCCGACAAAAAGCACGGAACCCACGGAGGGTCGGTGAATGTGCATCCATAAACCTCGATTCCTGCAGGACGACACAGGCCGCAGAAGAGAGAGAGATTAGCTGTTTAATCTCCAAGAGGTGACGGTAGTAGCCATTACAGTTCCATTGGATGATCACATCACGAGGATCTAGGCGAGAAGCGAATGGCTTAATGTCTGTCACGCCACTTTGTCAGTGTCCGTAACCATAGAAGAAGGGACAACATCCATAAATAGTTGGTCAGCCTCAGGCTCAATGGGATGAGCGAGTTGCAAAAGTGCAGTCGGCACCTCCGCTGGTACTGGAGGGGCTTTATCTTTTAACTTTGGTTTCTTCTTCTTCTTCTTCTTCTTCTCTTTCTCTTTCTCCTTCTCTCGTGTGGGACGGGCAGGACCCGCCCCCAGAGAGAGGACTTTTGTCAGTTAGGTCTGGTACTGACGAAGATCGGGCGACCTTTGAACTCACTGACTGGGAGTCCGATGGCCGACTGGAGGTTGAAGATCTCCGATCTGGGGAATGCCGGGATGGAAGGCCCTGAGATGGGGCACTGTCACCGGCAGGCGACGGAGAAGGGGTGCACTTCTCCGGCTGGGAAGGGGTGGGACACAAAGGGAGGGCTACAGGAGAGGGAGATGTGAGGGAGGGGTGGGGATGGGGTGTAGGGGGGAGATGGGAGTGGGAAGGGGAGGGTGAAATGCTAGAAGATAACGTCGTAGCAAAGGTCGTCGCCATCTGCACGGGATGCAGACGTTCATATTTACTGCGGGCCTCAGGGTACGTCAAACGCTCCAGGGATTTGTACTCTTGTATCTTCTTTTCTTTCTTAAACATAGGGCATTCTGGCGACCGTGAAGAGTGGTGTTGATGGCAGTTGACGCACACCAGTGGAGGAACACAGGGGCTCCCCTCATGTAGTGGGCGTCCACAATCACCGCATACTGGGACTGCTGTACAGCGAGAGGACATATGACCAAACTTCATACATCGAAAACACCGCATGGGAGGTGGAATGTAGGGCTTCACTTCACATCGATATATCATTATCTTGACCTTCTCTGGGAGTGTGTCCCCCTCGAAGGCCAAGATAAAGGCCCCAGTATCGACGCGGTTATCTTTAGGTCCACTCTGAACGCGGCGAACAAAATGTACACCACGCCGCTCGAGATAGGCCCTAAGCTCATCATCAGTTTGAAGGAGGAGGTCCCGGTGGAATATCACACCCTGTACTATATTCAAGGATTTGTGTGGGAGTATTGTTACGGGAATGTCGCCAAGGGTGGTGCAGGCGAGCAAAGCTTCAGACTGGGCTGCCGAGACCGTTTTAATGAGCAATGAGCCAGATCTAAGCTTACCCATAGATTCCACTTCACCAAACTTGTCCTCTATGGTCTCGACAAAGAACAGCAGTTTGGTGGTAGTAAAAGTTCCTGCATCAGTCCTCGAGCAAACCAGGTAGCGAGGAAAGGGTTTTGCTCCTAACCGGCGAGCCTGGCCTTCCTCCCAAGGGGTAGCAAGGGAGGGAAACATCCTCGTATCCGCAGTATCAGCATTGAACGATGTCTTCCTGTCTTGAGAGACGGCCGATGCACGACCATTTTGGAGTCTAACTCTTTTCATGGTGCTAGACGTCCGCCCTGGTGTCACCCACTCCGAAACCGGAGCTCTCTCAATGGGCACCACCCAGCCTCAGCAAAGGCCACCTGGCACGATGGCCATTGCCGGGAGTTCTGATACCCTTGAGGACAGGCATCAACTCCTTGGCTTGCACAGGGATCACACCAGTAGTGTGATCCCTGTGGTGTCAGGGGGCTCAGCCAAAGGGTACATAACAGCCCCCCCCACACGGACTGGCTACACGTACTGGGGACCTAGCAGGGGATGGGGGCTACAGCGAGGAAAGGAAGTGGAAAGGAAAGGATAGGACCCGCGCCGTAGGGGCTAGGTCGGGAGTTCTTCCCCAATTGGCTCACACATTATCGGACAATTTTGGTATGGAAGGTCAAACCCCGAGGGGGACTAAACTGGGCCAAAAACCGGTGTACACAGCAGACAAAACCAAAGTGCAGGACAATCGGTACCATGGGATAGCCAAGCCGTCATCCAGAGTAACACCGAGAGACGGTGTTGGGGAGGGTGGGAAGGAGGAATTGGGATGGGAAGGAGGGGGAACTAGGAGGGGTAATGCAGCCTGGGGAAAGCAGGAAAAAAGGCTGCAATGGCTCGGGGACCCGTTCACGCCACACACGTACCCACAAAAGAGCTGGGGGCCCCCTGGGGGGGGGGACGCCGAAGCGGAATTGGAAAGGGTGGGTCCAAAGTAGAAACAACAGAGCAAGAGGAATGAGCGGAGAAACGAGTGAAAGAAGAGAAGGAGCAGTAAAAAAGGAAAATGTGGAAACGGAGATTGTGGTGTCGCACAAGTCTAAAGTGCGCGCCACCTACTTTCGCCGCGCGCCGCCATGCACTCACGACGCGGCGTTCTTACGTCAGCCACTAGCGCCCTCTGCTACAACTCGGCTCGTGGCCACCACTGAACGACATCGTTCACTTGGGACTGAGACAGGAACCAGTTAACACTTGGGAATCAGATAGGCACCAGTGAAGACTTGGCTATCGGATAGGCACGAGGCAGGCCTCTAGCTCAACTATGTATCAGCATTCTGCAGTACTGAGCTATGTAAAAGTTAAGTACTACTAAGTCTCTATGAAATATATATCTTTCTAATTTACTCTAGTGTTTCTAGTTTCTGCTGTCCCACTAGCTGCTCACCTTCGTACCTGCACAAGCGTGCATCCTTTATTCCTGTGTCGGTCTCTTTCTACTCGACCACTGACACCTACGACGGAAAGGGGACACAAAAGCGGCGACGAGGCTGGGACACGAAAGAGATGACCTGAATTTATTCAGACGCCCATCTCGCAGCAAAGGTACGAACCGGAAGGGGGGGGTAAAGCAGCCTGGGGAAGAAGAAAGGCTACTTTGGCTCGGAGCCCCGTGCGCGCCACAGATGTAGCCACAGAAGAGCTGTGGGGCCCCTGGGAGAACAATCCTTTAAATTCAGGGACGCATCCACGATGGCCTGATGGAGGTGGGGTTAAAGAATTCTCATTGTCAGCTAGAGTGTGGCTCCGTAGAAAAACTAGTACTGGCCACCCATTACCTCACGCCCAATGAAGCAAAAGTCTCACAGCTTTGAACAGTCCCCCCCCCCCCCCCCCCGCCGCCCCTCGGATCCGTCTATATTAAATAATAGCACGAAACTTTCATTTTCAACTGCAGTCACCACACTGGCCAGTTCAAACAGCTGTCAAACATATCGTAAACTTAATCGCAATAAATTTAGTGACTTTGTATGTTGAATGAAGAAAGTGCGTGCTCTAGTTTGTAATCAATTTATGTTTTGTTTCGCATAGTTAACCTGTATCTTTGGATAACGTTATCCTTTGGCTGGTCAACCCCAGCATGTATTACAGAGAAGCTAGAGAGGAGCGAGTGCGGCGCTTGCCTGATGTTGGAGACGCGGTGCAGCAGCAGGAAGGAGAAGACGAGGCGGAAGGGCGCGCGGCGCCACAGCAGGCTGCGCTCCACCTCGAAGCCGGCGGCGTCGAACAGCTCGTAGCAGACGCCGGCGCGCGCGTTGTGCAGCCGCGCGCGCTGCACGAAGCCCGGGTGCGCGTCCGCCCCCACCAGCGACACGCGCTCCGACAGCCGCGGCGCCAGCACCTGCCAATTCCACATTCTAGTTTAAAATATAAAATTCTGTCTACACTTGACAGTATGTAGAATACAAGTGTTCCACATTGGAAACTGTGAGATTACCGCCCAATAGAAATACTGGTAATTAATAGCATTTGATAATTAAACAATATGAAGTTCACTGCAAACATTGACCATGCCAATGCACTAAATGTTACACAATTTTAATTCTATTAATTATGGTAGCAATGTATGTATGCAGTTGGGTGACAACATTCATAGTTAGGCCAAAGGTAGAAATTCTCCACGTTGAGATCTGCTGTGTGCTTGTAGCTGAAGGGAGGCCAGCGAGCAGACCGACGTTGGTGGCTTGTTCCAGCTTAGGATTTTCCAGCTTCGTTTCCGGTGAGGGGAGAGAGGGACAATGGCGAGTGCCAGGTGCAATGCTGTGCACAACGTGAAATAAAATATTCTAACACTACTTGCATTTGAAGTAATACGTTGCAGTTAGGAACCTTTAAGGCCCTCATTACAAAATAGCCTGTTGACAAATAATACATTAGCTGATATAGTCACATCTGACGTAATATGTTTAATTGACAACGAAAAGTAATAAATTACCAATGAATACAAGACAGTTACACAACTAGCATGGCAATGTTTGTTTATAAAAATAAATATATTAACTATTTCTCATTTTATTTTCAATTAATCTTGTGTATTTTATCTTGAAGTATTCAGTTAAATCACTTATCTGTGATATAAGAAATTGCACGATTATGATAAACAGTACAAAGGATGTTTATACCAATATAAAAACCTAAGAAGACATTTATTTAATGTGTAGTGTAATTATTTTGATTTTAAGAAAATTTTTAGAAATGTATTGGCTGAGCGCTGTATGCTGGCAAATCGGTTAGAACAGCTCACATGGGGAAGTTGATGACGTAGGGGAAAAACCCGGCAGTTGAGATGTGGGCGCGCACGCTCGCGTGGGCAGGAAGTGATGAGGCAGGAGTAAGTGGGGTAGCTGGCCAGGCGGCGTCGCTCTGTTAACAGTCGGCATGTGGATCTCCAGGTGGAGGTTATAGATTTGTGTGTGGCAATCGCCACGTGTGGTTGCTCTTCTTAGACTGCACCAAGTTGAATCGAGTGCTACTGTGTGTTGGTGAATATTTAGCTGGTGGAACAAGGTGTGCATCGCATTGAATTAAAGTGACTGATTTGTCAATGTAACACGTGTCGTCGCATAGGCATGAACATAAACGGTGTTTGAGACAGCCACATGGTGTGAACAATTTGCGACAAATATTCATAGCTCCACGAGCTATAACTTTATATGATAAATGTGTTGACATACAGACGTATCAGCCACAGGGTTCTAATATTGTGAAATAAACAAAGTGAACTTTTACGTGTTTTCAAAAATAGTTGTTAGTACACCTTTTTCTCTCATGAACTTTACTTGGTTATGAATTTTTTTGTTAATCATATGCAGGGAAGGAAAGAGGCGAACGTGTGATGGTATCCCCTAGAAAACGAGTCAAACATTAGGAATCACAGATCCAGTGATTTTGCATGTTTAGGAATTTGGTTCGCAGTTGGTAGTTGTGAGTTTTAAAAATTAATATTTCCCTATTTTAAACTCTCACCCCGACCTTCACCCTCGCAAAACTCTTCAGCTAACTTTATGGCCGAAAGACCGCGATTTTTTTGCACTTTTTAAAGATTTCCATGTGTTCTACTGAAAATGTTACCCGTAACAATAGAAGACCACTAAAATACTTTTTAACCTTGTTTCACAAACTTTATTGGTGCTTTACGACGTAGGTTTCGGGTTTCAAGTACTTAATTCATTACTGATCCCAAAGATGATAACCAACGAAAGGTTAACATGTCACTACGACTGTCGATTCTTGATATGTCTAAGTTAAGAATCGATTGTCTGAGTTTGAGGTGTTTACCTTTGGTTGGTTATCTTTGGGCTCAGTAATGAGTTTAAAAGTCGACCACTGTACGTAACAAGAGCCTTGATTTACCACTAAAATTAGCAAATAAGGTCCGTGTGAATGACCGATTACTCCCTGCTATAAAGCCTTGTTTCCTGGCCCCAACAGAACTGACTCGTTTCAAATTACTTCAATAACAGGAAGTTAATCCTACAGTGGTCAATATACACAGCAGCTTACACGTTATTACACACAGACATTAATAACCAAGCCACCACAATTGAATTATCTTGGAACAATATTAAATAAAAGAGGGAATGTGCTCTAAAACTACAATTTATAGGCTACTTACGGATTATGCTCAACTTGTTTATTCAGATAGAAAAGAAGCAAAATGGGAAACCAATTTCGTTAACACAATAAAAATGCATCTCTTACATGGATTAATGCGGACGGTGCCCATCCTAAATTATACATTATTTAACGGTACTGGGGGATTTACAAATAACATTCATTCTCTCACACGCAATGCCACAGCGAAAGCAAATTCAGCGTGCCGAGACGAGGCAGAAGCAGGCACCGCTGTCTTAGTCGAAATTCAGCAAGTCGGACGTAGCACAAAACGCAATATACAAACACTTTAAAGCTGGCTCTGGTCTGTCGTTCCTGTTTTTCAGACGGTTCGTGTGTATAGCAAGTTAAATTTTATCTGAACTGGACTGCGAGCAAACACGCTAACGGCGACACAAGGCTACGTTACATGAACGCACTCCACTGAAGGTGAAGTGGTTGAAAGTCGGATTCATTATACAAAATCACGGTGCATTCTTAAGTTGCAGTCTGTTAGAAATTTATCTAGGTACTCGTTTTATATGAGAAGTGGCGTGAATTCAGGCGACTAGCTGCGAACCCCAGAACTCTGATCCACGTGGTTCCGAAAACCGATAACATTGAATAAATTCAATTTCCGAAAAATAAAGAAAATTAACTACTGCATGTAGCCCATAGAGATGCTTAGAATTACATACGGAAGCTATTGAAGGAGGCTGTACAAGGCTCAGAGAATTACTGACAGAGTGCGTACTACCAGATGAAGAAAGACAGCAAAATTAAAATAGGCGGGGAGAGAAGATCGCGAAATATTAGTGGAAATCAGAAGGATACCCGCATAGTTACTTGCCTGATGGGCATGGAACAAACAAGAGTGGAAGAAGTAGGCTTTGTTCTATGAACCAACCACATGGAACACACACAACTCACGGAAGGAAACGAAGAGAAGAATTTTACATGCACTGCATAAAATGAACATATCACCTATTAGAAATTGGGCCCCACAAAGCTAGAAATTATTTACACAGAGTTCATACACCGCCACATGATCATAAAAGGTTTTAACATATCAGGCCGTTATCAAACTGCAACTAGAATCACACACACCCCATTATCTATTGGAAATCACAGAATTGAAAAACGAGAACACATTTACACACACGATCGGAGAAAATATTCCAAAAAAATGATTCTAAGTTCATGAATCTAAAACGTGCTATTCAATGAAACACTACCATCTCCAGAAACAAAATCAGGACCAACCTTACCTCACCAGACCACCAGAGCAGAATTAAGATCCACCAGTCATGCAGTAAACTGCTACTGGACACGGGAAGCCACCAGAAAATCCAAGAACAGCGGTGGTGGGGACGGACTGCAAGATTTGCGCTAAAGAAGGCTCGCTGACTGGACTGTAACCAAAGGGTGTAGAAACCTCTTTGGTAGTATCAGCAGCTATCGATACTGAGCCAGAGAGAACGATGCAAAGCGAGCTATCATTCCCCACATTGAGAAAGCCATAGATTTTTGCACCCACTTAATAGTAAAAGAACTGCACATTATCCCAGGGACAGTTGCGTAGCGGAGAAGCCGTACTTATGCCACATTAATATCATAGTAAATTATTAACATAACAAAATGAGAAAAACCTAGCCATATTAACAAATATTTTAACACATGAAATAAAAATGTTATTCCTCAAGCCTTGAAAAGAGTTGGGTTCAAGTTTTAACAAAATGATAATCTGGCGACATTAAATAAATTATAACTTTACAGAAACATACAAAAAATATATGGAAGATGAAGACTACAGACGGTCGTCTTTCAAGTTAAGTACTTGAAAATGGGCCTATAACCCGAAACCTAGGTCGTAAACTACCAATAAAGTTTGTGAAACGAGGTTAAAAAGTGTTTTAGTGTAATTCAATGTTCCACCAAGAACGATCAGTTGAATCAAAATGAATAGAAGACCAATAAATTTCGCGTCGATTGACCCACTTAAATGTCAAAATACGTGCAGTCGTCTGGCCACAATCGCTTTTTAAAGTCCGTTCATTTTTACCAACTAAACTAAAAAACAGGTCCAATGCCTGTGATTCAAAAACGGCAGCTCCAAATAATAAATTCAAGGTACGAAACTTGTTGAGCTTGAAATTTCATTTATAAAGTACGTAGGACCTTTGCTGTCTGACAATTACAATGTCATCAACAACACGCAATGTTTTTATTTCGTCACCCTGAACTTTAATTCCTTCTCCTAATTTCTCCTTGCTTTCCTCCACAGCTTGCTCGATGTACAAATTGAACAACATTGGATAAAGGCAATATCAAACGTTCACATGCTTCTAAATCAAATTTTTTAAGTTACTCAATGAAATATTTCCTTCTGGAAGACGGCTCTCTGAAGAACACGTTTTCACTACATTTGTTTAATTTTACTCATTCAAGTATTTCTATTCATTATGGTAAGCTCTGAGGTATTTCTGCTCGAGTCCGGAGCTAGTTTGATGTAGCTCTCTACCCCACTATCCTCGGCAAGCCTCTTCATCTCATAAGGAAAGCAACCCACATCCATTTGAATTTTACTGTATTCATCTCTGTCTTCCTGTGCGACTTTTACCCAACAAACTTTCCTCCATTGCTAAATTTAAGATTCCCAGATGTCTAAGAAAGTGTCCTACCAATCTATTCCTCCTATTAGTCAACGTATGTTACAATTTCCTATTTTCCCTAATCCTGTTAAATACCTCATTACTTACGCTATCTTCCAACCTTATCATTCTGTTGCGCTACATTCGAAAAGTGTTTATCTTCTTCCTACCTGAACTATTTATCGTCCATGTTTCATGCCTTCAGAAAATACTTCCCTACACTATTTTAGATGTTAGGAAATCCTTTTCCAAACCGCTCTTCTTCCAATTGCCATTCTGCATTTTATATCCTCTGTACTGCCACCACATATTTTACTGCCTAAATAACAAAACTCACCTACCAAATTTATTGTTTCGTTATCTAATTCCTTCAGCATCGCCTGATTTTCTTACACTGCACTCCATTTCACTTGTATTGCTCTTGTTAATGTTCATCTTACGCACTTCTTTCAACACACGGTCCGTTACGTTCAATTACTCTTCCAGGTCTTTTGCTGTCTTTGACAGAATTACAATGTCATCAGCAAAAGGCAATGTTTTTATTTCTTTATCATGATCTTAAATTCAAAAACATTGGAGAAACGCTAAAACGCTGTCTTACTGCATTGCCAACCAATGCGTCCCTTTCATGCCCTTCGACTCTAGTAACTGCGATCTGGATTTTCTAGAAGTTTTAATAACACTGCTGACTTCAGAATTTGGAAGAGCGTATTCCAATCAACATTGTCAAATTTACGATAGCTAGAAGTGTAGGTTTGCCTTTCCTTTTTTTTGTGGTTTTAGGGCGCGCAACGCTTCGGGTCTTTAGCATCCAGATCGGAAGATTCGCTAGATCTCGGAAAAAGTTACAACTGCCAGAAAGGAGAGTATCAAGAGAAGGAAAAAAATAGAAAGGTTGAAATAATATCCTTTGATAAATTAGCCTTGTTGATAAAACGCCATACTCTAGCAGCTGCTCGTGTGTCGTCAGCTAAAAGTTCCTTCAAGAGTGGACGACAAATTAAGGGCTACATGGAGACGATTAAAATTTGGACAAGTGAGTAAAACATGTCGCACCGTCAGCTATTCGCCACAGGAGCACAGCGGTGCAAAGATGGCGGTTAGCAAATGACAGTGGCTGAATCGGCAGTGACCGATCCACAACCGGGCCAGGATGACCACCTCTCACCGAGAGGGGCGTGAGAAGGTCCTCCATGGTTCGGGATGGGTTTTACAGTTCTCAGATTATTGTCGTGGAGTGAGAACAACGAACTGTGCCAGGACGACAAATTGCACCGGCGAAGAGCCAGTTGATATCGTCTGATGGGGTGCAAAAGGTAACCATGCGAGACAAAAGAGCTGCTGCCTTAACTGCAATGTCGGCAGTCTCATTCCCGGGCACACCCACGTGGTCAGGGACCCACAGAAAAGAAACGTGACAGCTGTCATCTGCTAGCAACTGGAGGGAGCGTTGGATCCGATACACGAGAGGATGGTTCGAGAAAGGGTCCTTAAGACTCTGCAGGGCACTAAGGGAGTCCGAACATATGGCATAGAAAGGTTCGCGGTGGCGGTAGGTATACAAAACAGCCTGGTGGAGGGCAAAAAGCTCAGCCGTGAAGTTCGAGCACCGGTCAGGGAGCTTGTATTGGAACAGGTTGTCCCTGACGACGAAGGCAGATCCGACACCGTCAGTGCTCTTGGAACCATCAGTGTAGATAAATATGGCATTATCGAAATGCGAATGGAGTTCGACAAGCCTCGAGTGATATACCAAATCCGGAGTGTTCTCCTTGGGTAGCGAACTAAGTTCAAGGTGGGTGTGAACCTGGGCCTGGTGCCATGGTGGCAATGGGCTCTCGCTTAACCAAAATGTTGAAGGAAGGGTAAAATCGAGCCGCTGAAGCAGGTGGCGAAACCGAACTCCAGGTGGAAGCAAGGCTATCACAGACAACTGATATTGGCAGTCGAGTGAGTCATCAAAAAATAATGGGTAAGATGGATGGTTAGGCATCGACAGCAGTTGGCATGCGTACCGACAAGAGAATGTCATGCCGAGAGGGCAAGGGTAAAACAGCAGCTTCGGCTTAAAGACTTTCAACTGGGCTGGTATAAAATGCTCCGGTCGCCAGGCGTAATCCCTGATGGTGAATGGAGTTGAGACGACAGAGAAGGTACTGCGGTGCAGAGGAGTATACAAAAGCTTCCATAGTCCAGCTTTGACTGAACAATGGCCTGGTAAAGGTGAAGCAGGATGGTTCAATCCGCGCCCCATGATGTGCCACTAAGGACACGAAGAACATTAAGTGATCGAGCACAACGGGCAGCCAGGTCTTATGGGATCCTCACCTTCAGTCCGTATGCGATTATAGGTGCTAAGAAGGAAACACTTGCCCGCAGGAGAAAGGTTCTTCAGCATCTCAATATGGATAGAATAGGGCCCAGGAGCAGAAGATTGGGATAGGGTGATAGCATGGTCTAGCTCCTGCATGGTGAAGGAGACAATGTTCATGATTAAATGAGTGGAAAGAAGACGGCCGTGCCTCCTCTGCCTGTTTGCGAGGGAGGAAGGCAGGAATGGGCAGAAATGGGCAGGGCTCGAAACCTCCGCAAAGGAGCGGCCCAAAGCGTTGGAAACATTAGCGGGGTCCACAAGGACTACGTTCTCGACAGCCAGGCCAGAAATCGAGGAGTGGACCTTGGTGCCAGATAAACAGCTTAGGCCACACCCCAGACAGCCGAGGAGGGAGTAGAGCGGTTAAAAACTGATAAAAGCAGACCAGCAAGCTTTTTGCTGTCTTTTATAACACGACGAAATTGCGCTCGCAATCGTTGATAATTGATACAATTCTCCAGCGTCGGATGGCGCTGGAAGGTGCGTAAAGCACGTCGCTGGGCTCTAAGTGCGTCGCGGCAGGCTGTAGTCCACCAAGGGACCGGGACGCGACGTGGAGAAGAGTATGTACGAGGAATGGAATAGTCGGCAGCGGTGAGAATGACCTCTCTGAGGTATTCGACCTGACTGTCGCAGCTGGAAAAATTCTGATCGTGAAAAATAGCCATGGAAAAATAGAGCCCCCAGTCGGCTTTAGAGATGTTACAACTGGTGGGAGGAGGAGACGGGGAATGATGCAGGAAGTGGATGACAAGGGAAATAATCACTCGAGTGCGTCTCAAAGTGCATACCACTCGAACTGACGCACAAGCTGAAGACTGCATATTGCGAGGTCTAAGTGGGAGTAAGTATGTGTTGTGTCGGAAAGGAATGTCGGTGCACCAATGTTGAGGCAGACAAGATGAAGATGGTTGAAAAGGTCTGCTAGAAGGGAGCCCCCGGGGCAAGGTGCTGGAGAACCCCATAGGGGTGGTGGGCATTGAAGTCGCGTACCAACACGAAAGGTTAAGGGAGCTGGTCAACGAGATGTAGCTCATCTGCCCTAGTAAGGGCAGACGACGATGGCGAACAGATATTAGAGGGAAAAAAAGAGTGGAGAGAGTGATGCTGACGGCAACTGCCTTGTAGGTGAGTATGTAATGAAATGGGATGGTAATACACGTCGTCCCGAATGAGCATTAGAACCCTTACATGGGCTGGAGTACCTTCCACAGGGGGCAGGTCGAAACGCACAGAGGTGTATTGGTGGAAGCCTGCAGGATCACATGGACGTAACTTAGTTTCTTGGAAACGAACTAGAAGCGGGCAGTGCAATCGAAGGAGTAGTTTTAATTCCTTCCGATTGGAACGAATGCCACGAATATACTATTGAAGGAGCGCCAAGATAAAAATGAGAGAAGAAAATAAGGAACAAGCAAGTGGGGTCAACTCGATGGCCGCTAAGGACTGGACTTCGAGGGAGCACTGCTATCGCTATCTAGAGGCAGAGAATCGTGTCCTATGGGTTCGACTGACGTGTCTGCCACCTCCGAGTTGATCAGGAGGGGCAGCTTCCACCGCCGGTAAAGGGCCGGGGGCCCGGCTGACAGAGCGTCCCGGTGAAACAGAAGATGGCCGAGGCCTGCTACTGTTGATTGGCGTGACCGAAGAGTCACGCCGCAGTGGGGAAGGGGAGAGCTGTTCTTTCTGTGAGCCTTCTTAGAGGCATGACGAGTAAAAGAAGCTGTTGACGATTGAGGAGACCGAGTTTTTAGGAAATCGTCAGGAACGGTTTTTTTTTTTTTTTTTTTTTTTTTTTTTTTTTTTGGTCACTCCAGGCAGCGGATTTAGGTGCCCGGGATGTGTGGGAACTTGTCGAAGAATTCACTGTAGAACGGGAAGAAGGGATTGGAGAGGTGGAACGAGCTATTTTCGGGCTAGCCGACCTGACAACACTGTCACAGAAGGTGAAATCGCAGGTCTGAGAGCCTACCTTCTTAGTTGGTCGAGGGGAGGCGAGGACCTGGCTGTAAGTACCTGCTGGGAGTACAGCGGGCTTCCTACTCGTTAATAACTTCCGAGCGGCAAACGTTGAAACCTTTTCCTTGACACGAATCTCCTGGATGACCCCGCTCTTCTTTATAGACGGGGGAGTCCCGTGAAGATGCAGCATGGTCACCCATGCAATTAATGCAACGAGGGGATGGAGGTGGACATTGCGAGGTGAAAGATTGGGGTGAGAGTTTAAATAGGGAAAGAGTAATTTTTAAAACTCACAACCACCAAGAACACTCTGTACGATAAAAGTACTTCTGGCAGGTATCACATTTCTTCCAACAAGAGAAACAGAATGTAGGCACTCTGATATACTTGGTGTAGTCTACGACGAGCAACCACACCTGGCGATTGCCACACAAAATGCTATAGTCTTCACCTGGAAATCCACACGCCGACCGTGCAGAGCGACGCCGCGCCCAGCCAGCTACACCACTCGCTCCCGACTCCCTACCTGGGCCGCGCGCGCTAAAAGCCCATACTGCCGGTTTTTTTCCCTACGTCATCAACTTCCCCAAGTGAGCTGCTTTAACCGAGTTGCCAATACATTTCTAAAACTGTACTTAAAATCAAAATAATTACACTACACATGAAACAAATGTCTTCTTAGGTTTTTATATTTGTATAAACATCCTTTGAATTATTTATTATAATCGTGCAATTTCTTATATCACAGATAAATGATTCAACTGAATATTTAAAAATAAAACACAAGATTAATTGAAAATAAAATGAGAAATAGTTAATATATTATTTTTATAAACAAACATTGCCATGCTAGTTGTGTAATTTGTATTCATTGGTAATGACTTTTCATATAATGAAATTATGTTTTCAGTGTCAAACATATTATGCCAGATGTGACTATCAGCTAATGTACTTTTACAAGAAAATTCAAATGACCCCTCCCTCATCTCTGTATTACGCTTAGTTTAAATTTAACCATATACGTTTAAGATTTGTTGTATGTGTAAGTTTTAGCTTGTATCACAGACATATTGAGCATGAAATTGATTGTCAACAGGCTATTTTGTAGTGAGGGCCTTAAAGGTTCCTAACTGCATCGTATTACTTCAAATGCAAGTAGTATTAGAATATTTTATTTCACGCTGTGCACTGCACTGCGCCTGGCACTCGCCATTGTCCCTCTCCCCCCTCACCGGAAACGAGCCTGGAAAATCCTAAGCTGGAAAAGCCACCAACGTCGGCCTGCTCGCCGGCCTCCTCTCAGCTACAAGCACACAGCAAATCTCCACGTGGAGAATTTCTACCTATGGCCTAACTATAAATGTGTCACCCAACTGCGTACACACATTGCTACCATAATTAATAGGATTAAAATTGTGTAACATTTGGTGCATTGGCATGCTCAGCGTTTGCAGTGAACTTCATACTGTTTAATTATCAAATGCTATTAATTACCAATATTTCTAATGGGCGGTAATCTCACAACATTCACCCTCATGGGCGTCCCTGCCACAGGTTGCGCACTTGGCTGCATTAGGACAAGATTTACTAGTATGATTAAATCTCTGGCAATGGTAGGAGCGCGTAGGATGGTAGGACAACCCTGTCGAAAGTCAAGAAGATGGTATGAGTCTGTACGAATTGGCACGAGACCATTGTTAACTTTTTTTCATTACGGGATGAACAGCCGTAACTCCCTGATCGGACATATAGTATATCCCCGTTGGATAACCCATCTAGAGACCTTGTGAAGACTACCCCCGCGAAGAGTTGAGGGTGCGGTGAGCCTCCACTTTCACAGGAAAAGTATGCAAAAGCGTAGGCTGGAGTAATTTCTGGGCCTGAAAGGCATTCTTAATTTCAAGTAAGAAGGTCCTATTGCACTGTCTGGTCTTCAAGGGACCTGCAATCTCATCGACTCCCTTCTGAATAAGAAAAGGATTCACAGAAGAAAAATCCTGATCAGTACGGGATACTACAAGGAACTTTGGAATGTGAGTTAAGACTTTCTTGTACTGAGATTCATCATATTTTCTTTTTTGGGTCAGGGTCAGAATAGATTTGGAAGGTTTCATAGCGGAAGTGTCCCCCATGATTACCGGCGTCTCCGATGACGCACTCCTTCCTTGTGGGTGCCCTCAATGAGGGCGCACCCACCTTAGGTGACTGTTCGCACCTCAGGTCACACCTCCCGAGAACGGACGGAGGGACCAATCGGCATTTTCGAAAGATACCAGCTCGGTTAATCACCCCTCCCTGAGCCCGGCCTTTACCGGGGGTACGTACATGCCGTACATGTCTACCCGGGGCGGGGAGTTACGCCTTACCCCGTCACCAGCTACGCAGAGCGTGGGTTGACCTTCAGACTTCAGACATGCACAGGGAGGAAAGAAGAGAGGAAGGAGTGAAAGGGAAAAAGGAGGGAGAATCTCAAACGCAGAGGCGGAGATTAAAGGGTGGGTCGAGGATAATGAGAAAAGAGCAAGAGGGGAAGGCAAGAGAACAGGAAAGGAAGAGGACCAAGAAAAGGAGAAGTCTAAAAGGAAGAGAAAGGAAACCTTTGACTTACTGAAAATGCCCGTCTCCGGGCGAAGGCACAAACTGGAGGGAAGAGGGAAGCAGCCTGGGACGGAAGAAAGGCCACTTCGGCTCGGAGCCCCGTGCGTGCCGCACACGTACCCACAAAATAACTGTGGGTCCCCTGGGGGGGGGGGGGGTTCCTTTATCTTCTAAGATAAGCCGTAAAGTGAGTGTTGTCTCCCGTGTTCCTACATTTCTTCTGAAGCCCTTCTGTAAATAATTCGTTTTAAAATTTTGCAACCATGACTTATTAAACTGATGGTCCTATAATTTACACATCTGTCTGCGACTGCTTTCTGTAGGATGGAAAATATTACATTTTTCTGAAGGTATTTCACAAGGTGAAATAGTTTTGAGGTGGCGGACTGCCCAGAGACTTCAGTAGCTCAGTGGGAACGTCTTTCCAGGGGATTTCTTTCTACTTCGGTCTTGCATTGCTCTGTCGACTTATGTCAGTATAGTATCTCCTGTTTCATCTTCGTTTGTATTATCTTCCCTTTCTACAATATTCTCGAAGTTCATATCTTTTATACAGTCCTCTATATATATTATTTCCATCTTTCAGCTCTCCCTTGTTTGCTCAGGACTGATTTTTCATCTTATTGGAGTCCTAAAATAAAAATCACGTACACAGTAATATGCCAACATGTACTTACGTTTGAATGATATAAAAATTACTGCAATGAACAAAGATAGGGACGTTACAGTACTAAAATACCATTGAAATATTAGAGTAACATTTTGTCAGATTTCATTTACATCGAGGTGGTTTCAGTCCATTGTGGCCCCTCGACTATCTTCCTCGTCCTGGAACGCATCTTCAATCTGTTGCTGGTTCTCGTCGAGCTCAGTTTGTTTGGCACAAAACCAGAGGGGGTAAGTGTAACGATACGCTAAAATTTTCATTTTTTGTTTTTGTTTTTGCTTATCTTTGATCAGCGATGCTTATCGCCTCCGGTTCCCCCCGACTCGCAATGCAACTAATTTCGTTAGTCATTTTTTACCTCCGAACAAGCGAGAAGACGGAACCTTGATAGTAGTTTTACTCCATCTCTTGTCTGTATCCGATGTGTCAAGACGTCTTTCATACCTGTATCCACTCATGTAAGTAAGAATAATGCAAGCTGTTGCTCAAAATATATTATTTAAATTTAAAAGCATTCCCTCTCATTGGTTTTCATTTAAATCAAACTCCAGTACGTCAAATATTTACTTTCTTAATGTTTTCAGCTCCTCGATGTCCGTAATAGTTTAATGTTCAGACGCCATTACAATCGCTTCGCATTGTCTGCAAAATTTCAATCACAATCAAACATCCTTATACAGTACTTCGCTTGATTTCAGAACCTGCAGTCATTTCTTTTGTAATTTCTTTTAAATTATTCTATCATTACCAAAAACTTCATGTTCCACCCACGGTCACACAACAATGAAAAGCGAAGTGAACAGTCTTAAATTTGATCTACGAAAAGTATCTCCAACGTTCATGTGTATTAAATAAGTAAAAGTTGTCATTTCCAGCTACTATCCGAAGCGCAGGAGCCAGCTAGATGCTTTCCTTAAGTCTTACAACGTGCTGTTGCTTGTATGGTGCCCGATTTTAATATGCAACCCGCGGTTTATTTGCTTTCTACTTTAAGAATTATGGCATCATACGAAGCAAGGGCAACGTTGTAGCGTTCTCGCAAGATAAGCCAAAAGAGTGTTTGTACGTTTAGCGGCTCTGTCCAGATTTGCGTCTTGCACATATCGCTATGCAACCTGCTATGTATGCATAGGAAACAGTCTTCATTAGCGTATGTGATGACGCATCTTTCTTCAACACGTGAAAAAAGCCTATTATGAAGTTTATCTTCCATTCCTACTTGCATGGATCAAAATTCATCCCCAGCAAGATTGCACTTCATGGTGGGATTGCTGTGTGCCACACACTGCTGCATCCAATGCTGGAGGTGGCCTTTCATGTTTGAACAATGTTGTCGGAGCAGATTTTTCACAAAGCTCTTACCTGGGATCGTCGAACGTCTCACAGTTCTCTTGCCTCTGCTGTTACGTGTTGAGAGAATGAGGGTTCAACAAATTCAGGAAATTGCACTTCGATGTTTGGCTGCTGCTCCATAAGGTTCAATAATTTCCATTTACCATCATCTGGTATCACATCCTGATAAGGCATGTTGATAAATGAAAATGTAGGATCTAAATTGAATTACTGGAGTACCAACTCCTGATCTCAGTCTTCCCAGAATATGGACGTGCAAGTTGTTTCCTCGACCCGTCAGGAGAACCAGCACGTCAGTGTCATCGCTCACGACTGCCACACTGTTGGGCTCAGCAGCTTAGGAAACAGCTGTTTGTACAATTAACCAATCCGCTTTGTCTTCTACCTCTAACACTATAATACTTTCATCCTCACATTCCCGCAGGGGCATCAACATCTTCTTCCTCTCATTTGCCAGAAACGTCTCTTGTGCGACTGGAAAGTTGGTAACTTCATCTAAAATGATATATGTAGAAAATCATGGAGCATTTCCACGACAAGACTCAGAAATCTTCGTTCCCCTTTCTACATCTACATCTACATACATACTCCGCAATTCACCGTAAGGTGCGTGGCGGAGGGTACACTGTACCATTACTAGGCATTTCCTTTCCTATACCACTCCCAAATTGAACGAGGAAAAAAAGAATGCCTATATGCCTCCGTACGAGCCCTAGTTTCTCTTGTCTTGTCTTTGTGATCTTTACGCGAGATGTAAGTAAGCGGCAGCAAGATCGTACTACACTCAGCTTCAAATTCCGGCCCTCTAAATTTACTTAACAGAAATTCACGAAAAGAACGTCTTTCTTCCAGCGATCCCCAATTGAGTTGCCGGAGCATTTCCGTGACACTCGCGCATTGGTCAAACCTACCGGTAACAAATCTAGCTGCTCGCCTCTGAACCGCCTCTATGTCTTCCTTCAAACTGATCTGCTGCGGGTCCCAAATACTTGAGCAATACTCAAGACGTGGTCGTACAAGCGTTTTATACGCGGTCTCCTTTACAGGTGAAGTACATCTTCCCAAAATTCTCCCAATAAACCGAAGTCGGCTGTCCGCCTTACTCACAACTGTCCTTACATGCTCGTTCCATTTCCTATCGCTCTGCAATGTTACGCCTAGATATTTGAACGACGCGACAGCATCAAGAAGCTCACTACTAATGCTGTATTCGAACATTATGGGATTATTTATCCTACTCATGCGCATCACCTTACATTTTTCTACATTTAGAGCTAGCTGCCATTCTTCGCACCAACTAGAAATTTTATCCAAGTCCTCCTGTATGCTATTACAGTCAGTTACAGACTACACCCTCCCATACACCACAGCATCATCAGCAAACAGACGCAAATTACAACTTACTCTGTCCATCAGATCATTTATATAGATAGAAAATAATAGCGGTCCTATCACACTCCCCTGGGGCACGCCTGACGATACACTCGTCTCTGATGAACACTCGCCGTCGAGAACAACGTACTGCGTTCTATTACTTAGGAAGTCTTCCAGCCAGTCACAAATCTGTGAACCTATTCCATAAGCTCGTATCTTCGTTAGCAGTCTGCTGTGTGGCACCGCGTCGAACGCCTTTTTGTAGTCAAGAAAAACACAATCCGCCTGTTGCCCTTCGTCCATGGCTCGCAAGATGTCATGTGAGAAAAGGGCAAGCTGAGTTTCACATGAATGATGTTTCCTAAACCTGTGCTGATTCATGGAAAGAAGCTTTTCCGTTTCAAGGAAATTTACTATATTCGAACTGAGAATATGCTCCAAAATTCTACATGAAACCGATGTCAACGATATTGGCCTGTAATTGTATGGGTCAGTTCTCTTTCCTTTCTTATACACGGGAGTCACCTGCGCTTTTTTCCAATCACTAGGAACTTTGCGCTGAATTAAAGATTCGCTATAAATGCAAGCTAAGTAGGGGGCCAACGCCGCAGAATAGTCTTTGTAAAACCGAACTGGTATTCCATCCGGACCAGCAGACTTTTTCGTATTTAGCTCTCTCAGCTGCTTCTCTACACCGGAAATACCTATTGCTATGTCCCCCATTTCGGAATTAGTACGTTGATCAAATGATGGTATATTTGTGCGGTGGTCCTGCGTGAAAGATTTCTTAAAGGTTAAATTTAGAACTTCAGCTTTCCGTTTGCTTTCTTCTATTACTGCCCCGGAATGATCAGAATGATCAACTAGTGACTGGACAGTGGGCTTTGACCCGCTTATCGATTTTACATAGGACCAGAATTTTTTCGGGTTCTCGGAAAGATCTTTTGCTAAGGTATAGCTGTGATAATTATTGTATGCTTCACGCATCGATCTTTTTATAGACGCTTGAATCTCTACTAACTTTTGCCTGCCATCATTTGCGTGTTCTTTTTTGAATCGAGAGTGCAACAGCCTTTGCTTTCTCAGCAGCTTTCTAACATTATTATTATACCACGGTGGAACTTTTCCATCCTTAATCGTCTTTACTGGCACATATTTCTCTAACCCTTTATTAACAATGCACTTAAATTTAGTCCACAATTCCTCTACATCCATAGTCCCGGAATTAAACGATGCCCATTCACTTTCTAAGTGCGATAGTAACATTTGCTTGTCGGCTCTTCCCAACAAAAACACGCTCCTAGCCTTCTTGACTGGTTTATGACCTTTGGTCACCATCGACGCTATGACGATATCATGATCACTAATTCCTGTCTCTACACAGACATCGTTAATAAGGTCAGGCCTGTTTCGGGCTATAAGGTCTAGAATATTTCCATTGCGCGTGGGTTGCCGGTTTAACTGCTCAAGACAGTTTTCGGAGAATGTGTCCAAAAGTAGCTCGCAAGACTGCTTGCCTGTACCGCCTGAAATGTAACTAGGGAGGTCCCAATCTATACTCTTAAGGTTGAAGTCACCTCCGACTAATATTACATGGCCCGAATACCTATGCACTACCTGGTGTAGACTTTCTTTGAATGATTCTAAAACTGCTACAGCAGCACTGGGGGGCCGGTAAAAGCACCCAACTATTAACTTTACTTCTTTTAGACCTGTTATACGTGCCCAGATAACTTCACAGTTACTTTCAACCTCGATCTCAGTAGAAACAATATCTCTGTCCACAGCGATGAACAGTCCTCCTCCAGTTGTATCAGATCTATCTTTCCGATATACATTCCACGCTTCGCTAAATATTTCTGAACTTGCCACATCATTTAGCCAGCTTTCGGTGCCTAAAACTATCTGAGCGCAATAACTTCCATGCAGTGCGGCAAATTCGGGAACTTTGTTTCTGATACTTTGTAAGTTCACGGCTAATATTTTGATATTCGAATTTTTGAGCCGAACGTGGCCTGAATTCGCGTTGAATGTTGACAGGCGAGTGCTCATTAGAGTTAGCACCTAGCCTAAAAAAAAACCATGTGCACTCCACAAGTACTCTGCTACCCGAGTAGCCGCTTCCTTAGTGTAGTGCACCCCTGATCTATCTAGGGGCACCCTACAATTCCCAACCCGATAACGCAGATCCAGAAATCTGCAGCCATAACTGTCACAGAGTCGGCGAAGCCTCTGGTTCAGACCCTCCACTCGGCTCCAAACCAAAGGACCCCGATCAACACTGGGAACAATGCTACAAACCGACAGCTCTGCTTGCACCCCGCGTGCAAAGGCAGCAGCCTTCACCAATTCCGCCAGCCGCTCGTAGGACCTGAGGATGTCCTCAGAACCCAAGCGACAAGCGTCATTGGTGCCGACGTGAGCTACGACTTGCAGTCGACTGCACTCCGCACCCTCGATAGCCGCCGGCAAGGCCGCCTCCACATCTCGGATGAGGCCCCCGGCAGACACACCGAGTGCACGTTGGAATTCCTTCCAGATCTGGACGCTATCTGACTAAGGGGCTCCATCACGCGCCTAACATTGGAGCTCCCAATAACTAATAATCCCCTCCCCCCGTGCACCTGCTCGGACCCTGCTGAAGGAGTGGCCACACTTTCACTCACAGGACGAACGGGCACGGACGGACGTCCAGCCTCCACATTGGCCTTCCGCCTCGAGCGGCGCGAACGCCGTACAACCCGCCACTCCACTTGCGGAGAAGGCGGCTCGACGACGTCCGGTACACCTGAAGGTGCCTCGGTACCAGGGGCAGAGAGCGAAGCGTGAGACACCTGAGGTGTCCCACTCGACGCACCAGACTCCCCACCATCGCTGCACCCCGAGACAGCAGCCTGGAGACGGCTGACCGTAGACAACAGCACGCTCAGCTGTTCGCGAACCGCGGCCAACTCCTCCTGCGTCCGCACACAGCAGGCACACATCCTATCCATCCTATCGATACAATTAACTGCAGAAAGTAGAAAATTAAATAATCAACTTTAAAGAAGCCTAGTACTCTAATGAAGGCGGCTGGCTGCTGACTGAACTGTGGTCAGTGGTAACTACACTGTCAAATCAACAAAACTGAGTCGGGCAGCTTAGCGCTGTTAACGATGCGGCACTGGTGGCAGCTGGCACTGGACTGACTGATAACGAGCTTTAGTAACGGTGTCTGACTTGTTTTGAAATACACCGGTCAAAGACGAAGACTAAATACAACAGTATTTATCAAATACAATAGAATAAACTATTAAAACAGTAGTGCAAACGAAATCTGCAAGTACGCGGGAATAAACCTCTTAAAACAGAGTACTAACGAAAATGAACTAGACTGGCAAATTAAATTGACACAAATTAAATTCAGATACTTAGGCTGCTTACGATGTGGCACTGGTGACAGCTGGCACGAAAGCATCACTTGGGTAGTCCGCGTATAATGGTTTCCAGATCCATATTGTATAAAGCTTTTAATAGTTTTCACAACGAAACGCTGCCACGTAACTTGGTAGAAAATCCGAAGAATTTCTGGCCGTGTGAAGTATGCCAGGGGCTAAACAATATTTTCACTACTCGGTAGCAATGGTGGTGCTACTTTTTTTTGTGGTTTCAGGGCGCACAACTGCTGTGGTCATTAGCACGCAACACTGCCCATAGTAAAATAGATCCGGGGTTAGAACTTAAATGGCTTTCGCCATATTTGCACGATGTATAAAAAGTAAAACTTAACAGAATGCGGGTTATCAGCTAAAATATCAGACAATTCTAATGGTAAACAGAGATCATGACGGAGACGATTAAAAAACGGACATTGCACTAAAAGATGGCTCACAGTAAAAGGTTCATCACAGTGCTCACATAAGGGAGCAGGATCACCACATAGTAAATACTGGTGGCTATAACGGCAGTGGCCAATACGAAGCCGGGCCAGAACAATCTCCTCTCAGCGGGAGGGTCGAGATGACGTTGACCAGAGATCAGGCACAGGTTTAATGGCTCTCAATTTGTTCCCTGACAGGGATGACCAGTGTAAATACCAACGAGAGATAATACGCTGGGAGACACCAGCGCGAAGATCAGAGCTAGTAGAAAAGGTAGATAGCCGAGGAAGGAGAACTGCCTCCTTGGCAGCCGTATCCGCAGACTCATTCCCCAACACTCCCACGTGGCCAGGGACCCACAGAAACGTCAAAGTAGTTCCGCTCGTTTAAAGAGAAGTAAGGCAATTGCGGATGCTTTGTACCAGGGGATGGGCCGGATACAGCGTGCGAAGGCTCAACAGAGCACTCAGAATGTCTGAGCAAATTACACTCTTACTGAGCGAGTTTCTCCGGACGTATTGGGTTGCTTGATATAATGCATACAGCTCAGCTGTGAAGATGGAACTCCACTCAGGAAGACGATATTTAAAAGAGACGTTGCCAAGTACAAAGGCACACCCAACACCCTGGTCTGTCTTTGAGCCATCAGTAAATGAACAAATTGTCATCAAATTTGAACCGAAGTGCGAGAAATTCTCTCTGGTAAACTAAACTAGGTGTGGAGTCCTTTGGAAGAGAATGAAGCTCAAAGTTAACTCTGACTTCGGGGCTTCGTCACGGTGGAGAGGTGCTCTCTCCAGTCGAGAAGATAGCAGGCATTGTAACGCCAAGCTGGCCGAGTAGCGAACGCAAGCGTACGCCCGGTGGTAGCAGAGCAGACGGGCGCAGAGCGAAGAGACTGTCAAGTGAGTCGTTAAAGAAAACTGCGTACGTTGGGTGTCCTAGCATGGACGACAAACGGCTAGCGTAACGGCTAAGTAAGAGTTCCCGACGGTAAGAAAGGGGTAGTTCGGCGGCCTCGGCGTAGAGGCTCTCAACAGGGCTAGTGTAAAACGCTCCTGTCGCCAGACGGATACCTTGGTGGTGGATTGTCTTAAGGCGGCGCAGTATGGACGGTCGAGCCGAGGAATAAACGATGCTTCCATAGTCCAGTTTGGACCGAACTATGGAGCGATACAGATGGAGGAGAGTAGACCTATCAGCTCCCCACGAGGTGCCACTTAATACCCGCGGTGCATTGAGAGAGCGGGTACAGCGAGCTGCCAAAAGGGATTTGTGGGGAGACCAACTTAACTTCCTGTCGAAAACAAGTCCCAAGAACGTCGTGGTATCCACAAATGGGGCCCAGACGAATGGACGGGGGAAGGAACTCCTTCCGTCGCCAGAAGTTCATGCAGACTGTCTTGTCAGCCGAGAATCGAAAGCCAGTGTCCATACTCCACGTGTGGAGAGTGTCTAGGCACCGCTGAAGGCGCCGCAGGTGATGCTACTGACAACAGTTCTGCTACAGCACAGAATTGCTTAACACAGCTTTCCTAAATTCCTTCACTATAGAAGACGAAGCAAATACTCCAGAATTGCTATTAAGAACAGCTGCCAGCATGCGTACTTTAGAAGTAGATCCTCTGGGAGTATTAAAATAAAATCACAAAAGTAAGCCTCGCGTGCCCGACTGTGTACCAATTAGGTTCATTTCACATTATGCTGATGCAATAGCCCCATACATAGATATCATATGCAACCGCTCGCTCAGTGAAAGATCCGTACGCAAACACTGGAAAGTTACACAGAGCACTGCAATATTCAAGAAATGCAGTAATAGTGATCCGCAAAATTACAGGCCTATATCATTGACGTTAGTTTCCAAGAGGATTTTAGAACACACACTTTCCTCAAATAATATGAATTACCTTCAGGAAAACGACCTTCTGACTAAACAGACGACAGTGCAAAAAGATTATTCACATGATGATAGAGTAAGACTTAAAAGAGAATCTAAGTAGCTTGCGTTACAGCATACCTACTAAAGAAAAAGTAGGAATATTTTAGGTAAGTAAATGAAATAAGATTTTAAAAGCTGTATAAAAGGAACAATTGTCACTGTCTATTCAATCATTGAAAGATCCTGACATATTTAATCAATACAAGACAGTTTATATGATCAGTGGCACCCAGTACGTTCAAATGTTTTTAGAGGTTATGGGTTCATCAATCCCTAAACTTTAAAAGACGACCGTCTGTCGTCTTCCGCATATTTTTGTATAGTTTCTGTAAAGTTATAATTTATTTAATGTCGCTCGATTATCATTTTGTTAAAACTCTAACCCCACTCTTTTCAATGCTGGAGGAATAGCATTTTTATTTCAAGTGTTAAAATATTAGTTAATATTGCTAGGTTTTTCTTATTTTGTTAATAATTTTTATTATATTAATGTGGCATAAGTACGGCTTCTCTGCTACGCCACTGTCCCTGTGAGAATGTGCAGTAGTTGTACTTTTAAGTGTGTGCTCTTTGAATGTGGCGAGTGATAACTCGCTTTGCATCGTTCTCTCTGGCTCAGAGTCGATAGCTGCTGAGGTTAACAAAGAAGTTTCTACACACTTTAGTTACAGTCTAGTTAGCGAGCCTTCCCTCCAGCCCGAGTATCGTCCGTCCCCACCACCGCTGTTTTCGTGGATTTTCCGGCTTCCGATGGCTTCCCTCGTCTTCCTGCGCCCTGGTGGCCACTGGGCTGATCATTCTGAGCTGGTCGTCGAGTAAGGTAACGTTGGTTCTGCTCTTGTTTCTGGAGATGGTAGCGTTTCATTGACTAGCACGTTTAACTTTGATTGGTGAACTTAGAATTTTTTTTTTTTTTTTTAATATTTTCTTCGATCGTGTGCGGAAATGTGTTCGTTTTTCAACTCGGTGATTTCCAATAGATAAACGCGGTGTGTATGATTCTAGTTGCAGTTTGATAACGGCCTGATATGTTAAAACCTTTTGTGATCATGTGGCGGTTTATGAACTCTGTAAATACTTTCTAACTTTGTGGGGCCCGATTTCTAATAGGTGATATGTTCATTTTATACAGTGCATGTAAAAAATCTTTTCATAGTTTCCTTCCGTGAGTGATGTGTTCCACATGGTTGGTTCATAGAACAAAGCCTTCAGCTTCCACTCTTGTTTGTTCCATGCCCATCAGGCAAGTAACTATGCGTGTATCATCCTGATTTCCACTAATTTTTCGCGATCTTCTCTCCCCGCCTATTTTGATTTTGCTGTTTCTTCTCCGACTTTTAGTACGCACTGTCTTTGTCAGTAATTCTGAGCCTTGTACAACCACTTTCAGTAGCTTGTTTATGAAATTCTAAACATTTCTATGGGTTGCATGCTGTAATTCTTAATTTTATATTTTCGACTTTGTAATTGTTTCATTTTTGTGGTTTTTCTGAGACAGGACCTTATCCGTCTCTGTAATTTCATTCGCTTCGTTACATAATTCTAAGCATTTCTATGGGTTACTTGCAGTAGTTAATTTTCTTTATTTTTCGGGAACTGAATTTATTCAATGTTATCGGTTTTCGGAACCAAGTGGGTCCGAGTTCCGACTTCCGGGGTTTGCAGCTAGTCACCTGAATTCACGCCACTTCTCATAAAAAACCAGGGCCTAGATCAATTTCTAACAGACTGCCAATTAAGAATCCACCGTGATTTTGTATAATGAATCCGAGTTTCAACCACTTCACCTTTACTGGAATGCGTTCATGTAACGTAACCGTGTGTCGCCGTTAGTGTATTTGCTCGCGGTCCAATTCAGATGTAATTTAAATTGCTATACACACGCACCGTCTCAAAACAGGCACGACAGACCAGAGCCACCTTCAAAGTGTTTGTGTATATTGTGTTTTGTGCTACCTCCGACTTTCTGAATGTCGCCTACGATAGCGGTGCCTGCTTCCGCATCGTCTCAGCACGCTGATTGTGGTGAGTTTCGCTGTGGCATATTTGTGTGTGTGTGTGTGTGTGTGTGTGTGTGTGTGTGTGTGTGTGTGTGTGTGAGTGAGAGAGAGAGAGAGAGAGAGAGAGAGAGAGAATGTGTTGTTTGTGAATCCTTCCCCCATTAGCGTTAAATCATGTATAATTTAAGCTGGGTATCGCTCGCATTAATCCATCTAAGATGCATTTTTATTGCATTAACAAAATTGGCTCTCAATTTTGCTTGTTTTCTACCTGAATAAACAAGTTTAAGTTCAGTATAATCCGTAAGTTGCCTATAAATTGTAGTTTTAGAGCACCTATCCTCTTATTTAATATTGTTCACAAGTGGTGAGAACAAGATCAGATGCAATTTATTTACGACTAAATTCCGTTGCGCCATAAATGTTTTCTTAGCCACCTTTCTAAGATAACTTTAATTGTGGTAGCTTGCTTATTAATGTGTGTGTGTAATAACGTGTGAGCTGCTATGTATCTTGGCCACTGTAGTATTAACTTCCTTTTATTGAAGGAATTTGAAACGAGTCGGTTCTCAGTTTGGGCCAGGGAACAAGGTTGCGCAGTAGGGAGTAACCGGTAGTTCACAAAGGACGGCACAAATATCCATGCCCGAGGGGGGATTCGCACCCCCGACCGTGGTGGCCGTGCAGACCGTGACTGGCGCGCCGCAGGAGCTCGGCCACCGCGGCCGGCACCCGATAAGTCTTTGACAAGTCTTTGGTTGAAAGATACATTGAGGATGAGAAATTCATTCAAATCAGTTTCCTTCTTTAATTGTATTTGCACGCAAAACTTCTTTGGCAGCAGCTACTATTGTACATAAGTATTTCATTCGTGTTCTGCCTACGATTATTTCTAATGTTAGTTATCACGATTATTATTAATAATTAGTAAAGCTACAGTAGTATTTTTGCAACTGCAGTATACCATTCAGCTTGAATACTGACAAAGGTCACTAGATTTGTAGAGCGGTGGTGAATTCCACACTGGGTGAATAGTTTTGTTACAAGAAATGGAAGGAGGCCACATAGTAATAAACTCCTTTTGCATCCCTCCTGGCTTCGGCAAAAGTAATAGGAATTTTACCTTACGTAGTTACTTTACGCCTGTCACAAAGTTTACTGGAACCAAACACTATAGACAAAGAATCACAGTGTTAGCATCGCCGCCCAATGACTCGCGTGGTCTTCATGTAAATCAGTTGTTGATTTCCAGCTTCAATCTGTATTGGCAGCGTACAAAGAATAAAAACATGAGGCGCCTCTGCACTCGCCACGGCAGGCGTCAAGTCAAACGGTCACGTATTTTCTCGAGAATGGAAAAAAGTAGGGCTCTCCTTCGACCGTTAAAAACAATTTGGATATACTAGCGATATTTCGTACGCAGTAATGTGTTGTGTAAAAGGCATCGAGTGCAAACTCTTGACTATAAATCACTATCGAACTTAAAATGGGCCTACATGGACCTACATTGTGATGGTTATTTATACTTTAACTGAATGCTTAGGAAAATGTTACACGTACACAAAAATGAGGTTTCAAGACATTGTAAGGTCTGAAGGAGACGAACTGAGATACGAAAAACTTTCTGAAATTAAGGTTGCGTGAGAAATTAGGTATGAGCTGGGTTATGAATGAGTAAGCATTTTGCTCATAGTTTTTTGTACAACTTCTTTCCATCTTGGGTATACAGAATGTGGGAGTGTCAGCCTCCCGTGTCAGCCTCCCGTGTCAGCCTCCCGTGTCAGCCTCCCGTGTCAGCCTCCCGTGTCAGCCTCCCGTGTCAGCCTCCCGTGTCAGCCTCCCGTGTCAGCCTCCCGTGTCAGCCTCCCGTGTCAGCCTCCCGTGTCAGCCTCCCGTGTCAGCCTCCCGTGTCAGCCTCCCGTGTCAGCCTCCCGTGTCAGCCTCCCGTGTCAGCCTCCCGTGTCAGCCTCCCGTGTCAGCCTCCCGTGTCAGCCTCCCGTGTCAGCCTCCCGTGTCAGCCTCCCGTGTCAGCCTCCCGTGTCAGCCTCCCGTGTCAGCCTCCCGTGTCAGCCTCCCGTGTCAGCCTCCCGTGTCAGCCTCCCGTGTCAGCCTCCCGTGTCAGCCTCCCGTGTCAGCCTCCCGTGTCAGCCTCCCGTGTCAGCCTCCCGTGTCAGCCTCCCGTGTCAGCCTCCCGTGTCAGCCTCCCGTGTCAGCCTCCCGTGTCAGCCTCCCGTGTCAGCCTCCCGTGTCAGCCTCCCGTGTCAGCCTCCCGTGTCAGCCTCCCGTGTCAGCCTCCCGTGTCAGCCTCCCGTGTCAGCCTCCCGTGTCAGCCTCCCGTGTCAGCCTCCCGTGTCAGCCTCCCGTGTCAGCCTCCCGTGTCAGCCTCCCGTGTCAGCCTCCCGTGTCAGCCTCCCGTGTCAGCCTCCCGTGTCAGCCTCCCGTGTCAGCCTCCCGTGTCAGCCTCCCGTGTCAGCCTCCCGTGTCAGCCTCCCGTGTCAGCCTCCCGTGTCAGCCTCCCGTGTCAGCCTCCCGTGTCAGCCTCCCGTGTCAGCCTCCCGTGTCAGCCTCCCGTGTCAGCCTCCCGTGTCAGCCTCCCGTGTCAGCCTCCCGTGTCAGCCTCCCGTGTCAGCCTCCCGTGTCAGCCTCCCGTGTCAGCCTCCCGTGTCAGCCTCCCGTGTCAGCCTCCCGTGTCAGCCTCCCGTGTCAGCCTCCCGTGTCAGCCTCCCGTGTCAGCCTCCCGTGTCAGCCTCCCGTGTCAGCCTCCCGTGTCAGCCTGTTGGCGCGCTCGCACTCACCCAGGCGGTGGTGTCCCCCGGGCCGCAGCCCAGGTCGAGCACGGCGAGCTGCCCGTAGAGCACCTGCGCGCCCACCCGCGGCCAGCGCAGCCACGGCCAGACGGCGTCGACCGCCTCCATGGCGGCCAGCCGCTGCGGCAGGCAGTGCGCCGCGTACAGGTCGGCGTCCAGCATCCTGCAGCTCGCCCCGCCGCCCGCGCCACCTGCCCAGCAACACCACGTATTCATCTTCAATCATCGGACAGGCCAGGTCATCTGCCTGCAGCGGGGCCAGGGCTCAGTTCTGCGGACGAGGGGGGACAGCAATGTGTTTCCTCTATCCGAAATAACACACTCACAGCTAAAAACAGAGTGCTAGGTACAAATAATTCTTTTGAGTCACAGTGTTTAGAGTCAGTAGTTGAATTTTATAAGTACTTTCTGTGACAAGATGATCGTGTTGTTTCGAGATCCAAGATAAGTTCTAGATTTCATCATATATTATTCTACATTTGTAAGTTCTACAGATAGATTTAAAGTGTTCCAATCAAAGTTGTGAAGAATGTACAATAGAGAAACTGGAGTTATCTACAGAGCATCTGGATACCTACAACGTGGTCTCATCTGGACTGGCATTACAAGGGAGAATCGTTGAACACACTGATTTGTACTTCTATACATCATGGTTTTTGATAGTCAAGTCATTTTCTGCTCACCAAATGTGTTTCAATACTAAACATGGTACGATGTAAAACAACAGACATTAACAATTTAAGGATATGAGATCCATCCCGATGCAGTCGAACAGAAGGTTTGAATATGCAACAAATGATGTGGGTAAATTAACTATCAAAGTGTGTGTGATGTCTAATGTAAATATTGCATTTAGACTCTTTCCCCATTAATTTGAAGAATTATCCATTCGCAATCAATGTCATACATTCCGTGAATATGAATTGATATTACTGCACGATCAAAAGTGACGTCTGTTCTTTCGGACATGTCCGACAGACGCCACACATATATAAATGTCGATGACGGGCCGTGATCCTTCAGTGCGGAGGCGCTCCTAGGCCCTTACTCTTGCGGGAATTAGTTTACAATAACTACGAGTTTGAGTTCTAGTAGGAAGGGTAAAGTTGAGAATTTGTGTCTGACAGGAAACGTACACGAGTAATTCCGTGCATGTGTGGTGATCACTGTGTCCCCAGTGGTGTAGCGGTCAGCGCAACTGCCTAGAAAGCAGGAGACCAGTGTTCGAGTCCCGGCTTGGTACAAATTTTCAGCTTTACCCATTCGCAGTTAATGTAATACATTCCGTGAAGGATCTTACCAAGATTCTAGTGGTTGGTTAAATAAGGGTAACATTCGAGCCATTATGCAGGTCACTGGAGTACTGTGTGTTCACGTTTAGAGCAAATAATTATTATTAAGTCAATCATTGAGTAGATTAAGTTCCTCTGAAAACACTACATCTATACATTCTTCAGACAATGGAAAACGTGCCTACCTCTTCTTCATTTCGTCATTTTTGTAATTGACATTATGTTTACTTCTAAAAATCCGTGGATGATTTAACATTACAACGATATATCTCTCTCAATACTCTTCATACAATATAAACCAACTTGAGTACCTCTAACATTTCACTATATTTTGACTTAAAAACTGCCGAATACTCTTGATTAGTCTATTATAACTCTCACTGTCCTACTGACAATGTATAATCTGACTAGTTGGAGGAGCATCCCTTTATAACGCAGCTAGCAAACTTAGCAAAATACGTTGAGACTCCTCACACAGGGTCGTCATTAAAATGTTCTAATGACAATGGATAACAACTTTGTATTTCTGACTTCAAAGAGACTTGACCGTACAAAAAAAATTGAATTTAATCACCTACAAATGAGAAAAATTCAAATGATCGAATTTTTGAATGAAACTTAAAAGCCTACATCCACATGAGATACTCTGCAAATCACATTTAAGTGCCTAGTAATCGGTTCGTCGAACCACCTTTATACCATTTATCTCCCATTCCACCTCAAATGAAGAACACATGAATCTCTCCGTTCGAGGTCTGGTATCCCGTATTGAGTTCAGATGATCATTTCTACCTATGGAAGTGGGAGTCAACAATATATTTTCACATTCGGAGGAGAATGTTGACGATTGGAGTTTCGTAAGTAGCCCACGCCTCAGCGATAAGCGCCGTTGTAATGATTCCCATCCCAGATCCTGTATCATTTCCATAACGCTGTTTCTCCTGTATCGTGACAATACGAAACGTGCTGCCCTTCTTTCGACTCTTTCGATGTCCACCGTCAAACTCACTTGATAAGGATCCCACACTGGGCAGGAATACTCCAAGTGAGGAGGGACAAGCGTAGTGTATGCAGTCTCTTTAGTAGTTCTTTAGCATCTTTTAAGGGTTCTGCCAATAAAATGCAGTCTCTGGTTCGCCTTTCCCATGACATTATCTACGTCTTCTTTCCAGTTTAAGTCTGAAGTAATAGTAATTCCTAGGTATTCTGTTGAGTTTACGGCCTTCACTTTTGATTGAATTATCTTGTAAACAGAGTTTAACGGTTCTTTTCGTACTCGTGTGGACGACTCCACACTTATTATTTAGACTCAACTGCCAATTTTTACACCATAGTAATATCTTATGTAGATCGTTCTGCAGTTGGTTTTGCAGGTGATTTTACTAGACGGTAAATGACGGCGTAATATGCAGACAACGTAACAGCTGCTTAGATTTTCTCCCAAATCGTTTATGTAAATAAGGAACAGCAGAGTACATATATCACTACCCTGCGCAACGCCCGATATCACCTTTTATTCGATGCGTTACCATCGATTACTACAAACTGTGTCCTCTGACAGGAAATCATCTATCCAGTCACAAATTTGGGGCGATATACCATAACCACGCAATTTGATTAAAAGCCGTTTGTGAGGTACAGTGTCAGAACCCTTCTGGGAATCATGAAATATGGAATCTAACTGAGAACCCTAGTCGATAATGAAAGACGACCGTCTGTCGTCTTTCATATATTTTTTATAAAAATTGTAATTTATCGGTTTTCGGAACCACATGGGTCCGAACTCCGACCTCAGGGGTTTGCAGCTAGTCACCTGAATTCACGCCACTTCTCATAATACCAGAGCCTAGATAGTTTGTCTTAGATTGCAATTTATGGGTCCGCCGTAATTTTGTGCAATGAATCCGATTTTAACCACTTCATCTTCAGTGGAGTGCGATCATGTAACGTAGCCGTGTGTCGCCGTCAGCGTATTTCCTCGCGGTCTAATGTAAATGCAACTTAAGTTTGCTACACTCACGCACCATCTCAAATCAGGCACGATAGACCAGAGCCATCTTCGCAGTTTCATTGTATATTGTGTTGTGTGGTACCTCCGGGTTTGCTGAATTTCGCCTGCTTCTGCCTCCTTTCAGTACGCTGATTTTGGTGAGTTTCGCTGTTGCATTACGCGTGTGTGAGCGAGTGAGTGTTGTTTGTAAATCCTTCCCCCAGTAGCGTTACGTTCTGTGTATGTTAAATTCAATACTGGGAATCGTCAGTATTAGATAATGTAAAAAGGATGCATATTTGTTGAATTAAAATTGGTTCCCCATTTTGCTTGCATTTGACCTGAATAAACAAGTTCAGTATAATTTTGACTTGCCTATAAATTGTTTTCGAGCACCCTCCCCCTTTTATTTAATATTGGTTTTCACCAGTGCTGACAAGCTCAGATAAAAGTTTAACTTCAGTTGCGCCATAAATGTTTCTCTTTAGCCACCATTATGAAATAACTTTAATTGTGGTGGCTTGTTTATTAATGCCTGTAATTTCGTGTGAGCTGCTACGTACATTGGCCACTGTATCGTTAACGTCCTGTTATTAGAGTAATTTGAACTAAGTCAGCTCTTCATTTGGGACAGGGAACAAGGTTTCTGGAGCAGGGAGTAGCCGGTAGTTCACACGGACCGTTTGTTAATTTTACTGCAAAAATTAAGCTTTTTATAACAGTAGAAACTTATCTGGAGACCTACCAGAATTAAGCTTTTATTTCGTACAGTGGCCCACTTTTAATAGCACTCATCACTTCGTGTGAGTAAAGAGCTAGTTGTGATTCGCATGAGCGATATTTTCTGAATCCGTGTTGACCTTGGGTCGATGGGTCATTCTGTTCGAGATGATAATATTTGAACACAGGATATGTTCCAAAACCCTGCTATAAATTGACGTCAATGAAATAGGCTTGTAGTTTAGTGGGCTACTCCTACTGTCTTTCTTGAATATAGGTGTGACCTGTGCAAATTTCCAATCTTTTTGTACAGATCCTTTCTTGAGAGAGTGGTTGTATATGGCTGTTAAGTAAGGAGCTATCGTTTCAGCATAATCGGATAGAAATCTAATGGGAATACAGTCCGGACCAGAAGACTTATTAAGTCATTTTAGTTGCTGCAATACTCCGATGATATCTACTTCTACATTACTCTTTACGGCCTCTGTTCGTAATTCAAAATCTGGAATATTTGTTTCGTGTTCTTTGGTGAATGTGTTTCTAAAAGCTATGTTCAGTAACTCTGCTTTAGTAGCGCTATATCGGCAGGATCGCCATTACTATCACGTAGTGAGGGTATTGTCTGTGCTTTGCCCCCAGTATATTTAACACATGACCAAAATCTCTTAGAGTTTTCAGTCAAATTTCCAGAAAGTTTCGTTGTGATTAGTATTGTAGGCATCTCGCATTGAAGTCCTCGCTGAATTTCGGCCTTCTGTGCAGAATCGCCAATCATGGGGATTTTGTGTTTGTTTAAATTTAGCATGCCTTTTCCGTTGCTTTTGCATCAGTGTCCTGACCTGTTTTGTGTACCAAGGGCGATTGCCATCTTTTATCAATTTATTTGGTATAAATCTCAATTGCTGTCGATACCACTTCTTTGAACTTGAGCCACATCTGGTCTACATTTACGTTTACTGATAAAGAGTGGAAGCTGTCTTTCAAGAAGTAATTTATTTCTATCTGATTTCCTAAACAAATATGCTTTTCTTCTATTTTTGATAATTTTGGGACTTTTAATGTTTAATCTGGCTACGACAGCTGTGTGTTCAGTAATACCTGTATCCGTTTTGATGCTCGTTATGATGTATCCGTTTTGATGCTCGTTATGAGCTCAGGATTATTTGTTGATAAGAGATCAAGTGTGTGTTGACATCTACAATGCTAGTTGGCTCATGAACTAATTGTTCGAAGTCATTCTTAAAGAATGCGTTGAGTACAATTTCGCACGATGTTTATTCGTACCTCCTGATTTGAATACAACTTTTCCAACAGATTGAGAGTGAATTGAAGATTGAAATCACCGGCTACTATTATCGTGAGAGTCGGGTACGTTTTTGTAATTTGACTCAGGTTTTCTTTGAACTTTTCTGGTGTTGTATCGTCCAGCTGTGCAACCGAGGTTAACACAGCCTGAAGGTGGGAGCGAAGTAATTTTTTTTTTTTTTTTTTTTTTTTTTTTTTTTTTTTTTTGTGGTTTTAGGGCGCACAACTGCTAAGGTCATTAGCGCCCAGACAAGAACAGAGATACGCTAGATCTCAAAAAAATGGTAACTGCCAGTTAGAATATCAAGAGAAGGCTAAAAAAAGATTAAAACAGTGAAAAGGGTTAAATAGCCTTTGATACATTGGCCAAATTTGATAAAACGCAATACTCGAGCAGCTGCCCGTGTGTCATCAGCTAAAATTTCCTCCAGAGTAGACGGAAAGTGAAGGGCTACACGGAGATCATTAAAATTTATACAAGACAGTAAAACATGTCGTACCATCAGCAATTCACCGCAGGAGCTCAGCGGTGCAGGATCGGCGGTTAGCAAATGACGGTGGCTGAAACAGCAGTGACCGATCCGCAACCGGGCCAGGATGACCACCTCTCGCGCAGAGGGGTGTGAGGAGGTCCTCCAAGCGGTCGGGATCGGTTTTACAGTTCTCAATTTATTGCCGTACAGTGAGAACCACGCACTATGCCAGGACGACACGATACTCCGGCGAAGAGCCCGTTGAACATCGTCCGATGGGACGCAAAAGGTAGCCATGCGAGGCAAAAGAGCTGCTGCCTTGGCTGCTATGTCGGCGGTCTCATTCCCGGGCACACCCACGTGGCCAGGGACCCACAGAAAATAAACTTGACAGCTGTCAGCTGCTAGCAACTGGAGGGAGTGTTGGATCCGATACACGAGAGGATGGTTCGAGGAAGGGTCCTTAAGACTCTGTAGGGTACTAAGGGAGTCCGAACAGATGGCATAGAAAGGTTGGCGGTGGCGGCAGGTACACAAAACGGCCTGGTGGAGAGCAAAAAGCTCAGCCGTGAAATTCGAGCACCCGTCAGGGAGCTTGTATTGGAAACGTTTGTCCCCGACGACGAAGGCAGATCCGACACCGTCAGTGCTCTTGGAACCATCATTGTAAATAAATATGGCATTATCGAACCGCGAACGGAGTTCGACAAGCCTCGAGCGGTATACCAAATCCGGAGTGCTCTCCTTGGGGAGCGAACTAAGTTCAAGGTGAGTGTAAACCTGGGCCCGATGCCACGGTGGCAATGGGCTGTCGCTCAACCGAAAGGTGGAAGGAAGGGTAAAATCGAGCCGCTGAAGCAGGCGGCGAAAACGAACTCCAGGTGGAAGCAAGGCTATCGCAGACGACTGATACTGGCGATCGAGTGAGTCGTCAAAAAATAATCAGTAAGATGGATGGTTGGCATCGACCGCAGGTGGCATGCGTACCGACACAAGAGTATGTCACTCCGAGTGGTCAAGGGTAATACAGCAGCCTCGGCATACAGACTTTCAACAGGAATGGTATAAAATGCACCGGTCGCCAGACGTAATCCCCGATGGTGGATAGAGTTGAGACGGCGGAGAATAGACGGCCTTGCAGAAGAGTATACAAGGCTTCCGTAGTCGAGCTTCGACTGAACAATGGCCTGGTAAAGGTGAAGCAGGACGGTACGATTCGCTCCCCATGGCGTGCCACTGAGGACACGAAGAACATTAAGGGATCGGGTACAACGGGCAGCCAGGTAGGACACGTGTGGACCAGCAAAGTTTACGATCCAACATTAGCCCCAAGAATTTTCTTGTCGCCACGAAAGGGAGAACAACGGGACCGAGACGTAGGGATGGAGGAAGAAATTCCTTGTATCTCCAGAAGTTTATACACGCCGTTTTCTCAGTGGAGAATCGGAGGCCGTTCGTGATGCTCCAGGAATATAGACGGTCAAGACAGCGTTGAAGACAACGCTCCAAGAGACACGTCCGCTGGGCGCTGCAATAAATTGCGAAATCGTCAACAAAAAGGGATCCGGAAACGTCGGCTGAAAGGGACTCTACGATCGGATTGATTGCAATGGCAAAGAGACCCACACTCAAGACGGAGCCCTGCGATGCCCCTTCTCCTGGCGAAAGGTATCTTATAAAACAGAGCCCAGCCGTACCCGGAACTTGCGATCCGCCAAAAACGCTTGAATGAAAAGGGGGGGGGGGCGGCCCCGAAGGCCCCATGTATGCAATGTACGGAGAATGCCCGCACTCCAACAGGTATCGTATGCTTTCTCCAAGTCGAAGAACACTGTTACTGTTTGACGCTTCTTTAAAAAGTTATTCATAATGAAGGTCGACAAGGTGAAGAGGTGCTCAGCAGCAGAGCGGTGTCGACGAAAACCACATTGGACATTTGTTAGGAGGGGGCGAGATTCAAGGAGCCAAACCAACCGAGCGTTAACCATGCGTTCCATCACCTTACAGACACAGCTCGTCAGAGAAATGGGGCGATAACTGGAAGGAAGATGTTTGTCCTCCTCTGGTTTGGGGATGGGGACAACAATGGCTTCACGCCAACTTGTGGGAACATGACCTTCAGTCCATATGCGATTGTAGGTACTAAGAAGAAAACACTTGCCCGCAGGTGAGAGGTTCTTTAGCATCTCAGTATCAATGGAATCGGTCCCGGGAGCAGAAGATCGGGACAGGGCGAGAGCATGGTCTAGCTCCTGCATGGTGAAGGCGACATAATTTTCACGATTAAAAGAGTGGAAAGAAGGCGGCCGTGCCTCCTCTACCTGTTTGCGAGGGAGAAAGGCAGGGTGAAAATGGGCAGAGCTCGAAACCTCCGCAAAGAAACGGCCCAATGCGTTGGAAACATCAGCGGGGTCCATGAGGACTGTGTTCTGCACGGTCAGGCCAGGAATCGAGGAGTGGACCTTGATGCCGGATAAACGGCGTAGGCCACCTCAAACAACCGTGGAGGGAGTAAAACGGTTAAAAGAACAATTAAAAGCAGTCAAGCAAGCTTTCTTGCTGTCGTTTATGATACGAAGACATTGCGCTCTCATTCGTTTATAATTTATGCAATTCTCCAAAGTTGGGTGGCGGCGAAAGGTGCGTAAAGCACGGCGCCGGGCTCTAAGCGCGAGGAGGCAGGCTGCAGTCCACCAAGGGACCGGAACACGACGTGGAGAAGAGGATGTACGAGGAAGTGAGGTAGTCGACCTGACTGTCACAGTTGGGAAAAATTCTGATCGTGAAAAACAGCCATGGAAGAATAAAGCCCCCAGTCGGCTTTAGAAATGTTCCAACTGGTGGGACGAGGAGATGGGGAATGATGCAGGAATTGGATGATACAAGGGAAATGGTCATTCGAGTGCGTGTCAGAAAGTGCATACCACTCAAACCGACCGGCAAGCTGAGGAGTGCATATCGCAAGGTATATGTGGGAGTAAGTATGAGTTGTGTCAGAAAGGAAGGTCGGTGCACCAGTATTGAGGCAGACAAGATTGAGATGTTGGAGAAGGTCCACCAAAAGGGAGCCTCTCTGACAAGGTGCCGGAGAGCCCCGCAGGGGGTGGTGGGCATTGAAGTCGCCTACCAACACGAAAGGTAAAGGGAGCTGGTCAACGAGGTGTAGCACATCTGCCCTAGTAAGGGCAGATGATGGCGAATAGAGATTACAGAGGGAGAAGGTAAATGTGGATAGAGTGATGCGGACGGCAACTGCCTGTAGGTGAGTATGCAATGTAATGGGATGGTAATAGACGTCGTCTCGAATGAACATGAGAACCCCTCCATGGGCTGAGGTACCTTCCACAGGTGGCAGGTCGAAACGCACAGAGGCGTAGTGGAGAAAGTCTGCACGATCATTTGGACGCAACTTAGTTTCTTGGAGACAGACTAGAAGCGGGCAGTGCAATCGAAGGAGTAGTTTTAACTCCTCCCGATTGGAACGAATGCCGCGAATATTCCATTGAAGGAGCGCCATGATAAAAAATGAGATAAGAAATGAGGGTAAAACGAACAAGCAAGCGGGGTCACCTCGACGGCCGCTGAGGACCGGATTTCGAGGGAGCACTGCTATCGCTGTCTAGGGGCAAAGGGTCGTGGTCCATAGGTTCGACCGACGCGCCTGCCACCTCCCCGAGATGATCAGGAGGGGCAGTTTCCACCGCCGGTAAAGGGCCGGGTGCACGGCAGACGGAGCGTCCCGGTGAAACAGAAGACGGCCGAGGCCGGCAACTGTTGGGCGGCGTGACGGATGGGTCACGCCTCGGCGGGGAAGGGGCTCTTCTGGAAGAGTGACGGTGAGAAGAGGCAGTTGACGGTTGTGAAGCCTGAGTACGCAGAAAATCCTCACGGACGGGTTCCTTTTTCAAAGTCCGGGCATCTTGTTTAGGTGCCCGCGGTTTACTAGAGGCTGACGAAGACTACTTTAGAAGCAGCAGCAGGAAGCGGGGACGTGGAACGGGCAATCTTCGCGCTGGCGGATCGCACAACTGTGTCAGCGAAAGTAAAATTGCACGTCTGGGTACTTGAATCCTTAGTAGATCTAGTGGAGGTGAGGACCTTACTGTATTTGCCCGCTGGGAGGACAGTGGGCTTTCGACTCGCCAACAACTTTCGAGCGGCAGATGTTGATACCTTTTTCCGTAACCCGAATTTGCTGGATGACCTTTTCATCCTTATATACAGGGCAGTCTCGAGAGGAAGCCAAATGGTCAGTTGCAGTTAAGGCAGTGAGGGGACGGAGGTGGGCAAACCCCCTCATGGGCGTCCCTACCACAAGTGACATTTTGCTGCATTTGGGCAAGATTGACGGGTATGGTTGTATCTGTGGCATTGGAAACAGCACGACGGGTTTGGTATAGAAGGGCGGACGGAGTTAACTTCGTACCCTGCTTTGACCTTCGACGGGAGTTCAAGCCTGTCGAACGTCAAGAACACAGTACGAGTCGGTCTCAGCTGGTTATCTTCCTTTTTCAACACCCTATGGACGGCTGTTGCACCCTGATCGGACATATAGGTTTGTATGTCTTAGTCAGACAACCCGTCATGGTATCTCGTGAAGACTACCCCCCGTGACGAGATGAGTGTGCGATGCGTTTCTACCTTGACAGGAAACGTGTGTAACAACGTAGTCCGTATTAGTTTTTGGGCTTGGAAGGCACTGTCCGCTTCCAGCAACAATGTTCCATTGCGCTGACACGAAGAGGTTTTAACAGGGCCAGCAACTGCATCAACACCTTTCTGAATGACGAAAGGATTTACAGACGTGAAATCTTTACCGTCGGTTCGAGAGACAAGGAATTCTGCTGAGGCGAATATATCTTTCGTTTCTGAGTCAAAGTCACTGAAGAAGTGTCCCCCATGATTACCGGCGTCTCCGATGGCGCGCTCCTTCCTAGTGGGGGCCCTCTCTGAGGGCTTACCTGCCTTAGGTGATTGTTCACACCTCAGGTCACACCTCCCGAGAACTGACGGAGGGACCAATCGGCGTGTTCGGAAGGTACCAGCTCGGGTAATCACCCTTCCCTGGGCCTGGCCTTTACCAGGGGGTACGTACGTGCCCTACTGGTCTACCCGGGGCGGGGAATTACGCGTTACCCCGTCACCTGCTACGCATGATAATACGTGGGTCGGCCTTCAGACACGCACAGGGAGGAAAGAAGAAGAGAGGAAGTGAAGAGAAAGAAGGAAAGAAGTGTCTCAAACGCCGAAGCGGAGACTAATGAGGAGGAGAGGAAGGCTAGGAGAGTACAGCAAGGAGAGAAAGACAGAAGCAAAGGTTAGGAAAGGAAGAAACCAAGGAATAAGAGAAACCATGACAAGAAACCACCTTAACTCGCAATGGACGCCCGTCTCCGGGCGAAGGCATAAACCGGGAGGGAAAGTGAAGCAGCCTGGGGCAGAAGAAAGGCTGCTTCGGCTTGGGGCACCGTGCGCGCCACACACGTACCCACAAAAGAACGGGGGGGGGGGGGGGAGAAAAGTGTCATCAGCTCAGATTGCATCCGCTCACAGCAGTCACAGTCCCTATTCATTATTACAGTGCCGAGAAAACAAAAACTACTGTCGCGATTCACTCAAAGGAGGACTATACTGTTTGTTAAAACGCGAATTTGAATCTAATATGCACGAGAGAAAGTATAAATTTACAAAATGAAACGTAAACGCGCAGACAAAAAGCAAAATACTAAATGTCGCTTCTAATCAGAAGCCAGTTTCTCTTACAAAAAAATGAAGGCGGCGTCTGCTGCATTTGGGCCGGCGGCTAAGCAAACACTGTCACATCTAATAATCAGTGACCGAATATAAAACCCCTTTAAACAATATGAAAATTATGCAAGTCGACCATGGAAGTTCCTCTTGACACTTATGGAAGCCAAGGGTACAATTTATAACTAGTGACATAGAAAACACGAATTTCTGGTGGTTATAAAAATGGAAACTTAAAACAGAGAAAAACCAACTGTACGAAGGCTTCAGGCAACACGTATATGGTTGTACGTTTATTCGTACGCAAGATCTCTTCCACTACAAATGAAACCTCTGCTAGGGACGTTAATGTGACTTGCAGAGTAAATACGTAATTGGACTACGAATATGACCTGCTATACTTTTAGTTTGCTTTCGTTGCTCATCTTGTAAACTGTTCATCTGCTGTTCCATAATAGCTGCAGTAAGTCGGGAACGCACAGTATTCAGTAAATGGCTGCTACTTCCCCCTGTACTCATCAGAAAGACTGCCAAGATGCATGTTTATATCTACTTTGATATCTAGTTCGAGAGTACTAATACTGAGAAAGTTTTAAAATATGGGCTACAGAAAGCTATCACATAAGAAACGAAACAACGCACACGTCACACATCACATTTACGTTCTTTAAACCGATTTTATTCCGAAGTTTCAGTTTATATATCTTTAAACAAGTTACTAAAAAATGAACTGCTTCGCTCAAAAAACACGAATTAAACTACTAATGTGCCTTAAGCTATTCGAAAATGACTGTGTGGGAAAGGAGTAAATCAATTTTAGCGCAGCTATATTTTTATTTATTTTGTGGTTTTAGGGCGCACAACTGCTGTGGTCACTAGCGCCCAACACTGCCCATAGTAAATTAGAACCGGAGTTAGAACTTAAATGGCTTTCGCCATATTTGCACGATGTATAAAAAGTAAAACTCTTAACAGAATGCGGGTTATCAGCTAAAATATCAGACAATTCTAATGGTAAACAGAGATCATGACGGAGACGATTAAAAAACGGACATTGCACTAAAAGATGGTTCACAGTAAAAGGTTCATCACAGTGCTCACATAAGGGAGCAGGATCACCACATAGTAAATACTGGTGGCTATAACGGCAGTGGCCAATACGAAGCCGGGCCAGAACAATCTCCTCTCAGCGGGAGGGTCGAGATGACGTTGACCAGAGATCAGGCACAGGTTTAATGGCTCTCAATTTGTTCCCTGACAGGGATGACCAGTGTAAATATCAACGAGAGATAATACGCTGGGAGACACCAGCGCGAAGGTCATCAGAGCTAGTAGAAAAGGTAGATAGCAGAGGAAGGAGAACTGCCTCGCCGGCCGCGGTGGCCGAGGGGACTGAGGCGCTCCAGTCACGGCCTCCACGGCCACTACGGTCGGGGGTTCGAATCCCCCTGGGGCATGCATATATGTGCCGTCCTTAGTCTTAGCTAGTTCATAAGTAGTTTGTAAGCTTAGGGACTGAAGACCCCGTAGTCAAGTCCCGTAAGTTCTACAAACATTTGAATTTGAAGAACTGCCTCCTTGGCAGCCGTATCTGCAGACTCATTCCCCAACACTCCCAGGGACAGGGACCCACAGAAACGTCACAGTAGTTCCGCTCGTTTAAAAAGAAGTAAGGCAATTGCGGATGCTTTGTACCAGGGGATGGGCGGATATAGCGTGCGAAGGCTCAACAGAGCACTCAGAGTGTCTGAGCAAATTACACTCTTATTGAGCGAGTTTCTCCGGACGTATTGGGTTGCTTGATATAATGCATACAGCTCAGCTGTGAAGATGGAACTCCACTCAGTAAGACGATATTTAAAAGAGACGTTGCCAAGTACAAAGGCACACCCAACACCCTGGTCTGTCTTTGAGCCATCAGTAAATGAACAAATTGTCATCAAATTTGAACCGAAGTGCGAGAAATTCTCTCTGGTAAACTAAACTAGTTGTGAAGTCCTTTGGAAGAGAATGAAGGTCCAAGTTAACACTGACTTCGGTGGTTCGACACGGTGGAGAGGTGCTCTCTCCAGTCGAGAAGATAGAAGGCATTGTAACGCCGAGCTGGCCGAGTAACGAACGCAAGCGTACTCCCGCCGGTAGCAGAGCGCAGCTACATGAATGTACTTGTTCACTAGAGATCTGAACATTGCACAAAAAGAAAGTGTCGACTGAAAACTGTTACAAGCAAGAGATGTAGGAACCGCAACTAAAAAGACTGATGCCGATGGTAATATAAATCGATATTTTCGGATTTACTAGTAAAACAGATCGATTGCAAGTGACTAACAAAATAATTCAATAGTCTAAGGAAAATGTATACGCATTAATGATAATAGATGAAAAAGGTCAAAGATCTTAATTCCATGCGTTAAGAACACGGACATTGGTGTAAATTGTCTACGGGTGTGTGTACATGTGCGCATAAAAAAAATTAATGACTACATTACAGTAACCCCGCTACAGCCCAGTGGCGGTTCGTGGGTTTTTTTTTCCCCCCTAGAGACTCACAGAACAATGGACAAAATTCCAAACAATACAAAAGAAAATAGTATAATAATATATATACGAAGATAAGCTTACCTTGTGATTAATGTTTGTAAGAAAAATCTATTCTCTCCTTCAGAGAAGAGTCAATTGCGCATTCACTAAAACCTACGATGCTGCACATGAAGTCTTCCATGCAGAGCACTTAGAATGCTATTAGTAGTTTCTGGTGAGGGGGTAGCCTCGCGTTTTGCGAGCAGAATGCTGAGCAGCGTTCCAGAAGGTTTAAGGCAGCCGTCGAGTACGGTCAGCTCCTTAGGTGCTTTTTTATGTTTTGAGACTTCGGTGTGTGATTTTTTTTACCTATTGGAGTTTCAGATTCACTTTTCAGACACCGCCTGAGATTTTTGTCTTTCGACCTCAGTATTATTGAGGTGTGAGCAGGCAGAGCCAGTTTGAATCAGCAGAACCGACGCTCTGGTAATGTTATTCCTAGCTCTGGTGTCAATTGTGCACTCGACAATCTTTGGTCTAGTACACAGTCTGAGTTGGCGAGACATAGCCGACCCTGTGGTTTCGATAGATACTGTGCTTACCGTGGACACACAGACAGTAGGGAATTCACCGAGAAGTTTTTTCCTTCCGATCGGATGGCGCTTTGCAGCACTCCAACGCACTGCCGCAGTCGTCCCGGTTCCAGCTATGACGGCTTCAGCAGCATTTGGTTGATATTGCTTGCAACTGCTTATCTGGTCTAGAGTTAGGATTCTTTCTTTTGACGGTTTTCTTAAACATTTTAGGTGGAAAGCGCTCTTAATTATAGCACGCTCTCTTGGTCTCAGTTTCGTGAGTTGTTTGCCGCGTCCTAAACAGTGGATATAGTAGGAACTTACGTCACTTATTAGTATCATCTTTCTATTTATTCATGTACTCTAATTTGAAATTGTTTGACATTTCCTATTTTCGTCAATGGATCTTATCCTAATACTCTTGTGAAATAAATTATTTCACTTTTAACTTAACCTGGATCTTATTCAGTCAGATTCTCCATTTTTCCATTATACTTTGATGGGTATTTGTCAAGAGGCCAGATCTCTCTTAGGTCAGATTTCAGTAATTGTTATAAGGGGTCTGCTAATCCAACCCCGTCCTTGTGCTCCACATTTCCCACATATCTGCACCTCGCAAACCAACCGACCTGTCAAAACTACACTCAACCTTTTCTTTCTGTTCATGCAACAAAACTGCGGTATTCGGAATAACATTACAATTTATTACATCTACACTGCGAGCCGTATTCCCGAGACATTTTACAAACACATCCTCGTATACCACTGAATGTACATTCGAAATATTGCAGTATGACAACATAATAGATGTGACAATGAGATGCGTGGAAAACCACCCAATCACGCGTGAAGGTTTTAATTTATAACATCTTTAAACTATCTATTCTTAATATGCATCACAGTAGGTACCTAATATTGTACTGTACATGCGTGGAAAGTTATGGTAAGACATAGTTCGGGAGATATGATGTCTTACGGTTTGTGCTGCGCAAAAACTGAATTAGAGGTCGGACTTTGGTAAATAAAAATTTGGAAAGGCGCCCGGGAAGTAGGAAAATTTAGTAAAAACCGAAAGCGATTTTTTCTATGAATAAAAATCAACTGTTACGTGTTTTTTTTTTTAATGAAAGTTCAGCTCCAGTTGCAATTATTTGTGCTTTATTTAAGCCCACACTACCGGTTTCGGCCTCTATGTTAGGCCAGTTTCAAGTGTGAAAGACCTGCATATAATGTGTAGCAATAAGTTTACAAAAATTACATGGTACAAGATAGAATGTTACATATGTAAAAAGGTACTGTACAGAAGCAGAAGGAAACTTACGTTATGCCGTAGAAAAAGCAACGTGAAGTAATTAAAACAATAGAACTAAGAGATTTTAAACTTTTGGCGCCCAATGGCGACATGAGAAAAATTGGCGTGTAATTTTTAACATTCCAGAACATTATAATCGGCATGTTCTGATGTGTTCTGATATAAACATTACATCATTGCATGCTTAAAATTGTACTTTAAAGAATATTAATTTCTTAGGTATCTGCCGCCCAATAATTGACAAATTTTTTTAGAAATGCTCCGCAAGTTCGTGTCTGTTTTTGAAATACGTACATACTACTGTTTGTAAACAGTACAATGAAAGCAATCAACGACGCGTCCAAACAGCTCTGGAGCCCGCACCAGCATTCCTAGTTCAAATTTCGCTCGCTAGAGGCCGCCCCTCAACTATCGGCTTGGACGCCTCGTTTGTTGCAATCATTTTACATTTTACAACCTAAGAATCTTTGTACCTTGTTTAAACTATACATTCAACTTTAATGTAAACTAAATTGAATACAATTGGCCTTGAGCTAAATTATTATACTTCATGTAATAAAAAAAATTAAATTCGACGACATGCCCACTTTTCACATAGCCTCATTGGCCGCTACATTTCCGTTTTTTTTCCTAACCGACAATAGTAATATTTTACTATTGACCTTTACATTTTATCAACTAATGTTTATAATTTTAAGCATGCAATGATGTAATGTTTATATCAGAACACACCAGAACATGCCGATTATAATGTTCTGGAATGTTAAAATGACACGCCCATTTTTCTCATGTCGCCATTGGGCGCCAAAAGTTTAGAATCTCAGTTCTATTGTTTTAATTACTTGAAGTTGCTTTCTCTACGGCATAACGTAAGTTTCCTTCTGCTTCTGTACAGTACCTTTTTACATATGTAACATTCTATCTTGTACCATGTAATTTTTGTAAACTTATTGCTACACATATGCAGGTCTGTCACACTTGAAAATGGCCTAACAGAGGCCGAAACCGGTAGTGTGGGCTTAAATAAAGCACAAATAATTGCAACTGGAGCTGGACTTTCATTAAATTTGAACCACAGTTATGGCAACAGCAACCATCCAGTAATGGAGAAACTAATAATGCTACGTGGTTGTTGGAGTATCACTTGAGTACGGCTTGACAGGACAAGTATTGTATGAAATAATTTTTTTGGAAAATCTACCGTAAAATTGGAAAATTTAAGAAAAACAAAGTGCGTTTTTCTGTGTGTTAATTGTATTCAACACTGACTATTCGCACGACGGAGAGGTGATGTTTTGTTCTTGAAAAAGTTTGCAGTAAAAAGAAAATAGGGACAGCTAAACAGGAAAGTCGTAAAATTCGAACCAAGTTCCTTTTTCAATATGTTTTTAAATTTACTCAATACAATAAGTTGAGAACCGTTCATCCGATTGCGATAAAATTTTCTTCATTTGTAGTTCAACGAGAGAGGAACGTTCTTATGAACAATAATTTGGTAAAGTTACTTGGAAAATTTGAAAATTCGTGAGAAACTCTAAAGAGCTTTTTCAATGCGATATCAATATCATTCGTCTGCTTGCGATAAAAGTTTGCATATTTGACGTTCAAAGCAAGAGTAACGTTCTTATGAGGGAAAAAATGGAGAATTCGGAAAAATTGAAAGATTTTTCTAAATATCAACAACATTCATCTGACTGCAATAAAATTTTGCACATTCGACGTTCAAGGCGAGAGGAAGGTTTGAGTGAAGTTTGGAATAGTTGGCCAGAAAATAGGAAAATTTGTGGAAAAGTAAAAGTTCTTTTCTTTGGGATATCAATATTATTCGTACGATTGCGATAAAATTTTGCAATTTGACGTTCACCGATGCCAAACCATGTTTTCTTTGTTCTGTGTAACTTCTTATTTTAGGATTATTTAAATTTTCAGTTGATTGTTCATTTTGAATTTATAAGATTTAACAAAAAATATAATAATCAAAAGAGCCACATCCATGTTGCGGGACACATGAACAGTGTGTCAACTGGTGGGAACATATCTTTTCCCGTCTGGGTCCAAAGGCATATCACAGTGACCAAGTCAAAAAAAGACCCACCGTATTGGTATGCAATAAAAAATAAAAGCTGCAAGTAAAAAGACCACTACATAATGTCAACCAAGCTCACGTGAGATGGGTTAAATTTTACTTACGGCAGAGTGGTGTGTTGATGTTGGTAACAAGAGGTTCGTTTTACAAAGATAATTTACTGACCAAACAATGGTACATACCAGAACCTGTTAATCCTAGAGCAGAAACAGCATTTATTTCACGGGCGACATCAAGACGTGCTATCGGTAATTTCGAAGAATCAGTGTACATCGAAGTCGCGGCGCCGTTGCGGTCGATACCTATCGAATGAATCACTCTAGATTCTGTAGGCGCAAACGAAAACATTACTGATACTATGTAATCAGCAATAAGAAGTAAATAGAACACACTGTAATACAAAGTGTGCAAATGTTGGCGGATAATTAATTTACCGGTAATTTACAAGAAAGCTTACACACGAAGTCGTGCGGCTGGAATCTATGTAAAATGTCGATTATGCTGCTATTCACACGCCAGATACATAAATATGGGTAATTTACAAGGAAGACTTCCATCGAAATAGCCGCGCACCTATCGATGTATCGAACGTGTGATTAATGAGAGTTACGGCATGTGTAATGTTATTTACTGTCACAATACAAATACGAGAATATAGTGTACTTACATTATTGCTGAGCGGATATATTTTTGTCGATAGAGAATTTCGATGCCGCAAATCATGTATTTCTTCTTATCATTGTTTTCTTCCCACATCCCTTGTAAACCGACAAAAGTAACTTTTACTCTCACTGAACACCTTCGCAATTAATGCAATTTCGAAGTCTGTCATCAGGTAATAAACCATACTTTCTACAAAATTCCACACTTTTGTCCACCGTCGACAAAGATTGAATTAAACTCTTCCACGTTAAGCGTTCACCCGCCGAAATTGTATAACTCGAACTCTTATAAGTGACAGAGAATGCGTCCCGGAAATAACAAACATTTCAAAATTCGCGAGACGTTATCATCGACCATTGCTCACGTTCGATACATCGGTAGGTGCGCGGCTATCTCGATGGATAGCTTTCTTGTAAATTACCCAATAAGGCTTGGCAGTTTATTACTGCACTTTCTGCGTGCTGTTTACAAACAGAGAAATGACTGCAGCAATTTTCGTAAATAGTCGCTATTGTACTTGGTTAAAGTGCAGTTTATGCGGCAGCGTCAAGCGGGCGCGCTCGCTAGGTTGGGAACGGCAAAGCAGCCAATGAGGAGTCGCGATGCCGCAGCCAATGAGATTGCCTGTTTCATGACGAGTAAATTTGGCGTCAATTTCTAAGTTTATTCGAGGATATCGGTGCGGCGTTTGTGTGATTGTAATTGATTTTCCATGTATAAGAGATTTTTAGATTGTCGTATTACGGACATAAGTGACCTATTATTAATACACCACTGCTTTTTTTTTTTTTTTGTATGTGAGGGCGCGTAGCGCCCGAATCTTCGGTTCAGAAACACTCAGTTTATTTACAGTTGTACGCTCGATACATATCATTTCAGTCCGAGCTACCTCGATTGCATACATTCTTGGAAATTATCGCAATTACTTTTTACTGACCGGACAAGGGTACATTCAAGAACCTGTCAACCATAAAGCAGGTATAGCATGTTTTATTTATTTTATGATATATTCTAAACAGTGATCAAGTGACATCCATACTGATAGCAACTGACTTGTAGATCGTCAAAAACTTTTGCATACGCCGCTTCGATTTGTTTAGATAGTACAATTGTAACGCTCTTTCTTATCGGCTGGGGCATCGCGACTCCTGATTGGCTGCTCTGCCGTTACCAACCTACCGAGCGCGACGACCATCCGCTGCCGCATAAACTGCACTTTATCATTGTACTTATCAGAAATCATTCTATTTTCCTTAAATGTAACTCATTGACGGTATGAATCGTACAAATTTCCACTGTCCTTCATACGTTAGAGCGCTGGTGTTTCTGTTGCTGTGTCGTGACGTCAACATGAAAATAACCTAATAAACGATTCACACTCTAGAGTGTCGGTGCAAACGACAAAACATAACTGATATGTTATCAGGCAATAAGATGTAAATAAACCGTGGAACTCGCCGGGGCGGTAATTAAAAGGTAATTTACAAGAATGCTTGTAATCGAAATATATCTGCTTGGAACGATATCGAAAAAACAACTCTAAATCGACTACGCGAGCATTGATACGCGAGATGACAAAATCTGAATGTTTACGTACTAATTATTTTGACGAGTGGTAATGTAAAGCTGCAATGACATGAATATTTTTCAGCAGAATCTTGACACATTCATAGGAATTTTCGTAGAAATTTTCTGAATGCTCGTGATGACATACATTGTAATTTAATGTTGCATATGCGTCAGGTATCCATACAGTATTTCGGTTATGAGCGAGGACAAAAGATCAACAATTTTATTTGTATTAATAAATGACAATTATAGATACGACTTTCATCGCATAATAAAACGCTGCAGAATATCTTCAGAAAAGTACTTCGATAACAAGTCACTTTATGGGTATGACAGTTTTCCTTTTCCTTTGCGTATCTTTGACTATGAAGTCTTTTAAATCATAATAAACAATAAAACACTTAACCGTCAAGACAATAGAAACCATTAAAATAGTTCCCACGACTGAACAAAACACACTCCGTACGTGCGCGTGAATAGCAGCGTAATCGATTTAGAGTTGTATGTTCGATATATATCGTTTCAAACCGATCGCAATCATTCTTGGAAATTACCCCTTATTGTATATCTTGTTAAGAAATGGGAAATATATCTGAGCGTTACCTTGACGCGTTATGTGCCGTTCATCATTTTCTCCGTGGTCTTGCAATTTCCATCATCTGAAGAACTACTTACTGCACATCATAACACGAAACCCAAACATCTGACTTTGGTAATTTGACTACTGCTGCTCCGTCAGCCGCAGAGTAAACAGCAATACCGGCCAGTTACCTAACATTTGTTGTTTTGCTTACAGCAATTTTACAAATGTAGATATTTCAGAAATTTAAATCTTAATCGACACGTGACAACTTATTGTGCACAAGACAATTCAGTTGAGGCAATTCTTAAAAATAAGTTTCTTTGAGAATCGAGGATGGTTAAGTTAAAATTCCGAAACGATTGGAGATATCGCAATTCGGTCTTCGCTCTCACGAATTTTCTTCACTAAACAGTATAATCTTATGAAAATATTAACGAGGCATCGTTATTAAATGTTTCTTTAAAGCTAACTATAGGCTCTAGTAGCTCTGTTTTTCTTTTAAAACTAGCAGTCTATTCGAATGTGTTTTCTTTCGAGAGTAATTATAATATTTAACTACAACTTGGGACTTCATCGCTTCACGATTTCGTATCAAGAAATGCAATACGTAACGCCGGATAAGAAGAAAACGTATTACACAGCAGAGTATTGGTATGAAAGAAGATAGACATGACATGTTTTTTTCGTCCCGTCTGACGTTTAGTGGTCGAACGATGCACAGTTTAAAGAAAAAAGTTTCTTTCAAAAACCAAGAGAAACTAGCTATGCTAGTATTTAGGGTAATGGGGGATAGAATACTAAGATGACAAAAAAAGTACGAACATATCCCGACAAAATGTTCAACGATAATTCAAATGCGTAAAATAAATATCCATAGGCTCCGGATTTACACGATATGTGGGACCGAGCTTTTAGTATGGTAAGTAATTCTCGTAAATCGGATCCTAACTTTTCGTGAAATACCTATAAATGGAGTTCAACTAGGACAAGAGACTAAATATAACAAAGTAATTTAGAAGAAAAATGTTTAATAAAGTGTTCAGCACCACAAAAAATCAACAGTGAAGTATGCATTCAACAATGTAAGCCGAATTGTGACGAAGGCTTCATAGCAAATATGTCGTCTGCCGAGTCATTTTTCTCCCCTCACTCAATATTTCCTCACACCACGCTAGGAAATATTTCATTCCTGCTTTGTAACTCGTTACTAATGTTAAACATTTCATCTTTGGCCGCCTCTACAGCTTCTTTCAGTCTATCAAACATGATTTCAGTTTGATAGCATTCCGTAGGCTGATAAAGGAAAATTTATCATCTTTACTTGAGTATCACACCATAATTAACATTTTTGTTTCTCAGTCATAATCCCACGAGGTTTACAAATGTTGCTTTAATACAAGGACTTCGCATTTTTCACAGCTTCGGGAATTTACCTTTTATGATCTGTTGATTCTGGTAGATGAAACTTCTTTGCCAGTTCACAAACATTTTTTTTTCCCGTTGAAGTCTTTGATAACTCTAAGTTTACAATAGAAATATGAGATTTTTCTTGTTTGATACAAACGAATAACTTCTGCTTTGTTTGGATGACAAACTGTAGTTACAATCTATCAAGCCAGTTCTGTGAATGATTTCACATAAAACTCGTCCGACTCTCGGTTTGCGTAAAACGGGATAACGTAAATAGGGGTACCTAGAAATAGATATTAGAGAGTGTGTGTGTGTGTGTGTGTGTGTGTGTGTGTGTGTGTGTGTGTGTGTGTGTGTGTGTGTGTGTGTACAAACTATGAATCTTACCAGTTAGCGCATAAGTTGGCTCATTTACATAAGACATGTTTCCATGGAAAACTTTTATAATCTATATAAAACACTTCAGCCAAGATTGCTAGTTTATTTGCTTTTTTTTACTGGTTTCGATGAACTATGTTATCTTCAGAATTTTTTTATTATTATTTTTTTACGAAGTTCTATTTTCACTGCAAAAAGTTACAAAGACTGTTAAAAATCTGTAAAGTCCTTGTTTGTATACAAATAAGTTAAAACACGTACAAAACCTTTGGGTCACTCATAAAATAGTTACTTGTGAAAGTGTAATAAGAAAACGAACATTTTCAAACGATTTAAATTTACATCACCAAAGTGGATCATCATACGTATTGCACATTTAAAATTTGTGAGTGTTCTAGCCCCAAGTAACAGGAAGACTTCTTGAGTCTTGCCACAAGTAACAAGACTTTAGTCGTCTTGTTACTTGTGTCAAGGGCACGCACAAATTTTAAATGTGCAGTACAGATGACGATCCTGTTTGATGATGTAAATTTTAATCGTTTGACAATGTTGGTTTTTTTATATTACATTTTCACAAGTAACTATTTTATGTGAGACCCAAAGGTTTTGTACATATTTTGTTTACTTGTATAGAAACAATGACTTTACAGATCTAAACAATCTTTGTAACTGAAAATAGGAGAACTTTGTAAAAAAATATGAAGATGACAGTTGATCTAAACCGGTAAAAAAAGAGCAAATAAACTAGCGATCTTGGCGGAAATAAGTGTTTTATATAAATTTTTGATCGCTCTCCATAGACGTAATAGGCCTCTTAACTATTTTTATAATCCACAAGCTACCATGATAGTTTGGAAACGAGATTATTTACCAATACATATATATAATACCATAGTTGTTTCATTACTACAGAAAGCCACACGGGAGTAACCGAGCGATCTCGAGCGCCATGTTACGGATCGCACGGCCTCTCGCGTCGGAGGTTCGAATCCTCCCTCGGGTATGGATGTGTGTGTTGTCGTTAGGCTAGTTTAACTTGGTTTAAGTAGTTTGTAAGTCTAGAGACTGGTGGCCAAAGTAGATTGGTTCCATACAGTTACAAACATTTGAACATTTTACTACAGGAAAACTGGAAACGTGTGTCTCTACTTGAGGGGAAAATGGTTGCATCACGAAAGTGAGGTTAGGAATAGCAGTATCTTAGTTCAAAAAACAAGTATTCACAGAAAACTATAAGAAAGGAGCGGAGAAATGTTTCAATTTTTGTTAATCTATGGGTCTTAACTAATGTTATCCGTCTCTAAGCTTACAAACTACTTTAACCTAAGAACAACACACACCCATGCCCGAGGGAGGACTCGAACATCCGACGGCGAGAAACCGCGCGCTCTGCAGCAAGGCGCCTCGCCTCAGAGCGCTGGGCCACGCCACCGCGGCACGAAAGGAGAAAAAGGCGCGCACTAAGGCACATGAACTGGGTCTTAATCATCCTATCTGGTCAACAGGTCTGTCCTGGAGACGTGTTCGGGTAGCCTAGTGGTTAAGGCGACCGCTCGCGAAAAGCGGGAAAACCGGGTTCGAGTCCCGGCCCGGCACAAATTTTCATACGTCACCATTTGGTAGAACATCTGCACCTTGTACAGTGGCACTCGCTGTTGCGAGAAAATATTGATATCACTAATTCGTCACCACACAGTAATTTAATGTGCATCATACTCTTACTGCTCGCATTGAGGCAGACACCGTATCCGTCGTAGCGTGAGGACGCAGAGAAAGACTTCACAGGTGACCGAGAGGCCTTACCACTTCATCTTACAGATTTAGGCGTTATCCGTGTCGCACAAAGTTTGAGAAAGATGCTGTCGCTTATTCTGCTGCAACATCTCTTCCTGCAAGATCCGTGTATCGCAGAGGGTGGGATTGCTAGTAGTTGGGAGCTTCAATGTTAGGCGATGGAGCCCTTTATGGTTATGGTTGCTAGGGAGAGGAAGGCCAATGTACACCCCATGAGCATACCTGATGGAACGGGAAGAGTACGAGGTGTAGCTAACTACAAGTCGTGGCTCATATTGGTACCAACGATGTGTCACTTTGGATCCTTTCCGGTTTGAAGCGGTTGAACTGCGTACCTCTGATACAGACCCGCGTGGAGGGTCTGAATCAGAGCCTCCGACTGTTCTGCGATCGTGAAGGTTGCAGATTTCTCAGCTTGCGCCATCGGGTGGATTCCGCTGAATAGGTCAGTCATCGACTACATGCGTGAAGTGGCTGTGGCGTCTGTGTGACGTGGACTGGGCGGTTTTTTTTACAGGTTTTTAGATTATAAGGCCTTGGAGACTCCAAAAACGGATTTCAGTCTCAAAGGGTACAGATCAAAGATAGACCAACTTTTTAAGATCTGTGTTCGTCCTAACAGTTGTAAATTGTCGTAGCTGTTTGGGGAAGTATAAAAGTTCCAAGCACGAATAAAAAGAACTGAAGCACAAAATTAAGGTAGCTAAAGAGAGCTAAAATCAGGGAAGTCCAACTGAAAATTTTACAAATTAAACAATGTTCAGAAATAATAGATTAAAATAGGTGGTGGTGTATTTATTGCACTCATAAGCGGTTTATTTTGTAGCGAAATTTGAGTAAATAGTTCCTGTGACTTTTTATGGGTAGAAGTTACACCAAACAACCGGAATAAATAACTGGTTCCTTTTACCGACCCCTGACTCAGACGATTCAATTGCAGAAATGTTCAAAGAAAGCTTGGATCAAATTTCAAAAGAGTACCCAAAGCATACAGTTTTAATTGGTAGTGACATTAACTTACCCTCCATATTTTGGCAAAAATACATGTTCAAAACCGGAACTGAATGCATTCTCCGAAAACTCTGGCAGTTTATTAACCCACTAGAATTGTAAATGATTGTAAAAAAAGTGACCTACCAAAATATAATCAAGAACTAATAAGGCCCATCAAAACAGAACATAGGGATTAGTTACAGTTGGAGACAATATCGAAATTCCCAAATCCAGCAAATTTAAAAGAAACATTTATACAAAAAGCAAATAATTCGCTTAACACTCTTGAGAGTCTCAAGTATTTCTAAACGAGTAATGTGAGTGGCTTGCATTCAAAGGAATAATTATCAGGTACTGAGATATTTACACCAAATGGAGAGTGGGCTGACTTGTGGAAAAAAGCATTCCAAATTTATACAAAATCCACAAGAATGCCAATTTTTTACAGAATCTTTAACTACAACTTCAATGTGAGAAGCTTATAGTTTTCATAACGAAATTTTCTGTACTTTGGTATGAAATCCGGAGAAATTCTGCTGACAACAAAACAATACCTTCACTACGCGATAGCAATGATACTACTGGCGATAGTTCTAAGCCAGAATTGCTCTACACAGCTTTCCGAAAGTCCTCACCATAGAAGATGAAGCAAATACTTCAGAATTCGAATCAAGAACAGCAGCCAGCATGCATAATTTAGATGTATACATATCTGGATTAATAAGGCAACTCAAATCACTAAACAAAAGGAAGTTTCGCGGTCCAGATTTTATACCAATTAGGTTACTTTCACAGTATGCTGATGCAGTAGCACCATACTTAGCTCTAATCAAGTGATGAGCGCTATCGACACGGGATCTCAAATCTAGTCCATATTTATAGATTTCCGTAAAGCTTTTGGCACTGTTCCTTACGGGCAGCTAATCAAATTGTGTGCTTATAAAATGTCACAGTTGTGCGACTGGATTTTCAATTTCTTCTGAGAAAGTACACAGTACGTCGTAAACGACGGAAAGTCATCGAGAAAACAGAAATGATATCTGGCGTTCCCCGTACAAATATCGTAGGGCTCCTACTGCTCCTTACGCTGATGAACGAGTTAAGAGCCAATCTGACCAACTCTCTCAGACTGTTCGCGAATGATGCTGTCAGTTATCAGTCAAGGCGCCAGAAGACCAAAAGCAGATGCAAGAATTAGATATCTGCATGGTGAAAACATCCAAATTCAACTAAATACCTAGGAATTAAAATTACGAACAATATTCTTGGGGATACCACAGAAAATATCGTATGGAAGGCGAACCAAAGGTTAGGTTTCATTGGCAAAGTTCTTAGAAGACAACTTATTCTGGCCATAGGTTCAATGTTTAATGAGCATCAGTGACCTTTTACATCAGGTACCCAAAACAATTTCATGTATCAGTACCCCAATATCGTTCTGACTGCACTTCTTACACTCAAATTGTTCTGGAAATCCGCTACCAGTTGCCGGTTATCATCTCATTTGTTTTTCTTCGATTGTTAACCTGCAACCGTTTTCAAAATATGATCTTTAAAGTTACGTTGCCTTTAAAAAATTAGGCTATTATGAACAGTGTTTTTATGCAGTGAAAAGAAGTAGAAATATTAGGCCGAGTATGTAGCTCTACCATTTAACCAAAGGCCAATAGCGATTGTGTTTACTATCAAACTTACAGCGGTTCTTCTGGAGCCAAATTTATTTGTGCCGGCAAATGCGCTTCAGACCGTAACACGTAAAAACTGCAGCGAAACACGGTTTTTAAAATTCGGTTTACGGAGAACGTCTCCAATGGGTTACATTTTACCTTCGGCTTCTGTGGTGATAGCTGCAGACATCGGAAGTTTTTGTTTATGAATTTCCTGACCGGACAAAAATACGTGCCGTAGAACAGGAACACCATGTTCGATACAAAATTTCCGTCATTATGTGATGCGTTGTTGAATAGCATTCGACGGTCATTGTCAACAACACTACAGGATGTTCAGATGTTGGCTATGTCCACTGCATGTGACCATTAGCCAGGCATGTGTACGGAAGCTATGAAATTCGCTGATTTCTATTCGCGCGATGTGTTGTTATGAATTATTCCGGCGTCGATTAGTCAATTTACTGAGAGGACAACGGTGCATCGAGAACCTGTCAACCATACAGCAGGAACAACACTTCATGGCCAGCGCAAAACGTAATCATTAGGAATAGATGACGTCAATTTATATTACATAAAAACAATATTACCTATTTAAGGCAAAACAGCTGTTACGCGCAAATATGTGATTGGCTGTAACCGTCTTTGCTACGACTGGTCAGCTGCGGTCGCTGCCAACACCTGAGCACACTACACTACGCCTCGACATGAATTCTAAACTTTTACCCCTGGTTAGAATTTCTGTCGTCTGCTTTAGCGTCATTTGGTAGCATCCACAGTGACCAGACTACATTGCCTTACTGAATCTTCATATGTCTTAATATTTTACAGTGAAATATTAACGAAGATGGAAAAATTACCATTTTTACTGCAAGTGTATTGACATAGGTTTGTTAAATTGTTATTTTTTGTCTCGCTGCACATAAATCAATTTCACTACTGGCACTTACTACGAAAACACTCACGGTAGGGTGCAAAGCCAAAAATTTAACTCATTAGTAAATTATTGGTTCATTTTTATTGATGATGGCATGCTAAAAGATTTTTAGGATCTACATAATCAGTACTGCTTTAAAAAGTATTTAAATTTTTTTTAAAGTCAGCATAAAGAAGACCTGCCAGCCAGTCCACCACAATATTAAGAGTTACCAATAATACGTTGGTAATGAGAGGGTAAATATATCAAAAATATTGCCAAAATCACGTGTGTCGAGTACACGGACCAATAGAAATTATCGGAAACAACTTTAACCCTTTCAGACCCTCTGGTTACAATTGTGTACATAACTTTTACAGTGTCTAAGATGGATCAAACAATTTTTCTCAATTGAAACAACATGTATATGACTACGAGTGTTCAACCTTTTCATCGTGCACAGTTACTGTCAACTGCGGAAGATCACTATAAAAATACCAAGTAGTGTTGCACTGCGCAGCAGCTTGTGAAATCCAAAGACCACGCAAGTTGTGGGTTACTTGTTTTCCACTGTACAACTGAATAGTAGTAGTAATTATTTTGCATGGCAACTATTGAATGATCAGTTTATTTAGTACAAAAGTTAGAGCTACAAAATTATTTTAGTCCATAAAAAGAAGCCTTGCTTTTCAGCATATGCACTTTTGTAGTATGTAAATTGATGCATATACCAGCGTAAATCTTGCTTCTAAAAATCATTAAAAACTTAAGAGGAATAAAGCAAAATAAATAAAAATTTCCTTCCTCCAGAAAAAAATCATGCCTGAAAGAGTTAATATAATGTGGATCTTTGTCATTTGGATTTTTTTCTATCATAAATATCAGTTTCAGGTCAAAGAATGGGAACACTGATTTTTAAGGAAGAGGGAAGGAAGGTTAGGTCTTAACGTCCCGTTTACAGCGGGGACAAAAACTTGTTTTGACGTTGTTTGAAGGCTTGACAGAGAAGGGAAGGTGAAGTAACAGACATGGCCCAGGTACAGTTATTTAATAACCAAACTAGCTCAAGAAACAGCAATGCTTTCATCGTGATGACGTGCTCGAGTGGTAAAGATATTGACAAGTCGGGAAAGCTCAGCTTAGTAAACTCACCAGAGTCTCCTGCAGGCAGCCAAGTGCAGCGACGCACTAGCAGCAACAACGCGCCCAGCACCACAACAACAACAACAACGCCGTCTGGCGGCTGCCAGCGCTGCTAAAGCTACGTTCCCAGTGGCACCGTCAGACCGTCGTCGCCCGAGTTTCACTGAAAACAACGGCCGACGGCGTCGTCACACTGCATCCAATACAGTTGGTCACTCTGTCGGGTTAAGGAAAAGGTTGTTAGAAGCTATTCTCCGTGTGAAGTATATTCGATTCCAATTTCCTGGCGTGCAATTGATTCCACCGGCATTTTTATGCTTAAAAACTAATGCTACAATGAGGCTTTGTTATTAATAAAGACATCGAATGCATACGAATGAGCTACACCTGTCTACATCTGTGTAGAACAAAGTGGTGAGGATTGTGCACTGTCCTCAGTTATTGATACTACCAGACAATCTTTGCGAATATGTGAGATACTGACTGGTAAAAGGAGACATTTATATTACATACTCGTGATATTTCGTTGCAGTCTTACTGAATTTATTTGAAGTTGCGCAGATATAAATAAGTTAACCTCCATTCTTTAAATAATGAGAAACTACACCAGTTAGGTGGGTTCACTCCTTATCACAACGCATTCCAAGAATTTTTTCACATTTTCTAGTGTATTTCTTTGTATGGTACTTTTTGGACGTTTCAATGTGTGATTTTCTGCCACTCTTGCACTGCAGTGATCTTTTTTTAGGTTGCTGAACTTTGGAAAATCGGACAGAATAAATCGTGAGGTGCTATTTATCCTAATGTTAGAAACCATATATTTTTTCTCAGATGTTCAAATATTTGTAAAGCTTAAGGGACATAACTGCGGAGTCATCAGTCCCTAAACTTACAAACTACTTATTAACTTATACTAAAGACGACACAAACATCCATGCCCAAGGGGGAGATTCGAACCCCCGACAGCGGACGGCCGAGCGCACCGCAACACGGCGCTCCAGTATGCGCGACTAATCCTCCGCGGCCACGTTTTTTCTTCTGTCTGCTTAAAGGTATTGTGCCTCTATCTTTACTAAGAATGTCAAACATAATAATCATGACTTAGGCCTACCTTTATGCAAAAAAAAGTGTTGTGATATTCAGTATAATGGTGTAGCCACAATACTTGCAAGTACAGACAGAAGTAGTATTTAGTATGTAAGTAACCTCGCCAAGATTTATTATGAACGATTTCCTTCGTTGAAGTAACCTCGAGAAGACTAAATCTGTACAAAGGCTGCAGAATATCATACACGCAAACGTCACGAAGTATTTATGTAAACCAATGCACGAAAAGCGAGAAAAATTATCGAAATGCGTTCTGCTAAGCATAAAATACATAATAGGTGCAGCTTTTCAGGGTAATTTGGAAGCCTTTGTGCACGACGGTGTTCCCGGCAATATATATCGAACGTCATAGTATCGCAGCATAGCAGACAGATGTCACTTACGGGGACCAATAAGATTGCGTGTTTTACGTCAAGTACATTTGACGCAGTATTTAAGAGTAATTAATGCATGAATCAAACACTTTATCAGCACTAAATAATAGAATTTTAATGTTACACGCTGTTGCGAATGGAAACCTGGAGGCTTAAGTTTAATATAGCGCACATTTCATAATGAATATGGAATGTTCGATGTAGTGTTTCTGAATCTGAGATTAGGACGCTACGGCTCTCACGTAAGAAAGAAATTTCTTGTTTAACCTATACGTAACCTTCTTAAGGCTACGCTACAGATCACTTTTTTTTTAAGTCAAGGTTAGGTATAGGTTAAACAAGAAGGTTTCTTTTCTAGTACGTGAGGGCGCGTAGCGCCCGAATCTCCGGTTCAGGAACACTATATCGAACTATCGTTCGATACTACGACGTTCGATATATATCGACGGGAACACAGCCATGCACAAAGGCTTGCAAATTACCCTTTTCAGTATTTAAATCCATGAATAACAGTTATAGGACATTCAGAAACATCCGATTATGATGAACGAAATGAAGTTACATTGATCTTCAGTGACTTCATTCAGTTAAAGTTCTGTTTGAGTACGCGACTGGTGCTTGTGGTGTAGACGCTGGCAATGGCGCATAGGATGAGGCAGGTGAAGGCAGCCAATCTAGAGTCGCATTTGGGTGGCCAATAAGAAAAAGCTCCAGTCTTTATGGTTTGTAGACATGTAGTACTTGTTGTTGTGGTTTTCAGTCCGCAAACGGCTTTGGTGCAGCTCCTCACGCTACCCTGTCCTGTGCAAGCCTCTTCAGCTGAGAATACGTACTATTAGCTATCTGTATCGTTGAGGCACGAGAATAATTAATATACGCATTGGACAAGGGTAATAAAGAACCTGTCGACCATAGACTAGAAACAGCATTATTTATTCAATGGTGGACACAAAAAATTATTTCCCTCATTCTCTGACAATGAGTCTTGAAAGACTATGTACTTTTTCTGTTCACCAAAAAATAAATAATTAATGCTGTTCCTGCTCTATGATTGACAGGTTGTCGATGTATCCTTCTCTGGTGAGTAAATTAATTATCCTCGTAAATACTAGGTTTCAATGGTCGGTTCTTCGATATGTTATATCTGTCACAATTGCAACTCACATATACATGGTAAAAACCGGGATAAAAGTCACATTTAGGCCGGATTAAAATCAAATATTAATCACATTGCCAAAAACGCTACACACAAACGCCACAAAAATTTTTAAAACTGACGCCAAACTTACTACAAACGAAGAAGGCATTCTTATTCGCCGCTCGAACACGACTTCCGTCATTCACCGCACCGTTGCCAACGTCTGCACGTCAGTTACCAGTCACGGACTGATAAACTGTACTTCAACCCCAGCATTCAATATATGAGTGTGACAGACAAGTGTGGAGTTAAGAATAAGATAATTTTATCACGGAAACTACTGAAAAGCGGAAGCACACGTACACCACATTTGCAGGTCACTTCATAGAATAGAATTATAACCTTGTTAAAGAATGCAAGAACCAGTGAGAATAATTTCTGCACAGCTAATACCCGATTATCACAATGCAGAACAATGCAAGAGAGCCACTACAGTAACATTAAAATACGCCACGATTCCGAATTGAACACATTTTCTGAGGTTATAATTTACGACTAGAATTTCTGATAAGGGATTTAACCAACTTGGGGATTCCAATAAATTGCATAATCAGACCACAGATTCCGAATTATATCCCGATTGTGATATTTATCGTCTTCTGGACGCTACAATCTCTTTCTTTCTTTCACTAAACGTATGTTTATCGCAGTCTATATACATTGTGTAAGAACGTCGGTCGATTTGACCGAAGAAAACAAACTGATTTGAGTTTCACCGACTGTCGGCCGAAGTCTCTACGTTCGGGATATGAGGTCGGCTACATCATGACCGTGTCCGTAGTGGAGTACTGATTTGCAACGATGTCGGTCGTGGGTAAAATCCAGCGATATTGGAGCCACTGAACACAGCCTTACCACAGTCTATCAGAGACAGTCGCGAAACTGTCTAGGGAAAAATTGCAACTGTAGGGACAGTAGCGCTCCAAGCAGCCATAAGGTAGTAACAGATGCTGTTAATTTCATATTTCCTAGTCACTGAACGTTGCCGTCAACTTTCTAATAAAAATATGAAAACATAATTAAAGTAATCTCACTGCTTCTGTTAATGGCAGTCTATAATAACAAATCCTCAGTGCAGCGTAATTCATACGTTTCTCAGTAGCTGAGTCGTAATCATAGCCGGCCGCGGTGGCCGAGGGGACTGAGGCGCTCCAGTCACGGTCTGCACGGCCACTACGGTCGGGGATTCGAATCCCCCCTCGGGCATGGATATTTGTGCCGTCCTTGTTCGTAAGTAGTTCATAAGTAGTTTGTAAGTTTAGGGACTGATGACCCCGTAGTTAAGTCCCATAAGCTTAACAAACATTTGAACATTTTCGTAATCATATCGTCCAAAAACTGTTTGAAAGCAGAAATGAATTGCAACCTAATGTGCTCAAGTATAAAAGAAACTGATTATGTTCACGTGCTCAGTGAGCATTGTTACGTTGCACGAGTTTTGTTTTAGCGGATTCCGGCCATTGTAATATTTTCAAAACTACATACGATTTTTACATTGTAGGAGACTAGATTCTACATCGCCTTATAAATACCTTATAAACTTTGCACTTGCTTCTGTGCCTTTCGCCGGCCGCGGTGGCCGAGGGGACTGAGGCGCTCCAGTCACGGTCTGCACGGCCACTACGGTCGGGAGTTCGAATCCCCCCTCGGGCATGGATATTTGTGCCGTCCTTAGTCTTAGCTAGTTCATAAGTAGTTTGTAAGCTTAGGGACTGATGACCCCGTAGTTAAGTCCCATAAGTTATACAAACATTTGAACATTTCTGTGCCTTTCGTGTACCTATCATATTGTTTTTAGCTACTTGGCAGATATCATACTGAGTATCTTCAAGAACGTGACGTGCTAATATTAACACTTTACATATGGACACATTATTTGTAGCTACACATTCACTTTATCAGGCTAGGAGGTAACCGCCAAAATATGTTGGTATACAGGCCTATAATTTTTGTGAAACTGAGGTATGAAACTAAATAGGATCTACTGAAATAGTTAACTGCCATTGCAAGCAGTCAGACATTACTTTTATACAGCAGTAATTTTATGAAATAGTGGTCTAGTATTTGCGATTCCGATTAAGAGCAGACGTTTGGACGTGACTGAATTGTTAAAGATTTACTTCCATGCCTAAAAGTATAGCTAACCGCCATGAATGAACACTTGTTATTCTTACTTCAGAGCATCCTTTGCAAGTGAGATATTTCTGAATTATTAGTTGCTACAATTTATAGCGCCACAGAAGCTCCTAAACTCGAAGGTACTTTGAATGTGATGCTTCACTCCACATACACATTCATTCCACAATGGTTTCACGGTATGTTTATACGACCCAGCCGCTTGGCAGCACTGCAGTCGCGAAATTCTCTGGGAGTTTCGTGACTCTTACGTTAGACTGGCCTTACACACTCCATCACTGACCGCCGGGTCCACACACTGGAACCAACAGTGTTCGTCCATTGTTTGGATCGATAAAACAGCTTTGGAACCGACAATGGCTCCAATATTGGTACGGCTCCGTTGCTTGTCTTTTTTGTACCAACGCCGTTTCATTCTGTCTTTCTCATCTGCCTGTCTCGAAACTGAGTTTCTTTATTCGTTACTTCCCCGTCACCGTTTGTTTTATAGTTGAAATAACTTTCTAAACAGTATAATAACATTACTTGTCAAGGCGCTACGTATTGTTTTGCAAAGTTTAAGCACTCTCACTGATTTTACTTATGTGGATATTTAAAAACGAAGTGTAGGATTTCTAAACTGTCAACTATATATAAAAAAAAAAATAAATCATCATCATCATTAGAGACTGATTATGCCTTTCAGCATTCAGTCTGGAGTATGGTACCTCCAATAAAATTCCTCCATGATGCCTCGTCTGATGTGAAGCCTTTTACTTCAAAATCATTCTGCATCGAAATTATGTATTTTCTCTTGGTCTATCTCGACTCCTCTTACCCTCCGCTGCCGAGCTCATCAGCTTCTTAGGTAACTTTGCTTCTCCCATGTGTGTAACATGACCCCATCACCTCAGTCTGTTCGATCTAACTGCTTCATCTATGGTATTCATTCCCAGCTTTTCTTTGATTTCCTCATTATGGACACCCTCCTGCCACCGTTTCCATCTATTGGTACCTGCAATCATTCTTGCTACTTTCATACCTGTAACCTCTACCTTGTGAATAATGTAACCTGTATCTACCCAACTTTCACTCCCATACAACAAAGTTGGTCGAAAGATAGAACGGTGCACAGCTAACTTAGTCTTGGTACTTACTTACTTCTTGCAGAAGAGAGTAGATCTTAGCTGAGCACTCACTGCATTAGCTTTGCTGCACTTCGATTCCAGTTATTTCACTATGTTGCCATCCTGTGAGAAAATAAAATAAAATAATAATAATAATAAAAACTAACTCTAGAAGGTGTAGGATCCCTCCAAAAAGTATCTTTATTTATTTTTAGTTTCATTTGGAGGAGGAGCTCTAAATGTGTAATTTTAATAATAGGTATCTAACATGTTCTAGGAGTGCTAGTGCTGCAAGGTTCACAAGAGAACTTCTGTGAAGTTTATAAAGTAGGAGCCGAGATACTAGTAGTAGTAAACCTTTTAGGACGGCCATGAAGCGTGTCAGGATAGCTCAATCGGAAAACTGAGCCAATAACAAAACGTTCAAAACAGAGCAAAGACTACACGACGACCGCAAAGAGCAGATCAACCTAACGGACATAGGAAGGAATAAAGTAAGTAAAGCCTTATTTTACGGACTGGGCAGCCGTTACCGCGGGAGGTTAGAGTCCTCCCTCAGGCGTGTGTGTGTGTGTGTGTGTGTGTGTGTGTGTGTGTGTGTGTGTGTGTGTGTGTGTAGTTTGGCCCAATAGGTTTACAAACATTTGAACATTTTTCTCTCTCTCTTCATAGCAACAGTAGAATATCATTCGTTTGTAACATCCTCTAGACAGGTGCTGCTGTGAGTCTGTGGCCTACTTGCTTTACTGACAGCACCATTTTCTGACTAATAACGAGTAACATCTCGTTTACGACCATACCTTTGAAATGTTCAAACGTTTGTAAACCTATTGGACCAAACTGCCTCGGTCATCAGCCGCTAGACTTATAAACGAAACTAACTTACACTAAGAACAACAACATACAAACACAAGTTCGAGGGAGGACTCGAACGTCCGGCTGTAACTGCCGCCCAGTCCGTAGCATTATGCGTTACACACGCGGTCTTTCCGCCTGGCTTAGACGACTGAAAGGAATCATATCCTCTAATGGTTGAACGATGTTGGGGAGGTAGTGAACGCGACCTTACTCAAGAACAAAAGCTTTGGTTTTCTTAAAACGGAGGTATGAGAAACCAGATTAATGAAACAATGTTCATAATAGAGATTTAAACAGAATTCGACATTCCTGATAGATTAAGAATTGCATTTATATGGCCAATTTACAAAAAGGGAGAAAAGTTCGATGCTACAAATTATAGACCAATTTCATTAGTCTTTTTTAAAGGATACTTGAGAAAGTGATGTATACCAGAATAGATTAGCATCTTAGTAAATACAAGAGCCAGTTTGGCTTGCAGAAGGGAGTATCAACCAAGGATGCAATACATGTATTTGTTGACAATTTTTTGGAGTTCATTCATGATAGTATGATAATTGGAATACTTTGCGACCTGTCAAAAGCTTTTGGCAGCATGAACAAGTATAAAAATCTTTTTAAAGTTACGCTGCGAGGGAAGCAAACACGGTATGAAGTTACATAATACACGCTTAAATGCCAGCAAATAATTTTCAACGTTCCAATAAGCAGCAGTGGCACGGTTAGCATAAAACATCGTCTACAGCCTTGCTGTCTGACGGAGATGAATCAGTTTCTCAATAATTGTACAATAAAGCAGCCCAACAAGTTTCACTTTGTTTAGAGACTTGATCTAGATTTCCGCACCATCTATGGGTGCCTTCATCAGAAGAATAAAATTATTACCTAGAAATGAATTATTGAGTAAATGAATAGACATTGGTATCAGGTACTTTATACTAATAACTTTCTTATATACAAAGCCATAAAAAATATATACAAAGCCATCCACCCCCAAGAAGCACACACAATGCCCAGGTGGGGTGGCTTGCTGCCTCAACGATGCAGATAGCCGTACCGTAGGTGCAACCACAGCGGAGGGGTATCTCTGGAGAGGCCAGACACACGTGTGGTTCCTGAAGAGGGGCAGCAGCCTTTTCAGTAGCTAGAGGGGCAACAGTGTGGATGATTGACTGAGCTGACCTTGTAAGGGTTCACCTTACAATAGGATAACGACCCAAAACATCAAAAATCAAAAAATGTTCAAATGCTTATGGGACTTAACTACGGGGTCATCAGTCCCTAAACTTACAAACTACTTATCAACTACCTTATACTAAGGACGGCACAAATATCCATGCCCGAGGGGGGATTCGAACCCCCGACCGTAGTGGCCGTGCAGACCGTGACTGGAGCGCCTCAGTCCCCTCGGCCACCGCGGCCGGCCCCAAAACATCGATTGGCGTACTGTAGGAACTACATTGCATCAAAGGAAAAACAGAACGTAATGAAAGATGTGCTGTGGCCGTCCTAAAGCCTCACTGTAATCCCATTGAAATGGTGTGGGATGAAGTGGTCAGACGTATCATGGAAGTTAATACATCCAGCGCGGAACATCTCTGGAATAGTGTTAAAGATGTGTGGAATCATATAGCTTCACGATACCTACAAAAACTGATTGACAGCATGCCTCGAGTTTGTGAGGCAGTCAGTAAATCCAAAGGAGGATACATTGATGAAAGTAAAATATAATGGTTGTGATTGTATTATATATGTGTAAGTTAATATAATTATATTTTGTGAGAAATAAAGTTTGATTTGTATTGTAAATGTGAAATAGCGGGGTGTATTGAAATTAATGAGCGGTATTGTATATGATAAGAACGTAGTAACTGTGCTACACAACGGCGTAAAAAATATTGACACCTTCATTCAGAGATATGTCGTCATGTGGATCTATGGATCACGAAATAAATAGATGCAGCAGACCAGGAGAGTAGGTGCTATTTCCCTTCATAGTATAGGAGTGCTGCTGGCCAGCAAGACTCGGCCCGCGCCGCTGCTGGCCGCCCTCCTGCCGGCTGCCACACACTGGGCCGTATGAATAAAACTGAGCATATGCTTCAGAGAAGATGCTCAGAGCAAAAGAACGTTCTCTGAGCAAGTTCTCAAATTCGTATGAATAAAAACTTCAAAGCATATGCTCTGAGCAGGTAGTTTATTCTCACTACCTCCCCTCCTACTTGAGTAAGTTCTCCGCGTGTCATGTCCGCCACAGATCAGCTGTCCAATCGTGTATTTCTTTAAACTAGCCCAATTAGGCAAATTATTAAGTGTACAAATATGGAGAAGGCATCGACGTGTTGAGAAAGAACTGGACTGGGTTTAGATATTAGTTTGTTGTGAAGGAGCATATTATAAAGACTAAATATGCACTATTTACGAAAATGTTTCTGCTGGCGATACAAAAGTTTCGTCACGCGTGAAACTCGTTTGTTAATGAAGTAGGGTTAGCACAATTTGCGAACGATATAATAAGAATGCATCACATATTCATCTGTCACAACGTGGAATGCTGTAGGAGTGTTCTAACATGAGATACGCCTTGTTAAATATGACACCCAATGGTTTGCTCATAAGCGTTAGGCCATGCGATTTTGAACAAGAAACACGCTGCTAGGTATGTAATTAATCAGTTATTAATTTTCCTGTCGTGTTTACGTACTTCTAACATGACAGAAGTTAAGATTACGAAGTCAGAAAACGCATCATAAATAGCCAACCGGTTTGGATAGAAAGAGTAGCTACCTCAGTAGGCCTACCTGGTATTGCAGCAACATTTATTTTGTGATAGAAACTGTGAAATCCTGCGATACACTTTATTTGGAACTAACATCATAAGGTCTTACTAATAGATCCTATTTTAAAACGATATTATTTTGCTATGTGACTGTTTACAACTGTAAATATACACGCCAAACAAATGAGTAAACACGCAGCTGAATCCATTTGTGTTTCATTTTTATGTCGGTAATGAAAACACCTCTTACATCACTCTCGTCACTGTATAAAATGCTGGAAGTGTCACACGATTTTTCCGAAGGAAGATACTCGTCAACAAAATGTTTTTATTTGTATTAACTTTATAGATTGCCTCGTATTTCTTAAAGGCTACATATAATATTTGCCTTCCAAGTAACAAAATTGTTGTAATTTTTATTATAAACCTCAGTAAAACGTAACCTTAATAGAAGTTACTCAGCACGGAGTATGCCATAGAGCTCACTCCAGAAATCTGAGAATGTTCTCCCGTCGTGAGAAACTTCTGCAGTTTTATTCATATGAAATTGGAGAATGTTCTCTGTTGTGAGTAACTTCTCCCACCCCGTTACTCACGCTGAGAACATACTCGGCTGAAGTATATTCTCCGACTCACTTTATTCATGCGAATCTGAGTATGTTCTCTGGAATCCAGAGTATAAAGTAGATACTCCAATTTATTCATACGGCCCATTATTCCTCAGCAGGCGGCGCTAGACCACCACCACCTAGAGCGAAGCCCGCGGCGCTCTCGAGTGACGTCAGGTAGCGTAGGCTGCGCGCGCACAGCTGACTGGCTGGCCGCTGGGGCACGGCCCACTGTGCCGAAGCAGCCTGCCAGTTAGCTATGCGCGCACAGCCTACGCTGCCTGACGTCACACGAGAGCACAGCGGCCTTCCCTAGGGCGCCTGTATATAGACGGGCATGTGCATCAACTTCTGCCGTAGCATAAGCTCCCGCTGACATTTTTGTTCCAAGCGGTGTTAGCGTGAGCATGTGAAAAGCCGAGTTTTTCCGCTGTTATTGCTTTGAAATATCGCTTGGTCCGTTTCTTATATACATTTGGGTTACAAATTTATCTCTTCGTAATAAATTAATTGTAATATGGCTTGACAAATCGTTAAATATGTTTTCTAGTATTTGCCCACCTGGGTGTGTATTGTGAGCAACTTTTACGCATTCCACATCTCAGTTTTACGGGATACCAGATGCACTTCCAAATCTGCGCTTTAGTGTAGTTTAATACATTCTGTGCGCAAAAATAAAGCAAATATTTCGATTGTCATCCAAGATGAAGGTAAAGCATATTCACAAGTTATAGTTTCAAACACTTTTCAGCTAATGGGATTTTAACAGCTATCATGCTTTAATAAAATACTGTGATAAAATTGGTCAATTTTACAGCGTACAGCGCTGATGTTGGCAACGACCTTTGAATGCTCTTTTAAAACTCGAACAGGTAGAATGAGACAAAATAGTTTTTCATTTTACCAACTTTTCCTGTTTGTACACTTGTCCGGTCATTAATTATGCTTGTAAAGCGAACATTTTGTTGCAAACAGCAGGAAACTACGCCGCCGATGCAGTAACTAAAATTAGCTTCGCAGTAGCTGTAACTATAATTAGTATCGAAATAGCGTCAAACATCGTTACGAGGCATATGAGCCATTATAACTAGTAAAAAACAGTGTGCATAATTTAAAAGTAATTAGTATTGTTATTGCCTAAATGTTAATTCTGTTTGTTATCGCCAATGTATATATAAATAAAAGTCGTAGCTTCGGAACCTTCGATAAAAATGAGACGTATCGAAAGCTGTCGTTTACATGTAGAAATTATGCATAACTCACATAGTTTTTAAGACCTTGTCACGACGACAGTTTTATTAACCATATTTTACTACTTTCAGGATCCATTGCAAACGAAAAAAAAAAAAAAAAAAAAAAAAAATCAGAACGATTAGAACAATTCGGAGCTGCACAGCCACCACGCTGAAAGCGCACTGACTGCCATATTCTACAATCGCGCTTCGAACCGAAGGAACAAAAATGGCGGATGCGCAAGCCCGCCTATTCCCAGGTGCCCTAGCCTTCTCCCACCACACCCGCTCGCCTCCAGCCTGGCTGGATATGCCGCGTGTCTGCGTTCCAACAACCCGTGAGTAAGCGGCTCTGAAGTATGAAAAGAGAAGTGTACATTTAATGTAATTTAACTGCAGTATCACTGGCGTCGCGTCCTATGTGTTCACTGGCTCAGTGAGCCCCGGGCTAAAGCTCGTCCTCAAAATAAATAAATAAATAAACAGCGTTTTTAAACTATCATTCTTCGTTTCGTTCTTCTATCAGGTCATTTTTTATGCACATTCAATTTCTATCGCATGGTAAACGCTTTACGTCGAGCAGAAGGAACAAAAATGGCGGATGCGCATGCCCGCCTATACCCAGGTGCGTATATGAGTCATAAGGGCGGACGCTTAATATAGGCGGCAGTGGCCTCAGCGTTGCAATGCGCATGCGCGGCTGAGGTTCAAGTTTTCAACTGAACCCCGTGGAGGCAGCAGATGGGCGCTATCGCGGCAGGAAGGGACGATGGGAAACGCCGCTTTTAACATTGCCGTTGTAGCTGGTAGAGACGCCAGCTCCTGGCTACTCGAGCTATGATCTAGAAAGAAGACACTGGCGCTGCGCACCTCGCCTTGCTTATGCGCAAATCCTTTATGAAGGCAACATACGCCCTTCATATTTGTTTTTGGTGCATTGAAGATTCGTCAAAAATACGTCTAATTTGGTGAAATATCTTATAACAATAAATTAAAGACGCATCAACTGTAAAAGCCTTCAGAAGATCCGATCGTGAAAAATAATGAAGTCATTACTCACCATCTAGCAAGAATAGCCCTGTGGTTAGCGGCATCGCGCTGCGCCGTCGAAGGTAGTGGGTTCGACACCGACTGCAAACAGATAAGGAAACGACAATTCAAAAACGATTCAAATGTTTGTATAGTCTATGGGACTTAACTACGGGGTCATCAGTCCCTAAACTTACAAACTACTTATGAACTACTTACGAACTAGGACGGCACAAATATCCATGACCGAGGGGGGATTCGAACCCCCGACCGTAGTGGCCGTGCAGACCGTGACTGAAGCGCCTCAGTCCCCGCGGCCACCGCGGCCGGCGAAACGACAATTACTTTTGTATTTTACTTGCCGCATATCTTTGGACGTTTTAGCAAATGTGTCGCGATTTTGAGGGTAAATGACATTTATACTCTTCGTTGTAAATATTTAACTTTTGTAAAGATGTGGGGGAAAGCAGCCTTTGCGCATGCATAAGATTAGGTTGTTGTTGGTTTCTTGTTTTAGGGGGACAGCGTTGGGAGGGATGCTGCTTACAGTGTCACGTGACCAGAAGGTAGATGGTGTCTTCATCGGAACAGATTGCCGGCCGGGGTGGCCGAGGGGACTGCGGCGCGCCAGTCACGGTCCGCATGGCCACTACGGCTGGGGGTTCGAATCCCCCCTCGGGCATGGATATTTGTGCCGTCCTTAGTATTAGCTAGTTCATAAGTAGTTTGTAAGTTTAGGGACTGATGACCCCGTAGTTAAATCCCATAAGCTCTACAAACATTTGAAACATTTCGTAACAGATTCATTTTGTTACGGTCGCTCATCAGTGTAATCAGTTACTGTGTTTTGATATTCATGTGCACATTCATATGTTCTTGGTCTTTATTATGAAAGAAAAATGAACAACTTTCAGTATCTTTCAGAAACAAATTACTCAGCTTTAAGCTTGGAACACAAGTATGAAATAAAAAAAGATTGGTAGGCCGACGCTTTAGTTGGAGTTGAAACAAGCGCAAACAAGCCGAGGAAAGGCACTCTGCAGATCTTTTAACGAAAATTTTTTCTAAAGCGTTTTGGGGGGAGGGGGGGGGCGGTCAAACCGTGGCGCCTACCTGCGGCGGTATTCGCAGAGGAGTGTCAAATTATCTCTTTGCGGACGCCGAGCAGGGGTAGGGGGACGGGGTGCCTCTATCAAGATCCGGCACTCAGAGAAGTGAACCCCCAGTCATGAAAGCACCAGCCACCACGGTGCAGTATGTAATAATTACATTTTCAAAGAACGCAGGTACAGATAGGTGTGACTGTTACTGAACTATCACTTAAATATCTCATACTAACTCGAATTACTTAAAGAGCAATGCAAGAAAACTGTATGAATCCGACCTCCACAGAGATCAGTTTGGATTTAGTAGAAGAGCACGTGAGTGAATACTCACCGTACGATGTACCTTAGATTACAGGTAAAGGAAATAAAAATCTAATCTATAGCTTTTGTAGATCTGGAGAAAAATTTAGATAATGTTAACTAGTATCCACTGATTCAAATGCTGAAGGTATCAGCTCTAAAGTATAGGGAACCAAAAGTTATAGACATTTGTGCAAAAATCAGACAGTTGATCAAAATGTCCACGGGTGTACTGCCGGTCTATAGTGTCCAACGGGCACAATATTTCGGCGATCATACATGTCGCCATCATCAGGTGAACTGACGGACTGAGCTCCTGGAAACGCGCCGGCACGGAGATCCGCACGCTACGGCTGCTCGAAGGGAACTGGGTTCTAGCCCACGCTCACGCTCACGCGGGTTCTAGCCCGGTAGCGGGCCATTTAAATACCCTCGGCCCGCGGAGCGACCCCTCCGCGGTCCGCGCCCCGCGCCGCGGCCGCGCAGTGGAACCGATTGCGCCGGCGTCTGAGAAGACGTCGGTGTGAGGGCTCTGTCCGCCGTGGTCGTCACTTCGTTACGTTTGCTAGATTTACTCTTAATTAACCCAATCGCTGGTTCCCAAGCTTTGCTAAGATTATAGCCAGAGTCACGGTTTATGAGGTCGTCACTTGTGCGAATTTCAATGGCCTCTCAAACGACACAGTCCCAGTATCTCGACGTCTGTACCAGAATCCTAGTGTGTTCATACTCCATGGTGTGATTCTCCGACAAACAATGTTCAGCGACCGCCGACTTGCTCGGATACATCAATCGTGTGTGCCTCTGGTGTTCAACGCATCGATCTTCGACGGTACGCAACGTCTGTCCAATATATGACTTTCCACACTGACACCGAATCTGGTACACGCCCGCCTTTCTCAAACCGAGATCATCTTTAGCGCTCCCCACCAGTGCACGAATTTTATTCGGCGGACAAAAAACAGTTCCAACCTGGTGTTTTCTCAAAATGCGGGCGATCTTCCCTGAGAGTGCGCCGGTATATGGAACGAACGCAGTGCCTACATCCTCCCTTGCGTTTTCATCCGTTACCACAGGTTGTGTTGTAGTGGTTGGGCGGAGAGCCCGCTGAATCTGCCACTCTGAGTACCCATTTTTTCGAAATACAGTTCTCAGGTGTTCCAATTCCTGGGGTAGACTCTCTGCATCGGAGATAGTGCGAGCCCTATGTACTAGAGTTTTAAGTACCCCATTCCTCTGTGAAGGGTGGTGACAGCTGTCTGCGTGTAAATACAGATCAGTGTGCGTTGTCTTCCGATATACACTATGACCCAGGGTGCCATCAGCTCTTCTCTTGACCAAGACGTCAAGGAACGGCAATTTACCCTCCGTTTCAGTCTCCATAGTGAATTTGATGTTGGGGTGTATGGAGTTCAGATGTGTAAGGAAGTCAAGGAGTTTATCCATACCATGTGGCCAGATGACGAAAGTGTCGTCCACATAAGGGAAAAAGCAAGTGGGCTTCCATTCAGATGATGCCAGGGCTTCCTCCTCGAAATTCTCCATGTACAAATTTGCGACCACAGGGGAGAGTGGGCTACCCATGGCGACTCCCTCCGTTTGTTCGTAGTATTCGCCATTGAAAAGAAAATATGTGGAGGTCAAGACATGCCTAAAAAGTTCGGTGGTCTTCTCGTCAAATTTCTGACCAATCAAATTTAGTGACTCTCGAAGGGGCACCCTCGTAAACAACGAAACGACGTCAAAACTCACCATGATATCTGACTCATCCAGCCTGAAGTTGTTAAGGCGTTTCACAAAATCCACGGAATTACGGATGTGATGAGGGCATTTACCCACATAAGGACTTAATATTCCCGTCAAGTATTTGGCCAACAAATATGTAGGTGCTCTGATGTTACTGACAATAGGACATAACGGCACCCCATCTTTGTGAACCTTAGGGAGTCCATAAAGTCTTGGCGGTACCGGACCTGAGGTAGCAGTTTCTTGGCGACACCCTCCGGTAAATCCGCATCCTTGAGAAGCGCCCTCGTCTTGTTTTCCACCTTCTTTGTGGGGTCAACGCTGATCTTCCGGTGGGAATCGTAATTTAGCAGGCTCTGCATCTTTTCAGTGTAGTCCTTATGGGAGACAACAACCGCAGCATTGCCTTTGTCAGCCGGTAAGACAACAATATCAGGGCGCTCCCTCAGGTCACGAATGGCCGCCCTCTCTTTACTAGTGATGTTCGACTTCATGGGCTTGGATTTCGTCAATGCACGACAAGTTTCACGACGTATTTTCTCAGCTGAATCAGGCGGAAGTCGAGCTGCAACCTGTTCAATAGCACTAATAATTTCTGCGACCGGTGTGAACTTGGGGGTAGGAGCAAAGTTGAATCCTTTCTCTAAAACTGAGACCGGCGTATTTGATGATCAAAATGTCCACGGGTGTACTGCCGGTCTATAGTGTCCAACGGGCACAATATTTCGGCGATCATACATGTCGCCATCATCAGGTGAACTGGGAACCAGTTAAGCTAAGTTCTCACGCCTCCTTGACAAGCCATCTCTGCAGGTTCCGTGCAAGACCGTCATCAATCTGAGTGGCATGGAGTTGAGTGATGATGCGGTCTCAGTTTTAGAGAAAGGACTCAACTTTGCTCCTAGTGTATATCGGAAGACAACGCACACTGATCTGTATTTACACGCAGACAGCTGTCACCACCCTTCACAGAGGAATGGGGTACTTAAAACTCTAGTACATAGGGCTCACACTATCTCCGACGCAGAGAGTCTTCCCCAGGAATTGGAACACCTGAGAACTGTATTTCGAAAAAATGGGTACTCAGAGTGGCAGATTCAGCGGGCTCTCCGCCCAACCACTACAACACAACCTGTGGTAACGGATGAAAACGCAAGGGAGGATGTAGGCACTGCGTTCGTTCCATATACCGGCGCACTCTCAGGGAAGATCGCCCGCATTTTGAGAAAACACCAGGTTGGAACTGTTTTTTGTCCGCCGAATAAAATTCGTGCACTGGTGGGGAGCGCTAAAGATGATCTCGGTTTGAGGAAGGCGGGCGTGTACCAGATTCCGTGTCAGTGTGGAAAGTCATATATTGGACAGACGATGCGTACCGTCAAAGATCGATGCGTTGAACACCAGAGGCACACACGATTGATGTATCCGAGCAAGTCGGCGGTCGCTGAACATTGTTTGACGGAGAATCACACCATGGAGTATGAACACACTAGGATTCTGGTACAGACGTCGAGATACTGGGACTGCGTCGTTAGAGAGGCCGTTGAAATTCGCACAAGTGACGACCTCATAAACCGTGACTCTGGCTATAATCTTAGCAAAGCTTGGGAACCAGCGATTGGGTTAATTAAGAGTAAATCTAGCAAACGTAACGAAGTGACGACCACGGCGGACAGAGCCCTCACACCGACGTCTTCTCAGACGCCGGCGCAATCGGTTCCACTGCGCGGCCGCGGCGCGGGGCGCGGACCGCGGAGGGGTCGCTCCGCGGGCCGAGGGTATTTAAATGGCCCGCTACCGGGCTAGAACCCAGTTCCCTTCTAGCAGCCGTAGCGTGCGGATCTCCGTTCCGGCGCGTTTCCAGGAGCTCAGTCCGTCAGTTCACCTGATGATGGCGACATGTATGATCGCCGAAATATTGTGCCCGTTGGACACTATAGACCGGCAGTACACCCGTGGACATTTTGATCATCAAATACGCCGGGAGAAACTGAAGAATCACATCAGACAGTTGTTACAACTGGAAGGGCATGGCAATGAGCTAGCGGTTGGGAAGGGAGTCAGTGGCGTAGCTATGTACTTCGGCGTCCGGTGGACTATTTTAACTTGTAGCCATCCCCTCCAACCTAAATTATAAAAACATTATTTTTTGTGAGGTGGGGGAAGGAACTTTTTAAGTAAGTCTTTAAATAGAAAAATCAGTGCTCAAAACAATTAGGGGATCAGGTGAGGTATCATACACAATATACATCTGGTATCCCGGCTGGGTACACATTTTCAGCTTTGCCCAATCGCAGTTGATGTCATATATTCTATGAATATTACATCTGGTAACGTATTTTATTCAGACATAGATTCCAATTGTAATTTGTGTGTGACACAGTAGTTGAGGTTTACATGGCTTTTACTTAGAGCAAGGCAACATGGGGCTACCATGATTATGAAAAAGTTACACATCGTGTGTGATGACGTCGGACGCCCATTACTGTTGCACACCTGCGGGATATGCACGGTATCAGGTTATCAATCGACTGTAGAGCGATATTTGTCATTCTTCCATGAGAGCAATATCGAGCTCTACAACCGTATTGGGAGGTGCTGTCTGTCTACAATGCGTCTGCCAAGTGCATCCCAGACATGAATTATCGAGTTTATGTCCGGTGAACAAGGTGGCCACTCTATTAGTTCAGATCCCTCAACTTCAAATATGTTGCCCACCATTGCAACTCTGTAGCAACGAGCGTTATCGTCCATCAGGAAGAAACCATGGCACCAGTGTAGGACAAAACAAAAGGTCGAAGAATCTCCTCTCTACATCTCTGAGCAGTCAAAGCGCCATTCCGAGCGATACAGAGGTCCGTACGTCCGCCTTGCTTATATTAATTCTCAAAGTGCAGATGCGAGATTTAGATGAAGTGGTGTTACTCCTGTGCCATCTGTTTAAAATCCTGGAGACAATGATACTGAATCGAATATCTAACTCTATTGACAAGATCATTAAAGAACAGACAGTCTTCAGACCAGGAATCGAATTTCTGACTCTTTTGACTAGAAGATCATTAAAGAACAAGTCAGTCTTCAGACCAGGAAAGTTATGCATAAGTCAGGTACTTAATTTAACCCATCACATCGAGGAAGGCTTTGAAAGAAATCAGATCACAGGCGTTGCCTTCGTCGACATAACGGCTGCTTATGTTACTGTGAATCAAAAAAGACTAAAAAATAAGCTGTATACAATAACTAAGGATTTCTGCCTGATACAGTTTACTCAGTGTCTGCTGCAGAATAGACGATTTTATGTCACCCTAAATAATAAGAAGAATCGATGGAGGACTCAGTAAAATGGGCTTCCCCAAGGAATTGTGCTGGCTCCAATGCTCTACAATATATATACTAACGAGCAGCCACTCAACACAGGTACCAAGTCATTTATCTATACAGATGATACAGCTATAGCTGCTCAAGGCTCAACATTCGAAGAAGTAGGATTCAAGCTAACGTCTGCTCTTGAAGAACTCGCTGTCTACTACGATGACAACTATTTGAAACTCAATCCTAATAAAACCGTGGAGTCTGCGTTCCATCTGCGCAATAAGGAAACAAAGAAGAAGCTGTTCATAACCTGGAAAGGACGCAATTTAAATGACAGTGATCACCCAACATACTTGGGAGTAAAGCTGGATCGCTCTTCAACTTTCAAAGAGCACTGCATGGACACCAAACAGAAAATATGCGCTAGGAACAATCTCATTCACAAACTCGCGAACAGCAAGTGGGGAGCACAGCCTAGCGCCCTCTGCACATCTGCTCTCGCCCTGTGTTTCTCTCCTGCACAGTTCGCTGCTCCAGTATGGCGGAACTCTGCACATGTTAAGCAAGTTTACGTGGCCTTAAATGAAGCAGGCCGCATAGTCACAGGATGCTTAAGACCAACTCCTGTCAGCAATATTTTCCCACTCATCGGAATAGCACCACCAGGTGACAGGTATCAGCGAATACTGAAAAGAAGAAACAAGAAGAAGAACCGAGGCACCCAATGTTTGGAATCCAGCCTCTCCCAGCAAGGCAAAAATCGAGGAAAAGCTTCATTCTCACAACTTCATCAATTCCAACATCTGCAGAAACACGTCGAAAGGAGCTGCGGAGAGCCAAGTCACCAGGAGGACTGTGGACAGCGAAAGAGAAGCTACCAGCAGGAGGCCGTCTCCCGTACGCCACCTGGAAGACTCTCAACAGGCAGAGAACCGGAGTGACAAAGTGTAAAAGCAATTTGAAGAAGTAGGGTGTCAGTGACGATGAACGTTGTGAGTTTGGTGAGAGAAATGACTCTAACACTTGTTTGTATGCTAGAATCGTAGTGTACATTGTAACTTGCAAGACTTGTTCGCCGCGGTGGAGTAGCCGAGCGGTCTAAAGCGTCTCGCTGCGGAGCGCGCGGTTGCTCGCCGTGGAGGTTCGAGTCCTCCCTGGGGCATGGGTGTGTGTGTGTTTGTCCTTAGGTTAGTTTACCTAGGTTTAAGTAGTTTGTAAGCTACGGACTGATGACCACGCAGTTTGGTCCGATAGATTTAAAAAAAAAAAAAAAAAAAAAAAAAAAAAAAAAAAAAAAAAAAAAAAAAAAAAAAAAAAACATTTGAAAAAAAAAAAAAAGACTTGTTCGCTGCCAATGACAATGCCATTCTACTGGCAGAGTACTGGACTAACCAAGTGTCATGTTGTTATTAATTAATGTATTCTAGATCGTACGTTGATATTCAAAATTGTATTCTGATGTAGTGCCTTGTGGTCTAGGACAAGTAAATAAAACACCAACTCCCTCTGCAGCAACCAGGACAGTTATGCATAAGTTATTGCCACTATCTTGGTAGCCGTGCCCCCGCCAAGTCGAGCACACGGCCGTACCATCTTTTTCTCGAAGCAGTTCACGGCACTTGCGAGCCTCCTGTGCCGCGGTGGAGTAGCCGAGCGGTCTAAGGCGCCTCGCTGCGGAGCGCGCGGTTGTGCGCCATCGGAGGTTCGAGTCCTCCCTGGGGCATGGATGTGTGTGTGTTGTCCTTAGGTTAGTTTATCTTATTTTAAGTAGTTTGTAAGCTACTTACTGATGGTCCGATAGATTTACAAACATGTGAACATTTTTGAGCCTCCTGACCTACGTTGTGGATAAAGCTAGAAGCCTGAGTTTTCGACTACCAAGAGTATCTACTATAACTAGCTATATTTTTAAATTATACTCTTCTACACTTTATAGTTTAGGAAATATTAACAGTCGAAAATCACTAATACTGTCACTCATTGACTCACCGATCATCAAAATTTTAAGGTACTTCTAGGAGACACACAAACGTCAAACTTTGTTTTTAGATGGAGACATCTGTGAATATAATTCCGCCTCCGAACAAATTTTTCGCTTGACGGAAGAGTATCCGCTGTCTTGACACAACAAGGATTGTCTTAGTAATGGTCTCATGGTAGAACGAAGGGTTCACGTCCGGGAGTTCTCGAGTTCGATTCTTGGTGCCGTAACTTTTTTTATTGGTTCATTTTAACGTTGTCGTAACCTTTCTACTAAGTGAAGACTCATCAGAAATGACATATTGCACCTAATTAGAGAACTGGTAAGATATATCCTAAATTGCTGCAAACGGAAACAGAACCAATGCGACCTACAATCTTGCTTGATTTCAGCTATAAATGAGAAAAGTGTTGCTCGTAATGTCGAATATACCGTCACATGACGCGAGGCAAAAACGTTAGACCGGGAGCAAATACGTTAGATGTTGGTTTCAAACAAGGAGGTCAGAATAAACGGAGATGGCATTATCTATGCCAATCACGTACTTCAGTTGAAGCCTGTCCGCCATCTTGGTCAGTTTTGGAATGCTATTTCTCCGTTAAAACTATGCGTTAAGTGGACCCTCTTACTGTTAATGCATTAAACTGGCAGTCACTGCAAAGTATGTATTTTCAAATAATATACTTTCTTCAATGAATATCAATAAATACTTGTTATAATTTATTTGAAAACTTAATTTTTAACTCTTAATTCGAACTCTTTTAACACGTTGTACATCACGGGAAAATAGTCGGACGTTTTATTTCTGTTTTAAGAGACATAAAACATTACTCCAAAACTTAGCAGTATGGCGGAAGCAGGCTTCACTTTTTCAGCGTAAGGGCGTCGCCCTGCATTCTACCCTCCTTGGTTTCAAATTACAACACACCAAAGATAAGGAGACTCCATTGATCTGGGAGAAGAGCAATCTATATCTGTGGTCTGTGCCACAGAGAAGAAACTCTCTGGAGTGAGTCCTGTATTGCGTTGTCTCTTCTCTAGGAGGTGCTGGTTCTGCTCATGTTATCAACATTAAGCTGGGTTGTCACGTGATATCATTATATAAATACGCGAACTTCAAAACTGAAGTGCGGTACCAATTTTTACGATAATTTTGTCAGAAGAACAATGAAACTTATATAATTCGGAAAATGGTTTGCTGTAGATGTGCAAAATGCAATAATAATGACTGTACATAGCCGTTAAGAGTGGTAAAATTAAGTATTAAAAATTCCCAGTCTCTGTTGCAGTATTTTATTTTCCAATAACGCGTTTCGCGCTGTTAGCGCATAGTCAGACTGGAAAAAGACATATGTTTTGTTACCGTCCGTGTACCTGGCGGGCAGCGAATCTAATGTGGCTAAGGTGAGTAAATTTGAAAATTCAGACTAACTTGGGCGGAGATGGAGCCACAGAACTATCTATTGCTGTGTAGTTCTGTAAAATATAACCTTTACGTCAAAACTCCAAATGTGGCGAAATTGTCAGTTTATCCCTGTTTCTTACGACTGTTATATACGTGCACAAATAATTGTTGGTAGCCTAGTCTGCTGAGAATATCAATGTTTTGGGTGCCAAGACTACAGTCCTCGGCAGAACTACTGACACACATCACTAGACTGGCACTACCTAATACAGTATTATGTGGCTCCATCTCCGCCCAAGTAAGTCTGAATTTTCAAATTTACTCACCTTAGCCACATTAGATTCGCTGCTCGCCAGGTACACGGACGGTAACAAAACATTTGTCTTTTTCCAGTCTGACGATGCGCTAACAGCGGGAAACGCGTTATTGGAAAATAAAATACTGCAACAGAGACTGAGCATTTTTTAATATTCAACACTGTTGCTGCACCAGCCGCCACCACCACCATCATGGAATGGAATGAAATATAAAATTAAGTAGATGTTTTAAATCTGTATCTAGAGTCATGGTTTAAATTCTCCAACTCTAATAAAAAGTGAAGGTCGAAAATTTAAGTGCTACCAACTACTGCCCTAGGGATGATCGCTATAAAAAAAAAATAAATAAAATAAAATAAAAACCATCGATGGTTAAGATCGTTACACCGACGTCCGCTGAGAATATCAATGTTTTGGGTGCCAAAACTACAGTCCTCGGCAGAACTACTGACACACATCACAAGACTGGCACTACCTAATACAGTATTATTGGTCTCTCTGTAACTTTAAACATCGTAGGCTACCAACAATTATTTGTGCACGCATATAACAGTCGTAAGAAACAGGGATAAACTGACAATTTCGCCACATTTGGAGTTTTGACGTAAAGGTTATATTTTACTTACGGCGGTGGCATAGTGTGCAAATGTTGGCAAGGAAATGTTCGCTTTATGAGGGGTATATACAAGAACCTATCAACTACAGAGTAGGAACAGAATTAATTATTTGCTTTATGGTCAGCACGAAAGACTATGCGCCTCATTCTACTTGACTGGTTTCAGAAGAGTCTCGTTCGTCAGAAGCTGTCAACTTCACCACACTACGCCATCACTGCCGTAAGTAAAATTCTGTCAAATAAATGTTCAAATGTTTGTAAAGCTTATGGGACTTAACTGCAGGGTCAACAGTCCCTAAACATACGCTATCCGCAACGTGGCGCTCCAGACCGCTCGGTTACTCCCGCGCGGCAGTCGTGTACTAGACAAAGATACATTACACAGAACATGAATTTATATTAACATATTTTGATCGTGGCTTGGCATCTTAGGCTAAGGTAAAGGCACCGGTAGTTGACACAACACCAGTAGTTGACACTTTCAAATAAAAGTACTTAAAATAAGAAAATCGCTTTATTCATATATTGAGTTTTGACTGTTGTTGTGTGGTGGTGCCATCTACAGTGTAATTTGATAACAACCAAATTTTTCTAGTAGCTGTCTTGACTAGTGTCAACTACTGATACTTTTGTTATAATTTTTTATTTACCATTTAATGTACCTCAAAATAGTAAGTTATAATAAATATCAAATCACAAAAAATCAAAGAACCTGAAGATTTATTGTGTTTGTGCCCAACATCCACTTGTATTCATAAATATCATATTAAAGTTGTTCCTTTCTTTAAGATGTCAACTACTGGTGCCTTTACCTTATAAAGAAAGTTTTTAGATCATCGAGTTGAATCTTCAGTAGGGAAATATCGATAGTCCGATGTATATGTGTATGCTTGATAATTCTGATGAGAAATACAACAACTTGTTGATATTTGTATTGTGATCCACCACAAGTTCCAGTACTGTAAATGATGAAAGGATTGAACAATAACAATATAATCGACTTTCCAGAATTCCCAGATATTGTTCCATCAAACCAAACAAAACTAAGCCAAACCAAAGAGACAGGCAATGGGTTTTCCAGAAAATCTGTGGCTGATATACAAACAATTTTACAGAAAAGGACTATCTACAAAAATAAACGATACTGTATCCCATCGGAAATATAAAATGTACAAAAATGCAAGTCTCGCGACGAATTCTTTCCACCCTATAAAGTCGTGAGTTCTCATGGTAAACCAAGTCGGTTATTTTAGTTGGTGTTCATAGAACCACCTATTCAAGACCTTGTCATACTTTTTATATAATTAGTTATCTAACAACATCTTTAGTGTATATCTCAAAATTATACATCTTTATTTCTATAATAAATATAATGACTTTCCAATCACTTTTGCAATATAAACTAATAAGCAATTGTGAGGTACTTCATTCATACGTGATTACGTTCGGTTACATAGTGGAACACACATTATTTTTATATGTCGATGTGTAATTGCACGCTCATTATAAGTATTCTGACGTCATTATATTATGGTGCTATTGCGAAGTCCGTATATGTATTATGGAATTAAAGATTTATAATATTAACATAGTCGCTATAAATGTTGGTTGATTCCTAATCGGATAACAAATAAGTGGTTCTATGAGCACTAATCAAAATAACCGATTTGGTTTTGCATGGCAACATAAATTAATATTTAAAAATTGCACATGTGATTAGTTTTGGTTACTTGATAGAATATAAATTATTGTCATATGATTATGACAAGGTGCAATTGCCAGATCATTATACTTATTCTTATGTCATTATATTATGATGCGATTGCCAAGTCATTACATTTATTGTACAAATAAAGATGTATAAATTTGATATACTCAATGTTCGTAGAGAACTAATTAGATAAAAAATTATTACAAGGTCTTCAATAGATGGTTCCATGAACACCAACTAAATGTCATGAGATCTCATGACATTTCAGGGTGGAAAGAATTCGTCGAGAGACTTGCATTTTTGTACATTTTATCTTTTTGATGGGATGTTGTTGTCTCCAGTCCGAGAACCGACAGAAAGACGTCGAACCATTATAGTTCCTACTGTCGATGACAATACTTGAGAACCTAGGTATCTCAAATGATCCCATAATGATTTTTTACCAGACAGCTGAATACGTTATTGCTGGGCGTCATCCCACCTACTCGTAAATGTATTTCGAGTGTAAGCTGAGAAGTCTTATACACATCGGTTGCTGGGAACAAACGGGAGCAGAGCTCGGGTAGCCTTTTCGGATGCTGATGGGTAAACGTTTGTCTTTTGATTTTTTTAAATTAGTGTTTTTTATTTGACATGTCGAACAGACAATGGTTCGAAGTATTTAACTGACAATCGCATCTGTCTTGCATACTGCAGCGGGCGTGAACTACATAGAAAACACCAGACGACGCCTAGGCGCAAATGTAGCACCTGTTGGGCTCGTAGAACAGTTTCAGGAGTGTTCTGATGAAGACGGGGGAGCTATGACGTCAAAATATCGTGATGTCAAGATGATATATAGGGGAAAATAGTTTCACTCTTCTCGCTTTTAAAATGAAAGTGTCTGCAAACGGCTGGACACTGGCTAGCAAACATACCATTAGTATATAAATTGCAACATAGACACACACTAAACCTTTGGAACACGTGTCCTTATCTGTGTTTGGTATGAATATGAATAGTATCCTGGGCTCCATCAAGTTTTACAGTCAAACATTTACTGTTTAAATAATGCAGAAGGGGGTGGGGATATCGTGGTTCTTGGAACACTTATTATACTTTCGGCTCTCGCCAGCCATGTACCAGAAATTCAACGTTTTCTCAGTCTGAGGCCTAGCACCGGACTTCGCTCGTGAATTTGCAGTACAAGCAGCAAGCCAAATGACTCATGTGACCAAAAGGTCTGTCTCGCGTTTCGGAGTTTGTCAAATATAAGTGTCCGCCAGATGTCAGTAGCAAACGCACAATATAGACTTCAATCACTAAAGATACAAACTTTTAAGAGTAAATATTACCATATGTAAAAGTCACATATTTAGTTACTAATTGTGGAATTAATGTATTCGTTGTTAGTGTGACTGAGGTTTCATATGGGGTATAAAAATTCTAGGAGGAAAATTTAATATTGAAGTATTAAAATGCCAAGATCGCAATTAATTAATTTATTTTTCTGACGACCGGTTTCGATACATTTAGGGTACCATCATCTGGTCACTTGTGTCCTATGTTTTCGTTTCGTGAAGGCGCGTGACATTAAAATGGTACGTCAATCACAAAACATTTAACTTTAATAAACAGTACGTCACACATAAAATAGTTAAAAATGTTTGAAACATCTTCTCCATTGTGTATCATGCGATTAATTAATTGCGATCTTGGCATTTTAATACTTCAAAGTGAGGAGATCGGCGCCCTACCATGCAAAAATTAAATTTTAATATTGACTCATGAATATAGACAAGAGTTTCATGCAAATGTATATTTTTCCTGTTATACGAGAAGTACGCTCTATTTAAAATGTTCCAATTACTCATTTTCTTACATTTTATTTATTGTATTAAATTGTATATAAATATTATTTTTACTGTTTTGCGACTAAGCATGATACATTCGAAAATCTTAATTATGCTGTATATTTAGCGTGTTTTACAGAATATTGATATTTTAAGTTTTTTTTAACTTATTCGGTAGTTATAAAAGCTTGTTTATAATTTCTTCTTTCTTTCCGGTTCGCACTTCATGCTGGCTCATGCGTTGCGTGGACTAAGCTACGTGACTTACCTGATTTCTGTGCCGAGTTGCACCAACTGGGGTATTAACGGACGGGTCGGAATTATGGCTTTAGGAGCTGATTACAATGTGGAACTAAACAATAGTATCAAGTATTAACATATCTATTTAATTTGTATACAATTAATGCATTACGCAACACTTGGTTAAGGAGAACTTTAAATATTTATAAACCCAAATCCCATGTCCCACAAAAACAAAAACAGTAGAAAATGATGGGAACCGCTTAAGTCATTTTCTACTGTTCATTTATCCACGTGACTCTAAAATCGGTCACTAGGTTTAAACGTCGATCAGAGAGCAGCACGTCCTGCTATTTACACTATCCTTCAAGTACAACTCTCGTCTCCACTTACTAGCAGCCTTGTTGTTCCCACTTCACACACGGCTACGATTGTCGGGTCATTTCATGCTGTCGGGCATAACCCGCTAAATTGTTTGTAAACATACGTATAAAATGTCATCATCGCTTAGAATAAAAATGTCATACTGTTTCCAGTTAATGCATCTTACCAATATTGTTCAGATGTTATTTCTTTCAAAATAGATAAGCAGTGGTTATAATAACAGAGGAACCATCTGATTTGATTAGTGCAGTTAAGAGATATCACCAATTAATTTTAATAACAAAAAGTTTTCTTGTTCTTTCATTTTCACATTGGTAAATTTGTGCCTAGCTACAACACTGGGAGAAAGGATGATCTACAATATTTAATGCTAAATCTAACTTTGTCACAGAAGGATGTGAATTATGGTGCCATGTCTGACCAGCATTTAAAAGCAAATTAAAAGAATTTCTGAATGACAACTCCTTCTACTCAGTACCGGTAGATGAATTTTTAGATATAAATTAGTAATTTTACAATAAATACGTAAAATAAAAAGTAAGGAAAAGAAAAAAGAGAAATTTAAAAATATTGTTATCTGACGTTATTGTATACTAAACTGACATGTTCCACATAATTAGGATATCTCGTATTCATGATCTATGGAACAAGTGTTAATGTACGACTCTGAGAATGGAACGCTAAAAACCGTACGAGACATTTCCGAAGTGCAGACGGAAAACATAAAATGAGGAAACAATACGAAATAAGGAGACGAATATTGGTCTTTCGTATGTGGCAAGTTAATATCCTGTAACCTTGACCTAAACACTCAGTTTAAGAAGCACGACCGCACTGGTAAAACTGTCGCGTTTAATCGATGAGGCAATTTCCCTGCGACGTAAGAGAATTTATGAAATCCAAAGAATATTCCTTGGTTGGGATATCTGTAGCGTAATTTGTTCCAATAAAGCACGATGAGACAACGATTCTTTAACTGGAACTCGTCTCTTGTCAGACTAAGCGGTCGCCGGAGTCACGCAAACACTAAAATAGGCACTTTTTTGATTTTGTCACATAATTATCGAATATCTTTCGAATGTTTTACTGTTGGCGTAGTCCTATATGTCTCATCTTATTCGCCGCCTATCTGACCCCTATCTGAGATTAAACTCCACTTTTAACTCACGGTTATCGAGAAGGCACATCACGATCACGACTTGTTTACGGCCCTACACCAGTTCTCCGAACTACGCTCTTTAGTTTAAAGTCTTCATAAAACCTATTACCAAGCACGGCTGGCATACTTCTGGAAAGTTACTCCAGTATGTCAATGTAGACTACATGGATCACTAAAAGTTCCTTAATGGACCATCATACAAATTCGCAAATCTTTAATTAACAGATTGAAGTCTTACGTTGTCAGATGGCAGTTACCTGATATCGAGATTCCTATCTACGTTAGAGGAAAATATTTTCAAGAGTTAATGAGAAGTAGATAGGAATTTCTAACAGATCGATAGCATATGAACCGTTTACTGCAGAAAGGCAACATGTTCATCATTCCTAATTTTATATTAGAGGTAAAAAATTTATTATAAATGTTTTATTGCTGTATATCTCCTGACACAAATTTTTGGTTTATAGTTGTAGGTATAATCTGCTAGCTTATTATTTACATATGAAAGTCAAGAATGACTTAATGCAGTGACGTAGCCAGGATATTGTCAAAGGGGGGGGGGGGGGGTCCGACTTGTTAAATTGAAATTTACAAAGGTTCATGTTTTTCATTAATTCTAAAAACAAACTTAACATATATATTTTTTATATTTTATGCACATAGTTTGCGTTTGTAAGACCTTACAAATACTTCAATATTTTATATACAAACTTGAGGAAAACATTTCTTAAAAATTGTTTTAATATACACTAGCAGAACCTTCAGTTGTTATTCCAAACGGAGTCAAATTATCAGAATGAGAAGTGTTTCTTTGTATTTCAACACTGGCAACGACACGGCAGCTTGTCACCGATAGGGTTACCATATGTTCATCATCAAAAAAGAGGACAGTTCATGTAAAAAAGAGGACACTTTAACATAATGTAATTAACAACTTTAACATAATGTAATTAACAACTTTATCAATGAACCACGTAAAACTACTACAAACTAAAACAGTAACCCTGTGTAGTTATTGCGAGACGAAATATTATGAACCTTGACTTTTATTCATCATCACTACTCTCAATTGTCTCATTCTTGTCTTATTCACTTTTAAACCAACTACATTTGGTGGACGACGAAAGCTCTCTCGAGAGCTTTTTGTTTTTTTAACAAGGCATTTCAAATGTTAGAAATTATATTGTACACATACAGTATACATTTTAAATCTATTCCTGTGTTTTGTACACTGTGTGTTCACAAGAGAAAACACAGGTTCTGTGTCGGCATTATGACTAGTTATAGAAAAAAAAGAAGTCTACAATTTTCAGCAGTTCAGAATAATTAACAACACTAGATGACTGATTTAAATATGCACACCACACTTCTGCTCGTATGTTCTGTTTCCTTTGATAATCTTTAAAAAAAATTATAAGATTACAAAGCGGATCGGTACACAATGTATCATTATTTCTTACATTCTTTTGATGATTCTCTGAATGATTTGTATTTCTCCATGAGCACATATTTAACACTGACTTTCTCTTCGGTATTATGTTATGTTTAAGTTCGTAATTTATTTTGAAGCAAAAAGCTACCTACGATCTCGAACATACAATACAACTTTAACCCGGTGGCCGAGGAGACTGAGGCGCTCCAGTCACGGTCTGCACGGCCACTACGGTCGGGGGTTCGAATCCCCCCTCGGGCATGGATATTTGTGCCGTCCTAGTTCGTAAGTAGTTCATAAGTAGTTTGTAAGTTTAGGGACTGATAACCCCGTAGTTAAGTCCCATAGACTATACAAACAAATACAACTTTAACCGAAACCACCACATGTATCAAAAGCAACGCCATAGTACGTAGTGCCCGGGCATGGATATTTGTGCCGTCCTAGTTCGTAAGTAGTTCATAAGTAGTTTGTAAGTTTAGGGACTGATAACCCCGTAGTTAAGTCCCATAGACTATACAAACAAATACAATTTTAACCGAAACCACCACATGTATCAAAAGCAACGCCATAGTACGTAGTGCAGAAGGCAGAATGCACTGGTTGAATATAGGATGAACAGCCGGATTCCTTCGTCGAGAAGATCCGAATCGTTTGCAACTGTCAGACCCATGCGGAGTGCGAAATTGTGAACGGTAATTTCATTCTGTGTATCCGCGTAATAGTTGCCAACAGTTTGTAACTGCAGTGCGAATGAACATGTTGTCGCCAATGACACAAAAATAAATTGTCTTTCTCGGAACCCAAAAAAAAGAGGACATTTTGTAGAATTTTATAAATTCCGGCCGGACACATTTTCTTGCCTCAAAAAGAGGACATGTCCGGGAAAAGAAGAGGACGTCACCGAGCTTGCTGGCTGTCAGCCACGACTGTAGCTTGGTGTTTCGCAAAATTTTTATTAATTTTTGCATCAGTATAATTACCTTGCATATTGATTTAGGAAGCGTAAGTCTTTAATTTTATTTCCAAGATTAATGGTTCTTTTACTCTTGTTGGCATTGCAACGTATCCATCCTTTAGATAAAATATTACTCTTAACCGTTTAACTTTACTTTAAAAAGTATTACATATACTGAGTGAGGTGTCTTATGATATACTGAAATATTGCCACTCCAAATAACGACTCCACTGCAGTAAATAGATAAATAAGCTATTATAGTAGTACGTATTTTAACTTACCATAATGCTAGTGGACAAATGAAAGTCGGTTTTCCTCTTTTTTCTTGTTATGAACTTCTTCATAATTGGAAACTTATCGTAACAGCACAAGAGAAATAAACGGCAGAGGAAGCATTCCACTGCAGTACTTAAACATAGCAATAATGAAGTAAGGCCAACAATGGTCAACGGCTAAAGGAGGACTGGGCAATAGGCGATGCTGTTGTCGATGTATCAATAATTAAACTCTATAGATGGCTTTGTTGACTGTCGATAGTGCGTATCGCTTTTGCGTCGTATGACTGATAACAGTATCATTCAGTTTCACTACACGGTAGCTAGGTCATGTCTTATTTCATTTAGTCCCTTCGGAGCTTCCAGTCTACCATCGAGAATGTATGTGTGTGTTGTCCTTAGCAGAAGTTTGAGTAGTATTTTATATTTTAGGTGATTGTGGGAGAGGGGGCGGGGTCCGGACCCCGAAGACACCCTCCCCCCCCCCCTTTCGCTAAGTCCTTGCTTAATGGGAAAGAGGGCACGTCCCCTTTCAGAAGTACTCTGGAATTTCAAATTGTATTTTGGGGTTAAACAATGTTTCAAAATAAATTTATTGCATTAAACATTTTGTTACCTTTTTCTGAATAATATTTTACGCTTTGTTTCTTTGCATGTTTGTATTGTTCAGTTATCAATGTGATGGGGTGCCTGGGACGTACTTGGTCAAGGTTCGCAGCCTCTTGTAGATTCTCCTGAATCGACGCTCACGGTAACAACTGGCTGAAATACCACGGGGCTATAGTAGTCTACTACAAATGATGTAGGCGACAAGTAAAACTGTAGTTTATTGACACTTTATCACTAGTGCCCATGTGTCCCCTTTCATGGTCAGGGTACCAGTCTCATCAATAAATAGTAACTACAACCCGGTACGCACATTCCACATTCATACTTATTAATATGCAAAGCTTGTACCAGGACCTACAGTAATGCAAGCAGATGGGAATAAACCCCAACATGTTTCGATACATGCTGTTGTTCTTGGAACTGATGTGACTGAATTTCAGAACTGCATCGCGTTTTGAGAGATATAGACTACATTTTTTGTTCCATTTCAACATAAATTTTGTTGTAACGTAAAAGCAGTAGACACACAGTGTGTTTCACTAAGTGTGTTTGCCTCTGTAACTTATAAAATAATAGGTGACGGGAAATTTTTATGCAGTAGGTCAACACAAGAAATGTTACACTTTCTGTGGAGCTATGACCATAGTTTATTGTATCATTTTCCAAAGAGTTACAGCACAAAGATATAATTTTTTAAATGGAACAATAGTTTTTTATCGTGCATTGGAATCGTTGAAACCAGCTGCATCCAAATCAATTTAAACTACATTCTTATCACTGTTAGTTTGGGAGCTACAACCCTTCAAAGTTTCAGGGTCAGATACCACACGCTGTACATAATACATGGCTGTGTGGTGGGTGATGGATGTTATGGCGGTGGGAAGTTGATTTACATATGTATAAATGTGTTTCCATGTTCGTCAATGCATAATGCAATGTGCCGTCGAAAGGATCTGCGGACGAGATGTAGATCCTGTAGATATCCCCACAAAAATATATCTACTGGTGTTAAATCGGGCGACCTTGCGGATCATGAATGAGGACCATGGCGCCCCAACCATCTCCCTGCAAACCTGTTGTTTAGTTCTTCCACAACAGCTCGCGCAGAATGGGCTGGGTGACCATCGTGCTGCATCCACATATGGACTCTCGTGTGTAGACACACACGTCAAGGAGACCACCCAAACTGCTCGCTATAAAAGCGCGATATGACTCACCTGTCAGTGTACCTGGGAAGTAGTTTGGACCGATGATTTCATCGCCAAGGATTCCACACCACACGTTAATAGACCACCTACGTTGACGGTCGACAGGTCGTACCCACCGAGGATTGTCTGCGGCCCAGTAGTGCATGTTATGGCGATTCACTGCACCATAATTTGTGAACGTGGACTCATCAGAGAACATAACACTTTGTAAAGACTCCAGCGTGAAATTACGCATGACCCACTCACAGAACGTCACTCTTGCACGGAAATCGTTCCCATGCAGCTCCTGGGTCAGTGACAGGCGGTACGGGTGAAAACTGTGGACATGTACTATACGCCACACAGATGTGAGACTGACACCAGCGACTGCAGCCACGGCTCGTAAGCTGACATGAGGATCGTGGTGTAGTGCAGCTAAAACAAACACCTCCGTCTCTTCACTTCTTACCGAGCTGCCTGTTTCCCGAAGTCGTTGCTCGGCACGTAAGAACGTAATGGCTGTTGGATATCTCACACCATACGCCGTGGCTGCTTCAGTGGTATCGTGTCGGCACTCGCCGAGCATCAGCAACAAGTCAACGTACTCGTTGTTCGTGTATGCCATCGTCATCCGATGTCAGTTACTGTGCTATATTTAGCCCCGGTTGTTTGTGTGGCTCCAACTGTCGGGTATACGGCCGTGTGCGGCGACAGTCGGCAGTCTAACAGCGCATCGAGGAAGCTTCTCGCTCCGTGACACCGGCGACGTTACAACTCGGCCGCACCACATTTAGAAGGCGCATTGCATTATGCGCAGCGTTTGTGGTATCTGCCCCTGAAACTTTGAAGGGTTGTAGCTCCCAAACTAACAGTGATAGGAAGGTAGTTTAAATTGATTTGGACGCAGCTGGTTTCAACGAATCTAATTCACGATAGAAAAACTATTGTTCCATTAAAAAAATTATATCTTTGTGCTGTAACTCTTTCGAAAATGATATAATAAACTATGTTCATAGCTCCGCAGAAAGTGTAACATTTCTTGTGTTGACCTACTGCATTAAAATTTCCCGTCACCTATTATTTTATAATTTACAGAGGCAAACACACTTAGTTATACACCCTGTATATAGGCTTTCTGAATATACTTTTAAAGAAAGTACAGACTTTCTCAGCCTAAAAGAGTCTGTCTAGCCATGGACAATCATGTTACACGTAACACTTTGCGTGTTTTTAGTTGAAACTAGCTTATATGCCCGTGCTTCGCTACGGTTGTTGAAGGAGGGCATGTGTGTATCCTGGATTTTTACGGTTCCGGACCTCAGTGAGTAAAAATAGAATCCTTGTTGGATCGCTCTGTCAAAAAAACTTAGTTGTCCTAGCCAAGATGTCAAATGTAAGTATAAATTCTCCGACACGATGTATCTTCACAAAGTTTTTAATACAAAGTGTGAAATGTGCTAAAATAAGCAATGAAATGTCGTTAAAAACTTAATAGACAAAGCGAAATCAGTAACACTATGTTCATTGCTTGTTAGTATTCGTAGACATAAGATTGCTTAATTCTGTCACAGACATTCGCTTCCTTGTTGTACTACCCAATACTTATTATGCAGCAGCAGTGTTTATTAGTTTTTGGTGCACTACAGCGCCTCTATGGCTTGTTTGCTGTACTACACAATCCATACTTCAAGCATAACGTACATCTAAAGCAATCTTAGCTAAAATATCCAGTGAAAACCGCATGAAAATGTGTCAGTAGTTTCTTTTTAATACGTTTGTGAAACGTGTTAGAAATAGGCATATTTTCAGGAATATGATGTAGCTAACATCAATACATCTGTTACATTCGCCATTTAAAACATTTATTTCATGATCATTCATATCTCTGGACAATGGGCTGAGGCATGGAAAGCTGAAATATAATATAAGTATTTCCTTAATGAAGTAGAAATATCACTCAAAACAATTATTATTCATACGGTTGGCTCTCTTTTCGTTAGATGCGCTGTTGTCGCTCCAAGCGTGAGACTTCCATAGCAGTTGTACATAGGTATACGTTGGACTGTGATATCAATATGTAAATATATGGATTAAACACGGCGAGGATTGTATCAGTTTTATATTCATTGCGTTGAATCATATTTCGTGGAACATAGCAACCAAGAAAACGATTTTTAGAAATATGGTAAATTTGAAAAGGCAAAGAGTAAGTAGTATTTTCAAAGGGTAATAGTCGGATTGCTGCCCCTAACTTCACACGAAGATCCGCAGCGCTATCTATTAGTTCTTTGCTGTATTACGCCGTTCTTCCAAGCATGAAATACACCTAAAACTTCAAATTACGACATCTTTTAATTTCCTGATCTGATTTTGATGAAATGAAGCTTATATGTTGCCCCAGGATATTCTCTATTTACCTGTGATACCCACCATGAATGTTCATTTAGTACGCTTGGAGGTTACTCTCTACAAATAGACAAATGCGATTGCTTTCAGAGATATGTTTAAATTGTGATATCTTACTTTTTCTGATTCGATGTTGTGAAATGAAGCGTTTCTGTAACCGCAAGATACCCTCACGTTTCCTGTGAAAAACCCTTGACAATTAGCCTATTAGTTTTGGAGATGAAAGAGAAAGATAGACATGACGGTTGTTGATGAAAAATGTTAAATTGTGCTGTTCTTCTTTCCGTGATCCGATTTTTATGAAAGTAAGTCTGTATGTTGTCCCAAGATACGCTGAAGGTACCTGTGAAAACCCCATGCGAATTCGTGAAGTAGTTTTGGAGAAGTGGTTTCTAATAGAAGAACAGACAGACACGACGGTCTAGGAAAAAGTTTCTGGATCTATTTTGATGAAATCATGCCTAGATCCTGAACCAATCTTCGCTCATGTTTTCTGTGTAAACCGCAAAAATTCGTCCAGTCGTTTTAAAGATGAAGCGAAAAGCGTCAGGCCTACATTTACAGATTTATTATTAGTATGTATATGTTGTACAACTGTAAAATTTTGCAGAAATATATTGATTTTTATAAGTGCTGTATGTCGGTAAAATCTGTAGCGAATGTGGTTAGTAGTAAATAAGTAATAGATTAAAACGTGATGCTTGATGAGGCGGTTTTCTATGAATACTACTCTTTACGTCCTCATATCTCATGAACTGCGGGTCGTGCTGCGATACAATTTCGAACGTACATTCAGCTTTAAGTGTGTATTCTGTCTGCAAAATCTCCTGCGAGTACAATTGGTGGTATTGCAATTATAAATTGTAACGTCATAGAGAATACCATAGTTTTGCTCTATGGACAGCGGAAAAGTAGTAAGCGAGAAACGTTTCTCCTTTCATTAGTTTGATGTGGTTGTCTGCGAGAAAAAGTTTAATAAAGGTTTGAAGTCGCCAAGTACTGTCATTCTCATATAGTGTATTTATAAAGTCTCGTCGCATTATGTAGCAGTTGTTTGTGATTCCTATTGTTCATGACGTTATATCTCCTGAACCATATGTCGTATCTGCTTCGTACTCCTACAGCTATTGTTATCTTACGTAAGGAATATGTGTAGCAAATCTGGTTGAAATCGGTCCAGTGGTTTAGGAGAAAATGTGCAGCATTGTCGTTTGACGCAGCAATTTTTTGGGTATCTCATTGTTTATGACGTCATATCTCCTTACGTATGTGTCGTAGGTGATTCTTACCCCGACAGATTGTTGCCTGATATTAAGGAACATGTGTACCAAGTTTGCTTGATATCGGTCCAGTAGTTTAATGTAAATGTTTTACGTTTACTGGGTTCTGAGTATTTTGTAAGCATCTTCATCGACTATACCCAATATTATGGTTGCAGTTTAATCAGCAGTTCGTTAGTTTCTTTAATTTTTATTTCATCAAATACGTATACAACGGCACTTTAAAGCCATCTCCGCCACTTGGCTTACATCTGGCGTCGGAAGATTCAGCTACACCGCAAAAGCCGACTGCGCATGCTTGTTAGCGTATCACCACGGCATTTGTGATCAACTCCCTTTCAACTGTATGTTCTGACAACGTATAGTACTTCGTATAGTTTACTGCAGTTTGGTTTTTGTAACACCTATTTTTTGTAGGTACGCATTTTCGGTTTCAATTCAGAAATATCTCATGATTTCCTTCGCCATCCGAGCTGCTGCTTCGCCTACAATCACGTCTCTGACTTCGGTACATTAAATGCTGCTCATCAGTCTTTCCTTCATTCATGATGGCAAAGGCCAACATGTATAAAGTGAATGATAAAGTTGGTTTGCTTCCTCGTGATATTTTTGTCAGCGACCTATTCACCTTATGTGCAAGACGGATGTTAATATGTAACACGGCCATGTTTGTTCTTTGTGAGGTGTCAGATTTGGTATTGTATCTTGCCCACTGCATGATGCTCCGATGTCGCTAATTTTAACTGTGGTTCTTTTTCTTTACAACCCAGCTTGTTCTTCAGCTCTTCGTCTATAAACACTTCCGAAAAAATAATTAGTACACTTGGAAAGGCGAGGTCGATTTGGAGCTTATGACGGAAGATGCCACGGGGGAGGGAATGTTAAGGTGCACTGCTTTCGATATACGCCACCAACAGATTGCGTAGTAACAGGACCCAGAGCCCTTCATCTGTGTGAATTCTTTAACAGCGAATGTTTACAACCCAAAAGGCTCAGTGTGATATCAAAGTGGGAAGTTCTTGTGAAGCGCAGCTAGCTTTTTACTCACATGATGTGATGAGTGCTATCGACAAGGAAAGTCAAATAGATTCCATATTTCTAGATGTCCGGAAGGCTTTTGACACTGTACCTCACAAGCGTCTTCAAATCAAATTGCATGCTTATGAGATATCGCCACTGTTGTGCGGATGGATTCGTGATTCCTGTCATAACTGACACAGTACGTTGTAATTGGCGGTATGTCATCGAGTAGAAGTGGTGTTTGGCGTTCCCCAGGAAAGTGTTATAGGGTCTCTATTATTTCTTATTTTTATAAATGATTTATCAAACAATATGAGTAGCTCTCTTAGACTGTTCGCGGATTATACTGTTAGTAAAGCCAAAATCTTTTAGATAAGATATCTACACGTTACAAAAATTCTCAATTGACCCTTAATAACGATAAGTATGTGATCATCGATATCACCACGAAAAGAAATCCGTTAAATTTCATTTACACGATAAATCAGTCAGACCTACAGGCCGTCAATTCCACTCAATACCTAGGAGTAACAATTAATAACGACAAAAATTGGAAAGAACACATAGAAAACTAGATGACCCGGTGAACTTCGTATCACTTACCTCTTAATATAAACTATATTAATTTAAATCATACATATTTTAGACCCAGTAGATTTATAAAGGCATCATCAGAGTCCATGTATCGGCTCGATAGTGGGTGGAAAGAGTGGGCAAATCAAGCACACATGTCCAGGATAATGTTCATGTCACATTCGTGGACTTTCAGAGAACGTTTAAACTGTGAAAAAATATGGAAAAATTGCGAGGAAAAATTAGATTTAAAACATGTAAAATAATGACTTGGTTGCTGTGTTGGGCGCATGCAGAAATATAGTACTTTGGAAGAGTGAAGTTCGCTTTACACGATCTGAACCGTATATAATCTGTCAAAGATGAAAATGAATTGCTGTTCGTTAGTCTCGCTAAAACTGAAGAACGGCTGAACCGATTTGGCTATACATCATTACCTAAACCAGGAAACTTTTCCAAATTTTTATTTCATAAGAACGTTACTCCTGCTTTGAACGTCAAATATGCAAAATTTTATCTCAATCGACGAATGATATTCATATCCTATTGCAAAAAGCTCTTTCAGTTTCTCGCGAATTTTAAAACTTTCCTGGAAACTTTCCCAAATTTTTAGTTGATAACAACGTTAATCTTTCGTTGAACGTCAAATGATCATAATTTTGTCGCAATCAGATGAACGGTTCTCAACTTGAGTACATTTTGAAACAGATCGAAACAGAAACTTGGTTCGAATTTTGCGACTTCCTTTTTTAACAGTCCCTATTTTTTTTTTCTTTTTTACTGAAAACTTTTCCAAGACCATAACGAACAAGACAAAAAAAGGACTACCCCTCTCCGTCGTGCGAATAGTCAGTTATAGTGCTGAATTCAATCAAAACTCGCTGAAAACGCACTTTCAGTTTTTCTCAAATTTTCCTATTTTCCGGTAGATTTCCCAAAAAAATTATTTTACACAAACCTTGTCTTGTTAAGCCGTACTCAAGTGATGCTCTTACAACCATGTGGCAATTGATTTATATTCACAGAAAAGAATCACTTTCGGTTTTTCCTAAGTTTTTCTTCTTTCTGGGCGACTTTTCCAAATTTTTATTTGATGCAAACCTTCCTCTTTGTTTCAACACAAAGTGAACAAAATTTTATCGCAGTTGGACGGACGGCACTGATAGCTCACTGGAGAAAGCTGTTTCAGTTTTTACCCGATTTTACTCTTTTCCGGACTACTTTTCCATATTTTATCACCGTTTAAAGCTTCCCTGGACTTATACGAATATTTCAAGACTAGAATTACCCAAGTCGGTTCAGCCGTTCACGAGTTTTAATAAGACTAACTAACAGCAGGGAAGGCGAACCAAAGACTACGTTTCATTGGGAGAACAGTTGGTAGATGCAACAGTTCTTCTAAAGGAACTGCCTACACAACACTTTTGCTGCGCATTGTGGTATCCACACCAGGTGGGACTGACGGACGATTTAGAGAAAATTCAGCGATGGGCAGATCGTTTTGTTTTATCGCTATATAGGGGAGAGAGTGTCACGGAAATGATGCACGATTTGGGTGGGAATCATTAAAAGAAAGCCGTTATTTATTGCAGCAAGATCTACTTGCGAAATTTCTTTCGCCGGCCGCGGTGGCCGAGGAGACTGAGGCGCTCCAGTCACGGTCTGCACGGCCACTACAGTCGGGGGTTCGAATCTCCCCTCGGGCATGGATATTTGTGCCGTCCTTAGTTATAAGTAGTTCATAAGTAGTTTGTAAGTTTAGGGACTGATGACCCCGTAGTTAAGTCCCATAGACTCTACAAACACATTACAAATTTCTTTCACCAATAAGAGAAATCAGATCGAAAACGGAAAGAAATATTATTCAGATCGTTCTGCAGTTGGTTTTGATCTTCCGATGATTTTACTAGACAGTAAATGACGGCGTCATATGCAAACAACCTAAGAGAGCTTCTTAGATTTTCTCGAAAATCGTTTATGTAAATAAGGAACAGCGGGGGATCAATAACACCCTGTGGAACGTCCGACATCACATCTGTTTTAGTTGATACCTTAATATCGATTACTACTAACTGTGTCCTCCTGACAGAAAATCCCCTATCCAATCGCAAATTTGGGGCGATATACAATAATCACGCTAGTTCATTAAAAGCCGTTTAAATCTTGAGCGGTTTGGAAATCCGTGAGAGTCTGTACTAAGTTATATTTCTGTACCAGTATGTTTTCCATTAGTCACTTCAGACGCTGCTTTTCTTAACATTCCTGGCCGTTATTAAGACAGTGTACACATCTCTCTTGCTCGTTCAATAAGGTCGACACGAAGTGTTTTTGATTAACTGATACAGACAGACCTGAAAAGAGTACGGAAAAGTAAAGGACTGTCGACACTAGTTAGAGTCACATGCAGTGAGTGGCCTCTGCCTGGTACGGCGAGTGTCGGTCGCGCTCGGCTCAGCCTTAATTGCCGCTGCAGTTGACAGGCGGCGCGGCGCGGCGTGGCGTGACTGCGGTTTAAAGTCGCCTGAAAAACAGGGTCGCCCTGCCCTCTCCCTAAACGCGACCAACTTTGGACGCGTTACGAGTTGTGGGCTCCACCAGCGAAACGCTCGGCAGTCACTTCGAGCAAGCTCCGGAAACCGCCAACTTCTGGCAAGGCGTCTGAAAGCAGCCGACGTAATGGGTGTGTGCCGAAACTTACTGTGCAGTCCCAGAGGCATAATTTTCAGAATTCTTTCAATAACTTTATTTTGCGAGTGGGTTCTTCAAGACATTAAAAACTTAAATTAATGTTCTTGGAGAGCGAACTAATCTCTTTCAGTATGCTGACGTCACCGCCTTCCTAGCCCTGGTTCCCTTCACTGCACGTTCTCAACAGCTTCTCCAGTTTCACCTCTCCCAATCCTCCGTCCCCCAAACCTCCTCCATCAAATACCTTGGCCTCACCCTGGATCGCTTCCTTTCCTGGAACCCTCACCTTCAAACAGTCCGTCAAAAAGCCCTCTCCCGTCTCAACCTCATCAAGCTCCTTTCCGGCTCGACATGGGGACTTAACTTCTACAGCATCCTTCACCCTGTTGTTCCTCCCCTCCTACTGAACCCCGGGCCTCTGTCACGCCGGTACCAGCATATCGCTCCCTCCCCACACCTTCACACTCTCAGCATCCTCTCCCAGGGTAACTTTGGCCACCTGCCTCTCCCAGATGACGCCCTCCATCCTCAGATTTACCCATCCACCAGCCCAATCCCTCCCCTCCCCATATATCGCGTGGCCCCCTCCACCCACTGCCCTCCCTTTCCTCCCCCGCTTGGATCTCCATTCCCATCCCTCGGAGTTCTTACGTTTTCCTTCCCCACTCCCCGTATGATTTTAAAACTTCAGGAACCCGCATAGGCAGAACCTGTATTTCCATGTTTTTTATCGTCTCACCGTTCTCGTCGCCGTTAACTGGTGCAACTGCCACGGTACTGGCTTTGTATGTCGTCTGCACTGCCGTCTGCTGGGGAGCCAGAGACACGATTACTTGGCAAGATGATGAGGTGGGCTGTTCTTAGTGTAGTACCAACTTAATCATGGACGAAGGAGGTGAGAAAAGAGACCTCTCTGGAGCTGTAGTAGGGGGTATTATCTCCCTCAGGTAGCGAGAGTTGGTAGGCTTTGAGAAAGCACCCTCAATAACTTTCAATGCTCCCTACATCCGGTGCGGAGAGGGAAGGCTCTGCCCGCGGCCTGAGGCATCACTCTTGCCGCGACTGCCGACGTGAGTATTTCGTCGAATCATGCTGAAGGGATGGCATGCTGTTAGGACTTTATTTGTGATCAGGCTATTTTGGTTGATCAATGATAGTTTTTCTTGAGGACAGTTACAACTCACCGCAAAGACGTGGCGACGAGATGCGACAGGCACATACAAAAGACACACACATACAACACATTCAGCTATCGGCCATGGCCTTCTTCAGAAATAGAGCACTCACGCAATCACACAACACAGTCATACAACCATCACCTCCGACTGCCACACTTCAAATCACGCTCTGCAGCGAATCGGGGACGGGAGGGGAGGGGGAGGGGATAGAAAGGTTACGACACGGTGGTGGGGATGGGTTAGATGGGAATTTATTTTATTTTATTTTATTTTATTTTATTTTATTTTCTCCCCTCACCCGCCTCCCCACTCCATTCCTACATCTCGTTATTCCCATCTAACCCATCCCCACCACCGTGTCGTAACCTTTCTATCCCCTCCCCCTCCCCTCCCGTCCCCGATTCGCTGCAGAGCGTGATTTGAAGTGTGGCAGTCGGAGGTGATGGTTGTATGACTGTGTTGTGTGATTGCGTGAGTGCTCTATTTCTGAAGAAGGCCATGGCCGATAGCTGAATGTGTTGTATGTGTGTGTCTTTTGTATGTGCCTGTCGCATCTCGTCGCCACGTCTTTGCGGTGAGTTGTAACTGTCCTCACTATATTATTTATTCCAACCTGGACTTTCCATTATTATAGTTTTTCTTGAGTAATTCTTACGCTATGCGAGGCTAAGTGTTTCCTTCTTTTCATAACTCGAGTAATTCAGTGTAAATTTAGTATCTGTATTTTCATTCCGGTAATGATTTTTGTGTCCGGTTGATCAAGTTAGAATACACGTGTGTGGCCTTCAGCCTTTGCGTAAACTTAGTATGTTTTAATTCCTTGCTGCTTTTGACTAATGTTTTCGTGCGGTGTCTGTTTCCGTGAGCATGCTAAATTCGCTCTCGGAATTTCTCGGTTGATTCCGTCTTTACTACATTGGTACAACCCATTGCACAACGTGCTTTCGTGAAGGTCATTACTTCGACCTTCAGCCATGCTTTTTACCGATACTAGCTTTCTTCTATTGAATTCTCGCATGTGCTTTACTTGCTTATTCTAAGTTAATTTATTTTTGTAAATTCTATGTAATTCACTGGGGTTGTACACCACGTGGTACTTAACGATAGTATGCTGCTGCCTCCCCGCACATGATTTTGTTTGTGCGTAGTATAATTTCAATTGTGGGTGAATCCATACGCCATCTCATCAAAACGCCGCTGACGCTTCGTTGCGCCGCTGCTCTGAAGTGTTCCTGCTGGAGTAATGTGTCACGAGCATTATACGCGTGTCTGTGAATGAATGAGTGTGCTTTCTTTATCCCCTGTATATTTGCAACTATCGCCCATGTTACCTCCATATTAAAAAGGGCAGAAACCATTTTATTACGGGCAGTAACTTTATAATTTAATTCACTGTTGTACAAGATGAGTGCATCATTATACTTATTTGGTCTCTCCACATTTTGCTTGTTCATTTTATTGAATAGATTATAATCTTAAGTATCAAACCTCTGCTTTATAATTTCATGCTCCCCATCCCATGTTTAATTATCTATTCCATTTTATATATTTATTATTTGTGTTTGTTAAAACGAAGGCTACTCCCTTAAGGAGTGATCAGTTAGATAAATTTCCGTTGTGCAAGTACTGTGGCCACTCATAAAGTAATTTATAACAGCAGCGAGTGTTTTAACTTGCATTTCGTGATTTCTACTGCGTGAGATCTTTCATAGAAAATTTATCAAGCTACTTTCAAAATAAAGGCACCGCGCGGCTAGCGCACGTCCGGGGACCCAGGCGGGAACGCCACGCTGCGAGCAATCATGCTGTCTGCGCGCTTCATTTATTTCAAGCGTCAAATTCGGTTCGCAGTTTGTCTGGATGTTGTCATTGTATTGCGATGCTACTACCAATTCCATTCTTTTTGTGATTTTTCGTGCTGTTAATTGCATAAAATATTGGGTGTTTATAAAAAAAAGTTTGTGCAGTCGCCTAGTGTTCTAAAGCGCCTTGCTGCACAGAGCGTATTTACTTGCCGTTGGAGGATCGACTCCTCCTTCTGACATGGATATGTTTGTTGTCCTTAGCATAAGTTAGGCAAGTAGTTTGTAAAGGGACTGATAACCTCAGCAGTTAAGTCCCTTAAATTTACAATCATTTGAAAATAATATATTTTTTATGTTTTAGAATGCCGTACCTTCATTCCAAGTCGTTTTTCAATATCTATTGTAGTTAGAGAAATATTTGACGTGAAAGGTTTAAATGGAACACTGTACGCGAATACCGCCTTCAAAATGTGCCACGAATCAGTAGTATAGAATTAATATGTTTTACACTGTAGTTTAAATGCACGAACAAAAACAATATAGTGAGCGATATAGGTACATCTTTCCCTTCTTAGTAGTTGGGTAGTTTCAGGCAGAAAAAGTTTCGCAAGGTTTGAGATGATTTGTAAACTTTATTAGAAGTCAATATGATTCTGACCTCCCAGCAGAATTCTGGTGCTGTCAACAATGGAATGCAGCAGGCTGGCTAAGATATCTTTTCAACCAGTTCATCACGGATTGTAGGAAACCAGCAGACTGGCAGCAAGGCATCGCAGTACCAATCTTCAAAAGGAAAGGAAGCACTGCTGATTGCTCCAAATATCGACATATCAGATTGCTGAGCCATGCAATGAAAATATTCGAAAGCATTTTTGACAAGAGGGTCTGCGAGATAGTGCAGATCACAAGAAACTAAGCTGGATTTGTGAACAATTGAGGCACAATTGATGCAATCAAAGCTGCCTGGCCTCTTACTGAGAAACACAATGAAAGAGCAATCCACTGCATAGTAATTTTTATACCTCTAAAAAGTTTGTGATAGCCCATGACTAATCTGGTTAGCGCTTCGAGAACACAGCATTCCAGAGTATCTTGTAAATTGGATACAGCTGCTGCATGTTGAACCAAAATGCTATGTTCAAGCATCCAACGACTTCCACATCACGGTAAGAATCGACCAAGGCTCGGCTTTATCACCACTGTTGTTCATTCTTGTGATGGGCACTGTCACATCAGACCTGCACATGCCCATACCATGGACACTTCTCTATGCTGATGATATGCTGGCAGCAGAGAACAAGTCTGAACTGCAGCGCCAAACACAAGAGTCGAACGACCGACTTGCGCAATATGGCCCGCGGCTCAACAAGAAGAAAATTGAGTACATAACATCAGACCCAAGAGACGCTGGGACCATTACCGTTGGTGGGGAAGATCAACCTCGAGTATCAAAATTTAAGTACTTCGGTTCTATGATCAGTAGCGATGGCCAACTCTCAGTGGAGGTCAATGCAAGGACACAAGCAGCCTGGATGATGTGGCAAATGACAACAGGAGTCACCTGCGGTCGTCGGATGAAGGACCACCTGCAGTTAAAGATCAGCCGAACTGTTATCAGCCCTGCCGCTCTCCATGGTACCGAGTGCTGGCCAGCTACAAATGAGACAGAACGACGACTGGGGGTCATGGAAACGAAGATGCTTGGATTGACAGGTGGCGTCACTCGACTGGATAACGTTTCAAATGACGCCGCCAGGAAACGATTTGGAATTGTACCCGTGCAAGAGAAAATGCAGGAAGGTCGTTTGCGATGGTTTGGACATGTACTGCGTGCAGATGACAAATCAATAGCAAAGGCAGCTTACACAATGGGAGTCTTTGGAAAGAAACCCTAGGGATGAACAAGGCAGCGATAGGCCGATACCCTGCACAATGACCTGAAAGCTGTAAACCTACACCCAGACATGGCCCATGATCGAACAAAATGGAGACACCGAATCCACTCAGCGGACCCTCCAACCAGGCGGTACAAACGGTAAAGAGGAAGAAAAAGAAGAAATATGCAAGTCAGTAAGTGCTCCCATTTTCTTATAAAGAATGAATAAATTCTCGGTATTCGTGCATCGTGGCTAAACACCTTTTATGTTCAAAAAATGTTCAAATGTTTGTTAAGCTTATGGGACTTAACTACGGGGTTATCAGTCCCTAAACTTACAAACTACTTATCAACTACTTATACTAAGGACGGCACAAATATCCATGCCCGAGGGGGGATTCGAACCCCCGACCGTAGTGGCCGTGCAGACCGTGACTGAAGCGCCTCAGTCCTCGCGGCCACCGCGGCCGGCTCCTTTTATGTTCTCTTAATTATTACTTCAAAGTGGATAACATGAAAACTATCCGCCGCTTTGGAGTAGCCGAGCACACTAAGGCGCCTTTCTGCAGAGCGCGCAGTTGCTCGCCGTCGGTCGTTCGAGTTATTCCTCGGGCATGGGTATGTCTCGTTATTAGGTTAGTTTAACTTACAAGTACTTGGGCTCGAACAAACACATATACACCAAATCGTATGAGAGAAAATGTAAAGGTCACTTATTGCACTAGTGATACTCCCGCATCTGCACAACTCTGCAGTCGCCCATTAGAGGCCTCTGCGTGTGCCATGCCGCATTGCACTTTGACCTGTCGGTTCGCCAGTAGGGACGGTGCAGTGTGCCTCCAAAGTCGCGTTTTGTGACGTTATTGGTGTGGTGAAGCGTCAAATGGAGCTGCGATTGGTATCAATCCTGCTAATGTATTGCGATTGGTTGAGATGAAGTTACGAAAAACCCTTATTCGTGAAGATGGTATTAGTGTAGAAGATGAATCATTTGCATGCTTTCTCGTATCTGTTATGGTACAGAAAAATGAGCATAAGTTAGATACTGTTGTAACACTAACACATAATGATGATAATAGCAATGATAATGACGAACAACTCATTGCAAGCGGTAGTGCTAAGGTAAGTGCGGGAAGAGGTGATGGAAGCAGTGGCAGTGAATACCAACAGTCTTCCGAGAAGAAGGTTAAAGTTGCAACTATCATCACGGCTTTTGATGACAATACGCTAGAGAACATTTACGATGATTATTACAGAAGTTATAGTTAAGATATCTGCATTACGTATGACGTCTACAATTACATCTACAGTGCTATCTGGAACATGATTGCAGAGTTTTGCATAAAATCGACACCCACCAGCACACTGAGGTGTACGTAGAGACCCTGTAAGAAAACGTTCATACAGATATGCTTGTTCGAGCCCAAGTACTTTCCTTGTTAGTTTAAATCGTTTGTTAGCCTACCAAGAAGTTAAAAGTCCTACATCTGAACCTTTTCGAAAACCATGTCCATGGAAAATTCAACGTTGTCAGATTTGTAGTCAATCGACCGACAGCTTTTCGAGTAGGTTGAATTTTTACATATAAAGATAAGAATAGCATTAAGGTAACTTGCTTGTGAATCCTCTGAAAAAATCGATTTTTTGTTTTTCATCTTAAATTAAGGTTTAGATTTTCCTCAACACAATGGTGGTTGAAACATTTATATTTGGCTAGGGGAAGTTTGAATATCAATTCAAAGATCGCTCTGTGTGCAGGCATGCCTGTTTTTCTGCTACTCTCACACGTCGATTGTAGTCACCAGACTTCTCTCCCAAAAACAGAAGATAATTATTTTTCAAGTTGGCAGCGCTGTTGGACGACACATTTAAATTCCCTTATGTTTTATCTTGTATATCTTTGGTTATCGAGCGTTCTTTTCTTCATTAAGATTTACGTAGATTGATTTAGTGCTACCTTGACTTTCTCGGATGTTGCTGTGCCTCCTAAAAGTGTTTTGGTTCTGGAAAACATAAGTTTTACGGCTATCGGTTTGTTTTAATAATGCAGTAAGCAGATGTTAAGTTTCAGAGTTGCTAGCACTATCTTCTGGGTCCAATATGAAACAATCACTGGTGGCAACTGTTAATTTGAGAGTGGCCGAAGCTGAAAAGGTGGTTCTTGAAGCAACCAAAGAAGCCAGGACAGCAAGGAGAAGCTAGAAAAGAAAGACACAAGGTGAGGTACAATAAACCAAGAAGAATATGGACCTGGAATGCATTAGGACCAACACAGATGAATTATAGATAAAATAGAAACTTTAAATAGAATTTCTCGACAAATACATTTTCTGACATGTTTATTTTATGCAAAAATAAACTATTTGAGCTAGATATCTGAATTTTTTTTTAATGTTTCAGTATACTATTTGGTGAAAAGTAGACTGCAGGCACTAACATACTATCAACAGGTGCAAAAATATCCACTGATTAATCATTAAATTGTAGCGTTTGTTTTGATCATGAAATATAAATATTTCTAGAATCAAAACTTGTGAATCAAATTACATAATTGTAGTCTACTTTCTAGATACACATGTTCCTTGCATCTACCTAAAGTTTTAAGTGTCTAAGTAAGGAGGTTAGTCAGTGCATAGAAGTATGAACCGGCAAAGAAAAAACAATCATTTACAGGCCTTCACAAAAAAAAAAAAAAAAAAAAAAAAAAAAAAAAAAAAAAAAAAAAAAAAATAAATAAATAAATAAATAAATAAATAAATAAATAAAAAAATAAAAAATAAAATAAAATAAAATAAAATAAAATAAAATTCAATATGTGAATTAGTGCGACTACCTGTATATCAAATTGTTCAGAAAGAGAGATGTAACATTGTCGTGCTATTTCGTTCTATTAAGAGTTAGGGGTTTTAAGTTACAGCTGTGTAAACTTTATGACAATTTGTCGCATTTTTCCAGGCGTTCACCAGCATGTTGCCTTAAGCTATGAACTTTGCCTCTGGCTTCGGCAGCCGGAGGCGGTGTGGCGACAGAAGGCACGGCCGCAGCCTCGCCACTTGGCCGGTGGCGGCAGCACGGTCGCCCACAACTCAACGACCTCTGGCACGCGATCGCCGCCGCCTTGGGCCGCAGTTTTGGCTGGCTGCCCGCTGTGCTGCGCTACCAGATGCTATCTGCCGCCTTCACTTGCACAGGAGCGGCTCTTCGCCTCAGTCTAGCGCAGCGCACCCCTTTCAAGGAAGCTTCACGAATGGTAAAGCGTCAGGCTTCAAACATCAACACGCCAACACTCAGTTTGAAAGGCAGTATCAGATACAGCTGCGAAGAATATTTCTGTTATTGATCTCTGCGGCGCTCACGATGGTGTGTCCATTGGAGACGTCTCTGTGGTATAGAGTCGACGCCGGTACACGTTTTGTAGCGAGCCAGTACAGTGCCTCAGTATCTCGTATACATGGCTTCGTCATTATCATCATATGTTATTTGTTGTGATCTTCACGCCGAAGACTGAATTGCATCCCACCACGCCAATCTAACCTGCGTAGATCTCCTCATCTCTGCATAAATTTGAACGTGTTTACTATATTGGAACCTGGTCTGATAAAATTTTACCTTCTATTATCAGACTGACAATTCTATAATTGAAACTTCCTGGCAGATTAAAATTGTGTGCCGGAACCGGGACTCGAACCTGGGACCTCTGCCTTTCGCGGGCATGCGCTCTACCGACTAAACCCGCGAAAGGCAAAGGTCCCAGGTTCGAGTCCCGGTTCCACTACACAATTTTAATCTGCCAGGAAGTTCCATATCAGCGCACACTCCGCTGCAAAGTGAAAGTTTCATTCTGAATTCTATAATTAATTCAAGCATCAGATTTTTCGTCATGCTTTGTCACGAATTCCTCATTTCTGTAATTCTCTTAGTATTTCTCCATTGGTTATCTGACCTACCATCTGTATCAAAACGTAGTTCAAGGGACTTAACTTCTGTCGTTTTCATCCCTATGCTTACGAAATACTTAAACTAACCTAAGCAACCATACGCAAACGGGGACTTTGCAGCAAAGCGCTATAGAGCGCTCGGCCATTCCACCATGGCCCTGTTTTGACTTCCTCTGCCGTATGGGTCGCGAGACAGAAAGAGAGCCAGTAAATCGTGTGCGCTCTAAGCTCTCTAATTTGATCCACGTGCTTTATTAGCGAGATATACGCAGAAGGATTTGAACTGGGGCCGCAAGCACAGCGATCTGCGATGCTAACCACTGCACCAAGCCTTCCGTTGGAAGACTCATGGCATTGCTTCCCTCCCTAAACGAACAGCGACCAGCTGTTACGTTCCATTTGGAGCCAGCTGCGGTGTCCTGGATCTTGTCATGAGTCATCTGTATGGCAATTCCAGAGAATCTTTCCATTCTGCCTACACGTCTTCCTTACGGTGACAATAAACGGCACCTCCTGTCGTGGCTTCATCATTATCATAACGCTCTTCAGAGTCCTTGGACAAGAGACCGTTTCTGTCTCTCTGTTATTTGCAATCGTGGTAAGGATCGTGAACAAAGTCTCTTCGTTTTTTAAGACGGCTGGTGTTCGTATGCGCGCCAGCTGTCTTGCTTTTTCGACCCCGGTGATGAGCTGTTTCACATAGTCATCCTGACTGTCGTCCGGTTGGAACGGGAACAGTGTATCCATTGTCATCTCAGCTCCACGACCACCAAAAATGTTTGTAGAACTTATGGGACTTAACTACGGGGTCATCAGTCCCTAAGCTTACAAACTACTTATGAACTACCTATGACTAAGGATGGCACAAATATCCATGCCCGAGGGGGGATTCGAACCCCCGACCGTAGTGGCCGTGCAGACCGTGACTGGAGCGCCTCAGTCCCCTCGGCCACCGCGGCCGGCCCACGACCACCGAGCAGGAAGAACGGCGTGAAACATGTGGTGTCTTGCCTTGCTGTAAAATAAGCAAATGTCACGACTGGCAGTATTGTATCCCAATCCTTCTGCTCAGCATCGACTTACATCTACACCATTTCTGCTAACGTCTTGTTAAAACGTTCTGTAAGATTACTTGTCTGAGAATGGTAGGCAGTTGTTATTCTGTAGACATTGTCGGAACGTGACATTCCCTCTGGTACTAGTTTTGACTGGAATACTTTTCCACGATCAGATATCATCACACGTGGTGCACTATGCTTCAAAATACTGTCTTCTACGTCTTCTACTAGGAATTTTGCAATCTCTGGAGCTTCTGCAGTCAGTACAGGTTTGGTGACAGCATAGCAGGTGAGGTGGTCAGTGCAGACTATTATCCATCGGTTACTGATTGACGACTTTGGCAAGCTCCCTAAAAGGTCGATTCCATTCCGGTGAAATGGAGCTGCTGCAGGTTGGAATTGGTACCAGATAACCTGGAGGAAATTACGGCACATGCTTCCGTCGCTGGCACTCCTTACAGTGACTCACATAGACACCTTGCCAGTAATACCTGCGTCTGATTCTGTCTAGGGTCTTCACGAATCCCAGATGACCGGATATTGGAGAATCGTGGAAATACTCGAGAATAGCTGGCCAGAGATCAGCTGGAACAATCAGTAGCCATTTGGGGCCCAGTGGATCGTAGTTGCTCTCATACAATGTCCCGTTTATGAGATGAAACTCTCCTTTTGTCGGTTCTTCTTTCTCCAAGGCCTCTATGATTTGTAGTGATGCTGCATCTTTCCTCTGTTAAGCTGCAATGTCACCTAACTCTGTGAGGGCTGAAATTTTATCCATGCTCTTGTTTTCGGCTAATGGATTCCTCCAAAGGCAGTCGGCGTCCTTGTGTTTGCGCCCGGTTTTGGATACCACTGTGACATCGTACTCTTGGAGTCTTAGCACCCATTTTGCTAGTCGACCTGATGGATCCTTAAAATTGGTCAGCCAACATAAAGAATAGTGGTCTCTTACGACAGTGAATGGTTTACCGAGTAAATACGGGCAGAACTTGTTGATAGACCTGATAACGGCGAGACACTCCTTCTCGGTTGTAGTTTACCTCGGACTTTGAGAGAACTCTTGATATATAGGCTATTACTATTTCCGCACCTTCCTGAATTTGTATAAGCACTGCATCAATCACATAACTGTTTGCATCTGTTTGAAGTTCTATTTCCACATTCTTGTCGTATAAGGCTAGAACTGGTGCGGAAGTTAGAACTTCCTTAAGTGCTCGGAAAGCTCTTTCTTTCGTCTCATCCCAGAAAAACTTGGCGTCTCCTTGCAATGCAGTTCTTGCAATGATGTGTCTTGTTACAAAAACCTTGTATGAAACGCCCGAGGAACATCTCACATCACAGATGTGCTGAGGAGTTGGAAATTCTGTGACTACCCTTACTTTACTTGGATCAGGAAGGACACCATCTTCGTCCACTAGGTTCCCGAGGATTTTTATCTCTTTGGCGACGAAGAAGGACTTCTTTGCACTGAGGCAGAGTTCTGCTGTCTGAACGCGCTTCAACAAAATTGACAGGCGGCTTAGATGTTCTGAAAATGTCCTTGCGAAAACCACAGTCATCCAGATAACAAAGACGTGTCGTCCATTTAAGGTGTTGAAGCAAGTTGTCCATCATGCGTTCGAATGTGGCTGGGGTATTACATGACTTTGAATTCATAGAGGCCATCAGTTGCAATAAATCAATTTTCTCCCTGTCAGTAACCTGCCTGGATGTTCATGCATGCGATGTATGCTTCTTTTCTAAGGTTTCGTCAATGCGCGGCAATGGGTAGACATCTTTCTTTGTGATATTGTTCAGCCTCTGATAGTCAACACAGAAACACCACGTACCATCCTTCTTCTTCACAAGTACCACCGGACGCGACTCTCTATAGGTTGAATAACGTCATCGTGCAACATCTTCTCTACTCTTCCTGGATTATCCGTCTTTCAACTGGCGACACTCTGTACGAACGCTGGCTAATTGGTGGATGATCAGCAGTATTTTGATGCAATGTTTTATCATAGGCAGTTTCATCTGGCTCTTTTCCTGCCTGGTCTGGAATAAACCTGAAAATTGGTGTAGTGTGGTTAACACCTGCTGACGTTGTTCCTGGGTCAGACTGGACCCTATATGCAATTCCATAAGAGTTTATTCTAGTGAGTTGTCAGCAGTAACATCAGAGCATGAGAATTCGTCGATGACATTGAGCTCACCATCCTGAACTTTTTCAGCTCTTCCAATACACATTCCTTTAAGTTGCGATTTCATGTGAAAGTTAGTGATCCAAAGTTCTCCTCGACTATCTGTAATGCATATGATAGCAGTTGATGTGTAGATTTCCTTCGTTATACTCACAAGGTTTTTGCTATCAACAAGCACTTCACAGTTCAGCTGGTCATCTCGGCTGCTGACTGGAACTCTTCTCAATGTTAACGCCGGAATTTCAACACTCTCGACAGCAAACAACCTCCCATGGGAGTTCATGTACGTGAACTCGACAGAACGACATCCTAAATTTGCAGCTCAGACCTTCCACAGTCAATGACAGCCTTGGATGCCTGAAGGAAGTCCCATCCGAGGATGGCGTTATGGCTGTTGTTGTTGTTATGGTCTTCGGAGACTGGTTTGATGCAGCTCTCCACCCTACTCTATCCTGGGCAAGCCTTTTCATCTCCTCATAAGAACGGCAACCCACATCCACTTGAATCTGCTTACTATACGCGTCTCTTGGTCTCCCTCTGCGATTTTTACCCCACACACTTCCCTCCAATGCTAAATTTACGATTCCCCGATGTCTAAGAATGTGTCCTACCAAGCGATCCCTTGTTTTAGTCAGGGTATGCGAAAAATTCCTTTTTTCACCAATTCTGTTCAGTACTTCTTCACTAGTTATGCGATCTACCCACCTAATCTTCAGCATTCTTCTGTAACACCACATTTCAAAAGCCTCTATTATCTTCCTGTCCGCACTGATTATCGTCCATGTTTCACTCCCGTACAAGGCAACACTCCACACAAATGCCTTAAAAAAAGACTTCCTTACACTTAACTTAATATTCGATGTTAGCAAATTTCTCTTTTTCAAAAATGCTTTTCTTCCCATTGCCATTCTGCATTTTATACCCTCTGTACTGCGACCATCGCATGTTATTTTACTACACAAGTAACAAAACTCATCTACCACCTTCATTGTTTCGTTATGGCTACATTCTGTTAAAATGAACAAATTCAAACGGCTGCGTCCTGTTGTTGCGACACATGTTCCTGCCGGCTGGGCGCATTTTTCATTTGCGACCTTCAGCACAGCTGCTCTTGTATCACAAAACATTACCTTATTTAGTTTGCGGCGGTAGTCATTCGACAATACAGAGAAGGAATCTCCTGAATCGACTTTTGCCTCGACAGGTTGGCTGTTGATAATGACGTCAATGAGATTTCCTGACATCTTAGCGATTGTCGTCCGTGGAGGATTTTCATCTGCGGTGGCCTCACCTCTGTAGATGGTCGACTCACCTGGTTTTCCTGAACATAGCAGCTAGGCGAGCTGCTGGTGAACGGCGGTGGCATGTTGGAGAGCGACCACGTCCAGGATACGACGACGGGCTTTGCTCCATAGGTCGACAGTAATCGTCTGCCCTGACTACCGTTCGTTGGCGTCCTGCGACATAATAATTGTCGAATACCCGTCTTCTCTCCCTACAGTATCGTACGATATGTCCAGTAAGCCCACAGTGAAAACACAATGGTGTGTTGTCTTCTGTCTTCCAGATGTCCTCCTGCGAGGCGTCATAGTTGCCGGAGGATTTGGTTGTGGCTGCGTCGGTTGGTTCCTAAGCTGCCGTTTAGCGGCTGCGGCGTAAGTCATGGTAGGGCGAGGCAATTCTTCACGTCGGGTGCGACTGGCGGGGCTGACAGGCGCTAATGTTTCTAATACCTCTTCCTCAGCAGCGTCCATGATCGTAATATGGTGCTCGCTTGGGGCAACAGCACCGGCTGCCATAAACTGTTGTAATTCTTATCGTAAAATTTGTCGTATGAGAGAAGCAAAATATGCTCGTCTTCTACAACGGTCATAGGGACTACATTTGAGAGTCTGTCATACTTCTTTCGTCCAACGCTCTTCTATTGCATCTCTTCAATTTTCTGGCACCGTTGGATAAACATTAGTGTCGTCGAAACGTCTTTTCACAGAAGAGCTCGATACATGTCTTCTGCAATACCCTTCATCAGGTATGACCATCTATCGGCCTCAGCCATGTCCAGGTTAACTATGTGACATGGGGGCAAAACGTTCTGTATACACGCCTGCGTTGAGTCACCATGTCATTGGACCCTGTTCTTCAATTGCTCATCCGGTAAACGGACTTATTACTGGTGGTCTCCAAACGGCTTCTGAAGTTCTGTGAAGAATCTTTCCCAGCTATAAAGCTTCTCCTCGTTATTTTTAAACCACTGCTGGGCCGTCACATCCAGGTACAAATATAGGTTTGCGAAGCACATAACGTGGTCCCACCCATTATACTTGACGACTTGGTGGAATCCTTTCAGCCATTTGTTTGGGTCCTCTCCAGCGTCTCCCGAGAAAACCGATGGGTGTCTGATGTACAGCTGGCTAACCGCTGTTTTCGTATCCATGGGTCTTTTGCTGACACGGACTTCGGACGGAGGTAGTCAGTATACCCTTTGCATTCCGGTTCTTGTCCGTATAGGCGACGGCTCTTACGCTGCCTAATCGGAGCCACGATGATGCAGGTGTATTGCAGGATACCCGATGCCTGCACCAGAAAGTGTCACGTCGAAAATGCAGGTGGTCCGAAATTCGAAGGTTGGTCGTTAATAGAGCACAACACTTCACACTTACAACATGTTTATTGCGACACAAGCTTACACTCAGTACAGACTGCCTACTGCTTGGAATGTTCCACTATTTACACACACAAAGAATTTTCTGGAACTTTCAAGTACATCAAACATAAGAAACCTGCATAACATTCTAGAAATAGTTTGTAATATTTGGGTCCTGCGGCTTAAATATGTCATTTAACGACATAACATAATTTTTAACGATTCCAAATCTCTGCGTAATATTTTATATTTATTTAACGATGGCCGTTTCGGCTACAAAGCCGTCATCAGGTTAATTCCTGTAATGTGGTTTTCCATATAAGATCTTAGTCATGCCACCAATATGGTGCAGTTATAATAAATTGCTGTAGCTAGTTATAATAAATTGCTCTGTTACATATATTATAATTAGCTACAGCAATTTATTATAACTGTACCTTGTCGATGGCGTTACTACGATCTTATATGGAAAACCACATTACAGGAATTAACCTGATGACGGCTTTGTAGTCGAAATGGCCATCGTTTAATAAATATAAAATATTACGTAGCTATTCGGAATCATTAAAATTGTATTATTCTAGAAATAGTAAATACAAAGAAATATTTTTTTCTGCCCGTGGCGGTATTTTAACTGGGGACCGGAAACACAGCGATCTGCGATGCTAACCACTGTTCCACGCTTTCCGTCAAAGACTCGCGGTAGTACTGCTTGAGTCTTCAAGAAACGTATTCTCTTGAAACTCACAGACTCCCATCCCGCGGTACAGAAAGACTTCCAGCGTCTGCCGCTGGTGTTTGCCGATCATTTCGGAGACGCCTTCGCGCTTTCTAAATGAGCCTGCAACGAAACTTGCTGCTCTTCTTTGGAGCTTCGTCTCTTCCGTCAAATATTTGTGGTAAGGATCCCACACTGTTGAGCAATAGACAAATATTGGTCGAATGAGTGTTTCATTAGTCGCTTCCTTTGTTGAACTACAGTTTCTTAGTAGTTTCTTAGTATTACTCGATTCATTTTTCCACTGACTGTGATGCAATTCCGTAATCAGATAGTAAAATACGTTTCTTCTATGTATTTCTAGTACGTTACATTTGTTTACATTGAGAGTCAGTTACCACTCACTGCACCAAACGTCGATACACTTCCGATCCCCCTGCATTCCGTTACATTTTTCCAGTATTGAAACTTGTTGGTATATACAGCATAATCGACGAAAAGTTTCGTTGAACGTCTTATGTCATCTCCGAGAACAATTACATACATTATGAAAAGCACTGACCTGAAGCACTCTTTTATAACACGCTAGAAATCACTTTCACATAAGAAGATTTCTATTATTTGAGAATAACATGCTGTCTTCTGTTAGCTAGAATGCTTAATTTTATAATTTAATTCGCTTTTTATTTGCACTACGCACACCGGTTTTGCTTTTGTTAACATTCATTTATAGTACGCTTCGATAACACTATACATTTCTGTTCACCTGCTCTCCAAGTCCTTAGCCGTATTTTAGGGCAAAAATGACATCGACAAACCTTGAAAAGCTGTAAAATAAAATTTCAGCGTTCAGTTTAAAGAAGCTGTCACTGTGTGTAGCATCAAACCAGCGCTTGTTCATTACTGTCTAAAATGCTTAATGTCACGACATTATAAACACCTTTCGACAGATTCGTGTCGGGAGTTGCTAATCCCATGGCATTCTCATGAGCAATGTGGATGATCTTATATGGGCCTACATGAATCTTGTAAAATTTCTTGATCTCTTTATCTACAGCCTCCCGTTTTGCTACAGGAATGTGACATGGCCGTAGCTTGAACGGTCTATGTTCTATCACCTCAAACCTATGAACATAGTCTTCCTTAACCCAGGTTTATTACAAAACATTTTAACATGTCTTCTCAGCAACTTCCGTAGTGCTTCACGCTCATCGTAACCAACATCCTTTGTCATCAATTCTGTCATAAACATTCTCCTGAGACGTAACTAAGTTCAAAAGAAACTTACATAAACATGATCCAGTACTCTCGTCCTCATCGTTAGCCAAGATTTCTTCCTCATTAAAAATCATAGTTACCTTCATCTTCTCTGTAACCATCTGTGCCAATACAATCCTCGTAAGACTCTGCAAATTCAAAGTCATATTCCTTACAATCATTGACATTATCTTTCAGTACCTTAACATAACCTCATTTTCTTTACTCCTTGTTGTAGCACACCCATCAAAAAAAACTTTTCTTCCCTATCAACTGTTCTTACTTCCATAGTACCTCTCTTAAAATCCACTACAATATATTTAGCAATTAACCAGTTAACTCCTAAAATCATCTCTACATATAATCCTCATAATCCTCTAATAATCATGACATTGACATCAAAACATTTCCCTTGAATATTAACTGTTAACATTGCTCGGTTCCTAATCAAGTTACTTTTGGCACAAATGTCCCCAATTATTCTCACCCCTTGTACTGGTAATTCTGGGATATCTTTCTCCTCTTTCACCTTTAGATACAGTTCCTCATTTATAGCACAAATGTCACTACCTGAATCCACAACTGCAGATACTTCATTACCATACAGGTTCACTTTTAACATTGGTTGGTAATTTTCAATTATTTCGTTTTCGTCCTCATATATCAAGTCTTCCTTCATCTCGTTTCTGCCCTCATATTCTAAATACTGTATGTTTACTGGCCCTGCATTATCATTGGTTCTAGATCGGATTCCATCAGAACCTTGATTTAGTTTTCCTGTCTCGACCGATCTACATCCCTTCTCTCCTCATTACTGTCCGTATTCCTTCTTTCTCTCCTGTCACGATCATCATTTGTCCTAGATTGCTCATTGTTACTTCTCTTGTCCCCATGAGCATTTCCATTGTCATCCTGCGCTCTCCTATCTCTCCAGTGATGGTCCTCTTCATTTCTTACATCCCCATGACCATTTCTATTATTATGACTTCTCCTGTCATCTCCGTTAACTTATCTCCATCCCTTCTCCTGTGATCCCCATTATTCTGTATCCATCCGTTCTGCCTCCAGCCTTCTCTGTGTTAATCAACTCCAGACAATGCATTCAGCTGTTCCAAAGCATCTCGTACGCTGTCAACATTGTCTTTTGATACACCCACTAAATTTCTATGTAGACTTTCAGGCAACTTAGACACTATGATTAATATTAAATCCTGTTCCTTTAGTGGATCATCTAAATATAGTCTTTTCCCAGTAGCTCTTAAAAAATGTTTTGTAACTACTACATCCACTATCATTGTAGTTTCTTCCCATAAATATATCGCCCCATACACCATTTTGTGTATTATTTGACCAATACCGAGGGTAAAATGCGTTCAAAATCTCATCATAGGTTTTACAACTGCTTGCCGATACAACGCACTTCATATTTCGGAATGTACATGAAACACACCAGATATAAATTCGAAAATATAAGCAATAATTTAAAAATAAGAATAAATTTTAGGAAAGCTATAGGATGGGAAAGCATGGAAATTTGAGAGTTTGATGCACAACAGCCAGAATGGATAACAGGTATTAAACGAAAACAAAAACTGAATACACTTCAGTGGATTTCTTTAAGAGATTCTCAAATATGGTAATGTCATATCCCACTGTTGCTTGTACAACTTATATAGTCTATTATTATTCCTAATTACTGAGACAATGTTTGTAAAGATATGAAACACATTATGCAGGCCCAAATTACTGAAATTCAACACAGTTTTTTTAAGTACAAAGTAGAACTAAAAATTCGTAACATTGATTCATCTACAGCTCTTTCGGTCCACTCTTGCCATATGTCCCTAATGTTTCTGACATCTAATCTTCGACTGTAACACTTACAAGATATTGTAACCTTGGAATGAATATATACGTTAAGCACAGTTTCCATATACTTGTAGCAATGGGTACATGTCAGTGGTATAACTGATGCCAATTCCAACTATTTTCCGCCAGATCTAGGAGACGCCTGAGCTCTGCGCAGCAGCTCCATCTGCCATTTACACGTCTTAACGTCACAAACTTATCCAAAATCACAGAAACCACTAGAAAATGCTATGTGATCATCGACACATATAGAGGTATTAAAAATAATAGTGGTTGAAATAGTGTGTCAGTAGCGTATTAATATCTATCTCAGCAAGGACTCCATTTTAGACGAGTTATTCGTACTAGAAATATTACGAAATATATTGTTTAGATTACCTGACACAGTCAGGTTTGTAGACGATCTGATCGTTTTATACCTTTCAAAATGAAATGCCAAGATCGCACATTAATAATTTATTCTATGACGACCGGTTTCGATGAACTGTGTCACCATCAACTGGTCACATATATATATTACGAGCTCGTCATCTTGTTAAAAATGGGTATAAAATAATAAGTGAAACATTGCAATAAGTCACTATATAAAACATACACAAATTATGTAAGCTGTTATATTTTTAACTTGTGTATCTATATCTATAAATGTGAATGTCTGTTCTGTGTACTTTTATCACGTTTGAACCACAAGACATAAAGAAATTTGTACAGTTACTAATGTCTACACGGTTTTACGGCGATCGGATAGCTATTTATCTGTATATATTAATGTGATTGTCTGTTCGGTGTACGCTTATGACGTCTGAACGACAAGACGCAGAGACTTAAATATTTCTACAGTTACTAATTTATACCTGAGGAAGGTTTTAGGCACGGTTTTATAGCGATCTGATGGATATTTAGTAATTGGAAGAATATAACGCCAAATTCGGAACAATAATTACTCTTTGAAAATTATATTTACTCTTTGAAAATGGTTTTATTGGTTGCATTGTTGTTTGAGGGTTGATGATGATGGTGGAGTATATTGGGATGGAAAGTTATCGGTTTATATAAAATTCTACGTGTGTGTGTTAATATTTCCCTCTGCAGCGAAAACTACAGAACGCAAACGAATGGTCTGTGTGTAATTGTTGTCGGAAGTCTCCTGTTGTACACCATAGCAGTCCCATGCCGATAGCTGTAAGGGGGTGGAAGATAAGGTGGTTGAAAGTCGTCAAATTATAAAAAAAATTCGAACTGAACGCCAGCGACGACTTTTGCGACTCTGTGGCAAGGAGGTTACATACAGCGAAACGTGATGCCACAGACCATATCTTTGGTCTATGCGTGCTACAATGTCTTCAGCTCTTTCTCTCTAAGGATAAGCACACGAATAAGGAAATATAAGAATAAATAAAGGAAGCAGTAAAAAAGAAATTTCTTTTAATACATCTCTTTAAAAAATCGATTCGACGTTTCGCGCATTACAAGTGATTAAAAATGTTTGTTTCTAAAGAAGGTATTGTATTTCATTTCATCCTTCAAAACCAGTCTCATAGCACACTACTGAAATATAGCTTATCTATCATAATCAACCAAAAACGCAAGCGGAGCCGCGGGCTTAAGCTAGTTTTTTTTTTTTTTATATAGTAACTAAGTGCAATGTTGCACTTATTATTTTATACCCATGTTTTTTAACAAGATAACCAGTTTGTAAAATATATATGTGACCAGATGATGGTGACACAGTTCACCGAAACCGGCCGTCATTGAATAAATTATTACTGTGCGATCTTGGCATTTCATTTAGAAAACTATGAAATATATCTGTAATGCAACACTAGTTTCTGTAGAAAATAACAGCAGAGCACTTTGTTGTGATTCGTCTAAATGGACGAAGTAAAATGTGAACGAAATATTCCCGTGAACATGCAGCTCTACTGTTTCCAACATGCAACTGAGTCTATAAACAGACTTCAGACTATTCTGCTAAATCCGTAAGGTAAGGAACTCTTTTTTAGCTTCAGTCATTCATAGTTTCTGAAGGAACTCGCGTGTAATGGCGTCCTTTGATACTATTGTAGCTGTGGCTATTTCTGGTGGATAAGTGATCGATTTGGCCGGATTTTGGCAGCCGTTACGGCGCCAGTACATTCTTTGCAGCGTCTGTCAGGCAAACGGCGGAAACGCCATCCGTCACGGGCCGTGGTCAGCAGAACCTGCAGCAAGCATTGCCTCCTGGCGACGTAGGTGTACGCAGCCATGCTCTGCACCATGCTACATTTCTGGTAAAATGCTTGTATTGAAAACAAGGGGAAACTACAGCCGTTAATATTCCCGTGAACATGCAGCTCTACTGTATGAATATATGATGATGGCATCCTCTCGGGAAAAAATATGCCGTAGGTAAAATAGTCCCCCTTCGGATCTTCGGGCGGGGACTACTCAGGAAGATGTCGTCATCAAGAAAAACAAAACAGTCTTCTACGGATCGGAGCGTGGAACGTTTTATCCCTTAATCGAGTAGGTAAGTTAGAAAATTTTAAAAGAGAAGTGGATAGATTAAAGTTAGATTTGGTGGGATTAGTGAAGTCCGGTGGCAGGATGAACAGGAATTTTGGTCAGGTTAGTACAGGTTTGTTGTTGTTGTTGTGGTCTTCAGTCCGGAGACTGGTTTGATGCAGCTCTCCACAATACCCTATCTTGAGCAAGCCGCTTCAACTCCACATAAGAATGGCAACCTACATCTGTTTGCATCTGCTTACTGTTCCTGATAATCACATCGTCCTGGTAGTCGCCGCCCGGAGATCCGAATGGGGGACTATTTTACCTCCGGAATATTTTACCCGAGAGGATGCCATCATAATATGTTCATACAGTAGACAGCTGCATGTCCTCGGGAAGGGTAACGGCTGTAGTTTCTCCTTGCTTTCAGCCGTTCGCAGTAGCTGTGTGCCAAAGCCACATTAGCTGATGTTACAGCTCAGTCAATCATCCAGACTGTTGCCCCTGTAACTACTGAAAAGGCTGCTGCCCCTCTTCAGGAACCACACGTTTGTCTGGCCTCTCCACAGATACCCCTCCGCTGTGGTTGCACCTAAGGTACGGCTATCTGTATCGTTGAGGCACGCAAGCCACCCCACCTCGGCAATGTCTGTGGTTCATGGGGGTGGAGTACAGGTTTATAATTACAAAATCAGTTGGTGGTAGGCCTAACGCAGAAGTGGGTCTGATAATGAGTAAGAAAATAGGAATGCGGGTAAGTTACTATGAACAGCATAGTGAACGCATTATCGTAGCAAAGATAGACACGAAGACAACACCGACCACAGTAGTACAAGTTTATATGCCAACTAGCTCTGCAAATGATGGGACGATAGAAGACGTGTATGAGGAGATCAAATAAATTATTGAGACCGATAAAGGAGAAGAAAACTTAATTGTATTGGGGGACTGGAACTCGGTAGTAGAAAAGGGAAGAGAAGGATATGTAGTAGGTGAATATGGACTGGGGCAAAGGAATAAGGAATGAAAGAGGAGATCGTCTGGTATGCAAGGGGAGACAGGAGAAATTCCATCAGATTGCAAGAGGAATATAGTGATTACATACTTAAGAAAGCAAGTGTAGACAAATGTCAAAATTACAGAACTATCAGTTTAATAAGTCATGCTTGCAAAATACTAACACGAATTATTTACAGACGAATGGAAATACTGGTGCATTTGTTCTTCACAAATCGAACAATGATACTACCGTCGTCAACTAATTGAAGCCAATATTGAAAAAAAAGTAATTTCTGTTTTTGTTTATTGAAACAATCATCATTAACAATCTTCTATAAAATATAGAAAATTACGAATATACTATAATTAGGGAGATACTATACTGAGAGATGAATTTGACAGAGCACTGAAAGATCTAAGTCTAAACAAGGCCCCTGGAGTAGTTGATATCCCGTCAGACCTACTGAAGTCTCTGGGAGAACCAGCCATGACAAAATTGTTTCACATTGTGTGTAAGATGTATGAGACAGGTGAAGTACCCTCAGACTTTAAGAAAAATGTTATAATCCCCATTCCAAAGAAAGCGGTTGCAGACAGGTGTGAAAACTACAGAACCATCAGTTTAATAAGTCATGGTTGCAAAATATTAACACGAATTATATACAGAAGAATGGAAAAGCTGGTAGAAGCCGACCTCGGGGAAGATCAGTTTGGATTCAGGAGAAATGTAGGAACACGGGAGGCAATACTCACTTTACGGCTTATCCTAGAAGATAGATTAAGAAAAGGCAAACCAACATTTCTAGCTTTTGTAGATTTGGAGAAGGCTTTTGACAATGTTGATTGGAATAAACTCTTTCAAGTTCTGAAGCAAGCAGAAGTAAAATATAGGGAGCGTAAGGTTATTTACAACTTGTACAAAAATCAGACGGCGGTTGTCAGAGTTGAAGGGCATGAAAGGGAGGCAGTGGTTGGAAAGGGAGTAAGACAGGATTGCAGTCTTTCTTCATTGTTGTTCAATTTGTACATTGAGCAAGCTATAAAGGAAAGCAATTAAACGGAATGGACAGTGTGCTGAAAGGTGCATATAAGATGAACATTAACAAGAGTAAAACTAGGGTAATGGAGTGCAGTGTAAGAAAATCAGGTGATGCTTAAGGAATTAGATTGGGTAATGAAGCAATAAAGGAGGTAGATGAGTTTTGTTACTTGGGCAGTAAAATAACAAATGATGGTCGCAGTACAGATGATATAAAATGCAGAATGGCAATGGGTAGAAAGGCGTTATTGAAAAAGAGAAATTTGTTAACATCGAATATTGATTTAAGCCTAAGGAAATCCTTTCTGAAGGCATTTGTATGGAGTGTTGCCTTGTATGGGAGTGAAACATGGACGATAAGCAGTGTGGACAGAAAGAGGATAGAGGCTTTTGAAATGTGGTGCTACAGAAGAATGCTGAAGATTAGGTGGGTGGATCGCGTAACTAATGAGGAGGTACTGAACCGAATTGGGAAGAAAAGAAATTTCTGGCATACCTTGACTAAAAGAAGGGATAGATTGGTAGGACACATTCTTAGACATCAAGGAATTGTGAATTTAGCGTTGGAGGGAAGTGTGTGGGGTAAAAATCGCAGAGGGAGACCAAGAGACGCGTATAGTAAGCAGATTCAAGTGGACGTGGGTTGCCGTTCTTATGAGGAGATGAAAAGGCTTGCTCAGGATAGAGTAGGGTGGAGAGCTGCATCAAACCAGTCTCTGGACTGAAGACCACAACAACAACACTATAATTAGATATGAAGAAAGAGTAAGTATTCGAACAACAACTAAAAAAATATTTTTTGTTTGTTTTGAGTTCTGAATTTCACATACCATAAATATTAAAAAAAAATTCAAAAATCCGGTACCCATGTGGTCTCCTTGTAAGTGAACAACAGTGCCATCTGCCATCATATAACCAAAGAAGACAAACGTCAGAAAAATTAACACGCGTTCCAACTGGTAGCAGAGACCGAGGAGAACTAGGGAAAGGGGAATTTCAGTTACTTTTCTGATTGATACTTTTGTTGTTACTTGAGGTGTTTTGCAGTAGATACTTATACGTTCTATTTTACAGGAATCATGGCGACAGCCCGAGCAGTGCCAGGTATCGGCTATGTACGTCGCGATCAGCTGATCTACGAATTGAGGATTTGCGGCATGTCTACAGAAGGCAGTGTTACAGAAGTGGCCGCCCGCCTCCACACTGCGACACACACGCACTCATTACATTGTCACTTACATTGTTCGGATCAGGGTGAGTTTGTTGATAGTATCTCTAAGACAAATGCCGAATTGCCACAGAATGTTTTTTTCCTCGAATCTGCTCAGCCAACAAGTCGGCGGATTAGTAGAGTGCAAGCTCAATTGGCACACCATTGTAATACCCTGTCCGATATTGATTCGCTGAAATTAGACCCTCAAAAAATGAAATGATCGTATGGCATTTTTGGCCGGGAGATCCCACGTGAGATATTAGATCCTCAAAATGAGACCTTACGCGATCAGTAATGTCAATCTGTCTGTTCTTTGCAGGATTGCTTGTTAGAGTTGAGCTTAGATGGGAGAAGGAGTGTAGAACATCGAATTATGGTTGCTGGCACAGCTCCAAATTCACACGGACGTTCAGAAGGTACCTCATTCTGTCCTACTTTATCTTGTTGTATGGCGGAGTTTACTTCGTGTATCATTATCCCTTTTCCTATTCTATTTGCCTCGAATCTATCTTACCTTCATAGTCCCTTCACGAGATATAAGAAGGACGATGTAATGTGGTATTGGATTCTCCTACGCATTTACGCTCTTCGAATTTGAGCACGAAATCACACTCACTGTTGCAACGACTGCCACTGACAGACTTCGTGGCATTATCTCTCATACTAAAAGAGTGTGTAACGAAATACGCTGCTCTCCTATCCACCTTCTGTATTTCCGCATATTTTCCCAGTCAACCCTATCTGATTGTATTGTGGACTTCATTCTGAAGACGTTTGACACAGCTTTGGTTTTACAGCCTGCTTACTGTATTCGCCCCTTGGCCTCCTCTGCAACTTTCATCCCAACCATTTCCCTATAGTGATTAACTGTCATCTTATTAATTCTATTATCCAGTGAAGTTCTGCAATAAATTTCTTTTCTTCATAGTTCAATTGAGTACGTAATCTTTGATTTAAATTCCAACTTAACAATCATCTTTCCTAGATAAGCTTTACAGCTATAGGCAGTCGACATTTGCATATCACCTACTTCGACCATCAAGAGTTGTTATGTTGCTGCCGGCCGCGGTGGCCGAGGGGACTGAGGCGCTCCAGTCACTGTCTGCACGGCCACTACGATCGGGGGTTCGAATCCTCCCTCGTCGTCCTTAGTATTAGCTAGTTGATAAGTAGTTTGTAAGTTTAGGGACTGATGACCCCGTAGTTACGTCCCATAGACTCTACAAACATTTGAACATTTTTTGTTATGTTGCCCAAATAGCGAAACTCGTCTGCTACTTTCAGTCTAAGTTCCTGACGTGTTTCCCGTAGAATCGTCAATACAGTTCGACTAAAGACTACGTAATTTTTAAACTCAGCTGATTACATCGCTTCAGGACTCTGTCCACTCTATTCAACTCCTCTTCCAGGTCCTTTGCTGTCTCTAAAACAATCACAGTATCATCTGAAGACCACAAATACCAACTCCTTGTACTACATAGATAAATTTTTCGATATAAATTAGCACTTTTATAAAAAACATTTGAATGTCTTCTGATATCATGTAAGAGAATCTTTTATTGAACTGACACGCTCCACACTATTACGTCATATTCATGATCTGTGGAACAATTATGCAACTCCATGAGTAAGATAATTTATATCCTTAAATAAGAATTCCTATCGTCGAGCTGAGTTCAACAACATATTTATGTCTGCATATAGGAACGGTATGAAGTAAATAAGTAATACACTGACCGACCATGTCAGTTGCCATACTAACACTATCATGTACTAAAAATTGCATTGAACTCGATCAGTTCACTGAAGCAGAAAGTTAGGCTGACCAGGGACAACAGAGTTCCCTCACAGAAACAACATGAGAGCATGTGAGAGCGGCAGCAGCCACACGCCATCCTGGCAGATGGAATGGCCCACCCTCGATATTTATGGTACGGAGACACTGCTCCGTAAGACACGCCAAGTCAGGCATTCACATTCGCCTTTTGAGAAAACCGAAAGGGAAGGTATTCAAAAGACAGCTGTACGCCCTGGTCTTCACGAGGCGCAAAAGCAGTGACGATGCTAACTGCTCGAAAAAGAGTAAAAGAGATCACTCAAAGGCCAGTATAAGATTGGCGTAATAGGCAGTCTTAAACGGGTAGGACCGCGGTAGCATGAGAAAGCATTGTTGAGCTAGCATGGTGTAGTTTACCGCCTATATATTAAAACCTCTTCAAGAGAAGCTCTAAGGGGTCAGTTTGTCGGCTAAAACAGTAAATCCACCAAAAGAACATAACCTATTTAGAGGTTGGGGGGGGGGGGATACACGAACACTTGATTTAGTCTTGGACACTCCGTGACCGAAAGGCCAGTGTTGACAGGAAGACACTGTAGAAGGTACCAAGTGTCTTGGTATAGACAAGTATGATTCGTGGGAATAGCTTTTTAGCGGGAGAAGACGCCATTCGTTTGTGGTAATGGGTCGAATCAATTAAACAGTGATGCACAACGGCAGAACGAACACAATATCTCTAATCATCGCAAAGCAAATGTTAACATCCCGACAGGACACTCTGAGGTCGAAAAAGAGATGAGACACATTTAAAAGTGACGGATGGTGATACTGCTTTAAAAGTAGGCGTAAGGAACATGTTTTATAACAGTAATTCTTGTGGCAAGAAATAGTTTGGTTTCTGTTTCAGCTAAATTCTGAGCTAAACGTAGAGAAGTTGATGCAGTGTAGTTTGTGTAGAATTTCATTTGTAGGTAGGAATTAATGACGTATTAATTGAACGGTCAGTAATTAAGAGACATCCGCGATTTCGAGTTGGAAAATTTAATTCCAGATTGGTCTTGATAATTTACGTTGATGAGAGGTAAGTAAATGCGAGAGAAAACTGTTAATAATGTGTGCTTCGATAACTCCGGTGTTTATTTATCAGTATTGTCATATTTGTTGACACTAAGATTTTCATGATCTAAAATGGTTTAATATTTTTGCTGAAAAGAATTTTAAAATTTTAATTTATGAATAAAAGAGAAACTGATGTTCAAGTTAATTTTAAATCGAAGCGACTAGGGAGTATCTATGTAACATTTGGAGGTAATAAATTAATTACAGGTAGAGTTTTAAGATTAATTAAGTAAATTAGTTCCCTTTCAATTTTAATAATGAAACATTTCATTAAGCAGGACGCACACTCATCCACTGACATACGGTAAGATCTTTCCTAGGTTTGCAGGGCGCATTTTACCTTGGATAGCGGCACAGACAGATCGTTTACCTTTGCGCATTATACATTACTTCCGTAGGTTAAATGTTGCACCAATTGATGCAACCCATAACATTACATATGGCGACTCAGCAAGGTGATGTCTAAATTTTGGTTCTGAAAATTGAGAGTAGTGCCATCAGGTTGCTCGCGAAATCGGTGATTTCAAATAAATTGTTTTCTTTTGCGAAAATTGGCACAAAGTTACTGCATAGTCTCAGAATCAAATATTCAGGATACCTTTTCTAATCAGATATATGTTTTAGCCCGCCTAAAACGAAACGCAGTTCGGTATTGCAGTTGGTCACTTATTGATGTTTTTCTTTATGCTTTTAAGGCACAGGTATGAGCAGAATTGACATTCAAAAAATGTTCAAATGTTTGTAGAACTTATGGGACTTAACTACGGGGTCATCAGTCCCTAAGCTTACAAACTACTTATGAACTAGCTAAGACTAAGGACGGCACAAATATCCATGACCGAGGGGGGATTCAAACCCCCGACCGTAGTGGCCTTGCAGACTGTGACTGGAGCGCCTCAGTCCCCTCGGCCACCGCGGCCGGCGCAGAATTGACATTAACGCCTCTTATACTCACAGCGCTGTTTATTCATTTTGGATGTTGCTCTGACAATTTTAAAATACATATTTATGAGTTTATACTTGATTGTAAAAAGTTAATGAGTAATTCATAAGTCATCCATGATTACGAGAAGTAAAGTGCAAAAACGCTCACAGATGTATAGGAAATAGAAATACCAAAATAGTACAATTTCTCTTAGTAATGCAGCTATGGACGACGTAGATGATATTGAAATCGATCCTAACCTAACCTACCCAATAAATAAAAATAAAAAAATAAAAATTAAAAAAACATTCTCACTAAGTCTCGGTTCCTGTGCTACTTCCACATAAACTTTTGATCCCATATTTTATCCATTGTACATTCCACATTTTAGAGCCAATCTTTCCCGTCAGTCTAGGAATCCTACAAACTGGGGTTTAGCCTCATTTATCCTACGAGATAAATCATAAGACCCGAATTATGACACTTGTTCAGGTGGTGTTAACTTGATTTGCACAGCTAAAGACGGCTATCGACAGGCACCCCTGTTGTGCGCCGGTCGTGGGGAACCAGCGGCGTCCAAAATGTCAGCTGTGTCCACTGATCGGCCAGACCTCTTACTGCTCGCAATGAGCCAAGCACCCCAGCCGTGGCCGCGTGGGAGGTCGTCTCAGTGCGTGGCAGGCAGCGGAAGACTTCCCGGGGCACCGATCGAGAGGCCACACCGGATACTCTTACCAACAGGTTTGAGGCGCTATTGGTGCTGGACAATGCTCCTGAACCAGATGGAGTCACTTGTCCTGAGGTCACATCTCAGCCTGCACGATCCAGGCATTGCAGAGGGTGGGACTACGTGTAGTTGGGAGCTCCAATATTAGGCGAGTAATGTCGCCAGTTACGGATATGGCTGCTAGGAAGTGGTAGAAGGTGAATGTGCGTTCCTTGTGGGTTCCAGATGGCGTCATTCCAGATGTGGCACGGGTCCGTCCAGATGCCATGAAGAGTACAGGGTGAAGGTGTTGCTCATGTCGCTACCAACGATGTGCGTCACTTTGTATCAGAATAGATCGTCTCTGGTTTCGGGTGGCTACCTGAAGTGGTGAAGACTGCCAGTCTTACTTGCAAAATAAAGGTACAGCTCACCATAGTATAGTTGACAGGAGTGATTACAGACCTCTCATATAGAGCCCAGTGTCACGTTTCATTATTTACTTTCCTCAGATTTGCCTTATTTAACCCAACTACATTCCATTATCGACATTTTGTATTTCCTAATCGTCAACTTAACATCCTTCCTGTAAGACACTGTTCATTCAGGTCGACCGCTCATCTAAAACAACAGCTGTTTCTGACAAAATTACAATGTAATCTGCTAGCCTAAAACTTATTATTTCTCCCTTAACTTTAATTCCTTTTCCAAATATTTCTTTTTCTTTACACCTTTCTCAATGTACAGTGAAATAACATAACCACTGCTTACCTTTCATGCCCTTTGTCCCTTATAACTGCAGTCTGCTTTCTATGCAAGTTGTATATAACTTTTCTCTTCTTGCATATTTTCCCTGCGAACTGTGTTCTAAACTTCTTCCAAATGTACGAAAGGTGTAAACGTAGGCTGCCTTATTTCGCCTATCTTCAATGAGAAAAGGGAAAAAGGAAGATTAGGATTTAACGTCGCGTTGACAGCGTGGTCATTACAGATGTGTTCAAAGAGAAGTCATAGAGTCAGTACGTCCTCGATTGTTCATACATTTCACATAAATACAAAGTGATCTTCTCCGAAATCTATCCCGCAAGAGCTAATTGATAACATCACACTGTCCATGCCACGAAGGTGTGTAATTGTATTGGTCGTCTGAGGTGATCACACACCCTATTAGAAAGTAACGAGAGTGGATTTTTTACCATTATTGTAGCCCCATTGAACCTTGCTCTAGGTAAACCTCAAGTACAGAGTTGAAGCAGCAAAATATCGTACTGAATCACACACAAATTACAGTTCTAACCAATATCTGAATACCATATGTATATTGTGTATGATATCTCACCTGATTCTTTAACTGTTTAGAGCAGTGTGATATTGGATTTAAACTGCATACCTCAGACGCCTCAAGAGAGCTACAGTGTTGGTTCCGCAATGTGCAAATCGTCTGTGTGTTAAAACGAACGTTAGACAAACGACTCCCCGATACAGAGCAATAAATGGACTAAGACGAGTCTAGGCAGCACACAGGCTAAATAACTTCTGGTTGGCCGAATGCCAAGAGATAGAGGGCGCAATGTATTTGGGAGCAACAAGTGCTGTGATACTCGCCCGCGTTCCTGAACAGAGCGGAAACAAGGCAGAGAGAAATGCAGGCGTAGCGTGGCGTAGCGTGTAGGCGGCGGTATTCCCAGGGCGCGCCGGGTTGTTTCGACCCCAGAGCAGCTGTGCGGGCAGGCGCGCTGCAGACCGGCGGAGGGTCGGTCGGCGCTCGCGTGACGGCCGGCAGTGCGGGGGTGGGGGCGGGGGGCGGGGGTGGAAGCCAGCGCAGGAATCCGGCCGCGTCTGCCTCACTTATAAAGCCCAGGGGATGGCTGCAGGTTCTTTCATACAAATGGACGTCGTTTCTTCAGGCTCATGTTTCACTACTATAATTTAATACGGGTATTGTGTTAAATTATAGATGAAAGATGAAATAGGAGATGAAAGATGAAATAGGAGATGAAAGATGAAATAGGAGATTCTATACTGAGAGATGAATTTGATAGAGCCCTGAAAGACCTAGGTCTGAACAAGGCCCCAGGAGTAGATGACATACCCTCAGAGATACTGAAGTCTTTCGGAGAGCCAGCCATGACAAAACTATTTGAACTGGTGTGTAGGATGTATGAGACAGGCGAAATACCCTCAGACTTTAAGAAAAATGTAATAATCTCCATTCCAAAGAAATCAGGTGCAGACAGGTGTGAAAATTACAGAACCATCAGTTTGATAAATCATGGTTGCAAAATTTTAACACGAATTATCTACAGGAGAATGGAAAAGTTGGTAGAAGCTGACCTCAGGGTAGATCAGTTTGGATTCAGGAGGAACGTAGGAACCCGGGAGGCAATACTCACTTTACGTCTTATCTTAGAAGCTAGATTAAGGAAAGACAAACCTACATTTTTAGCTTTTGTAGATTTGGAGAAAGCGTTTGACAATGTTGACTGGAATACACTCTTTCAAATTCTGAAGTCAGCAGGGGTAAAATACAGGGAAAGGAGACTTATTTACAACTTGTACAAAAGCCAGACCGCAGTTATTAGACTCGAAGGGCATGAAAGGGAAGGGAGTAAGACAGGGTTGTAGCCTTTCTCCGATGTTGTTCAATTTGTACATCGAGCAGGCGGTGAAGGAAAGCAAGGAAAAATTTGGAATAGGGATTAAAGTTCAGGGGGAAGAAATAAAAACATTGCGTTTTGCCGATGACATTGTAGTTCTGTCAGAGACAGCAAAGGACCTGGAAGAGCAGATGAATGGAATGGACAGTGTGTTGAAGAGAGCGTATAAAATGAACATTAACAAGAGCAAAACAAAAATAATGGAATGCGGTCTTAGAAAATCAGGTGATGCTGAAGGAATTAGATTAGGTAACGAAACAATGAAGGTGGTAGATGAGTTTTGTTACTTGGGTAGTAAAATAACATGCGATGGTCGCAGTACAGAGGGTATAAAATGCAGAATGGCAATGGGAAGAAAAGCATTTACGAAAAAGAGAAATTTACTGACATCGAATATTAATTTAAGTGTAAGGAAGTCTTTTCTGAAGGCATTTGTGTGGAGTGTTGTCTTGTACGGGAGTGAAACATGGACCATAAGCAGTGCGGACAGGAAGAGAATAGAGGCTTTTGAAATGTGGTGCTACAGAAGAATGCTGAAGATTAGGTGGGTAGACGCATAACTAATGAAGAGGTACTGAATAGAATTGGTGAGAAAAGGAATATTTGGCATACCCTGACCAAAAGAAGGGATCGCTTGATAGGACACATTCTTAGACATCGAGGAATCGTAAATTTAGCATTGGAGGGAAGTGTGTGGGGTAAAAATCGCAGAGGGAGACCAAGAGACGCGTATAGTAAGCAGATTCAAGTGGATGTGGGTTGCCGTTCTTATGAGGAGATGAAAAGGCTTGCTCAGGATAGAGTAGGGTGGAGAGCTGCATCAAACCAGTCTCCAGACTGAAGACCATAACAACAACATGTGTTAAATACGAGGGTTGGATCTTAAATAGAGGCAACTATTTATTCAGAACCTATACAAAAACTTTACATGTTTGCACCTGTTACTGTCCTTCAAAGTAGCCACCAGCGTTGTGTAGCACCCGTTGCCAGCGATGCGAAACGCGAAATATACTCTTAGCAGAGCCTGCTCTGTTGATAGTACGAATGGAGTGGTCTACTGCCTATCGAAACTCTGGAACAGTTCTGAAGCGAATGCCACGAAGGGTTTGCATAATTTGTGCATAGAAGGAAAACACTCTGCCTATGATGACGGATGTTCCCCACAGGCTACAAGGTAGCATCATCATCATCATCAGTTTCCAGCTCCAGTTTCCTGGGTGTGGTGTACAAGCGCTCGCCATCTCCTCCTGTCTTCATACATCTTCTGTTCCAGAATGTCTTCCCATTTGTGTCCTTTCTCCTCCATATCTGATCTTACAGTCTCTATCCAGCGTTTTCTTGGTCTTCTCCAAGGTCTTCTTCCTATGAGGTTGAGGTTGAAATACTTTTTAGCAGGTCCTTCACTATTTATTCTTATTAAGTGCCCATACCACTGAAGTCTACGTTTCCTTATGATGCTGGTGACAGGAACCTCAATACCAGCAACTTTTCTATTCACCTCATTCCTAATTTTATCCTGCCTGGTTGTTTGGTTCATAGTTCTAATGAATCTCATTTCCATTGCCTGAATTCTACTGAGGTCTCAGGTTAGTAGGGTACATGTTTCTAAGCTGTATGTAAGGATTGGAACGAATTAGGTATGGTACATGGTTGCTTTTACTTTTTGTGACATTTTATCATCCCAGAGAAGATTTCTTATTTGAGTGTAAAAAGTGGATGCTTTCTGTGTTCTGCTGAGTATTTCATGTCTTTAGAGATCATACTTTCTAGTAATTTGAAATGAGAAACAAATTATACTTTACAAGGTAACAGTCGGGTAAATTTTGCCAGAAAAAAACCGGAGTGACACTTAAGTATGTATTCCTTCAAACCGTCTTGATTGCAAATGTTTTTATTAGTTAATGACGCGTTTCGCCCTTTAGCAGGGCATCTTCAGATTAGCTGCGTGACAGAATTTACACAAAATTACAAGGCGGAATTACAAACGGTTATAATGGTACATGGGCTTATTTTGTGTTAAGAAGACAGTATAAATGGTAAACAAAGCTTACAATGCGCTCTCCGTGGTGTGACACCGTAAGTTGTTATTGCGGTGTTTCTATTTCCTTGGAATGTCTTTTGGTTTTCCTTGTGGCCCTTCAAATGTTCGGTAATAACGAATTACAATTGGAACATACTCGGTACATTTTTACCGAGTAATACTAAGGACGGCACAAATATCCATGCACGAGGGGGGATTCGAACCCCCGACTGTAGTGGACGTGCAGACTGTGACTGACGCGCCGCAGAACGCTCGGCCACCGCGGCTGACAACATGTTTTCCACATCGTCTGACCACACTGACAGTGATTTGTTCGCTACAAAAATGTTGATACTGGAAGAGGAGGTATGGAGTGCATCCTTTGAATGCTGAACACACTCACTACAGATACTTTCACAAGTACTACCAACAACTCGATAACTATCCAGATCGCTTTTTCAGACATAATAATCTGCTTCAGATCGACACTCATTGTTGCCGGTACTGGAACGACCTCTAACAAACAACATTGTGCGCGATGGGCACGTGAGTTCCACGCGCGCAACAGTCAAACGCCGCTCTGCTAGAGTGACCTTGAAGCAACCAAACACAGTGCAAGTTTCAGGCCGGGCGGCGATGGTCGTAGCGCGAAACACACACCAGTTTGATACCATCGCCTGGCGAGGATCGTACCGACCAGCGAGCTGACGCACGCTAAATGGGCCGGTAAGACTCTGTGGATTTGATTCATCATCTCCGTGCCATATCAGCGAGCAGTGAGGTGGTAGCATGAAACGCACCCTAAGCGACACCGATCGCACGGCAAGTGGCACACCACTCGGTAAACATTCAGTCTGCCTACCCGGCCCATGCCCTTTCTGAGTACCGCCACCGAACAAACACCACTTCGCGGCTATTTCACTAGGCAGCCAGGCCGCGCAGCCAGTTGCGTTGAACGGCGTGGGGCATTCAGAGTTACGGAGCCTATTACACCAGGGCAGCCGGTCGCGCAGCCACAGTTTGACTGCCGACTGGTTGCCATGCCCCGCGACCAGGCCGGCAGCCACTGGCGGCGGAGGGCCATTGTGGGGCATTGAGTCATGTGGAGCCCTATTACACTAGGCAGCCAGGCTGCGCCGCCAGTCGCGCCACTGGTCGCGCTGCTGTTACCCTCTGTTAGGGTTGCCAGATTGAACTCGAGGCAGGCCCGGAGACCAGACGTGCCCCCCTCCCCCTTGGCCAGTGACTTACCCCCCCCCCCCAACTGCGACCAACTGCCCCCCCCCCCCCCAAACAGGATACACGTAAAAAAAAAAAAAAAAAAATCCTCCTAATCATCTCCTTCCTCCCAGCAAGTATTCCCCTCCCCCCCTCCCCCCCCCTCCCCCGGTGGAAGAAAGGTCTGAATATATTTTAAGAACTAGAGTTTCTACATCAGATTTTAGAAGCTTGAATCCAAACTTAGCACAGTTATGTAAAATTTGACAACAACAATTGGCTTTGATTAAGTTTTCATTTTCTTCTTTCAATTTAGTGAAGACAGTATTGTGTTTCCAGAAATTAACTGATGCATTGTCAGCTGAATACGAAACTACATTATTTAGTGTCAAACCATTTTCCAATAAAATGGATTTTAGTTTGATTGAAATGGCTCCTGCAGATTCGTTAACATCTTCGTAGAAATCAAGAACTTCATTACATTTTCCCTTATCTTTGGAGAAGTATGTTACAACTATCGGATAATGTTTTTATTGCCCTTGTTTGAAGCGTCTGAACCTAATGAAAACGGGACATTTTGCTTTAATTCGCTTAGTAGCTTCTCTTTAGCATAAGGAAGAAGCACATTTTTTTACTAATGCCTCGCTTTTTGCTCGGCCGCATCTTACTTTCGTTGCGACTGAGGAATCTCTAAAAACATAAGGATATAGCTTATTACCACAATCTTGAGAATTGTAAGAATGGTTGTTTCACACCATGGTAAGTCAAAGTGAATTCCGTTGCAGTAATTTTGTCGTGTTCTGCAGAAAATTGTTTCGGCAAGAATTTAAGAAGCGACTGATTCTTCTTTTGTGTGTTAATATTCGCTTTGTATCTTTCTGATTGTAAATGTTTAATCACAGCTTTCACTCCGTCGTACTTAACAGTAAATGAGATATTGCATATTCTGCACTTACACATACACTCATCAGTATCGACTTTTTGTAACCACTCTTCATAATTTTCTTCCTGCAACCATTCTTCACGGAACGAACTTAGATATCATCTCTTCATTTCACTGTAATTACTCACTAATCTGAGTTAATGTAAGCTTGTCTGTTCGCACACGATCCGAGTATTCCAGAAATTGCGTGTAAACTGATAACAAACAATGAACGAACGAACACAAATAATAGACGTCGCCAGTTGTCACGTTGCCGCAACAGCCAGTGGCTGCCGGCCTGGTCGCGGCGCCAAACTGTGGCTGCCCTGGTGTAATAGCACAGGCTCCGTAACTCTGAATGCCCCACGACGAGCAACGCAACTGGCCACGCGACTGGCTGCGCGGCCTGGCTTCTTAGTGTAATAGGGCCCTTACTGTCCCTCTCCTCACACTTCCTCGCTCACAGGCCCTCTCGCGGGCAGCGAAGACAAGCGCGAAGTGCAATCGGGCGCACCGCCGACGGGGAGAAATCAAAAATAAGATCCATACGACTGCGCTCCGCAATACGGCGCTGGCACGGCTCAGGTAAGTTTACTTTGCTTTACCATAAATATTACTTTTTCTGTCTACATGCTATACTAGTATCTCTTTTGTGTGAGAGATCTACTTAATTTTCCCGAAATGTCCCGGAAAAACATCAGAATTTAATGTAAAATATTCCGATATTTTTTTATTATTTTTTTATTTATTGCTGCTGGTGGTGCCATATGTGGGCAAGGTGCTTAAGTTGATGAGTGCTCCTCTGCAAGATACACGTTTTATCACAACAACTTTTTCTTTTTCAATTGTTATTAACTTTAGTATAACATGATATCTTTGAGCCGTGCCGCCGCGGTGGAGTAGCCGAGCGGTCTAAAGCGTCTTGCTACGGAGCGCGCGGTTGCTCGCCGTGGAGGTTCGAGTCCTCCCTGGGGCATGGGTGTGTGTGCTTGTCCATAGGTTAGTTTACCTAGGTTTAAGTAGTTTGTAAGCTACGGACTGATGACCACGCAGTTTGGTCCGATAGATTTACAAACATTTGAACATTTTTTGAGCCGTGCCGGTGCCATATTATCGACCTTATTTTCGATTTCTCCCGTCAGTGACCTGTCCCATTGTGTTTCTCGCTTCTCTTCCTGCAGCTATCAGGCCATAAGAAGGCCTGATGAGCAAGGAAGTGCAAGGAGACGGACAGTTGTTATGCAGCCGCAAGGTGGTGTGTTCGACGGCGGTACTCTGAATGGGCATGGGCTGAGCGTCCTGATGCAATGGTGTGCCACTTGCTAAGCGATCGGTGTCGCCTAGTGTGTGTTCCATGTGACGATGGCTGCCTGATGTACACTTGAGACTCCCGGAAACTACCTGCTTCTCCGGAGTTTTCAACTTGGATTGAAAAGACTCACTTCTGAGTAGTCGTCTATCCAGGCGCCCCGGCACATCGTGTTCCACTGTTAGCTCGGGGCCCGTCCGGGGGACAGCCGTGATCATAGGCAGAGTGTTTTCCTTCTATGGGCAAATTATGACAATCCATACTCGTATTTTTAGGCAATGTTGTGGGGCTTTAGAGCTTCCTTTTGGGTTAAGGCTGTAGCTCCTTAATTCCTTTGAACACTCCTTTTTTTTTTTTTTTTTTTTTTTTTTTTTTTTTTTTTTTTTTTTTTTTTTTTTTTGTCTTCACTCGCCGATCTCTTGTTGGGAAAGAAATTACTGCTGCGAGAATTAATTGGTGTTTACCATTGATATTACTTCTCCTATGCTGTAATTTGAATTATAAATTTTAATTTCTGCCCTTCAAGCAAGTTGAAGCCTTTTCTTAAATATTACGTCCTTTGGCAAGCTTGTGTATCTCTCAGGTATTGGCATTTAAAAGGGGTTGTTGGTGTTGACGTTTTATCTGTTATTGGCAAACGCCTACTAGCACCTTTCTCTTAAGCACCTGTAAACTTACTATTGTAAACAATCGTTATTGCTATTTAAATTGGTGCCCCTCAGGCAAGTTGGAGCTTGATCTGGGGGCTCGTCTTGTTCGAAATCGCCGCGCCGCGTCACTTTTCCTTTGCTTGTTTCTTATGTCTTGTGGCGGTGCTACTTCATGTCTGGTTTTCCGCCTTCCCGTGGCCAGCGGAGGGCGGTGAGGATTAGTGGGTCTGCGACAGTGTGTAACGTCACAGCTGCGTCCACCTAATCCTCGATGGGCGAAGTTGGCGTTATATTCTATTTGCTGCTTAATCATTTAATAATTGTTCCAATGATTTGACGGTATGGGATGCGGACAATTACTGGGTTGATCCATAACAATAAACTTTGTTAACTTCCTTTATTATGGAACGACAAATGTTAAAAACTCTTCCTCTAAATACACTGATTAAATATCCGCGGCCTGCCGCGGTGGCCGAGGGGACTAAGGCGCTTCAGTCACGGTCTGCACGGCCACTACGGTCGGGGGTTCGAATCCCCCCTCGGGCATGGATATTTGTGCCGTCTGTAGTCTTAGCTAGTTCATAAGTAGTTTGTAAGTTTAGGGACTGATGGCCCCGTAGTCAAGTCCCATAAGCTCTACACACATTTGAACATTTTTTGAAATAACCGCGTGCCACTACGATGAATATCTACAAGTCCACACTGAAACATTTCAATACGCAACTGCAACCGAAACTCATATGCGATACGTCGGAAGGGCAAAACTTTAGCCACAGCTAAACGCGGGAGACTGCCGCACACTGCTCAACAAACAAGAAGCGTTCCAACCTAAACATTGTTGCCAGCAGCGATCGCTGCACGCCAACGATAACTCTCGTTCGACCAAAACGTACCAAAGAGGTTACTAACCGGAAACCCTGTATCCTCACAAATGGAACGCGACACTGGGGGCCGGTGCTTGGACGACACTGGCGTTTTACCCCTCTGCACCCAGATGTAGTCAGAAGTCAGGGTTTGTCCTTTTCACATCTCGTCGTTGTTTTTGCTGAAGACAAGTTGTAATTTTGTAGTTCTTCTGTTTAGTTGGTTTCTTTCCCTCTCGTCGTTGTTCCTATCAGCGATGGGTTGTAATTTGCAGGCTTTGGTTTTGATTAATCTTTCTTGGTGGGCTGGTCATTGACGATGGTATGTTGTAGATATGTGGTTCCGTTGTTTGATAGACGTACCGCACTTCATCAACGTAAGTAAAAGACAAGAGTTTAATCTCAAAACATTTGCGTTCTTCCTCTCCCCTCCCTCTTGACCTGTCAGCCGTGGCGGTGCACCTATGTTTGCCCAGATAGTGGGGTACTGACTTGGGTAAATGTTTTTAAAGAGCTGTAATTAAGATTTGTGAAGGTTTGAGACTTTTCACAACTGTGTTCTTAATATTGAATCACCAAGGGGACGGTTTACTGGTAAAAAAAATGTATCGCATAATTCAAATTCTTAAGCATGTTGGTTGATCTATGATAGTAAATTGTTCTTAAAATTGTCTATATAATTAAATCCCGGAATTTATAAAATTCAGTGTAAGCAATGCGAAAAATTTTATAAAGGTCAGACTGGAAGAAGCTTTATAATTCGTTTTCAAGAGCATGTTTGTAATAGCGAAAGCAACCAATCGACTTTCTTCCATCACTTGAAGCAAGAACAACACATAGCAGACAATATAGAGCAGGCCATGGAAATTTTACATATCACGCAAAAGTGAGCAATAATGAACGTTCTTGAAGAGCTTGAAATTTATTTACACATGCAAGTTGACCCTGAACAAATTTTAAATGAACTAATGGAGATGAAGCACAAGCGTTACTTGGAAAATTTAATTAGTACCATTCTTCCAAAGAGATAGATGGAATTTACAAATACGTCACAGATTTTATTGTCACGAAATTAAAAGTAATCACTGTAAAACATACAATTATTATGATTCATAAAAAACCTGAAAATTACACCAAAATTAATTCCACAAAATAATGTATGGTTAATCATTTACATAGAAGTAATGAAATATCCTACTGCCATACAAATAAGACCAGATATGCTCTATATAATAGCAAAGATATAATTGCATTACAAACTTGTAATATCGCTGGCGTATCTGTCAAAATAGCTGTCAAACATCGACAACATAAGAATTATTTTAAAAAAATTATATATACAGCTTTATAAGAACTATAACACCAACAGTTCTTTTACATATGTAAATAAGAACGTTTACAAAATATAAGAGAAGCAGCGATCTTATAAGGGTAAGAAGAGCTACTAATGTGTGTATAAAGTACAATTATCTTCTTAAATTAAATATTATACCTAACTTTGTATTTTACAGTACACCTGACGATGGCATTCACGCCGAAACAGGCCTGTCGTATTAAATAATTTAATAAAAAGCAGCGTCTTTGGTATCAATAATGTACAATGTCTCTTAGTGATACATTGCAGAACTGTGTAACAGGTAGGAAGCATTTTGTACCACAACAAGTGCAACAAAATTAAGCATTCATTTCACCTTCTAAATGAATTATAAAGGGTGTTTCACTAAGTGTGTTTGCCTCTGTAACTTATAAAATAATAGGTGACGGAAAATTTTAATGCGGTAGGTCAACACAAGAAATGTTACACTTTCTGCGGAGCTATGAACATAGTTTATTGTATCATTTTCCAAAGAGTTACAGCACAAAGATATAAATTTTTAACTGGAACAATAGTTTTTTCTATCGTGCATATCGTTTAAACCAGCTGCGTCCAAATCAATTTAAACTACATTCCTATCACTTTTAGTTTGGGAGCTACAACCCTTCAAAGTTTCAGGGGGAACATACCACAAACGCTGCGCATAATGCAATGAGCCTTCTAAATGTGGTGCGGTCGAGTTGTAACGTCGCCGGTGTCACGGAGCGAGAAGCTTCCTCGATGCGCTGTTAGACTGCCGACTGTCGCCGCACACGGCCGTATACCTGACAGTTGGAGCCACACAAACAACCGGGGCTCAATATACCACAGTTATTGACATCGGATGACGATGGCATACACGAACAACGAGTACGTTGACATGTTGCTGATGCTCGGCGAGTGCCGACACGATGCCACTGAAGCAGCCACGGCGTATTCCGTGAGATATCCTAGGCGAAGAGCCCCGGCAGCCATTACGTTCTTACGTGCTGAACAACGACTTCGGGAAACAGGCAGCTTGGTAATGCGCCGCAGTAACAGAAGAAGACCTGCAAGAAGTGAGGAGATGGAGGTGTTTGTTTTAGCTGCACTACACCACGATCCTCATGTCAGCTTACGAGCCGTTGCTGCAGTCGCTGGTGTCAGTCTCACATCTGTGTGGCGTATAGTACACGGCCACAGGTTTCACCCGTACCGCCTATCACTGACCCAGGAGCTGCATGGGATCGATTTCCGTGCAAGAGTGACATTCTGTGAGTGGGCCATGCGTATTTTCACGCTGGAGCCTTTCCAAAGTGTTATGTTCTCCGATGAGTCCACGTTCACAAATTATGGTGCAGTGAATCGGCATAACATATACTACTGGGCCGCAGACAATCCTCGGTGGGTACGACCTGTCGACCGTCAACGTAGGTGGTCTATTAACGTGTGGTGTGGAATCCTTAGGGATGAAATCATCGGTCCACACTACGTCCCAGGTACACTGACATGTGAGTTATATCGCGCTTTTATAGCCGACAGTTTCGGTGGTTTCCTTGAACATGTCTGTCTACACACGAGAGTCCATATGTGGATGCAGCACGATGGTCACCCAGCCCATTCTGTGCGTGCTGTTGTGGAAGAACTAAATAACAGGTTTGCAGGAACATGGTTGGGGCGCCATGGTCCTCATTCATGGCCCGCAAGGTCGCCCGATTTAACACCAGTAGATTTCTTTTTGTGGGGATATCTAAGGGATCGTGTTTATGTCACTGAGACCACATCCCCAGATGATCTAAAATGGCGCATCGAGGACTCATGTCGCTCCGTCACACCGGCGATGTTACATCTCGTCCGCAGATACTTTCGACGGCGGATTGCATTATGCATTGAGGAACATGGACACAATTTGAACATCTCATGTAAATCAACTTCCCACCGCCGCAACATCCATCACACAGCCATGTATTATGTACAGCGTGTATTATCTGCCCCTGAAACTTTGTAGGGTTGTAGCTCGATTTGGACGCAGCTGGTTTAAAGGAATCCGATGCACGATAGAAAAAACTATTGTTCCATTTTAAAAATTATGTCTTTGTCCTGTAACTCTTTGGAAAAGATACAATAAACTATGTACATAGCTCGGCAGAAAGTGTAACATTTCCTGTGTTGACCTACCGCATTAAAATTTCCCGTCACCTATTATTTTATAAGTTACAGAGGCAAACACACTCGGTGAAACACCATGTATCCGGGCTAATCAGTTCATTTAGTTACAGACCATGTCCACATCCTTGCTAGTCACGGTTCACCTCCTGATCCCACTGCATCACCCACGACTTTGAAATCTCGGTGTAGTAACGTGCTCGATAGCGGCGTATCATTTTAGGGTTTGTTATTGCAGAAGGAGGTGGTTAGACGAGAGTGGTTTACGGCTCGAATCACGAAGCGTAAGTTGGCTGAGGGAAGAGGCGGTTGAGGAGCGCTCGGACAGAGGCGGAGAGTTGTGTGTGGTAGGAGTGAGGAGTACAAGCAGCAGCAGCAGCAGTGGCAGAGGCGGCCGCAGTGCCCCGGCCGTGCCTGGCACCGCGGCGCGGCGAGGCGCGCCACGCCGCAAACTTCTGCCGTGTCCCTGCCGCTTCTGCAAGTGGCCGCCGCGCCACAGCGTCCGCCAAACGAAGACGGGGGCGCCGGAACGGCGATGCGCTAGCACACTCCCCGAAAATACACGCAGAAAACGACGGGGAAAAAGTGCTTACTAATTTTATGGACCACATTGCACCACTTTAGTCAATATTATTATGAATTTGCAATTAATTAAATACATAAAATCAGCCAACCAGTTTCAAGAATTGTGGTTTTAATAAACCTTTGCAATTTTTTAAATTGGTTTAAGCTTGAAACTTTCTTGCAGATTAAAATTGTGTGCTGGAATCGGGACTCGAACCTGGGACCTTTTCGCGTACAAGCACTATACCACTGACCTATCCCGACACAATTCGTGGTCCGTCCTCACAACTTTACTTCCGCCAGTACCTCGCCTCCTTCTTTCCAAACTTCACAGGAGTTCTCCTGCGAACCCTGCAAGACTAGCACTCCTGGAAGAAAGGATATTGTGGAGACTTGGCTTAGCCACAGCCTAAGGCATGTCTCCAGAATGTAACTTTCACTCTGCAGCGGAGTGTGCGCTGATATGAAACTTCCTGGCAGATTAAAATTGTGTGCCGGAACCGGGACTCGAACCTGGGACCTTTGCCTTTCGCGGGCAAGCGCTCTAGCACTGAGCTACCCCGACACGACTCACGACACCGTCCCACAACTTTACGTCCGCCAGTACCTCGTCTCCTAGTTTCTTGCAAGTTATGCAGGAGAAATTCTGTGAAGTTTGGAAAGAAGAAGGCGCGGTACTGGCAAAAGTAAGGTTGTGAGGACAGGCCGTGAGTCGTGCCGGGATAGCTCAGCGCTGCCGGGCGCCGTGGCTCAGCGCGCCCGGTCAGGGGGCTAAATGCCCTCTGCAATAAAACAGCTGAGCCAAATATTCAACGAACCACGAAGAACGAAATGAAAGCATAGATGAAGCGGAAAAAAAAAACAGTTGTTGACCGCTTTCAGACGAAAGGCGAAGGCCCCAGGTTCGAGTCCAGGATCCGGCACACAATTTTGATCTGCCAGGAAGTTTCATATCAGCGGCCACTCCGTTGCAGAGTGAAACTTTTATTCAGGTTTAAACTTATAAACAATGAGATAACATACTTCACAAACTCATAATCATGAAGTCTAATATTAATAGTCATATAAAGACTATTGTCTAAAGTGGACTGTCAGTAAACGCAGTATTACTGTATTTTTTTTATCATGCTGACATTCTCTTAATTTTAGGAATGTTTAGTTTAATATGAATTATTAATAAGTACCAGTTTTATTCTGTTGACTGCGGAGCGCGCAGTTGCTCGCCGTCGAAGGTTGGAGGCCTCCCTGGGACATGGGTGTGTGTGTTGTCCTTAGGTTAGTTTACCTAGGTTTAAGTAGTTTGTAAGCTACGGACTGATGACTACGCAGTCTGGTCCGATAGATTTACAAACATTTGAACATTTTTGATTTTTTATTCTGTTGTCTAATTTAATGATGCATTTGACACTCCTCCCCTTATCTTAGATAATAGTAATGAGTTTGGAAAACAGTTTCCTATTGGAAGACAGCGAATGAATAAAATTAATCAAATCAGCCAACCAGTTACAAGAAATGTAATTTTAGTAAACCTTCTTCAGAGTTTCAACAGATTCAAACGTCTCTACTTCAGAATTACATAATTTACATCTCGTAATCATAAAGTTAAATAGTAATGGGCATATCAAGAAAATATCTCAGAAATGAAAATAAGTCACGTTCGCAAAACGTTTTTATAATTTACTTGATAATAGGATTACCGGTTTCAATCTACTATGTGATCATCATCTCACCTATTCGTCTGTAAAATAAAAGACAATATTTTACAGAGAGAAACAGGTAAAACAAATAATAGCTACATATTATTTTTTATTTTACAAACGAATCGGTCTGATGACGATCTTGGAGTAGATGAAATCGGTCACCCTATTATTAAATAAATTATAAAAACATTTTGCGAACTTGACTATTATTCTCATTTCTGAGATATTTTCTTGATATTACTATTACTATTTAACTTTATGGTTACGAGTTTGTAAATTATATGTATTTCTAAAGAAGAGAGCTTTAAATTTTGAAAATTGGGTGAAGGTTTACTAAAACTACAGTTCTTGTAACTGGTTGGCTGATTTGATTAATTTTATTAATTTGCTATCTTTATAACCAATTCTGCGGCGTAGCCATGTTTAAATGGTGAATTAGGTTCTTCTGTTTCTTGTTGGCACTTTGTCATGCCCTTTTCTTCTCATCCGAAATCATCCTTTCCGGTCTCTGTTAATATTTATTGCTAGTACCATGTGTTTGTCCTGAAATACCTTGAAAGCGCGTCTGTCTTGCCTTTCATATTCTTCACTGTAATCTATAATTTCATCATGATCCATCTAATGCCGCTTTTAGTATTCCATAACTTCTCAATTATTCTCCTGCTAATTCTATTTATTATTAGGTATCGTAGTAAAGAAATATTTTTGTTTTTTACTGTAGTTGCCTCTAGATCTTTATTTTTATACACTATTTCATTTGAAGCTTTTCGCCAAACTCAGTCTTTTTAGCATTTTTTTGTCTGTGCATGTACTTACTATTCTTTCTCTTTTGAGTTCTCTCTCTATTGGTACAGTGTTGGTTATTTTAAATATAGTTTCGCTAGCATATGTTATTTGCTGCTGTGTGACTGTTTTGTAGTGTTTCAGTTTTGTAGCTATTGTGAGACTTTTTTCTTGTTATGTGTTCTTGGTAATATGTTGTCTTTATTCTACTCTACAATGACGGTTACTCATTCAGGGTGTGTTTTATTATTTCTTCCAAGTATTAAAACTTTTCACCAATTTTAATGTCGGGTTCTTCGATTCTAATTTAGTTTGCCAGTGGCTGTTTCATTATTATTAGATATTTTAAGAACAATACTCTTGGCGGTTTCCTATAATGATAATGCACAGCTCGCTGAGACTAGTATGCTCCCTCTGTCCGATCGATTCTGCTTATCAACACGTCCTAATGTACCATAACTAAACCCTGTCACATAATTTGGTAGAGAATCCTAAGAAAATCTGGTCGTATGTAAATTATACTAGCGGCAGTACACAATCAATACCTTCATTACACGATAGAAAGGGCGATGCTACTAATGACAGTTCTGCAAAAGCAGAATTGCGTCACACAGCTTACCGAAATTCCTTCACTAGAGAAGACGAAGCAAATACTCCGGAATTCGTATCAAGAATAGCTGCCAGGAGGCGTAATTTAGAAGAAGGTACCCCTGAAGTATTAAAACAACTTAAATTACTTACCAAAAGGATGTCTCCTGATCTCGGTTGTACACCAATTAGGATCCTTTGATGGTATGCTGATGCAATAGCCCCATATCTAGCATATACAAGCCCTCGCTCAGCGAACGTTCCGTACCCCAAGTCTGGAAAGTTGTACAGGTCACTTAACTATTCAAGAAAGGCAATAGCAGTGATTCGAAAAAATGCAGGCCTATCTCACTGACGTCGCTTTGCAGCAAGATTTTAGAACATATTCTTTCCTCAAATATTATGAACTGCCTCGAAGAGAATGGCCTACTATCCGTTGGTCAACACATATTCAGAAAATATCGCTCCTGTCAAACACAACTAGCTCTTTAATTACATTACGTGATGAGTGAGATAGACATGGAATAACAAATAGATTCTGTATACCTAGATTTCCGGAAGGCTTTTGACACTGTACCTCACAAGCGTCTTCTAAACAAATTGCGTACTTACGGAATATCGCCACAGTTGTGCGATAGCATTCCTGATTTCTTATCAGAAAGGACACAGTACGTTGTAATTGACGTTAAGTCATCGAGTAGAAGAGAAACGATATGTGGCGTTCCACAGGGAAGTGTTATAGAGCCCCTACTGTTCCTTATTTTTGTAAACGATTTAGGAGACAATCTGAGGAGCTCTCTTAGAATGTTCGCGGATGATGCAGCCATTTATCGGTTAGTAAAGTCACCAGAAGATCAAAAACAACGGTAAAATGATATAGATAAGTTATCTGCATGGTGCAAAACGTGGCAGTTGACCCTTAATAAGTCTGAGGTCATCTATATGACCGCTAATAGATTAGATTAATACTTGTTCCATAGATCAAATGTTCAAATGATTGTATAGCTTATGGGACTTAACTACGGGGTCATCAGTCCCTATACTTACAAACTACTTATGAACTAGCTAATCCTAGGGACGGCACAAATATCCATGCCCGAGGGGGGATTCGAATCCACGACCGTAGTGGCTGTGCAGACCGTGATTGGAGCGCCTCAGTCCCATCGGCCATCGCGGCCGGCGTTCCATAGATCATATATACGACATTTACTAATGACGTTGAACGTGTCAGTTTAGTAAATGTTGTCTATTCATGACAATCAATATTTTAAGGATTTTTTATTTACATTTTTTTTATTTTTTTATTTTATTTTAAGTTTTACCAAAAAATACATCTACACTGTAGAAAGAATTGTCATTCAGAAATTTCTTTAATTTCTTTTTAAACACTATTTGGCTATCTGTCAGACTTTTGACGCTAATTGGTAAGTGAACGAAGACTTGTGGCAGTATAATTCACTCCTTTCTGTGCCAAAGTTAGATTTAACCTTGAATAGAGAAAATCATCCTTTCTCCTAGTGTTTTAGCTTTGCACACTGCTATTACTTTCGAATTGGGTCGGATTGTTAATAACAAAATTAATGATTGTGAAGCTACAGTGGATCCCTAAATAAATGTCTACAGGATGATCTTGGATGGGCTCCAGCAATTATTCTGATTACACGCTTTGTGCGATGAATACTTTTTTACTGAATGTTGAATTGTTACAGAATATTATTCCATATGAAAGCAGTGAATGAAAATAGGTATAGTAAGCTAATTTACTGTGATGTATATCACCAAATTTTGCAATGACCCTGATAGCATAAGTAACTGAAACTCAAACGTTTCAGGTGATCTTCAATATGTTTCTTCCAATTCAATCCCTGATCAATGCAAACACTTAAAATTTTTGAATATTCTACCTTAGCTACAGATTTATGTTCCAAGTCTAAATTTATTAATGGTGTCATGCCATTTACTGTATGAAACTGTAATACTGGGCTTATCAAAGTTTAATGAGATTCCATTTGTAGAGAACCACGTAATAACTTTCTGAAAGATATCATTTACAATGTCATCAGTTACTTCACGTTTGTCAGGTGTGATAGCTATACTTGGATCTTTAGCAAAAAGAAATAGCTTAGCATCTTCGTAAATGTAAAATCATTAATATATATTAAGAACAGCAATGGACCCAAGATCGAACCTTGTGGGACCCCGTTTTTGATAACTCCCCAGAAATCCGATAAACTTCAGTTACACGATAAATTGGTAAAACCTTCAGAAGCAACAATTACGAACAATTTAAATGGAAAAAAACACAGATAATATTGTAGGGAAGCCGAATCAAAGACTATGTTTCATTTACAGAACCTTAGAAGATGCAACAGTGCTACTAAAGAAACTGCCTACACCACACTTGTGCGTCCTGTTTTGGAGTATTTCTGCGCATTGTGGGATCCACACCAGGTGGGATTGACGGACGACTTAGAGAAGATTCAGTGAAGAGCAGCTCATTTTGTATTATCGCGATATAGGGGAGAGAATGACACAGAAATGATAGTTGGGGTGGAAATCATTAAAATAAAGTCGTTGTTTGTTGCGGCGAGATATTTTTGCGAAATTTTTCACCAACTTTCTCTTCAGAATGCGATCATATGTTGGCACCAACTTACATAGGGAGACATGATGATCGTAATAAAATAAATCGGATCGTAAATAGAAAGATTTAGGTGTTCCTTTTTCCCGCGAGGTATTAGAGAATGGAACTATAGACAAATATCATAAAAGTGGTTCGATGTACCCTCTTCCATGCACTTCAGTGTCGCTAGGAATATTCATGTACATGAAACTGTAGAGTTGATATGCTATGATTTATGTTTTCGAGTTTGCTGGGGCTGTGAAAGCTCTTTGACATTTTCTTATGCTTTTATACTTTACTGTTCAATGTGTCACACAAAGGTACGATTATTTGGGATTTTATCTTGTCGCAATGCATTCTCTCTAGAAAGAAAAATCATCATCATCATCATTAGAGACTGATTATTTCTTCAGTCTAGATCATGGTCCCCCTAATAAAATTCCTCCATTATCCCTATTCAGTGCTAACATTGATGCTTCCTCTGATGTTAAATTGGTTTCTTCAAAACCATTCTTGACCAAATCTAAGTAGTTTCTCTTTGGTCGACCTCGACTTCTCTCACCGTCTATTGCCGAACCCGTGAGTCTCTTAGGTAACCTTCCTTCACCTGTGCGTATGACATGATCCCACCATCTCAGCCTGTTATTCCCAGTTGTCCTTGATTTCCTCATTATGGACACCCTCCTGCCATTGTTCCTATTTATTAGTACCTGCAATCGTCCTTGCCACTTTTATATCTGTAACTTCAACCTCATTCATAAAGTAACCTGTATTCAACCAGTTTTCACTCCCATAAAACATAGTTGGTCGAAAGATAGAGTGGCGCACCGCTAACTTAGTCTTGGTACTTACTTCCTTCTTGCAAAAGAGAGTAGTTCTTAACTGGGCACTCACTGCATTCACTATATTACCATCCTGTGAGAAAATACATCCTAAGTACTTGAAGCTGCCCACCTGTTGTAGCTTTGTTCCTTCTATTCAGTCTGTTTAAATCTCTTTACCATAGAATTGTCTATCGTCTTGGCGGTGCTGATCTTCATACCATAAGCCTTATACCTCTGATCTAGCTCTGAAATATTAGTTTGCAACCTTCAATCAAATCTGCCATCACAACTAAATCGTCTGCATATGCTAGACTGCTTACTTTGTTTTCACCTATTTAAATCTCACCCTGCCAGTCTATCGTTTTCAACATATGATCCATAAATAGTATGAACAATAGTTTTGACAGGTTACAGTCTTGTCTTGCCCCTGAAACTACCCTGAACCGTGAACTCAGTTTGCCATCACTCTGACAACTGCCTGACAATCTATGTAAGGACCTTTAATTTCCTACAGTAGAATACTGTTCAAATGTTTCAAATGTTTGTGGAGCTTATGGGACTTAACTACGTGGTCATCAGTCCCTAAACTTACAAACTACTTATGATCTAGCTTATACTAAAGACGGTACAAACATCCACGCCCGATGGGGGATTCGAACCCCCGACCCCAGCGGCCGTGCAGACCGTGACTGACACGCCGCATACTGCTCGGCCACAGCGGCTGCCAAAATCGTGTAGAACTGACAATAGGAAAGCCTTCTCTAGATCTATAGAATATAAATGCAATTCCCTGTTCCATTCATAGAACTTCTCCATTATCTATCGTAACCTAAAGCCGCTAAGAGGCCTAAGCCCACAATGATGTTCATCCACCTTTCTTCAGCTAATACTCGCAGTCTCCTTTCAACAATACCTGGGAATATTTTGTTCACATCCCTAATTAAAGAGATACCTCTATAGTTGTTACAATCGTTTCTATGTTTATTCTTAAAAAATTGTGTTATTACTTCCATTCTCCAGTCGGACGAAACCTGTCCCGACTCCCACGCCATTTTCTTTATACTTTGTAACCATTTGAGACATGATATTCCACTTTATTTGATGCGTTCCAACTTAATTTCTTCTATACCAGCACCTTCACTGCACTGCGATCTATTGGCCATTCTCTCCACTTCCTCAAATGTGATCTTGATTCTGTCATCATTCCTATCCCACTGTACCTCAAAATCTGACACATCAGTCAACATTTCACTTACATTGAGCAACTCTTCAAAATATTCCTTCCATCTGCTCAAGGCATCCACAGGATTCACTAGCAGCTTTCCTGACCTGTCCAAAACACTTGTTAATTTTTTCTTCCCTCCCTTTCGAATACTGCTAATTATGCTCCAGAATGGTTTTCCCGCGGCTTGACTGTATGTTACTAAATTATTTACGGAGTCTTCCCACGATTCCTGTTGTTTATACTTACGTTTGTGCATAAATCTGTTAAATCTGTATAGCCTCGAGACCTCTCGTTGTTACGGATTAAAAGAAAACTGAAGATACCAGTTGAACTTAATAACACCGGAAGAGGCAGTAAGAAGTACTGTACGAGTTTAATTACCGGATCATTTGCCCTTACAAATTCAAATTACCATTCGGAGTTCTTAGTCAAGTAGTCTCGGAAAGCACTTTATGCATGTAGCCCACTTTATACAAGAAATACACATTAGTTTGTAATCTCAAAAGCTGTCATGACAGTCGGATGCTTTGTCGACAGTTATTAAAAAAAAATAAAAAATAAAATAAAAAAGACTTCGAAAATTAAGTTTTCGTCAGATACAAGTGTAACGCGACGAGAACAACAATGTGTACAATACTCGTTTAAAAGGGCTCATAGTGTTTGTTTATTTATGTTTATACAGTATAGGAAATGATGAAAGCATAATTTTTGTTATGTTCGTAGTTAAATACATTATGTTTTTCTTGTGACATGTAATCATTCTTGAACACTGTTGCTTCTCAAGATGTTAAAGAAAGCCGGCCGCAGTGGCCGAGGGGACTGAGGCGCTCCAGTCACGGTCTGCACGGCCACTACGGTCGGGGGTTCGAATCCCCCCTCGGGCATGGATATTTGTGCCGTCTTTAGTATAAGGTAGTTTATAAGTAGTTTGTAAGTTTAGGGACTGATGACCCCGTAGTTAAGTCTCATAAGCTTAACAAACATTTGAACATTTTTTGTTACAGAATCGTTGGTCGCAGTCGGCCAGCTTCTACTTGCTATTCATTTTAACGGGGTTATTACTGAACATTTATATCTGTCATACGTATAAAAAGAATTCTACACCGAAATCCATTAAGTTTAATGTCGGCATCGCAACAATATTCAAGTATACCCAAAATAAAGTTTAGAATATATATAAGGGCTGATTATGGGCGTTGGCGTAATTTCTTTTCCTTTCCGTTTTTCCTTTTGCGGAAGGAGGCACGGTCGCTACGCCGAATGTATGGGCGGAAAACCGCCCACGCCGGCAGACGCAAGCCCAGCGGCAGGCCAGCGTCACGCGAGCGTCACCGAACGGCACCGACTCACGGAACGTAGGCGTGGCCAGAAGAAGCGAAGGCTGCACTACTAACGCCTCGTAGGAAAACCACTTACTGCACGGACACCTTTCATACAGATGTTCAAATGTTTGTTAATTTTATGGGACTTAACTGTGGGGTCATCAGTCCCTAACTTGAAAGACGACCGTCTGTCGTCTTCCATATTTTTTTATAAAATTGTAATTTATTTGATGTAGCTAGATTAGCATTTTGTTAAAACTAGAAAGCCACTCTTTTCGAGGCATGAGGAATAGAATATTTTTATTTCATGTTTTAAAATATTAGTTTCTGAAATGTTAGTTAATATTGCTAGGATTTTGTTATTTTAATAATTTATTATTGTATTTATGAATGTGTCAATAAGTACGGCTTCTCCGTTACGCCACTGTACCTGTGAGAATGTGTACTTGTTTTACTTTTAAGTGGATGTGCGAGAATCTAATGGCTGTCTGAATGTGGGTAGTGATAGCACGCTTTGCATGATTCCCACTGTCGATAGTTTGTCGTTACCAACCCCTGCTGCTGATGCGACAAAAGAGGTTTCTACACCCTTTGGTTACAAGCTAGTTGACGAGCCCTCTCCAGGACGAGTCTCACGTCCCATCCACCGCTGTGTCTTGGGTTTTGCTGGTTTCCAGTATGTTTTTCGCACCTCCTGGCCGCTAGGCCTTCACTTTGTGCTGGGATCATGGTGAGGTAAGGTTGGTTCTGCTCTTGTTTTTGCGGAGATGGTAGCGATTCGTTGTCTAGCATGTTTAACTTAGACTCTTGAACTTGGGTTCATTTTTTGGAATATTCCTTCCGATCGTGCGCAGAAATGTGTTCTAGTTTTTCAATCCAGTGATTTCCAACAGGTAAACGTGGTGTATGTGTTACTAGTTGCAGTTCGATAACGGCCTGGTATATCCAAACCTTTTGTGATTATGTGGCGGTGTACGAACTCTGTGTAAATACTTTCTAGCTTTGTGGGGCCAGATTTCTCACTGACGATATGTTCATTTTTGTACATTACTTGTAAAATCTTCTGCTTCCTTTTGTGAATGATATGTGTTCCACATGGTTGGTTCTTAGAACAAAGCCTTCAGCTTCCACTATTGTTTGTTCCATGCCATCAGGCAAGTAACTATGCGTGTATCCTTCTGATTTCCACTAACATTTCGCGAATTTCTCTCCCCGCCTATTCTAATTTTGCTGTTTCTCCTCCGAACATGTAGTATGCCCTTAGTCTTTATCAGTAATTCTGAGCCTCCTTCAGTACCTTGCTTGTGAAATTCTATGAATTTCTAAGGTTTGCATGTCGTAGTTTTTGTTCTCACTTTTCCATCTTTGTAATTATTTCACTTTTCTGGTATTTTGAGACTGAACTTCATCCGTTTCTGTAAACGCTCTCTATCGCGTGTAACTGCATTTAATTCGCTTCCTTTTGTAATTCTAACATTTCTATGGGTTGCATGCCGTAGTTTTTATTTTTATTTTCCGACTTTGTAATTATTTCACTTTTCTGGGTTTTGAGACTGGACTTCTTCCGTCTCTGTGAACGCTCCCAATCGCATGTTGCTGCATTTCAGTAGCTTCCTTATGAAATCCTACGCAGTTGTAGGGGTTGCATGCCGTTGTTAATTTTCTCTTTTTCTCTTTTTTTCGGAACTTTAATTTATACATTTTTATCGGTTTTCGGAGCCACGTGGGTCCGAGCTCCAACTTCAGGGGTTTGCAGCTTGTCATCTGAATTCACGCCACTTCTCATAAAACCTGTGCCTAGATAGTTTACTCTGAGATTGCGGACTTAAGAGTCCGCCGTAATTTTGTGTAATGAATCCGATTTTTAACCACTTCATGTAACGTAGCCGTGTGTCGCCGTTAGCGTGTTTGATCGCGGTCTAATCTAGATGCAACTTAACTTTGTTATACTCACGCATCATCTCGTATCAGGCACGACAGACCAGAACCATATTCGAAGTTTTATAGTATATTGTGTTGTGTGGTACCTCATGGATTACTGAATTTCGCCTACGATAGCGGCGCCTGCTTCTGCCTCATTTCAGCACGCTGATTTTGGTGTTTTTCGCTGTTGCATTGCGTGTGTATGTGTATGAGCGAGTGAGTGTTGTTTGTAAATCCTCCCCCCCCCCCCCCCAGTAGCGTTACTTTCTGTCTGATTTGTGTTAAATTCAATGCTGGGCATAGTCAGTATTAGCTCTTGTAAATTGGATGCATTTTTATTGTATCAACAAAATTTGTTCTCCATTTTGCTTGCGTTCGACCTGAATAAACAAGTTAAGTTCAGTATAATTTTGACTTGCCGATAAATTGTAGTTTTCAAGCACCTTCTCCCATTTATTTAATAATGCTTTTCACCAGTGCTGAGGACTAGCTCAGATGCTTTTTTTAATGTTCAAGTTCCGTTGCGCCATAAATGTTTTTCTTTAGCCACCTTTATCAAATAACTTTAATTGTGTGGATTGTTTATTAATTCCTGTGTGTAAGATCGTGTGAGCTGCTACGTATATTTTCCACTGTATCGTTAACTTGCTGTTATTAGAATAATTTGATCCAAGTCAGTTCCCAATTTGGACCAGGGAACAAGGTTTTGCAGCAAGGAGTAGCCGGTAGTTCACACGGAACGTTTGCTAATATTACTGCTAAAATTAAGCTTTTCTATAACAGTAACTCTTATCCGAGTACCTCCTATCAGAATTAAGCTTTTATTCCGTACAGTAGCCCACTTTTAATCTGAAGGGGAAAAAGCAAACAGTAGTTATTCCTGAACCGTATTCATATTTCGTAATCAAAAGAAAACTACACCCATTTATTACTTACACCTAGCAACAAAGAAAACTACAAAAATAACTTGCACAAAATGCCTTTGACACACTGTCAGTACTAAAAACTTTCAGGCACAGTTTTGAACACTGTATTCAATGAATAATATCAGTTTCCATTAGCTAAAACAATGGGAAACAAAATTACGAACGTGAGAACACACGACAGCGTCTTTTCTGACAACAAAACTCGCCTGAACAAATCGTGGACACAGACTGCTGTGGGCAGCAGTAATGTTGAAAAGTATCGGCCAAGGGAGTGTTTCATACGGCACATCAGAGGGACCGTGACGTCCCGTCAGGAAGGCACGTCAGTATCATTTTCCACTTTGTTTTATGACGCTGTAGACGGGCTGCGACTTTTAAGTCCCGTCGGGCAGGAAAGGGCTAATCAGTTTCTCAGTGGACCATTTTAAAATGCACCAATAAACACAACAAGTACTAAAGTTTATACTGAGTTATTTCAGGCAGTGCTCACAAAAACTGTTTAGTGGCTATGATCGTTGCAACTGCCATATCACTATCAATAAGCAGTAACCGCTCGAGATGTCTAGAGCCTATATTTGCCGGTAACACGGCGACAGTGAAGCGGTACGTACAAGGGGCGCGTGTGTGCGGACGTCTGGTGCAGCCATCGACCTCCCGCTGCGCCGGCACCGCGCCGGTTGCGTGCCTCGCTCCCGAGACGGCACACGCACGTGGAGACTGCCCGGAAATCGATTGGGGCTTCCGTCGGCGAGGAATGCAGATTCGGCGCCAGCTGCGTGCGTCCTGTTGCTTCGGCAGTGCACAGCTGCGTGGCGCCGCGGTGGAGTAGCCGAGCGGTCTAAAGCGCCTCGCTGCGGAGCGCGCGGTTGCTCGCCGTCGGAGGTTCGAGTCCTCCCTGGGGTACGGGTGTCTGTGTTTGTGTTTGTCCTTAGGTTAGTTTACCTTAGTTTGTAACGTACGGACTGATGACCATGCAGTTTGATCCGATAGATTTACAAACATTTGAAAAGCTGCGTGGCGGAGGAGCACGGCCAGCGACGTCAATACGCTCCTCTCCGTTGGTCTCGGCTCTTCTCCTGAAAGGTTGTTAGTCTCACGTTCTGCCTTACAGAGCGGGCAAATCTCCGATCAGCATTTAAAACGACGAGACAAGGATGACTACTGATCTATTCTTTGCACTAGACTCTCTGCGGTATTCATTCTTACTGCGAAGTACCAACACCAACCAGCCCAACAATAAGAAAGCATCTAATTAAAAACAATTTCTGCACTACTCTTAAGATGAGTAGACCGCGGACCTCTTCCCGCAGTTCATACCATTAATGCTGCAGTTTATCAGTTCTTTTGAACAGAGTGTTACAGAGTATTCCGGCGGTTAGACCAGGGTTAAACAGGAGTGGAAGAGGGATGCTGCTCCGTGACAGTGCTCATTCACACTTCCTGGCGCTGAAGACGGTAACTGTTCTTCAGCACCCTCCGTACTCTCTTGATCTGCCTCCTGTCACCTGTGGACTACTGCATGTTTCTCCACTTGTCGCCGGCAATGAAAGGTGAACGTTTTGCGGACGTGAATGATATTATAGATCGTTTGGCAGCCGTTCTGCGATCAATTCCACAGGAGGCAAAAAATTTTCAAATGTTTGTAAATCTATTGGACCACCAATCCCTTTGACTTACAAACAACTTAAACTTACTTACAGTGAGGACAAACACATACACACCCATCCCAGAGGGAGGATTGGAACCTCCGACGGGAACGGCCGCCCAATCCGTAACATTATGCTTTATACCGCGCGCAGTCCACAGGAGGCCTTTGCTGGTAGTTTCCAGGAGCTCTACGAACGTTGTCAAAAGCGTTATCTAGCGGGTGGCGACTATTTTGAAAAGCAATAAAAAATGTATATTTCGTTTTGTACGTTGTCTGATTGCATTCACCAAATGTTTTAGAAACACCACGTAGGTATCTTTGAACTTAGAAGCTCTGCTAATGAGTACTCGCATACAGTATACTATCTGGTGATGTTCTTTTACAAAATACAGAAAAATTTCCGGTTACAGGATACTGATTTGAGAGTTATCTTCCAATCGTTGAAACCAACACCTATGTTCAAAACATTAATTTTATCACATCGTCGTGTTCCAAACGCACATTTGCAACATATCATAATCCATCTGTAATGTGGAAAGTCATGACCGTAGAATATAAGTGCACTTCTAGCGCCGCGCGGGAGTAGCCGAGCGGTCTGGAGCGCCATGTTGCGGATCGCGCGGCCTCCCGCGTCGGAGGTTCGAATACTACCTCGGGTATGGATGTTTGTGTTGTCTTTAGTATAAGTTCGTTCATAAGTAGTTTTGTAAGTTTAGGGATTGATGACCCCGCAGTCAAGTTCCATAAGCTTTACAAACATTTTAACATTTTGTACTTCAAGCCATCTGACATCAACACCAATCAGGATTGCACATACCAGAAACAAATTTATTAGCGAGGTAACACTTTGTACAAAGATCACAAGAGATGAGAAGAGGAGAGGGCTTCCGACAGCAACCACACCTATTTGTCCTTCAGAACTTGAAACAAAATTTATGTATCGAGTGAATGAAATAAGGCTAAATATATTTAACGCACTTTTCATCATAAAAGGTGAAACTTTACTCTAAATACAGAATAAAGGCATTCGCTAATAGCAGTTTCCTAGTATTTTGATGCAAAGTGCTGTAGTCTGCCGCGGTGGAGTAGCCGAGCGGTCTAAAGCCTCTCGCTGCGGAGCGCGCGGTTGCTCGCCGTGGAGGTTCGAGTCCTCCCTGGGGCATGGGTGTGTGTGTTTGTTCGTAGGTTCGTTTACCTAGGTTTAAGTAGTTTGTAAGCTACGGACTGATGACCACGCAGTTTGGTCCGATAGATTTACAAACATTTGATTTTTTTCTTTTTTTTGCCGTAGTCTGATTCATGAGAAAGACAACCGTAATGTTGGCTATCTAATATATAAAGTAGAGTGTCCGTATGTTTATTTGTTTGTGTGTTCGTGTTGCATACAAATCTACAGTTTTGTTCCAATCTTTATGAAATTTTGTACACGTAAGCTTCAATCCATGAGGACGGTCGCCGTAAGTGTAAGACTCACGTACAATACATTGTTCACGACATATGAGATGCGCAGAAAACTGCTGCATTAAGGGACAATGCTGCTGATTTTCTCCTAAACCACTGGACCGATGTCAACCAAATTTGGTACACATATTCTCTACGTGAGATAACAATTGCTGTAGGAGTAAGAACCACATACGACACATGGTTCAGGAGATACAACGTCATAAACAATATATTGCCACATAATGCGACGAGATCATATAAATACACTATATGAGAATGACAACCAACTTTAAACATAATTTCAAACCTTTATTAAACTTTTTCTCGCTGACAACCACAACAAAATAAAGAAAGGTTGTGAATTAAATGAATGTATGAATATTACATATCATTTGTATTTTGATTAATATCTCTCTTTGTTTGGATACTGTACTTAAAATTTTGTATATTACGCAAGTCAGCCTTATTTCTTATATATTGCCCAATAAATATAACATGTTATTAGAAAAAAGGAGATGGACAGAGAGAGAAGGAATAGGAGTACTAACTCAAGGCTTGAATAAATAAATAAATAAATAAGTACCCGGAAAACGCAGGCTTTTCAGCTAGTTACTGCAATAAACGTACGACAAACCACGAACTTAATTGCATATTCTACTGACTAGGTGGCTTAAGTATTAAGATCCATTGTAGTATTGTATTTCCTTGACCCATGCAATAGTTCGAACATTAAATGAATTGAAATTAATGTAAACTTACTGTGGAAAGTTAGCCTCTGAAACCTTAACCATTTTCTTGTGATACTTTCCAGACCATATCGTTTAGTTGCAAATGCAATAGTTCGAACATTAAATGAATTGAAATTAATGTAAACTTACTGTGGAAAGTTAGCCTCTGAAACCTTAACCATTTTCTTGTGATACTTTCCAGACCATATCGTTTAGTTGCAAATGCTGCTAATCGTCTGGTGTACTATACTTAAATGAAAGCTGCTGACTGTTTCGAAAAATAATGTACATAATAGTTTTGAGAAGGTTAGGTTGCTATTCACCACAGAGAAGTCCGATGAACCGCACGTCCGATGAGCCGCGGAAAGGACAAATACCAGAACACAACTTAAACAGCTTTCGGACGTTACGGCCTTCGCCAGTTAGAGAAACACGCACACACGCTCACACAAACACGACCGCCATGTCCGGCTGTTGTGGACGACGTTCAACAAGCAGAAATATACTTTTTCCAGCGATAAGAGTGTTACAATAAATCACATTACTGGGACAGCATCAACAAAGATAGTTTATTTTGTTCATCAAAGATTTATGATTTTTTTTTCTCTTTATAAAGACATCCCAAAATTTTGAGAAAACACTCTATGTTCAGTCCTGTACAACAAATTTTCATAGCAACAAATTAATAGCAATCGATAAGTAAAGTAGAATCTCAGAAATTTTTCGATTACATACTAATGAAAATTTTATGTGGATGAAGCATGTTACTGATCTTCTCAAACAATGGTGTTCATTTTTGTATTTTTCCTTTTTCTGTCATTGCTAGTCTTGGAAATAAAAGAATGAACGTGTTGGATATTTTGCAAGTTTTCACTAAATTATATCTTATGGTGTAATCTTCAGGAACGACTCATCACTTGAAATAAAGTGTAGACTACCTAAAACGAGCAGTAAGAATAATATGTGGTGATGACCCACTGAAAGATTGTGATACCACTTTCAAGAAGTTTGGCGTCTTAGTTGCACCATAACAATACGTACATTCGCTAGTAAAATTCGCCGTAAATAATTGATTGGAACTTTAGAAGAATGCTAATGCAATGCCTATAATACTGGAATCACAAAATAACTTCATTGATCATTATTAATTAGTGGATCAGAAAGGAGTTCAAGTTGCACGTACAAAAATTTTTAATTTGTCAGTGATAACATAAAATTTCTAACAGGTAACACGAATTTTTAAGTCCAACCTTATAACCTGAAATTATTGCACTTCAACAACCCCTATCCCCTATTCCTGGCAAGATTTCTTTTATCAAAACAGCTGAAGTCTATTAAAATTTTATCTTTCAGTTTTAACGTTTAACTGCATGAGAAGGACTAATAAATAATGTGTTCATGTACATCAACACTAAACATAAAAGAATCGCTCAAGTAATCTGTGAAAGATGTAACTGACTATCTTTAAAGAAAAAAAATGCTGCAGATAACAATACCAGTACTTATACAGAGTTGGGGATAAGGGAGTCTTGTATCATGACTTGTATCTCTCTCTTCCCTTGACGATAGGACTTTATCCAAGTGGGAGAAGTCAAAGTACATTCGTTGAGCACAAGTTCCACCATGGAATCGAGCCTGATAAACAACTATTATTGAAGTTCTGTACTGTTAGTTTGTCAGAAATGTCCACGAAATTCCCGGGATGTCTGAATGAATGTCACTGACCGACAGAGAAGGCATTGAAGGTATTCGTAATGGTAATTTGTCATTCGTAAATACAATGTTGAAGAATGTTCGCACCAAATCAATATTTCAGTTCTTAATTTTGGTGGTAATTATACGGATTTTTTTACGTTTAGCAGTGTTATATAGGTACTTTGTAACTGCAGCATTGTTTTAAACCGTGGAATAGGCTTTTATGCAACAAAAATACTTTTCCAGAAAAATATCTTAAATCTGGTGAGATCATAAACGAGTAAAATGTGCAAAATAAATGTTCATAAAGAAATAAATTGTTTCAGTATGATAACAATAATCTTTAAACTCAAAGTTACCCACTGTATTTATGAAAAAGAAGTACTGCAAGATTCGTTACAATTCCATTATTTTTGTCTAAAATTTTACCGAAAACTATTGTTCTTACATTATATTATGTATTTCTCGCCTGATGAACAGTACGATCTAGATGTGTTTGATGTTTTCTAAAATTCTTCCCCTGCTATTACGTCATAAACAAAGCAGGAAGAAATTACGTTATCTCACACTAACATAGCGGTTCATTTTTTTTAAATTTTATTTATTTATTTATTCTTTAAGCATGAAGAAAGAAAAACTTTGCGGTATGGTTATGACATTGTATTCTGTCAGTGACACCAAAGTCGTGGAAGAGCTATTGACACCGTCTTAAAAAGAGCGTATAAGATGAACATTAACAAGAGCAAATCAAAGGTAATGAAATGTAATCTAAGAAAATGAGACGATGCTGAAGAAATTAGATTAGGTAACGTGACAATAGAGTGGATGGATGCGTCTTGTTACTTGGGTTAGTAAAATAACTTGCGATGGTCGCACTACATATGATATAAAATGCAAAATGGCAATCGGGAGGATAGTGATTGCCTAAAACGGGATATTTGTGAACATCGACGTGTTAATGTCGAAGTGTATGGAATCCTTTCTGGGGGCATTTGTGTGAAATCTTGTCTTGTACGATAGTGAAACTTGGACGCTAAATAGTTCGGACAAAAAGAGGATAAAACCTTGTGAATGTGGTGTTATAGACCAATGCTGAAGATTAGGAGGATAGATTGCATAATTAATGAGGGGGCACTGAATAGAGTTGAGGAAAAAATAAATTTCTGGCATACCTTAACTAAAAAGGGGGACTGATTTGTAGGACACATCTTTTAGAAATCAAACAATCGTCAATTTAGCATTGCAGGGAAGTGGCGACAAATACTGTAAGCACTTTTAGGGGGATGTGGGTTGCTGTTCTTATGAGAAGAGGAAGTGGTTTATCAAGATACAGCACGGTGGAGAGCTACATCAAATTAGTCTCCGAAGACGACAACAAATAATAACAACATTTAGTTACATGGAAAACTTTTCTGTTTTTTCTATATAGCTGCCAAAAGAATTAACGTTTGTCATATTGTGAGATCATCTTTTCTATTCCTGTGTCGTAGAAGTCTGTTAGTTGTGAATGGAACCAATATGTTTCAGTCTTCTTCAGCTCTTCGTCGTTGTGTTTTCTTGAGGTGCAGGAAAGGTTGGAAATCCCTGAGAGCAAAATCAAAAGTTTATGATGGGTGACCAAACACCTTCCAAACTTCGCAGAAGTTCGGCTGAGAGCTGTATAATCATACAGTATACAGTGCTGATGTTGCTCCCAGTGATTTCAAATTTTTCTTGCACCATAAAAAATTCTTGTCTTCAAAGTTAAAGACAACTGTTACATGCTGCTTCCATTCGCAAAATGGCAGACTCCTACGACACAACAATATAAAACTTCATCCCACGACATGACAATTGTCTCGATTGTATTGTGACTATGGAGAACAATAGCTCAAACCTAATTGTATCTGTTGCCAGTGTAATATGCTGACTTTGTTCCAAAAATAGGGGAACTTACTTTGTTAATAAACCGCGTATTATAGACAATCTAATACATGATAAAATAGCAGTGTTATAATTTTTTCTTTGTCTCCAACAATAAAAGTAATAATAGCATTATTTTATGTGTTCGAAACAGGACATGGAAATTCGAATTCGGACTTTATTTGAAATAAGAATGGTTTGAGAAGAGAATTGAAACCATTCTGTTAATGTCGGTAAATTAAGAAATCAAACTTACCTAGAGGAGGATGCACAGCTGTGATACAGCGTTTTCAAAAGACGTGCAATTAGTGAGAAATCAGGCCTCTGAAGTAGATGTACTTGATTTCTTGAAAACAAAATGAAACTTATTATTTTGTCAAGGAGCTATAGCTTCAATTTATTTTGAGTGCGCAATAAATTCTAATGTATTGCCTTAGTGTGTCAGACTTCTATAATTTTGTTCATTATATGTATGTTTGTATATTTAAAGCAACTGACAGATAAAGAATATATTTTTTTATTCGACATCTCCCATACAGCACAGTAACAATTACTGAAACCTTATTTAGTGAAACATTAATTTTTCGTCACAAAACTACATTCATAGTCAGTAATATACTAATTTAAAGTAAATGCCGTTTATGATGTTAGGAATAAGATAGGCACACAGAATACACAGCTCAACTAGTACTGATTTGACAAATATTCATTACAGATGCTATGAGTGTATACATGAACATAATAGAAATATATGATTAAGTTCATTAGTAATAATGATACAGATGCACGTCCATGACAAATAAACAGGCATGTAATCCATTACACCACAAATGAATAATCTATAATGTAAGAAACTATAGGATAATAAAGTAATATGAGTGCAAACACTGTTTAAACGCTCCATAACTGTATAAAACGACAGTAGGGATTTCAATATTGTATTACAATGCATTTAACGAATATGTATTACGTTGTTTCACATAACTTTGTGGAGAAAATACTGCCTCTGAATGTTAGATAGAATAATACTGTGTGGCACAAATGATTCATCCCCTCTCCAGAGGATGAATCATGTTGCAGCAAATTGTTGTAGTAAAATATTGCTTGTTGAAAGCATGCGGACAGCCTGATAAATCACTGTTCATTCATTTTCTCACACACAGATTTATTCAGACAGAAATAAAAGACGTTAGTGTATTTCACGACATGTTTTTAGTTCCGAGGACAACTGCATAACATTACGTTTGCAGTTAATTGTCAAAGAATGACGAAACAAATATATATATATATATATATATATATATATATATATATATATATATATATATATATATATAAATTTCTTTGGATATATAAGGCGCTTGAAGAAGAGGGGAGGGCATTATAACGAACGATATACCTGCATATTATCACAATTTTTTCTTTTGTCTGTATGAGCAGTATGAACTGCTTCCTGACTTTGGTGAAACTGTACCTTAAGTATCTTTATTTTCTAGATCACTACTCACCATTAGCTTTTTTGAACAACCAATTTGACATTCAACACGCTTACATGTATTGTAATGTTCAATGACCTGTTTATCATCCTTGTACACTTCTGCAGGCAAATGTCTCCAGAAAAGATTTCGTACGGAAAAAAAGAAAAAAATAGCAGTTTCTTGCTTGTGTGTTTCCGCATCAAAGTATAATCTCTCGTCTTCAGGCAAAAAGGAAGGAAGGTTAGGGTTTAGTGGCCCATCAACTTCACATTCATTATGGTTTATAACATATAAAATATTCACATATTTTTGGAAACATTTTTGTTCCATTTATGGGAAACAGCACTCTTATTTAAATTTATATATAATGAACAGTGTAGAGTGCACTCTAGACTGTTCATTATATATAAATATAAAATATTTTTTTCTACAACTCGTTAAAAATATGCCGATATCTTGGCAAGAGAACATTCTGCCATTTTCTAGACACAACTGTACAGAGGAAGCACTGCCCGTAGGACATAGTATTTCGCTGTGCAGTAGTGCAAGTTTTTTTTTTTTCTGCCGATATATTGTCGTTCATTTGCGGTATTACGCCGCTGCATACCTGAAAGTTTTTCGAAATTCATTACGCTGGGAGAAGCTCTGCTTTCATTAAATTTGTTTCGTTTAATAATGAGTGTCTTAGGAGGAAACTAATTATTAGTCGAGCTGCGATCGAAACGTTTAAATTGTTTAAAATCTCTCAAGAGGAGTATTTGACGGGTATTTTAACATTAGTGTTGAACTACGACGCACGTCCAGGAAGTAAGTTCCGTTTGATAATAAAATGAAATTGTACACAGATACAGAAGAAATTTTTATTGCACAAAATTCTACAACTCTTAAACTACTTTTCCACATACCTGCCGACAATTTGTGGGCACTTGTCATAGCCTGCCACAAATTTTTGCATGGATCCTTCACACAAGGTTGTCGCCTTTGCATTCAACTATATGTTAACAGCTCTTTATCATTGTTGAAGTGTTGACCACCAAGGACAGATTTTAGGTGTAAGAAGAGATGAAAGTCGCTAGGAGAGAGGTCCGAGCTGTAAGGAGGATGATCAAACAGGTCCTATTGAAATGTCCGTAAGAATTGTTTGGTCACATTCGGTGTGTGAGGTCAGGCATTATCGTAAATATATATATATATATATATATATATATATATATATATATATATATATATATATTGCCAGTAATCCTCTTCTTACACCTAAAATCTGTCCTTGGTGGACAACACTTCATCGATGATGACGAGCTGAAAGAATATGTTACCACATGATTGAATACACAGGCGGCAACATTGTATGAAAAAGGCACACAAAACCTTGCGCCATGCTATGACAATTGCCTACAAAATTTCGGAAGCTATGTAGAAAAGTAGTTTAACAGTTGTAGATTTTTTTACAATCAACATTTTTTCTGTATCTGTACCCGTTCGTTTTATATAACCAAACGGAACTTACTTTCTGGACGCGCCTCGTAAATAAAGTCTTAAGATTTTTATGGAATTCTCTACACAATCACCACAAAAAATAAAGATTGAAAATTAAAATTAACTTCGATGATATCTTAGGTGGAGGTGTGTAAAGAATGAAATCGCAACAGCTGTCAAGATGTGTTTATTCCGACACTACCGGTTTCTCATCAGTAAAGATGCATCTTCAGGTGGATGACACAAGAAAATGATTACATATTAATTGGAACAGCATCCAGCTTTCAGGGTACCTTGTTAAAACATTCCCACAACAGGGTGTAGTCGTCTTTATCCTTTATAAAGAAACCACTGATGGGATTCAGAAAAACAGACGGCATTTCAAGACGCTGTAACCAATACGTGCATAGTCAAATTGAAGTGAAGTTGCGGTGTATCAGCAGTCACTGTGGCAGCTGAGGGTGTCGACGTCTGGCGGCAGCGCGGGCACGAACACGTGCAGCTGGGGGCGTCCGCGGCCCGCCTTGTGCTCCTGTTCCGAGGGCGGGGGCGGCGGCGACGGCGGGGGCGGCGGCGAGGGCGGCGCCGCCTCCAGGCTGACGGTGCGCACCACGCGACGGGGAGTCCGCGCCGGCCGCGGCGTCGGCGGCAGCGGCGGGGGCGGCGGCGGCTGCGGGGGCGGCGGCGGGGGCGGCGCGGGGGCGGCGCGGCCGGCCAGGCTGAGCCAGCGCAGCACGCGCTCCGACAGCGGGCCCGCCAGCTGCTCGGCCGCCGCCGCCGCCCCCGCGCCATCGCCCTCGCACTCTGCTAACGCCGCCTCCTCGTCGTCACTGGCGGCCGCGCCGCAGTCGCTGCTACTGGGGGACGGGGGCGGCCGCAGCGGCACGAAGGCCCGGGGGCGGCGCGGGGGCGGCGGCCAGCGGCGGCGCGGGTGGCCGCGGGGGCGGAGCGGCGGCGGCGCGCAGTCCGCGGGCGGCTCGGGGCCCAGCAGGAAGCTGACGCGCACCAGCCGCGGGGCGGCCGCCACGGGCCGAGGGGCCGCCGCGGGCGAGGGGGCGGCGCCGCCCCCGGGGGCGGAGCGGCAGCAGCGCGCGGCCGGCGGGCCGTGGGGGGCGGCGACGGCGGCGGCGGCAGGGTCGTCCGCGGAGAGGATGGCGTGCCGCGCGCCGCCCACCCAGACGGTGCGCACCAGCAGCGGCCGCTGCGACGATGGCCAGCGCGCCACCGCCGCCACCGCCGCCCCCGGTGCCCGCCGACCCGCTACCTGCCGACCCAGCCTCTGGCCGACTCTGCCGGTGCTGCTGCTGACGAGCCTACTACTGCGGTGGCGTACATCACGACACACACTCTACCTAGCCAGTTCCACGCTACGTACAGTGAAATCGCGGCACTGTTGTATTCCGGAGCTGCACTTCACCCTTCCGTGCCGTTCAGTAAACATTTTCGGTGTACTGTATGGAGCTCTCCAGCGGGGGAAAGAACACTCTCAAGGCTGATTCAACCTCTTCGCATCGGAGTTGTACGTAATTTCAAAAAATTACCGCCAGTACAGCACACATTAAACATTGTACACACACACAATAGAATCACAGCATTTGGGCAGAAGATAGAAGCATCGAGTCGGTGTAACAGTCGAGCACAGACTTCGGTATAGTGAAGAGCTCGGCGGCGCGCAGCAACAAGTGGTCGGTGCCCAGACTATGGGAAGTCTCACGAGCGGCACTGCACCAGTAGGGCAGGCGGGGAGCTACTGCCAGCAGCCGCCGCGGCCGCCTGCCGGGGGTACGGCGCGCGCGTCCTGCGCATGCGCCATGCGTCGAGGCTCCGCCAACGGGCGTCACTTTCACAAATGACATCTCTGCTCACGCAAAAGTCGACGTAGCCGCCTACGTTTACGTGACTAAATACCGTTCACCAAAACGAGAGACGTCCTGTAAACACACTGAGGCGCGTGACCAGGGGTGGACGAAACAGGGTTGCTCGCTGCATCCCTTTCAGGTGTAAGGTCGTTGTATCTGTTGTTATTAAGCAGTGATAATGGGTGTTGAATGTTGACTTCATCTTAAAGGACCAGCTGCTGAATAGTAACGTAAATATTAGTGTTTACAATAACATTCAGCATTTATAGTCTATGTGTCCCGCATTCTCTAATTAGTATTAATTATGTCATTATGTCATCCATCAATTTGAGTTCACCCAAGAAGCATTCAAAGAAGAATTAGTAAAGTTCTTTAGACAAACACAAGGTTCCTAATGTGTATAAAACGCAGGCGGCCGCAATGGCCGAGGGGACTGGGGCGCGCCAGTCACGGTCTGCACTGCCACTGCGGTCGGGGGTTCGAATCCCCCGTCGGGCATGGATATTTGTGCCGTCCTAAGTATTAGCTAGTTCATAAGTAGTCTGTAAGTTTAGGGACTGATGACCCCGTAGTTAAGTCCTATAAGCTCTACAAACATTTGTATAAAACACAGCTGTTGTGTCCAGAATAGTCAGTGACTAATATTGTTATCAAAACAGTCAATAAAAAGCCAAGCACAATTTGAAGCCTCCACGGAAAAAAAATTAAAAAAAAAATAAATAAATAAAAGAGATTTGACATTCGACAAAGATTTAAGAACGACTTGATGACTTTGACTGAAATGCGACACGAAGAAAAGTTGTTCGTAAGAAATTTCCAACACTTGACGAAGTATTAAAAGAAATGAAATTTAAATGTTTGGCTTCTAATAGCACTGCTATATAACGAAGCACACAACCGCCTTACACTTGAAACGGATGGCAGCGAAATTGGGCGAGCGACCTGTCTTGTCCAGTCCTGGTTACGCGCCTCAGTGTGTTTACGGTACGTCTCTCGTCTCGGTTAACGGATTATAAGGACTCAATAGAAATAATACAGACCACAATATTTACATATAGCTCAGTGTCCGTGTGTTGCTTTCTGTATACGTACTGCATATAAATCCACAACTTAGTTCCAATTTTTATGAAATTTTGCACACTTTAGCTTCAATCTATGACGACGGTCGCCGTAAATTTAAGCATCACGTGCAACGCATTGTTTACGAGATATGACGTCATAAACGAGATGCACGAAAATCTGCTGCATCTGATGAAATGTTGCACATTTACTCCTAAACCAGTGGACTGATTTCAACCAAATTTGCTGCACATATTCCTGACAGTTAGGTAAAAATGCTGTCGGAGTAAGAACCACATATGAAGCAGTGTTCAGGATATACAACGTCATAAACAATAGGAATTGAACAAACTGCCACATAATGCAACGAGATTTTATTCACACACTATATGAGAATGACAGTACTTAGCGATTTGCTACCAACTTCAATCGTAGTTTCGAACCTTTGTTAAAATTTTCCTCGCTGATAACCAAATCAAAGTACTGCAAGGAAGAAAGTTTCTCGCGTACACTTTCCATGGACCAAATTACGGCATTTGGTATGAAGTTACAAATTTATAACTTCTACACTACACAACTTCGTCGCAGGAAATTTTACACATACTGTACAAACATACAGCTTAATGTAATTTCGAAATTGTATCACAGTACGACATGTAGTTCCTGAGATGTAAGCACATAAACATAACGTCCATGGAAAACCGCCCCAACACGCATCAGGTTGTATTCTATTATTTCTTTACAACTAATCCTGTTCGCAACGGATTTCATCGACATACAGCACGTATACAAATGAATATAACTGCAAAATTAACAATTGCAGAACATATAATTCAATAAATATGAGATTGTATATATTGCGATGTGTAAAAAAACCTTCCACATTATGCAACTCATAATAATACGTTTACGTATTTACCACTAAAACAAAAATGTTTCAAATATTTGAAAAATCTATCGGACAAAACTGTGTGGTCATCAATCCGTAGCTTACAAACTACTTAAACTAAGGTAAACTAACTTAAGGACAACACACACACCATGCCTTAGGGATGACTCGAACCTCCGACGGCGAGCAACCACGCGCTCCGCAGCGAGGCGCTTTCGACCACTAAAACACTAAAGTATTCCAGTCCGCTTAAGGAAATTCCTGAAAGCTGAGTGCTCTTGACAACTTCGAACTGTGATGCACACACGTCTGTTGGAAGAAGCAATAGATATCTATAGAGCTACTAGGAAAGGAAGAAATGAAACAGTGTAGATCTAACGAATACCCATTATTTCCGAAAGATCTACTCTTTAACTTCCAGAGACTGTAGTTTAAAATGAGACTTACATTTTTTATTACGATTAATAAAGCATGGGGCAATCTGTTCAATCTGTGGAGTGGATCTAACATTTCCATGTTTCTCACCGGACAACTTTATGTCAATTTCTCAGGGGTGGGCTCACCAAATAAGTTATTCATATTAGATCCTGGACAAATCACAAGAAATATTGTTTATAGTAAAGCTGTGAATTAAACGAATGTATGACTTATGTATCATTTGTAGTTTGATTAGTATCTTTCTGTGTTTCAATACTGCACTTATAATTCTGTACATTATGAAAGACAGCCTTATTTCTTGTATATTCTCTGATAAGTATAACATGTTATTAGAAAAAAGGAGGTAGGAGAAATACTAACTCCAGACTTGAATAAATACCCGGGCAACGCCGGGTTTTCAGCTACTCATACAAACAGGCACGTTTAGGGGAACACGCTCCAAGCTTCTTCCCGAGACCCCCTCACCTACAACAGCCTGATAAAGAATTAGATATGTCGACGACATGTTAGTCATCTACAAACGACCCATCAACGGTCCTGGCCACATTCTCAACCTCCTCAACGGACCTCTAGAGAATATAACTTTCACCTGAGAACTCGGAAATGTAGTCCGTGAACAGTAGCAGAAAATAAAACCCCTTTTAATTTCTGTTCTAAAAATAATTGTACTGATCAAATTGTACCTGCTTCTTCCATGTATCCTCAAAGTCATAAAAACACTTTCTTTCACTCTGCCATCCAAGGAGCTATTTCTATTCCACTCTCGAAAGAAAAAAAAAGGAAAAAATAAATTGATCAAAACCATAGCAGTTAATTACAAAAACGAACCTGCAGTAGTTGACGGCATCCTTGAAAAGAAAACTTTTAAAGGAGCTACTACACTTGGCATTTCCATGAACGAGTATGACCAAAAGAAAAAACGTTCTTCTCCATTCCTTGTACGGCGCACCTCTATCAGATTCAACATCCTCTTTGTAAAAACTGTAAAGGTGCCGTTTAAAAAAAGCATTCGCAATTTAAAACCAACCTGTTCTCCTTTGAATAGTTCTGGCGTCCATAAGATTATTTCTGAGACTTGCTGTTCTTATTAAATAGGACAAGCAAGACGTGTATTTCAAGTCAGATACAAGGAACATCTTTTGAGAAAAAACGACACTAGCACCCAGAATTCATTCTTTGCTGACCACCTGAATACTTTACACCTTATTATTGGCGCACTGAGAAGAAATGTCATACATTATACGTTGTAGACGAATTGCGTATATTTAGATAGTTTTCTCGTAATGAGGGTCTTATTCTGAACGAACACTTACAATTCCGTAATAGAAGCTTCTTCAACGGTATTAAGCCGTTACTCGGTCTTTGATTTTGTTACTCTAGTGCACTGTCCAATTTCTTCCGAGTCGATTAAAAAAATTTTTTTTTACAGAAAGCCTTGTTAATTACATTTAACAATGTGTCATATGTATATCTTTTATCTTCTTTTTTTATTTATTTATTTATTTATTTATTTATTTATTTTTATTTATTTATTTTTTTTTTTTTTTTTTTTTTTTTTTTTTTTTTTTTTTTTTTTTTTTTGAATCAACTTCTGCGATTATCAGTCCCTAGGGTTACATACTATTTAAAGTAATTTATGCTAAGGACAACAAACACAAACCCATGCCCCAGAGAGGTCTCGAAGCTCCGACAGCGAGAAGCCGCGCGCTCCGCAGCAAGGCGCTCGTGCACTCCACAGCGGCGGCCAAAGCGTTCTGCGGCGCGCCAGTCACGTTCTGCACGGCCACTACGGTCGGGGGTTCGAATCCCCCCTCGGGCATGGATATTTGTGCCGTCCTTACTACTAGCTAGTTCATAAGTAGTTTGTAAGTTTAGGGGCTGATGACCCCGTAGATAAGTCCCATAAGCTATACAAACATTTGAACATTTGCACTCCAATGGGGCTAATGTATGATTGCTCGCTGAGTCACTCAGCTATTTTGGTACCTATAAAATGACGCTTCAGCCATTTGTCTTTCATATTTATCCAAATGCTTTTCTTTGTAACATTTATCTCCCAAAACTCCATTTATAAAGTAGCCTGTTTTTAATTGTGGCTTCTAGAGGGCTTCATCGATGTAATATTCACTTGTCCACAATTCAGTGCCCGTTGGAGAGCCCGAGCGGTCTAAGGCGACTTGCTGTGTCGCGCGCGGTTGCTCACCGTCGGAGATTGGAGCCCTCCATCAGGCAAGGGTGTTTGTGTTGTCCTTAGCATGAGTTACGTTAAGTTAGTTTAAGTAGTTTGTAAGCCAAGAGACTGATGACGAACGTAGTTAAGTACCTTCGATTTACAAGGTACTTCAGACACGCCAGTATACAGGTGAACAGCCATTAGTGGGTAGCGTGCAATTTTATTTTGTAACAAATGTTTATTGCTTACGCGGTATTTTATCCTGTGACATGTAAGTACTGCTTCCATTATCTACATTAAACTAGTACTTACATTTTATTTAAAAAAAACTGTTTTTCTTTTTATAATATTATATGTATATTTATATATTGTAGGCAATTTTAGCAATTTCTGATGAAGATATTCTTAATAGTTGACGAAACCAGGTAAAATACACTTTATCTTTACTGGGAGCCAGATAAAGAGCTAATTCATAGTATACAACTATGTCACATTAATGAAAAAGTTTCGGAATAAGTACACTCTTTGTCTTTTTTTTTTTACTTTTCAATATGTAATTTTGTAGTTATTACTACTTTTTGATTATTTTCCTATTTCATATTATTCCTCGATACAGTATCTTAAAAGTAATGTGAAAGAACAGGTGCCTATACATAATGCGATTTTTCTGCTGATACGGCTGGAGAGATATATTTCTCTGATGTTTCGGCCTATATTTAGGAACGATAAATTTGACAGATTTATCTTTCAAACGACACAAACGAAA